>CM072089.1:20192500-20792500 GCA_036850905.1 Luffa acutangula
ATTAAAACAATAATGAATTAACTCTCCAATTAATTAATATCATAATTAAATATCACATATTTAATTATATTTCTCTCAAATAAACTATGGTATTAATGTACATCTAATGCACATTAATTATAACCTATAGTTTTAATATAAATCAAATTCATATTATAATTTAATATTTGAACCTTCGAATATTCAATTCTCCCTTAGAAATTTACCTCAACGCCCTTAATGAGCTACCGGTGGGACCTAATGGACCTATAGATCAGAAGCTCCAACGATATAAGATTAATTGGCTAAACTCATTAACCAAGTTAATCAATATTCGTTAACTGTGGTTCACTCCACTATAGAACCACAACTGCACTCTTCTCACTACAGATATATTTCTGTGTCCACGGATATCGACCATCAATAGCAAGTCTGCCCTTCACGTGTGTTCGTACCCCAACTAGGTCAAATTACCGTTTTACCCCTAGGCTACCTCTTAATCCTTAAGTACCAGTGCTCTTCTAATGAACAACCTGTTTGAGATCCAACCAACAAACAGAAGTCATTCTCGTGCCATAGAGAGGGTAGGGTTCATTGTTCAAGACCCGGAGACACCACTTAAGGGAACACACCTCTACTTACCCTAATGTTGGGAAGGAGTGAATTCCATCTTGTAAGACTATGTTCCCAGCTCCCCACTCGGTCTTGTCCCCAAAATGGTAGGCTTATTGAGTCGGCGTGCAGGCCATTCTTACCCGTACAAATCAAAGGACAATCTCTCATGGACAGGAGTCCATAATCCACTCAGGATTAAGGCCAAGTTGCCTAAGTCATCCTAGTGAAATAGAAACCGAGCTAACTAACGGTGTTACAGTTAGTGGTTAACTATTTCGCAGTCCGGTCTTTGTGCAGACTCATTGCACAAGATACCCCCACTCGCATGTCAACTACATGAACGCGTTGGATCATTACATTTGTATCAATATACAAAACGGGTCGTATCCATAGTGTCACCATGATAAGGTACTGTTGGGTTCCTAGAGTGAGTAAAATAAGATTAAAAATAGACTCTAGACTATGTGCAAGTATACACAGTCCGCAACAAGTAATAAGTATTTATCGAATCCAAGGTCTGAATTAGCTTCCACTTTATCAATTTTGTATAACTTTTCAATGGTTTCAAAACTGGTAAAAATGATTGGTTTTTATAGGAATAATGCTGAAGCAAAATAAATGACAGAACAACAAGTAAACAAATAGGCAGATAGATTAGAAACAGACGCTGGTAAGGATTTAGTAATTGTTTATAAAGATGTTCAGCAATATTATTGATCATGCAAAACTCTCGTAGTCTTATTAGTAGATTCCTCCCAGAACTCCAGATCTTTTGGAATGTGTTTCAACTCCAATGAAGTACTACCGATCAAGCACTAGGCAACTGGCTATCCCTAGCTCAGTCACTGGCGTTCACCAATACACATTGATCTAGTGTGATTAAATGCCACACACTCTCTAAATCATCCCTGAAACTAGAGAGTGATATTCATACTGGCTGGCCATGCGGGCACAAAATATAAATAAGCACAACAATTAATCAAGATGCATTCAATCAATATTTATTACTAGAAATTAAGCACGACAATCACATTGTTCCCTAACCAACGCCTAAGCTACTTAGTTCATAAGATGTATGAAAACACACGTTACAATCTGAGTAAGCATGTCCATAATCACAAGATAATATAAAAAAATATTAATCTCCTCGATCAGCTTGCGGATGATGGTTTTCTTGATGGCCTCCAATCTCTCTCCTCTATTCGGCTCCCAAAGGTGGAAGTAACCTTTCCAAGAATGGAATGTTTCTCCTAAGGATGGAATGTTTTTTACTTGGGCGACTATCTCCTTTTATAGAAGGATAGGAGGCTTGAATTAGGTTGACCTAGACACGTGGATGGCTCTCCTTGCTCCTTTATCCTGAGAATAACTCAACAGAATTTGGTTTGTTAACTTAGCTAACGAGCTGTGACGTGGCAATTTTGCTCCCAGCTTTGCTGCAGCACAGAATTTGCTCCCTCAAGTCGCTCAGCAATGCATTCTACACAAAATAACTTCCAAAGCTTCCATTCTTCCAAATGGGTTAAAACATATAATATATATCTAAAAGCAACCCTATTAGGCACAAATGACACACAAATCCCTATAGAAATAAGTCCTAAATAACTACCTTTTGGATAGTTATCACACCCTCAAACTTGAACTATTGCGCGCCCCGAGCAATACTAACCAACACTTCCTTAAGAATTCAAAAGGTTAGACAAAGTATAGCTTAATCAAACCAGTCAATCCAACACTACCTTCAACCTTTACCTTAGCACTCTGCAAAAACCAAGCTCTGTTGCAGCAAAATAATTCTTCCGGCATGGACAAATAATCACCACTTTTAACTCAACTCTAAGAACTTGCCACAGCCTAGCTCTATTATCAGACATTTTAAAAGACATTTTAAGGGGTTTATATTTTTGTTTTTCAGACTTAAAGCAACCCTACAGTCATAAGCTCTTAAGCATGGGATGACCCACTTTATGGTGCAGTATACCCTTGCCTCAAACTCATCACCCACTAGGCTAAATACTCTTTATAAAGCTAAAAAATCCTTGGTTATTCTATCTCTTGCCCCTCAGAATGGCAACATTTTATGATGAAGCTCACCTAAGTTCTGGGAGACAAAAAAAAAAAAAAAAATAACTGATAGATTATCATTCATCCTTCAAAACTTTTGCTCCATGAATTTTCTCAGCAAAATTTTCAACAAAATTTTTTCAGCAAATAATTCTTTCATTTTTCTGTATATCCTAGGTCATCTTTTGACGCGAAGACAAACTATGGGTGTCACAAATGTCCCCGGTTACTCTACAACCTAGCAAATTTTTAAATGAAGGAGAGGAATGCTCGAACAAAACAATTGGAGTAGAAAAAGTCCCCCAAACTTGAATCATTCATTGTCCTCAATGAATCATTAATTTTACAAATTATACCCCCAAACTTAAATATTTCTATCTGAATTTTAAACTGAGCGTGAGACTAGAACTAAGCTTAAAGTGGTTCATATAAATCAACATTACCTCCAAAATCTTCTTTGTCGCAGCAACGACCAGGCTAGAAGAAATGCTCAAGCAAAAGGTTTATGGAGATCAGAATACCTTGATCTAATTAAGCTTAACCAGTCCAAGCTTCAAAAATTCAGAAGAAAATTAGTTAAGTTAGAGTTACTCAGTGCTTATAGAATAGAAACAACTTTTGGAAATTTCATTAAAACATAGAAAAAGAAATTACAAAAGCAGCAATACTTTTTAGAAGTAGAAAAATTAAAAAGAAACAAGCAAATATAAAAACAAGCAGGGTCAGATATGCACGAGCAAACAAAAATATAGGAACAAAAGTAATGCTTGTTCAAAATCATCTCATCAGTCAGTCTTCCTGACCCTACTCTTCATCATCCTCCTCTTCTCTTTCAACAAGTGGGGGTGGTATCCAAGGGTTCAATAAATCCTCAGGGAATGCAGGAAGGGTTGGATATGGCTTGGAAAAATTCTCCTGCAGCTCCTTCTTCAGATTGGCATCACGATTTCTAACATAGTTCCAGAAGGTCAAAGCTTGCCTATCGACAAACTCTTGCCTACTGGCCGAAAGTGCCAGTTGTTCTAAAATCGTGTTGACGCCGTAGACAAGCCCACCCTGACGCGCCTCCTGTATACGCTGAAGCTGTGCCAAATTAGGCGTGTGGATGATTCCCTTGTCAAACAAAATAACATCTCCCTCATTCTCTGGAACCTCTGCTCTCTTGCAAAACATGGTAATGGTATTCGGGAAAAACAGTTTCCCCACCTTCTTCTTCCAACAACCAGATATTTCATTAACAATGATCTTCCCTACATCAACGCTGAGAGACTGCAAAATCACGAAAGCCAGAAGAACCCGTTCCCTAGAGATTGTCGAGTCATGAGTCGTTGGAAGCAACCTTTGTCTTATAAACCCCATCCATGTGTTTACTTCCCTCTTCAAATAAGGTGACTGAAACGTCCTTTTCTCAGTTTTCGAAAGCTGCCACTGTGTCCATTCAATACCCACTTCCCGTACAGCATCGCTCAGCTGCTCATTAGATGGCGCTACAACCATCTCATTATATGTCGCGTGGGGGAAATTTTGAAGGTTATACAGTGCGTTAATAGCACTAGGACTCCAGTCGACTTCGACTCCTCGAACAATCACTTGGAAACTATCTTCTTTGTCAATATTAACATAAAATTCACACACCACATGCGCGTTCACAAACTCAGGCTTTGCACAAAACAAATCCCAGTCGTGGTCTGAAATACCAGTCCTCAGAAAATGCGGAAGATCACTGCTAAATCCTCTCTCAAACAAAAAATCTCTTTTCAGAAGCTCAGCATATTTTGCTCTGGCAAAATTGTTGACGAAGCGATCATACGATAATTGTGGCTCTTCTATCTCATCAGGTTCCTCCGATGCTTTAGCAACACTTTTGCCCTTTTCCGCCCTTCGCTTGAGCAACCGCTCTTCCTCAGCCTTTTTCTTTGTTTCTTCTCTTACTTTTTCCTCGGCCTCCTTCTTCTCACGCTCTTCTCTCTCTGCATTTTCTCTCTCAGAATCAGTAGTTGGAGGCGAGGGGGTATCAGTTTGGACTACCTTGACGCGGCCAGCTTTTCGCTTAATGCGGCGACGTTTGGGTACCTCCGGCATGATCACCTCCACTCGAGCCTTCTGCATTGGCTCGTTACCTTCTTCAGGTACAATCTCTGTATGTTGTTCCCGTACCTCCTCAGCCTGCTTTTCTTGAACCTCCTCGGTATTCACTTCTTGAACTTCCTCTGTATCCGCCATTCTCGACTCAACCTCCTCTGGATTGCGTTCCTCTGGTTCTTTTGGGTCTTCCTCACCCACTGTAGTGGCAACATCGTCTGTCGCCTCTTGGACAGCCTCCTGCTCCTCAACCCGTTGCTGCTTTCTTCTTCTTTTGGCTTCATTTTCCTCCGGTGTTTTCTTTTTCTTCGCTCTTACTTTCTGTACCTCGGGGGTAACAGGTACCTCTTCCTCCTCATTCTCCCCCTCTTTTCTCGCTCTCGTTTTAGCCATAGAAGAATTAAGGGGTTTCCAGAGAATAGCAACAAAGAAAGAAAAATGCAAACGACAAAGATTTGAAACAAGAAGACAAAGTGAAAACTACTTACCAGAAGCAGTTAATAAATAGAGCTCCAACAAATTGAATCCTAACCGAAAGATTTTGCTCACATTAATTGAGTTTACCGTTTAAAACCACATGCATTCTTGAAATTTAAATCCATCAACGGTAAATTCCTGAATTTCAATCGCCCATGGTAAATAATCATGTGTTGTCAAATGGCTAAATCGTTCGATCACCTCTATACGACACGTGGCAACATCCATGCCATTTACCTGCCCACATAAAATTAAATAACAAACGGTAAAAACAATTAACTCACAAAAGAATCCTTCCTATTTGGACGGAAGATTTGCTTCAACCTTAACTTTGCCGCAACAACCATCTGAACAAAAGATTACCTGAAGAATCTTGGATACGGAAAATTCAAATTCCAATAAAAATCAAATCAGGAAATTTAAATTTAGATTAACCGCTCAAATCTTATCTTTTATTTTTTCTTGAAGCCGAATAAAGCAGACAAATATTAATTAAATCTAATCTAAACAGAATTTAAAATAACTGAAAATAAAATCTAATCTAATAAAATCTAATTGAATCTAATCAGATTAATTAAAAGATAATCTACTTAAACCGAAAATAGAATCTAACGAAATCAATTAAAATTCCAAGCGAAATAGATAAAATCTAAAATAAATTCTACGGAATTAAAAATATCAACGAAATTAAAATTAATCATGCAAAATTTAAATAAACTAAATCTAAAATACTCGAAATTAAAAACAAATCAGCGAGAAATAAAAACAAAACAAACACTGGGAGCTCAAAATATTGCTCTGAGAAATGCTCCCGCAAAAATCTCGCTCTTTCAATCATCAACCAACTTCAGGGAAGGATATTTCATCTGAAACTCCTCTCCCCAATAATGTTTCACACGCTGTCCATTCACTTTGAACACTCTCCCATCTTTTTCATCCTGCAAAGTAATTGATCCATGGGGAAAAACTTCAATCACAATAAATGGTCCTGACCATTTAGATTTTAGTTTCCCAGGAAACAATTTTAACCTAGAATTATAAAGCAAGACTCTCTGATCTTTGACAAACTCTTTAGGCTTAATTTTCTTGTCATGCCACAACTTAGTCTTTTCTTTATACATTTTTGCGTTTTCATAAGAAAATTAGCGAAATTCCTCCAGTTCATTAAGCTGCAACATTTTTATTGCTCCTGCACGACTCAGATCAAAATTTAACTTTTTCAAAGCCCAAAACGTTTTATGCTCAAGCTCTAATGGTAAATGGCAAGCTTTCCCATATACTAACCTATAGGGAGACATACCTAGAGGAGTCTTATAGGTTGTCCTATAAGCCCAAAGAGCCTCATCCAACCTAAAGAACCAATCCTTCCTAGATGGATGGACTACTTTTTCTAGAATAGATTTTATTTCTCTATTACTAATTTCAGCTTGACCATTTGCTTGTGGGTGATCAGGGGTAGCTATCCAATGCTTAACCCCATACTTAGCTAACAGCTTAGTTATGATATTATTAACAAAATGTGTACCCTCATCACTCACTAGAGCTCTAGGTGTCCCAAACCGCGCAAAGATGTGCGATTGAAGAAACCTAGCTACTGTCTTGGCATCACTCTGATGCATGCGATGGCCTCAACCCACTTGGACACGTAATCAACTGCCAATAAGATAAAAACATTGCCATTAGAAGCGGGAAATGGCCCCATAAAGTCAATACCCCATACGTCAAATAATTCAACTTCTAAAATGTAAGTAAGAGGCATTTCATCTCTAGGCCCCAAATTTCCTCTCCTTTGGCAAGCATCACATTGCTTGTAGAACCAATGGGCATCCTTAAATAAAGTAGGCCAGAAGAATCCACAATGCAAAATCCTCATAGCTGTCCTCTGACCGCTGAAATGGCCTCCATACGGCGAAGAGTGACATTGCTCCATGATTTCCTTTGATTCATCACCTCAAACACACCTACGAATAATACCATCAGAGCATTGCTTATACATAAATGGCTTATCCCAATAGAAAAATTTTGCATCATGCTTAAACTTTTTCTTCTGCCTCCAATCCATGTCAATAGGGGTGACTCCCTTTACCAAAAAGTTAGCAGTATCAGCATACCAAGGGACATCCCTGACTACCTTTACCTCAACAACAAAGAGATGTTCATATGGAAAAGAATCTGAAATGGAAGATTGCTTCAGCAAAGATGATGATGGATCAAGACGAGACAAATGATCTGCAACGACATTTTCTGATCCCTTTTTATCCTTTATCTCCAAGTCGAATTCCTGCAATAATAAAACCCAACGAATTAATCTAGGCTTTGCATCTTTCTTAGACATTAAATACTTTATTGCTGCATGATCTGTGAACACTGTGACTTTGGATCCAACCAAATATGGCCGAAATTTCTCAAAAGCAAACACAACAGCTAACAACTCCTTCTCAGTAGTTGTATAGTTGACTTGTGCCTCATTTAAAACCCTGCTTGCATAATATACAGAATGGATAAATTTGCCCTGTTTTTGCCCCAGCTTAGCACCTACTGCAACATCACTTGCATCACACATTACCTCAAACGGTAAATTCCAATTAGGTGCACAAAGAATAGGTGCTGAGATTAAAGCATCTTTTAAAGTTTCAAAAGCCTTCCTACAATCTGCATTAAAGTAAAAAACATGATCAGTGCACAATACGTTACAAAGAGGTTTACTAATTTTGGAAAAATCCTTTATGAACCTCCTATAAAATCCAGCATGACCTAAAAAACTTCGAATCCCTTTAACAGAACTCGGTGGTTCTAGTCTTTCCATAACCTCAATCTTTGCTCTATAAACTTCTAGACCATCCCTAGAAATCCTATGACCTAACACTATGCCCTCCTTCACCATGAAGTGACATTTCTCCCAATTAAGAACTAGATGGGTCTCCTCACATCTTTTTAACACCTTACCTAAATTATCCAAACAACTCTGAAAAGACCCTCCAAAAACTGAAAAATCGTCCATAAATACCTCAACAGTGGACTCAATCATATCAGAAAAAATTGCTAACATACACCGCTGAAATGTTGCTGGAGCATTGCAGAGGCCAAAAGGCATTCGCCTAAAAGCAAACGTCCCATAAGGGCAGGTGAAAGTGGTTTTTTCTTGATCCTCAAGAGCAATGGTAATCTGGTTATACCCAGAATAACCATCTAAGAAACAGTAGTAGGTCTTACCAGCCAATCTATCCAACATCTGGTCAATAAATGGTAGAGGGAAATGGTCTTTACGGGTAGCTTTATTAAGCCTCCTGTAATCCATGCAAACCCTCCAGCCAGTTACAGTCCTGGTTGGGTTCAACTCACTGTCTTTATTGCTCACCACAGTGACACCTCCTTTCTTAGGAACACATTGGACATGACTTACCCAATTGTTGATCCTCAGGAGCAATGGTAATCTGGTTATACCCAGAATAACCATCTAAGAAACAGTAGTAGGTCTTACCAGCCAATCTATCCAACATCTGGTCAATAAATGGTAGAGGGAAATGGTCTTTACGGGTAGCTTTATTAAGCCTCCTGTAATCCATGCAAACCCTCCAGCTAGTTACAGTCCTGGTTGGGTTCAACTCACTGTCTTTATTGCTCACCACAGTGACACCTCCTTTCTTAGGAACACATTGGACATGACTTACCCAATTGTTGTCTGCAATTGGATAAACAATCCCAACATCCAACCATTTAATCACCTCCTTTTTAACAATCTCTTTGATTACAGGGTTAAGCCTTCTTTTTTGCTCAATACTCCTAAAGGATCCCTCCTCTAGAGTGATTTTATGCATACAAAAAGATGGACTAATTCCCTGGATGTCAGCCAATGTCCAACCTATAGCTCTGCGATATTGCTACAGCAATTTAATTAAGGCTTCTTCATGCTCTGGCATTAAATCTAATACAACAATAATGGGCAACGTCTTACCTTCCCCAAGATACACATACTTTAGATGATCCGACAAGGGCTTCAAATCTAAAGTGGGTGTCTCAATCAGGGATGGCTTAATAGGTGGAGCCTTCCTTTGATCTAAATCTAAAGATTCAAAAACATCCTCACGCCTAAACACTTTTTTTTTCATTTTTTATTTCTAAAGAACAAACTTCTAAATCTTCTACACTAACCTCTCCATGATCTTCCAAGTGCTTGCTAGTCGAATCCTGCATTGCTCTCTCAACAATTGTGCTCTCTAGAATCCTAATGAAAGAGAAATCTTCCATTTCATCTGGATACTTCATGGCCTTAAACACATTAAATTTCACTTCCTCATTACAGACTCTCATTGTTAATTCCCCTTTTTGAACATCTATTAATGCCCTACCAGTAGCCAAAAATGGACGACCTAGAATAATTGGGACATCTTTATCAGCCTCATAGTCTAAAATAATAAAATCAACAGGAAATATGAATCACTACTACAAATTAGAGCTTTATTGACGCTTGGCTTTTTAGATTTGTTGACGCTTGTATCAAGAAAACATCAATAAAGGTATCATTTGTACTTTAAAATAAATTATTAATAAATAAATAGGTATATTGACGTTTATATGGTGTCAACAAATGATCTGGTTTATGTTGACAGTTAAAAAACGTCAATGAATGTGATTAAAAGACTAATTTACGTAGATTTTCGTCCAACTCCGCCTTTTCATATAGTTGACGGTAAAAAACCATTAATGAAAAGGATTTTGTTGACGGTTTTTATTGACGCTTATTAGCCGTCAAAGAAAACAACATTCATTGACAACTAATAAGTGTCAATAAACACTACTATATTGACGTGCAAAAAACATCAATATTAATGGGGGTTTCTTGACGGATATTAAACGTCAAAAAATTTAAACTTTTTTAGAATTTTAGATTTAAGTCTAAATTACTCTTAAATTTAAAGTGATTTTAGGAGTTTAAATTGAGTTTTTAATTGAAAAACAGTTAAAATTGGAAGAAGAAAAATCAAGACTCTCATTTGTTTTGTTTATTTGGGTGAGTTAAAAGAAATAAAAGAAAAAGAAAAAAAATAAAAAATAAAGAAAAGAAAAAAACCCTAAGACTCCTTCCTCCTTTTTTTCCCTCACTTTCTCGTTCACGCAACCCTCCCTCGTTCACTGTCGTTCGACCACTGGCTACTGTCGTTCCAACGTCGTTCAACCCTGTCGTTCGTTTTCGTCTTTGCGCCGTTCAGCCACCTGTGAGTAATGCCTTCGTCTTCGCGCACTGTCATTCATCTTCTTCATTCGTGCAGCAGTTCAGCTCGTCTTCTTCTTCTCGCGCAGCCAGTTTAACCATGCTCTCTCCACGCAGTTCGCGCAGCTAGGTACGGGGTTCTTCTCGCACTGTCGTTCGTCTTCGTGCACTGCTTGTTCGTCTTCATTGTCGTTCGTCTTCGCGCACTGCCGTTTTTCTTCTTCACTCGTGCAGCCGGTTCAGCCCGTCTTCTTCTTCGTTCGCACAGTCGGTTCAGCCACGCTCTCTCCACGCCGTTCGTGCAACTAGGTACGGGGGTTCTCGAAGTGTTTGTGTTTTGATTCAATTTGTGTTGGATTCTTCTTGAAACTCGTGAATGTTTGTTGATAACTGCCCAAAAGGTAGTTATTTAGGCCTCAATTATATAGGGATTTGTGTGTCCTTTATGCTTATTAGGGTTGGGTTTGGATAGATATTACATGTTTTAACCCATTTGGAAGAATGGAAGCATTGGAAATTATTTTTGAAACTCTGGAATGTTTGTTGATAACTGCCCAAAAGGTAGTTATTTAGGCCTCAATTATATAGGGATTTGTGTGTCCTTTATGCTTATTAGGGTTGGTTTTGGATAGATATTACATGTTTTAACCCATTTGGAAGAATGGAAGCATTGGAAATTATTTTGTGTAGATTATGTTGCTGAGCGACTGGAGGGAGCAAATTCTATGCTGCAGCAAAACTGGGAACAAAACTGCCACATCACAGCTCGTTAGCCAACTTCATGAACCGACTTCTGTTGAGTTATTTTCGGGATAAAGAAGCAAGGAGAGCCCTACACGTGTCCAAGTTGACCTAATTCAAGTCTCCTCTCCTTCTATAAAAGGAAGTAGCCATCCAAGTCAAACTCATTCCATGTTTTCCCTTGGAAGCCGAATAGTATAGGGAGATTGAAGATCATCAAGAACACCATCTACCGCGAGCTGGTTAGGGAGTTTACTTTCTTTATTAACTTGTGGTTATGGACATGCATACTCAGATTGTAATTCGTATTCTTATGCCTATTATGAACTAAGTAGCTTAAGGTGTTGGTTAGGAATAATGTGATTACTGTGCTTCATCTCTAGTAATAAATTGACTATCGCATTTTGGTTAATTGTTGTGCTTATTTCCATTTTATGCCCGCCTGGCCAGCCGGTGTGAATAGCTCTCTCTAGTTTCAGGGATGATTTAGAGAGTGTGTGGCAATTATCCACACTACGATCATTGTGTATTGGTGAACGCCAGTGACTGAGCTAGGGATAGCCAGTTGCCTAGTGCTTGATCGGTCGCTCTTCATTGGGTTTGAAACATATCCCAAAAGATCCGGAGTTCCGGGAGGAATCCGCTAATAATACTGCGAGAAATGCATGATCAATAATATTGCTAGAGCATATCTTAGAACAATCACTAAAGCCTAACCAGCGCTTGTCTTTAATCTGTCTATCTATTTGTTTACTTGTTGTTCTGTCATTTATTTTGCTTCAGCATAATTCCGATAAAACCAAATCATTTTATTATTCTTGAAACTATTAGAAAATTACACAAAAATAGATAAAGTGGAAGCTCATTCAGACCTTGGATTGATAATATTACTTGCTGCAGACTGTGTATACTTGCACAGGAATTCTAGAGTATTTTATACTATATTTTTACTCACTCTAGGAGCCCGACATTTGTGCTGATTACGTTTGCTTAATTTTGTGTTTATTGGGTCATGCATTCCTACTCCTATGAGTTCATGGCAATGATTTCAATATATGTTTTAAGTTTGATTAATCTCTGTGAGAGTTTGGGAGTAGTGTTTAACACGGCTTCAACTTCATATCAGGTATCTCCTTTTACGATTCCTTTTCTTTTTCCAAACCAATTTTCAATTGAACTCTAGATTAAGGGTCCGTTTGGAATACATAATGCATTTTTTAAAAAACATTTTGTATAAAAATTGTTTAGAATTTAAACACTAATATGTTTGGTTGCATTTTCTCACAAATGTTTTTATACACAAGTTATTGTTTACTTAAGAAGTCTTTTTTAAAAAAGTTGGTTTCAAGTGTTTCTCTCAAAATGGTTTATGTATCAATCCTATTTTCTAATAAGTCATTTTTAGTGGTTGTCAAACACTAAATTTTTTTCAAAATGACTTATTTTTAAAATTAAACACTCGAAAAGTAAAACCAAACACACCCTAAATATTGTGTTTCATCCATCGGTGTTTTTATTGTACTTTATGTGTGTACTTGGGTTACTAACTTGAACTTGATAACTATAATTACTAACCTCCTATCAAGTTTGTGAATCTCCTCTCCATTAGCTCTCTTATTTTCATTGTCTCAAGCCTCTAGAAGCTTCAATTCTACCCATCTGCCAACCATCAATCAAAGTAGAAAAAATGGTTTTAGCATTGCAACTGCTTCCACTTTATCCATCTCTCCCTAAAGAACCTCCTAAAAACAACCAATGACAACTGCCAATCGAATCTTAAGGAGACTTTATCTTTTTGCTTTCTGAAATACTCCACTGGATCATTTAGCAACAAGGATGGGTGTCGAAATTTATTATAAACTACACAACAGACTGATTAGTAGACACAATAGAAGGAACTCTATTGATTAACCTGTTAGAACCTAGGAGGATACGGTATATATACAAAGAATTATAAGGAGCAAGCATAGGCATAACATCATATATTTTTAAAATCTAGTGACAATGCCATGGACCTAAAAATCCTCATTCTAGAGGCCTTGTCTTCTTAGCTCTCAACCAAATAAAAGTCTCCCTAGGCAAGTAAGAATGCTTTCTCACTTCTACAGGTGTTCTCTTCTACAATTTCTTTTTCTTTACAAAATGCTTCCCACTTTATGAAATGATTTCCAGAATAAGGGATAGTTATTTTAGTATTCATGATTCTGTGCTACAGGCTAGAATATTCACAATGTTCTCTCAATGCACTCTTTTCTCCACCTTAGACCTTCCATAAGGATTACCTCAACAAACTGAATTTTTTAGATGGCCACTACCACTGATCTTCCTAAAGGGTTTCAGTTTCAAAGGGCAGTAGTTATTTTTCCATCAATTTAGACAGCTGCTCCTACTTTCACTTGGCGTCTGGGACTTCAGTTTCAGTATTTTTCTTTGTCTTTGGCTGCTAGATTATGAATCTTTAGACATGAGCTTTGGTAACTTTTTGAGAAACCAAAATTACACACATTTTGAATAATAAAATCTTTAAAATGTTATGAAATTGTAAGAAACTCAATTGTCGAACTGACAAGGCCAACCTCATTTCTTCTGCTCTATGGTTGTTGTCTAAACCTGGTCTCATTTTTACTTTGTGTTGATATAGAAAGATAAAAGAGAACTTAACCTTTCTTCTCCAACCTTGCCTCCATCATTCAGGATTAAGATTCCATACCCTCTTCAGTGGGGTGCTCAAACTTTCAATAATGGTCATGATTTTGGGATGATGGCTGCAGTTTGGTATCTTTGATTGAGGTATTATATTGCTCTCCTCTAGCAATGTATCATAATTCTTGCTCTGTACTTCAAAGAGTGATATGGAAAACTTATAATCATTTAATAGTCAATTGGAGCGTTTAAGGCAGCATTACGTTTAGCGAGTGCATTGGCTGGCAGAGAATTTATTTGAACCTTCATTTTTTTAATCTTAAGCATGAAATTGAACTTTCTGTCTCTGACTTAGAATTTGGTTAGAATTATTTGAACCTTTATCCAGCTAGAGATACAATTCTAAGTAGCTAAAGAGTTGCTCGACATTTTATTTTTGTGACGTACGGCTAGGTGAGTTGAGTAGTTTTTCTTTCAATATTATTTGTGAGTGGTCCCCTGCCTTTTCAATTTTCGCTTGTTAAAAGATTTTTCATTGTCTAAATGATAGTTGACCAATCACTGTTCTCTTCATTATTACTAAATAATGTTTTTTTCACAGGGTTCAACTACATGTTCTGTTGAAGAAAATAAGGAAGCACTCCTTAAGCTCAACCAAAACATAGGGCTTCTTGGAAAGAAATGCTACCAACAAAATCAACTGGTTTGATACTACTTCTTTACTTTGTTTTGAAATGGGATCAACTCTATTTTTTTTTTTTTAATGTTGAACATGTAAGTTACCTAGATTTAATTAAAATAGAAATTCAAGCATCTTTATGTACACTGGTATCACTTCACTTTCCTTATGGTGCATAAGATTTGCAAAGCTGAAACTTAACTAAAACTCATATTTGAAATTTTTGTTGCATATGTGGGAGTGGGCATGTATGTATAAAATGTATGATTTGATTTACAGATATTCTTTTTGGTAGTTCGTTTATCTGAGGGACAACCTCTTGTCAATATTTGAAGGAGTAGAGACACTGAAAAAGAGTCAAGGTTTTCCATTTCTTAATATCCACATTTGATTTCTTTGATGTGTATTGCTTATCAGCTTATGTGCAATGAACTAAACACAATTAATCAATAAAGCAGTTTTGAAACTTCATAAGTTACTCCTATGCTCATAAGTTTTCAATTGACTTTTGTTAACAAAAAAATAAATTTGTAGTAGTGGAGACTTCACTTTTAGCGGGCACATTACAACGTCGCTAAAAGATTTCTTTAGATTGAACATTTGTATCTTTCCATGTGACTACATCCATCTATAAGCTATTAGATTTCCTTGTTAACTTTGAGACCGTTCTTTGTGACACAATAATTAGTGAAGTGAACTATCTCTTCTAAAGAACGCCAACTTGAAAAGGTCTTGAACCTTTATTTCATCATTGGAAGCGTGAGCGACACTCTAAAGAATCATTTGGAGACTTCACAAATTGCTTGGTGAGTGTGTGAATGGTCTAAAATTATGAAAAGATCTTTTGGTTATTGTCTTACTTTAATTGATAAAACTGTGGTAATTTTAATTAATATCAGGGATTTGAGAAGCTCAAAGAGTTGGTTAGCAAATGAGATAGTCATGTGCTTGCACCAACACGTTGCAACTTGAAGCTTTTTGCTAATAATAATATGTACGACGCCATGGACAACCTCGTAAAGCTTCAGAATAAGAATGCTCATTAATTAACAATGAAAGTCATTTGCAACCACGTGGCTGTTCATCAAAATGGGAGGAATGAATGATTTGGTAAGAGAATTTGTTTAAATTTCGTTGCCTTAGAAGCTGATGTTAATAGGGTGAACGAGTGTAATAGTCTTGTTCCCTCCTCGGGCTTGTTACTATTTTGTAAGAGCTGGAATGAATGGATGCTGCTGGATTTAGTATAATTTTGTACCCAAGTTAACTGTTTGTCTATATGATTTTTGTGTATTTACCGTTTTCTTGGATTAATTTTTGTATCTTATTTTAAGGTTGCTTCTAATAAAATTATCTCCTTTCCAGCTTCTCTTGTGATATGTTTTGTTTAGTTTGGTAAGTTGAGATGTCATTGTTGATAATCTAAGTAATGTTTGGTTCGCTATGTTGAGCATTTCCAAAATAAGTGTGTCGTGTTGTTTATGTCATGCTGGAGAGCTTCTAGCAAGAAGAGTTAGAATGTAGTCGAAAAAAGTTGGTTGATTTTTGTTCAATATAGTAAAATAGAAGTAGAGTACAAAAAGGAAGAATAAACTTATTCACGAGGTAAAGGAGTTGTAGAAGACTAAAGCTGAGGTAGAAGAAAAAGGTGGTGAGCTTACATGACATGGTAGTTGGAAAATGTGTAATAATTGATGTAACAAGTTGTGATAATGCAAATTGTGGTTGGTACTTGTAAATTAGCAAGTTGTGTGATAATGTTAATTTGAGATTTGTAGTAGTTTTGAGCAAATGCAGGTTGCACTAGAGGAATAAAAAGGATCGGAACAATTTTTTTTTTATTTTTTCCAAATACGTATAGTTGACGGTTAAAAAATGTCAATGAAAACACAATAATTGATGGGTATTAATCGTCAATGGAAATATAGTATTCAACAATTTAGCATGGTAACTTGACGACTAATAAACGTCAATAAAAGACTTTATTGACAGTGTAAAAATGTCAATAAAGATAGATATATTGACATTTTAGGTCCTATAATTGACAAAGAAAAAATGTCAACATAAGTCTATATTGACGTTCCATAAATATCAACAAAGGTGACTACGTTGACGCTTTATGAATATCATTGATGGATAAAACGTGTCAATAATGTCTTTGTTGATGGCTTATAAATTTCAACAAAGGCATCTTCGTTGACTCCTATAAGCGTCAATGAAAACAGTAATATTGACGCTTTAGTTTTATTGATACCACTTCAGTTGACTTCTAAAAAGCGTCAATGAATGTGATAGTTGATACTTTTTAGCCATCAACAAAGGCCAAATTTGTAGTATTAAATTTATCTACTTTTACTAAGACATCCTCAATTTTACCCTCAGGATATGTGATAGACATATCAGCTAGTTGGAGTGTGACTGTGGTGGGCCTAGCTTCACCAATACCTAACTTTCAATAGACCGAAAGAGGCATAAGGTTAATGCTTGCACCTAAATCACAGAGTGATCTACCTAATTCTTTTCCACCTATAAACACAGGTATAGTAAATGACCCTAGATCCTTAGTCTTGGTTGGTTGTCCATTCTTAAGAATAGCACTACATTCCTCAGTAAGAGATACAGTTTCAAACTCACCTAACCTCTTCATTTTAGTTAAAATATCCTTAAGAAATTTGGCATAATTAGGCATTTGCTCTATAACTTCTACTAAAGGGATATTTATATACAATTGCTTAAGAATCTCTAAAAACTTTTTAAATTGACCATCCTGATTCTTAGGCCTTTGCCTTTATGGAAAAGGTAGAGGTGGTACATAAGGTGGGGGCGACACATAAGGTGGTTCCACATCTGGAACAGAACCAGATGCTCCAGCATCTTTATTGCTGCCTCCAGCACCCTGACCAGTCTCCAACTCTTTCTCAACAACAACATTTCTAGGGTGTTCAGTATATGATGGAAGTTTCCCTTGAGGCCTTGCCTTCAGCTCATTAGCTAGCTGACCCACTTGCAATTCCAGGGCTCTCATTGAAGCTTGATTACTTTGAATTGCGGCATCTGTACGAGCCATATATTCTTTCATCATTGCCTCAAGAGAACTCCCTGAATTTTGCTGGGGCATAGCCTGCTTATTCTGCTGGGGTATTACCTGCGCTTTAGAAAATCCTGATTGGTTCACCTTCTGCTGTGTTTGCACATTACTTCCTTGTCCTCCCCATGCGAAGTTGGGGTGGTTGCGCCAACCTGGATTATAAAAGTTAGAATAGGGGTTATTCCACTGATTACCTACAAAAAACACCGAAGCTGGATTGATGGGGCAAAACTCGTAGTTGTGATCTTCACCACAATAGACACATGCTTCCTCTGTAACTTGGTTCACCAATGCAGTAGGCTCCACAGCTAGTGGCTGCTGATGACTAAACACTGTCACATTCTTAAGAGCGTTAGCAATCATTGCAAGATTAGCCCTAATGGTGGACACACCATCAACCTCTAACACACTCTTAACCTTTTTATTTGTGCCCCTAACAACCGACCACTGACAACTATTAGTAGATATTCTTTCTAAAATTTCATGGGCTTCATTAAAAGTTTTTGCCAAAAGGGCCCCTCCAGCCGAAGCATCAACCATACCTTGGGTTGCTCCATTTAACCCATTGTAAAATGTTTTCATTTGAATACAATGTGGTAAACCATGGTGGGGACACTTTCGCAAAAGCTCCTTAAACCTTTCTCAAGCCTCACTAAAAGTCTCATCTTCAAGTTGCCTAAACCCTACTATTTCACTTCTCAATTTAGCATTCCTATTTGGTGGAAAATATTTACTCAAATCTTTTGCAGCTAACTCATTCCATGTCCTAATTGATCCTGGAGCAAAAGAATTTAACCATGCCTTTGCTGCATCTCTAAGAGAATATGGGAACAAAGTTAATCTAAGGGCATCTCTAGGCACTTCTTGAATTACAAAAGAATCACTAACTCCTAGAAAATACTTGAGATGTAAATGAGGGTCTTCAGATGACAAACCATGGAATTGACCCACGGTTTGCAACATCTGAAACATTACCGGTTTCATTTCAAAATTTGCTGCCTGAATTTGAGGACGTGCAATCCCTGGATTCAACTCATCAAACATTGGAAAAACATACGCTCGAATGGCTCTGGCCCTATCCTTCGCTAACAAGATAGGGTTCTCAACCTGATTATTTTGCTGCTCATTTTGCTCTAGCGACTGGTTTTGCTGCAGCAAACGATTCTGCTAGGGGTTCGCTGGATCTTCAGGACCCTGCGGAAGACGCGACACGTTATCCATTTGATTCTGGTTTCTACGCAGCTCTCTCCTTCTTCTCCTGAATGTCCTCTTGATTTCTGGATCAAGCTCGAACCTTACCCAGGCGGATCGCTCATGCACCAAACCCACGCCTGCAAAAACAAAAGAAACAATCAAAAAGTTCTAGCACCAAACCACTAAAACACATACACAAAATAGATCAGATAAAAACTTATTCAAGTCCCCAGCAACGGTGCCAAGAACTTGTTGGATTCCTAGAGTTAGTAAAATAAGATATAAAAATAGACTCTAGACTCTGTGCAAGTATACAAAGTTCGCAATAAGTAATAAGTATTTATCGAATCCAAGGTCTGAATTAACTTCCACTTTATCTATTTTGTATAACTTATAAATGGTTTAAAAAATGGTAAAAATGATTGGTTTTTATGAAGGAATTGAATCCTCTAGCGGAAGCGGTTTTCACCGATCGTGATTTTAATTTCAATTAAAGAAAACCGGTACGTTGGGCAAAATTAATTTTAGAACTATTCTCAAATTAAAACTAGATTAAGCATGCATTTTTAGATCTAAAACAATTTTAGAACGAAGTACTTACATGAACTTGAAGAATACTGCACAATGCTCCAAGAACACCACCATGTCGGATCACCTACTATGACTCTTGGGAATCGAGATCCGGCTTGTGGGAACCCAAAACTAGTCTTGGAAGGGAAAAAATTGCAGCAAACAAGTTGCTGTGTTTTTCTTTTGGGATGAGAGAATTTCTGAGAGAGAGATCTTCTTCTGTGTGTGAAATGAGAGAAAATGATCGATGATGTGGGCAACTCCCTCTCCCCTGTACGATAAGTGGGGAGGGAGTTATTACCCTACTAGATCTAGATCGTTGGATCTAATCCAAACGATCTTGGCCGTCTATTAATTAAATAATAATAATCATTTAATTAATTAATTAATTATAATTAATTTAATTAAAACAATATTAATTAAATCAATTATAACATAAGGTATTTAATTCAATTTGAATCATATTAAATTGAATTAAATTGGCCATTCAATTAATCTCATTAATTGAATCCACATTAATTAAATATCCAATATTTAATTAATTTTGAAATTGAATCATATTCAATTATATCTCTCTCATTTAACCTATAGTTTTAATGTGCATCAAATGTACATTAATATTAACTATAGAATTAATTTAATCAAATCATACTTAATTAAATTAAATTAATTAATTCTCCAATTAATTAATTCATTAATTAAATATCATATATTTAATTAATTTACTATTTGAATCATTATTCAAATAATTCTCTCATATACTATAGTTTTAATATGAATCTCATTCACATTAAATTTAACCTATAGTTTCAATATGAATCTAATTCATATTTAATATTTGAACTCCTTCAAATATTTAATTCTCTCGTTAATTAATTTTGAATCATATCCAAAATTAATTTATAATATAAAGTTTAATTCACCAATTAAACTTATATTATAATGTATCTTTATACATTATTTTAATTGTATCAAATACAATAAAATTCCCTTAATGAATTTGAACACACTTCAAATTCTATTCAAGACTATTTAACCTCAGAACCCTTTACGAGCTAGCAGGTGGACCTAATGGACCTACAGATCAGAAGCTCCAACGATACGAGACTAATTGGCTAAACTCATTAACCAAGTTAGTCAACATTCGTTAACTGTGAGTCACTCCACTAAAGACCCACAGCTGCACTCTTCTCACTGTAGAATATTTCTGTGTCCACGGATATCGACCAATAACAGTAAGTCAATCCTTCACGAGTGTTCGTAACGCCAGCTGGGTCAAATTACCGTTTTACCCCTGGGTTACCTCTGGATCCTTAAGTACCACTGATTCCTCTAATGA
The DNA here is from genome assembly GCA_036850905.1 of Luffa acutangula. Lineage (NCBI taxonomy): Eukaryota > Viridiplantae > Streptophyta > Magnoliopsida > Cucurbitales > Cucurbitaceae > Luffa > Luffa acutangula. Next base: position 20,213,184 of record CM072089.1, read on the forward strand.
ACAATCTGTTTATGATCCAATCAATAAACAGCAGTTCCTCTCGGGCCAGGAGAGGATGGGCGCCCTTGTTCAAGACCCGGAATCAGCCCTTAAGGGAACACACATCTACTTGCCCCAATAGGGGAAGGAGTGAATTCCATCTTGTACTGTTATGTTCCCAGCCCCCATTCGGTCTTGCCCCTGAAATGGTAGGATTATTGAGTCGGCGAAATGGCCACTCTCACCCATACAGATCTAAGGACAATCCCTCCTGAAAAGGAGTTCATAACAGACTCAGGATTGAGATTGAGTTACCTAGGTCATCCTATTGAAATAGAAACCTAAACTAGTTAACGGTGTCACATCTAGTGGTTACTATTTCGCGGTCCGGTCTTATGCAAACTCATTGCACAGGATACCCCCACTCGCATGTCTCCTACATGGATGCTTTGGATCATTGCATCTGTATCGAATACAAAATGGGCCGTATCACATAGTGTTACCAGGATAAGGTACCCAGCCTTATCCCTATACTATAGACCATTTAGGTTGTTACTTGAACACTGATCCCCGTATGTCCCCACATACTAGTTCAAGTTTCATCTAAACAACCTAGGATCTTAGTTTATTGGATTTGGGTCAAATTGTGCAATTTTAGTAACAATAACTCCTTATTGTACAAACCTCAATAACGACGTATTGATACAAGTGAACAATTTGTCACCATTCACTACCTACGAGTTTTAGGGCATAAAACCCAACAACTCCCACTTGAACTAAAACTCTAGCTTAGTGGGATGTACAATAATCTATCATGGCAATGGGTGTATAGATACATGTATAATACATAAAACGTATATATACTATGTACAAATACAATAAACTAGGGCATCCACTATACCCATTACATTTCTCCCACTTGCCCTAGATTACATCTTTGTACTTATCTCGTAGATCTAGACCATCTAGATGACCCTCATACACTTTAGCCGAGAGAGCTTTCGTGAATGAACAACAATTCTTTCATTCAATTCAATGTGCATTCTTGTCTTATATTAGGTATGTTCATGTTTGGAACACTTTCCAAATCAACCATGAACTTTCCAAGTCTTACAGCCTCGATCGCTGCTTCACAAACAGCGTAGTTTTCGGCCTATAGGTCGAGGCTGCATTGCATCCCAGCTTGATGCGATGCCATACTATATCTCCTCTATTTAAGAGTGAAGACAGACACTGATGTAGATTTCATCAAATCTTTACCAGTTAAAACATCTGTGTCAGTGTATCTTGTAAGGATCAAATCCTTAGCGCCATACACGAGCATATAGTTCCTCATTCTCCAAAGATACTTGAGAATATAATTAACGGTTCTCCAGTGATCATATCCTGGATTAGATTGATACTCACTGACATTGCCTACTACATAGGGCATTCCTCAACTCCTTGAGGTGTCTAAGAACACAGTTCCTTAGATAAAAGAATTCTACCATTAAAGGTCGTGAACCCTTCATAGAATTTTGCATCTCATATCTAATCAACATTTATAGATATAAAACGCTTGAACCATGGCTAGCATTGTGTTCTTACTGTTTTAAACAATTTAGAACATAAGAACAAACTAAGCTTCTCCCAACTTTTATTTGGAAATGAGCTGCTAGTCACCTTTAATGTCAATAAGTTAACCTACTTATTCCAAATGAGTAGGATATCAATCACATACAACATGAAGAAAGCTACTGTACTACTGACGATCTTCTTGGAGCTACAAGACTCATCAATGTCCTGATTAAAGCCAAAAGATCTGATCACCGTATCAAATCTTATATTCCAAGATCGAAATGCTTAGGTCAATCCATTAATGGATCACTTAAGCTTGCAAACCCTTTTGCTTTTTGATCTTGCTCAATGGACTCTTCTGGTTGAGACCTTAAATGTCTCGTTTCCTCTTGTAAATCCACTTGTAACCTATAGGTTTTACCCTATCAAGTAAATTTACAAGATCCCAGATGGAATTGAAATGCAAAGACTTCATTTCCAGGTCCATGGCTTTAAACCATTGGTCCTTGTCAACATCATTCATTTTCTTTCTAAAAGATAATGAATCCTCTATGTCATCATCAAGAACGACGACTTGAGCTTCAAATAAGCCCATGTAACGGTCAGGTTATAAAACAACTCTCCCACTACATCAAGGCATTCTCAACTCTTGAGATGGATGTGACTTGACAAAAAACACTGGCCTTATCAACAACTCTTATTGAATAACCAGTCTTATCAACAACTCTTGTTGATTTTTCTGTAGCTTCATTAGTTAATACACTTAAACTGACTTTACTTTGTGGCTTATGATTGCTCATTTGGTCTTCTTTTGAGAATGTAGCACTTGTCAAATACAAATTCGTAATTCTCTTGTGGATTGAAGAAATATCTACTCCTCGTTTCCTTTGGGGTAACCTACAAAGTATGTAATGAAGTCAACACTTCATGACCCCAAAACGAGACAGGCAATTGAGCATAGCTCAATATGAATTGAACCATATCCAATAGGGTTCTAATACTCCTAACTGAGATTTAGGATGTGATTCCATGAACTATCAAATAGTCTTAGAATCTCAAGTCCCTATACTCAACACATTGATCAGATCAAAGTGTTTTTTATTATCTCACCTAACAAGTTTCCAACTTCAGTCTTAAACTCCTTCGAATATCTCAAGAGCTTTAGACTTAAATTGCATTAGGTAGAGATATTCATACCTTTTCATAATCATCTATAAACGAGATTAATTATTCATACCCTCCCACTGCTTTAACATATTGGACCACAAGGATCCAAATGTATAAACTTCAAGGATTCTTTGGCTCTTTAGTTCTTTTCCAGTAAAAGATCTATTAGTCATATTGCCCATAAGGCATGACTTAATTGGTATTAGAGAGTCTTCTTCTAACTAACTTAGAAGTATACTCTAGACTAAGCCCTCAATCATATTGAGATCAAAATAGCCTAACCTTAAGAACCAAAGAAAGGTATTTCCTTTAGGAGATATCCTTTGCCTTTATTTCTTTGAGTATAAGCAATCTTAAACAACTTAGTGCTCATGACTTGCTTTACTCTCGATTGGTCTTAAAACACATAAGTTATTTTCCAGTAAAGCTGAACAAATGTCAACTCCCTTTCTTAAAATAAAACTGCGTTAGCAGAGAAAGGTATAGAGTAGCATTGTCCCAGCATATACGTTATAGAAATCAAATTTCTGTTAATCTTTAGGAAATACATACACATTATCTAATAATGTGTATTTTCTCCCACTAGATAAAATAACTTAATGTTCCCTCTGCCAAAGCCGAGATATACTCTCCAGATCAAAATCTGAGAGTCACCTGTTTGCAACAATTGCCATGAGCTTATTCCTTGAAAGGAAAAAACAAACGTGATAAGTGGCACCTAAATTAAAAATTCAGGCTGTATCCTCATTTTCCATTATGCACGTTTCAATGACCAATAAATCACATTCATTGTCATCGACATTGGCTAGGTAGTTAATGTCATAATCATCATAAACGATTCAAGATGAACTAGACATTTGGGCCTGAGGACATTCCTCACTCAAAACTAATCTAAAATCATTTACCACAAGTTTGTCGTTTAAGCTAGTTGTATCTAAAACCGTTATCAATTGGCGTAAGACAATGCACATAGGAATTATCACTGAAACAACAAATTACTTGTTTTGCACTAAACCCATTACACAAAATAATATTGTTTTAATCCAATCAATTTAGCAAAAGTAATCATCGACCCAAATATATGATACATGTTTGCAACGATACTTCAGAGGTTTAGAGCAACAGCTACCGTAGGGCAGTCAGCCACTCCTCCTTTGAATTGAGACAATCTCAGCCAATCCCTATTACCAGAATAACTCATATTCCAATAGATTTTAGCTACCGTTTTTTCGGTCAGGAAACCATTAACACCTTAACGATTTCCCGTAAGTGTGACCCTCCATTTTCAGATTCCAGAGGTCGGCCCCAACAATGCTACCGTAGGGAAAGTCAAAGTTGGGAATGGACCTAAGAAACCCTATCCATTTCTGGAGTTTGCGTTGTTCCGAATCCCATGATCAAACCCTCCGTAGGGTGATCGCTCCCAGGGCGACTCGCAGGCAGATCATAGGAATCTCACGGTGCAACCTAATGGAGGAGACCGTAGGATACGTTGACACGTGTCCTGCTCCCACTTACTATAAAATACTCCCTCATTCACCTTGATATTGATCCATGCAAACACCATCCGTAGGGGGTCACTCCCAGGGTGACTCGAGGCCAAGCATGGACCTCACGATGTGAACTCTTGAGGACGTGAGAGCAAAACTTGATTTATGAAAATCTTGTTTTGTCATATTTCCTCCCACTAAGTATTTTTATAATTTAAGGGTCTATTACTTAGGTAAGTTCCGGCTAAATGAATCTATCTAAGTCTATGCCTGTATATAACTCTTATATAGAGGTCTTTACTCTAATGTCTAGGTGAATTAAACCCTTTTAATTACCTAGTGACATTGCATGCTAACATTAGACTATGATTAATTCAACTCAGGTTCCGGATCTGTTCCCAGGTAGGAGGTGTTCCGTAACCGTCAACTTAAATACCCCCAGCCTAGACAGAACTTCACCAGGAGAGTTCCCTTATAACCATAGTAATGTTTTTCCTACTTAGTGCATTAAAACTATTTTAATACTAAGTAAGAAAATAATTCTAATCCTATTAGAATTAAAATGAGCTTAGGTCTAATTAATTTTAAACAATTTAAAATTAATTTCATTTTAACCTAAGGTCCTATGTTTGCATGCAACTCTTTGTTATAGGTTGACGATTTCTAATCAATTTTATAACTATTATAAAATTTTAATAATTAGCCCTATAACATGCTTCTATGGTGTTTCATAATAACAATCAAATTCAAATTATTACACACCATAACACTCATGACGCCGATAATATAACGATTATATTAATCTAAAGTGGTGTCATGCTTCATGCAATTTCAATTTCATTTAATTAATATCAATTATATTAATTAATCATCCACGAAATTAAAATTACATGATTATTGACATTAATATAATATAACATTTATATTAATCTAATTAATGTCATGCTCAATGCTATTCCATTTTCATTAAATTAATATAACAATTTATATTAAAATTATACATGAAAATCAAGCATTGAAATTTATTTCCATTCATAATATAACTATTATATTAATACTCATGAAAATAAATCTAAGCATGCATGCTACATTAATAAAATATAACAATTTATATTTATCTAATTAATGTCATGCATCATGCTTCTCAAATTTCATATATTTAATATAACAATTATACTAAATAACTCATGAAATTTAAATTCATGCATAATTATCATATATTATAACATTTATAACATAAATATGCATGAAACATGCTTAACCTATGGTGGGATCTAGCTAAATGACATTCATAAAGCAATAAATAGCTATAAAGACCGGTATTTTGGCATCCTAGGGCAAAAATAATGAAAAATTACATTAATAATTCAAAATCTAGCCCTAAACCGCCTTGTAATTGGTCTGAACCGCTCAGAACCAGCCCAAACCGTGTTAGAATGGCCCAAACCGGACCCAAACTGCTTGAACCGGACCAACCAGCATGAACCGGGCCACTATTCACCTGAACCGAACCCAAACCGTCCACAGCAGCTGCAGGCGAAAATTTAAAAAATAACTGTCGCACGTCCGTCTCGAACTCACGACCTTGAGGATGCAAGACACGCGCGCACACCACTGCTCCAACCACCAAGGTTCGAAACTAATTGAACGCAAATAATATTAATTTCGTAACTACTCATCAAACTGCCAGCCCACGATTCGCTCAACGTTCCGTGAATTCGGAAACTACCACTAGCGTCGAGACGCTGAAGGCACAGCGTCTCGACGCTGTCCCGATTTTTCCAGCACCTTGTTCTTCAGCGTCGCGACGCCGATGAGCAGGGTCGCGACGCTACGCCTCTGGACAGCCTCTGTTCTTCGTTTCCAGCAGCCGTTCTTCTCCGATTTCAACCCCGATTCGAGCACCGATCATCAAATTGATCCTAAATTTCTAGACACGGACTTACAAGACTCGATTTACATTAATTTGCCCCAAAAACATGGGCCCTTACATGATCAAATCATACAAAATTGTAAATCTAATGCCAAAAAATACCAAAACAGTCTTTAAAGCAAACCACATTCATAATGCAAATCGATCCCACCAAAAAACCACAACGCAAATTCTAAAATCGAAATTAAAATCACGAAATGGCTCTGATACCATTTGAAGGAATTGAATCCTCTAGCGGAAGCGGTTTTCACCGATCGTGATTTTAATTTCAATTAAAGAAAACCGGTACGTTGGGCAAAATTAATTTTAGAACTATTCTCAAATTAAAACTAGATTAAGCATGCATTTTTAGATCTAAAACAATTTTAGAACGAAGTACTTACATGAACTTGAAGAATACTGCACAATGCTCCAAGAACACCACCATGTCGGATCACCTACTATGACTCTTGGGAATCGAGATCCGGCTTGTGGGAACCCAAAACTAGTCTTGGAAGGGAAAAAATTGCAGCAAACAAGTTGCTGTGTTTTTCTTTTGGGATGAGAGAATTTCTGAGAGAGAGATCTTCTTCTGTGTGTGAAATGAGAGAAAATGATCGATGATGTGGGCAACTCCCTCTCCCCTGTACGATAAGTGGGGAGGGAGTTATTACCCTACTAGATCTAGATCGTTGGATCTAATCCAAACGATCTTGGCCGTCTATTAATTAAATAATAATAATCATTTAATTAATTAATTAATTATAATTAATTTAATTAAAACAATATTAATTAAATCAATTATAACATAAGGTATTTAATTCAATTTGAATCATATTAAATTGAATTAAATTGGCCATTCAATTAATCTCATTAATTGAATCCACATTAATTAAATATCCAATATTTAATTAATTTTGAAATTGAATCATATTCAATTATATCTCTCTCATTTAACCTATAGTTTTAATGTGCATCAAATGTACATTAATATTAACTATAGAATTAATTTAATCAAATCATACTTAATTAAATTAAATTAATTAATTCTCCAATTAATTAATTCATTAATTAAATATCATATATTTAATTAATTTACTATTTGAATCATTATTCAAATAATTCTCTCATATACTATAGTTTTAATATGAATCTCATTCACATTAAATTTAACCTATAGTTTCAATATGAATCTAATTCATATTTAATATTTGAACTCCTTCAAATATTTAATTCTCTCGTTAATTAATTTTGAATCATATCCAAAATTAATTTATAATATAAAGTTTAATTCACCAATTAAACTTATATTATAATGTATCTTTATACATTATTTTAATTGTATCAAATACAATAAAATTCCCTTAATGAATTTGAACACACTTCAAATTCTATTCAAGACTATTTAACCTCAGAACCCTTTACGAGCTAGCAGGTGGACCTAATGGACCTACAGATCAGAAGCTCCAACGATACGAGACTAATTGGCTAAACTCATTAACCAAGTTAGTCAACATTCGTTAACTGTGAGTCACTCCACTAAAGACCCACAGCTGCACTCTTCTCACTGTAGAATATTTCTGTGTCCACGGATATCGACCAATAACAGTAAGTCAATCCTTCACGAGTGTTCGTAACGCCAGCTGGGTCAAATTACCGTTTTACCCCTGGGTTACCTCTGGATCCTTAAGTACCACTGATTCCTCTAATGAACAATCTGTTTATGATCCAATCAATAAACAGCAGTTCCTCTCGGGCCAGGAGAGGATGGGCGCCCTTGTTCAAGACCCGGAATCAGCCCTTAAGGGAACACACATCTACTTGCCCCAATAGGGGAAGGAGTGAATTCCATCTTGTACTGTTATGTTCCCAGCCCCCATTCGGTCTTGCCCCTGAAATGGTAGGATTATTGAGTCGGCGAAATGGCCACTCTCACCCATACAGATCTAAGGACAATCCCTCCTGAAAAGGAGTTCATAACAGACTCAGGATTGAGATTGAGTTACCTAGGTCATCCTATTGAAATAGAAACCTAAACTAGTTAACGGTGTTACATCTAGTGGTTACTATTTCGCGGTCCGGTCTTATGCAAACTCATTGCACAGGATACCCCCACTCGCATGTCTCCTACATGGATGCTTTGGATCATTGCATCTGTATCGAATACAAAATGGGCCGTATCACATAGTGTTACCAGGATAAGGTACCCAGCCTTATCCCTATACTATAGACCATTTAGGTTGTTACTTGAACACTGATCCCCGTATGTCCCCACATACTAGTTCAAGTTTCATCTAAACAACCTAGGATCTTAGTTTATTGGATTTGGGTCAAATTGTGCAATTTTAGTAACAATAACTCCTTATTGTACAAACCTCAATAACGACGTATTGATACAAGTGAACAATTTGTCACCATTCACTACCTACGAGTTTTAGGGCATAAAACCCAACATTTTATAGGAATAATGCTGAAGCAAAATAAATGACAGAACAACAAGTAAACAAATAGGCAGATAGATTAGAAACAAGTGCTGGTCAGGATTTAGTAATTGTTTATAAACATGTTCTAGCAATATTATTGATCATGCAAAACTCTCGCAGTCTTATTAGCAAATTCCTCCTGGAACTCCGGATCTTTTGGAATGTGTTTCAACTCCAATGAAGTACTACCGATAAAGCACTAGGCAACTGGCTATCCCTAGCTCAGTCACTGGCGTTCACCAATACACATTGATCTAGTGTGATTAAATGTCACACACTCTCTAAATCATCCCTGAAACTAGAGAGTGATATTCATACCAGCTGGCCAGGTGGGCACAAAATATAAATAAGCACAACAATTAATCAAGATGCATTCAATCAATATTTATTACTAGAAATTAAGCATGACAATCACATTGTTCCCTAACCAACGCCTAAGCTACTTAGTTCATAAGATGCATGGAAACACACGTTACAATCTGAGTAAGCATGTCCATAATCACAAGATAATCTAAGAAAATATTAATCTCCTCGATCAGCTTGCGAATGATGGTTTTCTTGATGGCCTCCAATGTCTCTCCTCTATTCGGCTCCCAAAGGTGGAAGTAACCTTTCCAAGAATGGAATGTTTCTCCCAAGGATGGAATGTTTTTGACTTGTGCGGTTATCTCCTTTTATAGAAGGATATGAGGCTTGAATTAGGTTGACCTAGACACGTGGATAGCTCTCCTTGCTCCTTTATCCCGAGAATAACTCAACAGAATTCGGTTTTTTTAACTTGGCTAACAAGCTGTGACGTGACAATTTTGCTCCCAACTTTGCTGCAACACAGAATTTGCTCCCTCCAGTCGCTCAACAATGCATTCTGCACAAAATAATTTCCAAAGCTTCCATTCTTCCAAATGGGTTAAAACATATAATATATATCTCAAAGCAACCCTATTAGGCACAAATGACACAAATCCTTATAGAAATAAGGCCTAAATAACTACCTTTTGGACAGCTATCAGGTACCCAGCCTTATCCCTATACTACAGACCCTTTAGGCTAAAACTTGAACATTGATCCCCGTATGTCCCTACATACTAGTTCAAGCCCCATTCTATTAGCCTTGGATGTTTAGTTTATTGGATTAGGGTTAATAAGACAAGATATAATACAAACATAGATTAAATGAATAATTCATCACTTTTATTAATATTCGGTCAAATGTACATTTACTATCTACGAGTTTTAGGGCATAAAACCCAACAAACTCCCACTTGAACTAAAACTCAAGTTAATGGGAAAGTATATACAAAATAATCCAAAGCTGGAAATGTTGAATGTATATTGTACATTACATGAAAGTTAGATATACAAAATACAATAAACTAGGGCATCCTTACACCCATTACACATCTCCCACTTGCCCTAGATTATGCTATATACATGTCTCGTAGACCTAGACTTTCTAGATGACCCTCGAACACTTTAGTCGAGAGGGCCTTCGTAAACGGATAACCAACCACATCTCCTCTTGGTCACGACCACATCTCCTATTTGCACAATCTCTCGAATCAGATTATACTTCCTCTCTATGTGTTTACCTCGTTTGTGGCTGCGAGGTTCCTTTGAATTGGCTACAGCCCCACTGTTGTCACAGTATAGAGTAATGTGCAAGTTCATATTTGGAACAACTTCCAAATCAGTCAACAACTTCCTTAGCCAAACAACTTCCTTAGCTGCTTCACAAGCAACTACATACTCAACCTCCATCGTGGAGTCTGCTATGCATCCTTGCTTTATACTTCTCCAAACTACAGCTCCCCCGTTAAGGGTGAACACTGACCCTGACGTGGATTTCCTAGAATCCTTGTCAGACTGGAAGTCAGAGTCGGTGTATCCAGTGAGAACTAACTCTTTAGCCCCAAACACCAACATGTAGTCCCTCGTTCTCCTAAGATACTTGAGGATTCCTTTAATGCCGGTCCAGTGGTCTAACCCTGGATTTGACTGATATCTGCTGACAATCCTTACAACATAACAGATGTCAGGCCTCGTGCAGAGCATTGCATACATTAAGCTACCCACTGCAGAGGCGTAGGAAATCTGTCTCATATCCTCAACTTCTTGAGGTGTCTTAGGAGACTGTTCCTTAGACAGGTGATAACTGTCTAAAAGGTAGTTATTTAGGCCTTATTTCTATAGGGATTTGTGTGTCTTGTGTGCCTAATAGGGTTACTTTTAGATATATATTATATGTTTTAACCCATTTGGAAGAATGGAAGCTTTGGAAGTTATTTTGTGCAGAATGCATTGCTGAGCGACTAGAGGGAGCAAATTCTGTGTTGCAGCAAAGTTGGGAGCAAAACTGCCACGTCACAGCTCGTTAGCCAAGTTAACAAACCGAATTTTGTTGAGTTATTCTCGGGATAAAGGAGCAAGGAGAGCCATCCACGTGTCTAGGTCAACCTAATTCCAGCCTCCTATCCTTCTATAAAAGGAGATAGCCGCCCAAGTCAAGTACATTTCATCCTTGGGAGAAACATTCCATTCTTGGAAAGGTTACTTCCACCTTTGGGAGCCGAATAGAGGAGAGAGATTGAAGACCATCAAGAAGACCATCATCTGCAAGCTAATCGAGGAGATTAATATTTTCTTTTATTATCTTGTGATTATTGATATGCTTACTCAAATTGTAACGTGTGTTTCCATGCATCTTATGAACTAAGTAGCTTAGGCGTTGGTTAGGCAACAATGTGATTGCCGTGCTTAATTTCTAGTAATAAATATTGATTGACTGCATCTTGATTGTTGTGCTTATTTATATTTTGTGTCCGCCTGGCCAGCCGGTATGAATATCACTCTCTAGTTTCAGGAATGATTTAGAGAGTGTGTGGCATTTAATCACACTAGATCATTGTGTATTGGTGAACGCCAGTGACTGAGCTAGGGATAGCCAGTTGCCTAGTGCTTGATCGGTAGTACTTCATTGGAGTTGAAACACATTCCAAAAGATCCGGAGTTCCGGGAGGAATCTGCTAATAAGTCTGCGAGAGTTTTGCATGATCAATAATATTGCTAGAACATCTTTCTAAACAATTACTAAATCCTGACCAACGCCTGTTTCTAATCTGTCTGTCTATTTGTTTACTTGTTGTTCTGTCATTTATTTTGCTTCAGTATTATTCTATAAAACCAATCATTTTTACCATCTTTGAAACTATTGAAAAGCTATACAAAATAGATAAAGTGGAAACTAGTTCAGACTTTGGATTCGATAAATACTTATTACTTGCTGTGGATTGTGTATACTTGCACAGAGTCTAGAGTCTTTTTATATCTTATTTTACTCACTCTAGGAACCCAACAACAAGTGAACCCCATGCCTGAAAGGCAACAAGCCCTTCTTGGAGTTCTGCATCGAATATCGGGCCAACATCTTGTCGATATACGTTGCTTGAGACAGGGCTAGCGTATTGTTCCTTCGATCCCGAATTATTTGGTTTCCAAGAACATATTGGGCCTCACCCAAATCTTTCATTTGGAATTGGGCCTCTAGCCAATCTTTTACGTCAGACAGATACCTTACATCATTCCCAATGGGTAGGGTGTTGTCAACATAAAGTACAAGGAAATCTACTTTATTCTTGTTGATTTTCTTTTATACACAAGCATCAACATTTTGGTCAAAGCCAAAAGATTTGATCGTTGTATCAAATCTAATATTCCAAGATCTGGAGGCCTGTTTCAACCCATAAATGGATCGATTCAGTTTACAAAATTTTTGCTCCTGACCTTAGCTTATGAATCCTTCGGACTGAGACATAAAAATACTCTGTTCAAGATTATCATTCAGAAAAGCAGTCTTGACATCCATCTGCCATATTTCATAGTCATAAAATGTGGCAATGGATAAGAGAGTTCTTATGGACTTAAGCATAGCAACTTGAGAAAAAGTTTCTTCATAGTCCACCCATTCTCTTTGGGTAGAACCCTTTGCAATAAGTCTTGCCTTGAAAGTCTGTACTTTCCCAGCAGCATCTTGTTGGGTTCCTAGAGTGAGTAAAAATAAGATGTAAATAGACTCTAGACTATGTGCAAGTATACACAGTCCGCAACAAGTAATAAGTATTTATCGAATCCAAGGTCTGAACTAGCTTTCACTTTATCTATTTTGTTTAGTTTTTCAATGGTTTCAAAGTTGTTAAAATGATTGGTTTTTATAGGAATGTTGAAGCAAAAGAAATGACAGAACAGAAAGTAAACAAATAGGCAGACAGATTAGAAACAGATGTTGGTTAAGATTTAGTAATTGTTTAAAAAGATGCTCTAGCAATATTATTGATCATGCAAAACTCTTGCAGTCTTATTAGCAGATTCCTCCCGGAACTCCGGATCTTTTAGAATGTGTTTCAACTCCAATGAAGTACTACCGATCAAGCACTAGACAACTGGCTATCCCTAGCTCAGTCACTGGCATTCACCAATACACAATGATCTAGTGTGATTAAATGTCACACACTCTCTAAATCATCCCTGAAACTAGAGAGTGATATTCATACCGGCTGGCCAGGCGGGCAAAAAATGTAAATGAGCACAACAATTAATCAAGATGCATTAAATCAATATTTATTACTAGAAATTAAGAACGACAATCACATGTTCCCTAACCAACGCCTAAAGCTACTTAGTTCATAAGATGCATGGAAACACACGTTACAATCTGAGTAAGCATATCCATAGTTACATAATAATGCAAGAAAGTATTAATTCCCTTGATCAGCTTGCAATTGATGGTCTTCTTGTAGGTCTCCAATCTCTCTCCTCTATTCGGCTCCCAAAGGTGGAAGTAACCTTTTCAAGAATGGAATGTTTCTCCCAAGGATGGAATGGATTTGACTTGGCGGCTATCTCATTTTATAGAATGATAGGAGGCTTGAATTAGGTTGACCTAGACACGTGGATGGCTCTCCTTGATCCTTTATCCCGAGAATAACTTAACAGAATTTAGTTTGTTAAATTGGCTAACGAGCTGTGACGTGGCAGTTTTGCTCCTCGCTTTGCTCCAGCACTGATTTTGCTCCCTCCAGTCGCTCAACAATACATTCTGCACAAAATAACTTCCAAAACTTTCATTCTTCCAAATGGGTTAAAACATGTAATATCTATCTAAAAGCAACCCTATTCAGCACAAAAGACACACAATTTCCTAAAGAAATAAGGCCTAAATAACTCCCTTTTGGAGAGTTATCACATCTCTTTTCCTTTTAAAGATTCATTTACACCCAATGGGTTTGACCCCTTCAGGTGGATCTACAAGGTCCCAAACTTGATTGAAGTACATAGACTCCATCTTAAGGTCCATGACTTTGACCCATTCGTCTTTATCTACATCATTCATTGCCTGACGATAAGACAATAAATCTTCTATGTCGTCATCAGGTATGACTACTTGTGTTTCAGTTAAACCCAAGTAGCGGTCAGTTTTTATTACAACCCTCCCACTGCGTCGAAGCTCTCCCACTACTTGAGGAGGACTAGATTGACGAGAAGAACTGGCTTCTCCAACAACTCTTGTTGAAGGACCAGGTTCATCAACAACTCTTGTTGATCCTTCTGTAGCTTCTCCTAATACTAACTTACTTCGTGGTTTATGATCTCGAATGTGGTCTTCCTCCAAGAAAGTTGCATTTGACGATACAAATACTTTATTTTCTTGAGGGTCATACAAAAGACCACCTCTCGTTTCTTTCGGGTATCCAACAAATTGGCATATTCTAGTAAGTGGTTCCAATTTCTTAGGATTTGTCACTAGCACGTGTGCAGGACAACCCCAGATACAGAAGTAACGCAAACTAGGTTTACGCCCCCTCCATAACTCAAAAGGAGTTTCAGAAATACTTTTTGAGGGAACGTTGTTAAGAATATGTACTGCAGTCTCTACTGTATACCCCCAAAACAAGTTAGGCAATTGAGCATATCTCATCATAGAACAAACCATGTCTAACACGATTCTATTTCTCCTTTCTGATACACCATTCTGCTGAGGTGTCCCAGGTGCTGAGAGTTGGGATTGGATCCCATGTTCTATCATATAGTCATGGAATCTTTGATCCAAATACTCTCCACCTCGATCTGATCGAAGTGTTTTAATGGTTTTACCTAACTGGTTTTCTACCTCAGTCTTAAACTCTTTAAACTTTTCAAGAGCCTCAGACTTGTGGCCCATTAGGTATAAGTAACCGTATCGTGAATAATCATCTATAAAATAGATGAAATATTCATAACCACCACGAGCCTTTACATTCATTTGAGCACAAAGATCTGAATGTATCAGTTCAAGTGGATCTTATGTCCTATAACCTTTTCTAGTAAAAGGCCTCTTGGTCATTTTACCCTCGAGACACGATTCACAGGGTGGTAAAGATGTATCTTCTAAATCAGTTAGAAGTCCATTTTTAACCAAACGATCGATCTGATCGATGCTAATATGACCGAGACGAAGATGCCAAAGATACGTGTTGTTACTTAAAGGAGAAATCTGTTGCCTTTTGTTTTGAGTTTCGGCCGTTTTAAAAATCTCATGACTTAAAATAACCTTAGCGTCGGTAGGTCTTAACACAAATAAATTATTTTCACGCTTAGTTGAACAAATATAAATTTCATTCCAAGAAATTAAAGTTTCATTAAGCATGAATGAAATTGAATAACATTGTTCAAGTGAAGCTGAAACAGAAATAAGATTCCTTTTAATTCTAGGATCCAGATACAAGTCCTCTAAAATTAAATACTTATTTCTAAAAAATAATTTAGCAGCTCCCACTGCTCGCACTGAAACGACCTCTCCTGTTCCAACCTTGAGAGTCATTTCGCCATCAGCCAGCTGCTGGAAATCATTTCCCTGAAAAGATGAGCAAACATGATTAGTGGCTCCCGAATCTAATATCCAGGCGAACTCATCATGTTCTACGAGACAGGTTTCTAAAACCAGTAAGTCGAATTTACCTTCTTTCTCTTTCTTCTTCTTAGCGACGTAACGGGGACAGTTGCGCTTCTAGTGACCATCCACATTGCAGTGGAAGCATCTGCCTTTGTCGGCCACGACCTTGACCTTGTCCTTACCTTGCACAGCTTGAGTAGGAGCTTTTCCCTTGTCTCCCTTCCTCTTCTGAATTTGCTTCGATGAAGAAGCTTGAGGTACATATTTAGTCCCTGAGGATGAACCCTTTAGGAACTTCTTTTTGGAATGGGCCACATTGGCCTTTCCTTTCACCACATTTTTGCCCCTTGCTTTTCTGCATGGACTCATAAATTTGTAACTCCGCGAGTGTCGTCCTCTGGATTGGATTTTTATGTTAAATCAATTATCATGAATAATCCTGCTCAATTTTATTTAGGGAACGAAAAGTAGTGAATGATAGAAAACTAGACCAATGCAAATAAACAATGGAGATTCAATTGAAAGAACACTTAGGGAATTGATTTCACCAATTTAGTCTAGGATTGATTTTAGGGAATGAATTATCACGCACAATGGAATTTTGAGCCTAAGAACCTTTAATCACAACTACCTCTCCCGAGTATAATTGATTCTCATGCAAATTAACTAACTTGATATCCCTATCTAAGTTTATTAACATGCAAGGCCTTTAGTTCTTTTTGACCAATTCTAAGTTACTCTAAAGTTCGTCACGAGCTTAGAACATAAACTTTAGACATGCAATCTTAATAAAGTCTACGTTAAATCCCCTCTCCCGAGCAAGACTTAACACTTAAATCATTCAACTAATGCCCAATATTTAATTGAAAGCATTAAATTAAGATTGCAAACATAATAACCATTGCACAAATCATCCCATACATCAATCCATAAACTAAAAAGACTACATCAATCCCTAAGTAACAAGCTTAGCTACTTATACACGGCGTTACAATATCAACTAAGCATGAAAAAAACCATTAAATCTAACTAAAGAAAAGGAAAAGGAAAGGAAACACTCAAAGTCGTCGAAACCGACACGTCCCCGTCACGATCTCCACGCCTCCAAGTGAGATTCCCGCTCCTTGTCCTTGCTTCAGCTCCCACAGAAAGTCTCTAGTTGAAATTAGGGCTAAAATATCTCAAATTGGCCTCCCCCAATCCGTAGCACAAAGAGAAGAATTTATAGAAAATCTGTCGATAGCGTCGCGACGCTGTCGATATAGCGTCGCGACACTATGCCTTGCCGCACATTCTGTAAAGGGAAAATCCAAGAGCGTCGAGATGTTGTGACCTGTTGCCGCTTGATTCAGAAAAGGAAAGGCAGCGTCGAGACGCTCCAAGAGCAGCGTCCCGACGCTGGTCTGCGGATGGCTCTCTTTTGACTTCTTCTAACTTGAATCTTTTTCGGTTCGTTGGCCTTTTATCACGTCCCGAACACCCAATTAACTCCAATATCACGATTTAGCTCTAATCACCAATTTCCTACAAAATAAACATTTAAGTGCAATAAAATGGCCAATAAATCATAAAAGACTAGCTAAATTAATTAGGGAAAACTAGCTAGCTATGCTCGCTATCAGAGGAGGGTAGTCAGGTTGAACTGAATTTTGTTCATACTCGCATTCGTCCTAAATGGCATATAGCTCGTAGGAAGCGAGTGAAGGATGAACTCAACCTGATTGAGCTCGCAGACTACCCCACCATTCGCCTCAGCAATATTGAACTGGTTTATCATATTCAGGACATGTTCCCGGACAGACTGACCTTCTTGCATCTTGGCATTGAAGAGGTTCTTCAAGGCATCGTGGTGGAGCTGATAGGACCAGAGTCCAAACATCTCCTGTAGGGAATTCATAATCTCCCTGGTAGTTTCCACGTTCTCGTAATGCTTGGCCAAGACTTCAAATAAGCCAACCAATATATAGACTCGGGCCTTTTCATTGGCCTTCGTTCAGCGTTCGTGGGCATCATTTACTGCCTGAGCGGCAGTGCGAGGGGGAACGGGAGGACATTCCTCCGTCAAGACGAACCTAAGATCCTCTACCACGAGTATGGTGTTTAGATTCGATTTCCATGTTGGAAAATTCTCGCCAGTTAGTCTTTCGTTTTTAAGCAAGGATATAATCGAGGAAGACATTGCGGAAAAACAAACAATTGACCGTATTAGTTATCTTTGCCTTAACCCATCAGACAAGCAATACAAACAATTGCATACATCCAATCAATTTTTCCAACAAACAATGAAAGAACCCTAATAAAACTATTGATTGTGTTATGCAACGATGCTTTATAGGTTTAGAAGAAAAGCCATCGAAGGATGATCAGTTGTTCCTCCTCTAAAATGAGATTCTTCTTAATCAATTTCTAATTCCAGAATAACTCATATTCCATTAGACATTAACCACCGTTGTTTGGTCAAGGATTTGTTAACCAATTAACTCCTCCCTGTAAGTGTAACCCTCCCACTTACAGATCTCAGAGGCACAGACCAACAGGCTACCGTTAGGAAAGACAACTGTTGGTAATTAGCCTAAGCGATTTTATCCTATATAGGAATTCACGGTGTTCCGAATCCTATGATCAGGCCCTCCGAGGGGATGGTTGCTCCAGGGCAACACGCAGGCAGATCATAGGAATCTCACGTTGTGACTTAGGAGTGGAGACCGAGGGATACGTTGACACGCGTCCCGCTCCCACTTACTATGGCCACTTTCCCCATTCACCATGGTATTGACCCATGCAAACACTTTTCGAAGGGAGGCCGCGCTAAAACGACACGAAGCCGAGCATGGATCTCTCGATGTGAACATACAGGGACGTAGGAGAAAAACTCAATTTAAATTAAGTTTTGTAATTTTCCTCCCACGAAAGTAACCTATCGAGTATTTTAGGGTTTGATTGGACCTAGATAAATCCGGCTAAGTTATTTATCTAAGTCTAGTCCTATTATAACTATTATAATAAGACCTAATGCTTAGGTGTATTAAACAAATTTAATTAACCTAGCGACATTATTCTAACATTAACCTGTGATTAATTCAACTCCGATGATCCAGATCAGTTCCCAGGTAGGAGGTGTTCTGTTCGTAGGTAAGATTATCCGCCGCAAGTGCACAGGTCGTCACAAGTAATAGTAAAACGGAAGAATTTCGAGTATCGAATCCACAGGGAGGCGAAGCGAAATTTAAGCAAGCAAAGATTCTTTGAACATTAAAAATACTTGGGATAAGTAATATCTAGGGACCAAAACATGCAATTAAAGAGAATTTAAATAAATCAAACAATTAAAGAAATCAATTTGATCAATCAAGAAAATAAAATATGGAGAAAGAGTTTTTAATGGGAAGAGGGGTCTTGAAAATCAATTATTCGCTAAACATTTATTATAATTATCCTATCTCGATGCCCAACTAATCATAATCCTAGAATCTCCGTTAATCACATAGGTTCTCCTGTCGGTCTCCCCTGATTGTAATTAATTCATATTAACAACCTAAGTGTCCTTAGCACCATTAAAAATCATTAATTGTTACGCTCTGATTCATTTTAGGAATCTAAGTTTAATCAACTAATCTAATTGTCACGACAGACAATTAAACTAGTTGCATGGATTATGATCTATCCTAACTTCTCTCCATCGAGTCTCCATTAAGAATCAGATCGATATACAATTGGCCAGATTACATACAACATTAAGCACATCCATATAAATAATTAGTAAGAAGGGCAAGAGATAGACAATTATAACAACATTTTGACTATAATTTCATTTCAAGACCCCAAATTGGGGTTTAGCTATACATAGCTAAAATATCCACAAAATTTACAATGGAAAGCATAATTATAAGCATAATAAAAGGGAAGGAATTGACTGTCGAAGATCCCTTCACTGACGCTTGGAGTCCCTCCGAGCACTCCTTGAACCTCCTAGAATGCTCCCAAAATTCCCCAAAGTTTTCCCACCAAAGAACTCTAAAAAACGCTAGAAAGCCTTGAGAGAGGCTCCAAAGGAGCCAAGGGAAGGAAGGAAAGAATGGAAGAAATGATTATTGATGGTAAAAATTGGATCCAAGGGGCGCCTTTTATAGGCTCGGAAATGGGGCAGCGTTGTGACGCTATCGGCACAGCGTCGCGGATGCTGTGACGTCATCGACTTGCCGACCAAGAAATGGACAGCGTCTCGACGCTAGGCGAATTCCAAAACTTTCAGCTATGGTTTTGAGCTTGAATTTGGGCCTCCTCTTCATTTCCTTTGGTCCTCATCTTCATGGTTGACCTCTTTTGACTCCCCTTTGACCCAAACATGGAAATTGGGCTTAAATGACTTCTTTTTGGGGACTTTTTCCACAAAATCCACAACTTTACTCCTAAAGACCAAATAACAAAATATATGAAATATTTTCATCAATTTTTTTTTTCAAAATTCCTGCACATGCCGACATTTGAATCAACAATTCTATTGAAATATTATCTTACTTTTTATATATGATGATAAAAAAAAGAGGGTTCATTATAGTCTAATTAAGCCACAATTAAAGTTTCATTGACTAATTCAAACAATTTTCATCAATTTCCATGATTTTCGTAATTGTTTTTGGAATTTCTCTCGACATTTCCACAAAATCTGGATCTCGACATTTCAAACCTTGATGTGACACTACATTTCCAAATAATTTTGAATTTGATTAAATTTGTTTTTTATTATTCAAAATCATGTCAGTTCAAATTCACGTTTAATTCTAAATAATTAAAAAATAAATAAAGTTAAATGGATATCTGCAAATTATTTTCTCATATATCTTAAAATGGATAACTTCAAATCATGTCATTTTCACGGACATTTAGGGCCTGTTTGGTATAGTTCTAGTTTCTTGTTTCCGTTTCTTTATTTTTAATAAAGAAAAATAGAATTTCATGACCCTAGCACCTCTACATTCAATAATAACAAACCTATATTCTTATTTATGTTTGGAAAAAATTGGAAACAAGAACAAAAAAAGAGAAACTAGTTTTAGTTGTTCCCAAAACTTCTGTACAAATTTTGGGAGTGTTTCTAAAAAATGAGAAACAAGAAACATACATAGTTATTAAATGCTTAGATTTCTTAATAAAATTGGAAACAAGAAACAAGAAACAAGAACGTTACCAAACGGGCTCGTATTTTCTTTATGTGAATATTCACAGTGTGTTTGGTTGGTGGTCTGAAAACAGAAAATTTGAAAATAAAGAATTCAATGAAAACAGAGTTGTATTTCATGTTTTCAAATATGTGTTTAGTAGAAGATTCTAAAATTGGAACCCAATTTAAACAATTCTCCAGTTATGTTTGGTAATATATTTATAAACCATAAATTACATGTAGTTATCAACTAAATACTAAGTTGAATATAAACTATTATTAATTAATTTATAAAAATGTTATATGTATTAATTTTTGTCTAATTATTTTACAATATATCATATAATTTATAATACATTATATTATATAAATCTTAATTTCACAAAAATAAAGAGAGTTTATGATTTGAAATACTATATTTATTAAAGTTTTTAACTTTTCTAATTTAATTCTGCATTTAAACTTTTTAAATCCAAAATCTGGATACAATGAAAACATAAAAAAGTTGTATTCATAATTTTCACTATTTGGATCATATAATCTAGAAATGGTTTTCAAAAAATACATCTGTGAAATGCATATTTACTAAATAATTCCGTGAATCCGAAAACATAAAACATAATCTGGATTGTCTACCAAACATGTCCTAATATTTTCTAACATTTTGTATTTTAATTATAGTTATGGGAAACAGATATTTTTTTTTTTCCTAAACAACTGTTTTGTTGATCTTTTTTTCCACAAAGCAATAATGTCATAAAATCTTATTTGCTTATATCCCTTGACGTGCTTAATAAGTATATATATATATATATATATATATATATATATACATACATACATATTTGTAATGGGCAAAAAAGTTTTTATTCTTAATAAAAATAATGTCAAATATTCTGATTCCATTGTCATGTCATCAACTTACTTTATTCGTAAGATATTTTGTTGGGTTTTTTTTCCAACAAATGATTTACATCTGCAATTTCGACGGCATCATACCTCATTTGGTGATTTTTTGTCCAGCACGTGCTTCAGCTTTTGGTTAGTTATTAAGTGGGCTTTTTATACTGATATTAGTAGAGTAAGTTCATGGGCTGAGCTATATGGGCTAGGTTTTCCTTGTAATGCTGTGTGTATATAAACAGCTTGTGGGTATGCTTGGTTCGACGGCAATTTTGCGATTACTTCAGTCATCTTGTAGTCTCTGTTTTGGATTCAAAAGGAAGGAATTATCTCTGGTTCAAGAAAGTGGATGTAGGCATAGCCGAACCACTATAATCTCGGGTGTTCTCTCTTCCTTTTCCTTCTCTATTTCTTTGTTCTTTATTTTTCCCAACTTTGCTCGTTTTGCTTCCGCTTGGGCGCAAATTGCTGGGTGTTTTTTGTGTTATTGTTGCGCCAATTGTTTCATTAAAATTCTACATTTGGTATCAGAGCCAAGTTGGGGGAGGATTTTTCTTCTTGATAGCCCTAATTTGTTGATTTTTCTTTTTCATCATCTCAGTTTTCTCTTCTTTTGACTCGTGATTTGCTGAAAGCAATGTCGGCCAGATTTGAGATCGAAAAGTTTGACAGCAAGGGTGACTTCGTTTTGTGGAAAACAAAGATGCGGGCACTCTTGGTTCAACAAAAGGTAGCTAAGGCTTTGGACGATCCAAGTAAGTTACCTGCCTCTATGTCTGACGATGAAAAGAATGAGATGGCTGAAATAGCTTATAGCACTATCATATTGCACCTTGCTGATAATGTGTTGAGAAAGGTCAGCACTATTAATAGTGTTTCTGAGTTATGGGCTGCTTTAGATAATCTCTATTTGTCTAAAACCTTAAGTAACAAAATATATCTTAAGGAGAGATTATTTGGATTTAAGATGGATTCGTCCAAGAATTTAGAAGAAAACCTTGATGAGTTTAACAAGATTTGTTTAGACTTGGTTAATTCTGGTGAAAAATTGGACAGTGAGAACCAAGCCGTTATCCTCCTAAACTCTTTGCCTGAAAAATACAAAGAAGTGAAAAATGCCATTAAGTATGGTCGAGATACTCTGACGCTTGATATTGTGTTGAATGGGCTTAGATCTAAAGAACTTGAAATGAAAATTGAGAAGAAAGATTATGATGCATTGTTTGTGAAAGGCAAGCAACATAAAGGCCAAAATTCGAAGCAACATAAAAATTCTTCTAGGCCTAATCCCAAAAACAATCAAAAGGATAAATCAGCTTGCAAATATTGTCGTAAAGAAGGCCACACAAAGTATGAATGTCCTATACTTAGGAAGAAAGGAAAATTACCTATTAGAAAAGACAACAACGTGTCAGCTAATGTTCTTGAAGGTTATGAATCTGCCGAGGTCTTAATGGTTTGTGAATCCAATAGTATTGATGAATGGATTATGGATTCTGGATGTACCTTTCACATGTCACCTAACAAACACTACTTCTCTGATTTTAATGAATTAAATGGGGGCAGAGTAATAATGGGAAATGACCAGCGTTGTGAAATTAAAGGAATAGGGTCAGTTAAGCTTCAGTTGCATGATGGTTCGATTAAAATCCTTTCCTCTGTTCGGTATGTCCCAGGGTTGAAAAGAAATTTGATATCCCTAGGCACGTTAGATAAGGCTGGCTTGAATTATAAATCAGAAAACGGTGTTTTGTTAGTTTGTGGTAAAGATTCTTCGGTAAAACTGAAAGGTACTTTGAAAAATGGCTTATATGTGCTTCAGGGAACAGTTGTTGTGGGTAGTGCAAACATAGCTACTAATGAAGGTAATATAGAGACAAAATTGTGGCATAAAAGAATGGCTCATATAAGTCATCGTGGCCTTGATGCTTTGTATAAGCAAGGTCTCATTGGCAAAAATAAACCCTCTGAGATCACTTTTTGTGAGCATTGTATATTGGGAAAATCCACTCGTTCAAGTTTTAAAAAGGGCTCATACAAATCACAAACTAAGTTAGAACTCATACACTCAGACTTATGGGGTCCTTCTAGAGTTAAGACACATGGTGGAGCTCGATATTTCCTTTCTTTGATTGATGATTATTCTAGAAAGTTATGGATATACTTGCTCAAAACTAAAGACGAAGCATTTGAAAAGTTTGTTCACTGGAAGAATTATATTGAGACTCAAACTGGATGCAAAATTCGAACTTTGAGAACTGATAATGGCCTTGAATTCTTGAATGAAAATTTTAAAAACTTGTGCAATAAATATGGTATCAATAGACATTTGACAGTACCCAGTACCCCTCAACAAAACGGTCTTGCTGAAAGGTTTAATAGAACGATTTTGGAGAAGGTTAGATGCATGCTTTCAAACTCAAACTTACCAAAATCTTTTTGGGGAGAAGCTGTGAATACTGCAGTATACATAATAAATCGAAGCCCATCTACTGCATTGAATTTTAAAACTCCTCAAGAATTATGGATTGGCAAACCACCTAAGCTAGACCATTTAAGAACCTTTGGTTGTGCTGCTTTTGCCCATATTAAACAGGGTAAATTAGAACCTAGAGCCAAAAGGTGCATTTTTATTGGGTATCCACAAGGGGTTAAGGGCTATAAACTATGGTCACTTGAACAAGGGGATAAAAAATGCCTCGTTAGTAGAGATGTGACTTTTAATGAGGACTTGATGCCTTGGAAAGATCCTCAGAATATTGATACAGTTGCACAAGTTGAAACTAAAAATTTTGAGATTGAATTACAAAACCCGAGTTTTGAAAGAACAGCTGTTGAAAATCAACCTGAATTGTCTGAATCTTCTCATGAAATACAGCATAATCAAGATTTTGAACAACTAGATCAAGCTCAATCTAGTTTAGAGGGTGAAACTTCTTCACCTAACATTGATGCTTCTGAACTTCAAAACTACCAACTTGCTAGAGACAGGACTAAGAGAACCATTAGACCCCCTAGTAGGTATAATAATGAAGCTGACTTTGTGGGATTTGCCTTGAACTGTTTTGAAGCTGAAAATTATTCTGAACCGAATACCTATAAGCAAGCCATTAACTCTCCTGATGCAGCACATTGGATAGCAGCCATGGATAGGGAAATGGATTCTTTACATCGAAATTCTACTTGGGAATTAGTTGAGAAACCTTCTGACCACAAGATTGTTGATTGCAGATGGTTGTTTAAAATTAAACCTGGAATTAAAGGTTTTATTCAGCCTCGATATAAGGCTAGATTAGTAGCCAAAGGTTTCACACAAGAGGAGGGGATAGATTACAATGAAGTTTTCTCTCCCGTTGTGAGACATTCATCTATTCGAGTCCTTTTGTCTCTAGTTGTTAACCTCAACTTAGAATTAGAACAAATGGACGTCACCACAGCCTTCTTGCATGGAACCTTAGATGAAAGCATATACATGAAACAACCACCTGGATATGAAATTTCTGATAAAAAGGATATGGTATGTCATCTGAAGAAATCTATTTATGGCTTGAAACAATCTTCTAGACAATGGAACAAATGTTTTGACAATTTTATAACTTCAGTAGGGTTTGTTAAGAATTCTTATGATCCGTGTGTATACAAGAAAGTAATAGATCAAGATATTTTTGTATTGCTTCTCTTGTATGTTGATGATATATTGATAGCATCGAATTCGACCCAAGAAGTTAAAAGAATTAAAAACCAATTGAATTGTCAGTTTGAAATGAAAGAATTAGGGGCTGCTAAGAAAATCCTCGGAATGGAGTTGACTAGAGATCGAGTTAAGCAAACTTTATTCATATCTCAAGTTGATTATTTGAATAAAATTGTTAAACGTTTTCACATGGAAAATAGCAAAAAGGTGAAAACACCCTTAGCCCAACATTTTAAGTTGTCTTCGACACAGTCACCATCTGAAAAGGATGAAATTGAATTCATGAAAACCATTCCATATGCTAACTTGGTTGGAAGTCTTATGTATGCTATGATATCCTGTCGACCTGATATTGCACATTCTATGTGTGTTGTGAGTCGTTTTATGGCCAATCCTGGTAGAATTCATTGGGAAGCATCCAAATGGATCTTACGGTATGTTAAAGGGTCACTTGCTAGAGGTTTGATGTACACAAATAATGCTGATTGTGATGAATGTATTTGTGGTTATGTAGATTCAGACTATGCAGCTGATTTGGATAAAAGAAGGTCGATAACTGGGTATGTCTTTATGTTATTTGGAAATGTGATTAGTTGGAAGTCTAATTTGCAAAGTATTGTTGCTCTTTCTACCACTGAATCTGAGTACATTGCATTAGCTGAGGCGGTTAAAGAATCCATGTGGTTGAAAGGTTTGGTATCGGAAATGTATTCTTCTTCTTGCATTGTTAAAATCCATTGTGATAGTCAAAGTGCATTATCTTTGGCTAAAAATCCAACATTTCATGACCGAACTAAGCATATTGATGTGCGATATCATTATGTTCGAGATGCGTTGCAAGAAGGTAAGATTATTTTAGAGAAAATCAATACTGTTCATAACCCAGCTGATTTGTTGACCAAAGCTTTGCCATTTGACAGATTTGAATACCTCTCAGCCTTGTTGAGGTTGGGAGTTACTGATGACAATTGATTGAAATAATATGTTTTGGGTCAGAGATATATTGCTTCTGTTTTTTCCTACAGATGTGCATCAAGAGGGTGATTTGTTGGGTTTTTTTTTCAACAAATGATTTACATCTGCAATTTCGACGGCATCATACCTCATTTGGTGATTTTTTGTCCAGCACGTGCTTCAGCTTTTGGTTAGTTATTAAGTGGGCTTTTTATACTGATATTAGTAGAGTAAGTTCATGGGCTGAGCTATATGGGCTAGGTTTTCCTTGTAATGCTGTGTGTATATAAACAGCTTGTGGGTATGCTTGGTTCGACGGCAATTTTGCGATTACTTCAGTCATCTTGTAGTCTCTGTTTTGGATTCAAAAGGAAGGAATTATCTCTGGTTCAAGAAAGTGGATGTAGGCATAGCCGAACCACTATAATCTCGGGTGTTCTCTCTTCCTTTTCCTTCTCTATTTCTTTGTTCTTTATTTTTCCCAACTTTGCTCGTTTTGCTTCCGCTTGGGCGCAAATTGCTGGGTGTTTTTTATCCCCTTGTTCAAGTGACCATAGTTTATAGCCCTTAACCCCTTGTGGATACCCAATAAAAATGCACCTTTTGGCTCTAGGTTCTAATTTACCCTGTTTAATATGGGCAAAAGCAGCACAACCAAAGGTTCTTAAATGGTCTAGCTTAGGTGGTTTGCCAATCCACAATTCTTGAGGAGTTTTAAAATTCAATGCAGTAGATGGGCTTCGATTTATTATGTATACTGCAGTATTCACATATTTGGTAAGAATCTCGTCAACTTGCATTATTGGTAAGATATTTGGTAATGACCTCGTCAACTTACTTTATTGATATAAGGATATTCGGTAATTAACTCTTCAACTTGCTTTATTTGAAAGATACTTGATAATGGACACAAAATATACTTTGAGTTAGTTCTTTTCCTGCTAATTAAAATTATAAATAAAAAATCAAATATTCAAAGGAAATGTTAATATTCTCACATTTATAGACATCATAAAACTATA
The DNA here is from genome assembly GCA_036850905.1 of Luffa acutangula. Lineage (NCBI taxonomy): Eukaryota > Viridiplantae > Streptophyta > Magnoliopsida > Cucurbitales > Cucurbitaceae > Luffa > Luffa acutangula. Next base: position 20,240,431 of record CM072089.1, read on the forward strand.
GGTAATTAAAAATGATCTATGAAACTTAAAATAATCCTCTATAAATTATTATAATGTAACAAATCTCTTATAATGCACTTTTTATTTAAAACCATTGTAATATATTATTTAGAAATTGCATAATAACATTATTAAGATTTGACCCAAAAAAACAAAAAACTTAAATGATAAAAATTAGAAGTCTAAACTCAATTTCTTGTTGTTTGTGTTATTTTTAGTTTCAATTTTTTACAATTTTCAATTTCATTTTTGTTTTATGTGCAAACATTTCAAATTTGAGGAATCAAATAGAAATTAAACTTAAATAACATATACTAAAAGAAAAATTTTCCTATAAATTGAACCATACTTGAAGCTTCAAAAACCATCTCTTCCAATTTCAAGATCGTGAGCACACTAGTTTTCTCCCAAACTCATCAATGGCTCCCCTTTTACTTCTTGAAGGTGAGAAACTGCGACAGCTTTGTAGAGTAATTCGAAACCAAGAGGTCGAATGCATAACGAACATCCAATTCAAATCTCCAATTGATCAGGACAAATATCTTAGGGATGTTTCAGATAATTATCACTCGGCGATAAAGCTTCTAGACGATAGTGATGCCATCAAACAACAATACAAAGATGATGCAACAAAATCTTCGATTGCTCACGAAACCTATTCTTACATAGAAAAGGCTGTTAACATCTCGCTCCAGGCAGTGAGGAACTATACGCTTCGAACAAACTATTTGTCGAAAATTGGTGCACACTCGAAAGATATTTTTGAAGCACTAAAAACTTTAGATCCAAATAATGTGACGAACGTGGCTAAACTAGCCAAGGAGGCTAATCAATACAAAGAAGCTATGGAACAGTACATGCTGAAGCATCAGAGTCCGGCTTCGCGCAATTTCTCGAAATGGCTCAAGGACAGTGGAACCAAGTTTGAGGATCTTATCACAAGGTAAAACGTTACTTAACAATACATTTCCCATCTAAATGTTCCCTTGTTTTGTAACCTCAATTTCTATCCATATTATTTTCATTTTTTCAGGAAAAAAGAAGAACAAATCTATTTAATCTACCCACTTGCAACACATCTCGAAAATATATCTCCACTTATCGTTGAAGTTAATATACTCATATTTTTATTTAATGTCAATTACCGCTAAGTTAAGCTCGCATTAGTGCTCAAAAATGAAAAATATTACAACCATGAGTTGCACAAAACCAAATATTTTTTTTGCTATCTTTAATCCTTATCTTTCAAAACTTAATATTTTTAAACTCATCTTCTCAACAAAATTCCTCTAATATCTTCAATGTGGAATTATTAGGTACCAAAATAAGCGCGGTTTCTCTGGACAATTCAAAAACTTGACAGATGAACAAAAGCTTCTGGTAAATATCTCTAAGATTTTATAATATTATGTTCAATTTACTGCCATCGAGAGGTTTTATGGTAATGTTCGTATTTATCATTTCTACTTTCTAATTTTTATTTTAAACTTGTACAAAACATGTGTATTTGGTAATTGGTAACAATTTTTTTGCTTCGTAATTCTTATTCTTAAGAAATATTCTAAAATTTCATTTTGAAAACACAAAATCCAGGTATTTTGCTGCTTATGTCATATTTCAAATTTTTCAAAACGTAAATAAAAGTATTTTTTTAATTGTAATATTTCACTAATAAAATACACAATCAATATTTAAAAAGGTTAAAATTTCTTATTAATTTTAGACATTTCATATTTTCCAAAAATGATTTATAAAGTAAAACTTTCATTTTTCCAATTTAATTTTTTGAGAACAATCAACAAACAAATAAAGAACATGACCATACCAATTATTCAATCCCATTTATTATGATCCCCACTTGCTATATAGGTATACGATGACATCATTGTGGCCTCTGGGCGGGGAACTTTGATAGCGGACACGTTATCAACGATCTCTGGTGTAGCAGGGATTTTGTTTCTCATCCTTGCTGCTGGGATAATGGTATGGGACATCTTTACATCGGCGCATGTTCTTGAAACAATAACAAGAGATGCGATGATGACCGTTGCAGCAGTCGGTGGGGCAATGGTTGGACAAGTTGTGGGAGCTGCCTTGCCATCTCTGGTTGGCATCGAAGCTTCTGCTTTGTTTGTGATGGCAACTGCAGTTATAGGCAGCATTGTGGGAGCCTTTGTGCTTGGTGCGTTTGTTGGTTGGTTGCTTGATTCTATCTTTGGCACTGGAGGTTCTTATCCCCTTAGCACTGATGGTCATCATTGCTATGTGGCACCATTACCTGATGGTGAAGCAGTGGCACGTCAAATTTCTCACAATTAGAATGAATTAAAGGGTTATTGCATGAATCTCTAAGGATCAAGAGCATGCAAAACTAGAAGAAACTACGACTATGCTTGTAACTTATGAATAATTATATATGATCCATATCCTTATTTGGACCTTGGTTCTATGGGAAAATATCAATCTACTAAATTACGAATAATTATGATGTTTATCCTTGTTGGAAACTTTGCTTGATTTTTCTATTTCTCTTTATTTTCTTCATGAAGTTTTTATTTGTTTAGATTTTATTTATGGACACCGTTGATAATTTGATGAATTCTTCTCTAAACTATGGTTGGAAAAAGTGTTTCGTTATATGATGTTAGAAAAGTTATGAGCACTACTAAAGTCTTGTGTTTAAAGTGTTGTTATTTGGGGAGGGACAGAGTCAATATACATACGAACATGGAAACATCAAGATTTTTAAGAATGATATTGTTGCTTCTCAAGAAAAATCAAAATAAAAATATCTTTGTCAATTACCCAAACAAAAAAAAAAAAAAAAACAAAATAATTTTTTTTTTTTAAAAAAAAGAACAAAATAAGAAGTCAAATATAGTGAAAAAAGAAGTTACTTTTAACCTTATGAAATTCTGAAACCTGGCATAAATATAGCCTTATAGGAAATGTTAGTAGTGGATTTAAAATGTCAATATTGTATATAGTTACGAGACGAAAGGTCTGTTTGGAATGGCTTTTTAGTTTAAGTGTTTTTCAAGAATACATTTTTTTTATAAACATTTTGAACAAAAATTGTTTAGAATTTAAACACTTATTGTTTGGTTACATTTCCTCGTAAAAGTTTTTTTATACACAAGTTATTATATACTTAAAGCTCTTTTTAAAAAATTTGTTTCCAAGTGTTTCTCTCAAAATGGTTTATTTTTCAATTTCATTTTTTAATAAGTTATTTTGAATGGTTGTTAAACACTAGAATTTTTTTTAATTGATTTTTTTTTTCAAAATTAATCACTTGAAAGGTTAAACTATACCCACCCCAATTTTTTGTGGCTTTAAAATGTTTTCAAACACTTTTCATTATCAAATCAAACAGTTTGAAACTTTTTTAAAGTGCTTTTAATTGACTAAAACCACTTTTGATCCTCCTAAAAATCATCCCAAGTTCATCTTTTATATATGTACATAAGAAAAAAAAACTATTAATTTCGATTTACAACAATTTAGAATTGTTATAAAACGTGAAGAGAGCAATAAAACAACTAAGAGAGAATTTGAGAGAGCAAAGTAGAGAGAAAAGAGAGTAATGTTTTTTCATTCAAGTGTGTTTTCCATACCTCATACAACCCCTATTTATACTAATGCAATTGGGTAGGTTACAAGTTTCAAAATGCTGAAAATAGAAGAGGGTGAGAGTCTCTTGGCTATTCCTAAGGGAGTGAGAGAGTCATGAGGAAGAATGACTACAAATATGGGTTGACGACTAATGGGGTAATATGGATATCTACTATATATCAAGGTATATTTACAATAGATATTTGATATATACAAAGGTATATTTACGACAAGAATAAATATTTGAGATTTAATAAAAAAGAAGATAATTTGCCCTATTTAAAACAAGATTCAATGTTTATAAATAAATGAAATTACTTTTTTATGTTTGTCAAGCAGAATGCTGCCAAGTTTAGGGGCAGATCTACGTTGGGACCATGGGCATGTGTCCTTGAAATTATGAAAATTATATATATGTATTACGTATTTCACTTTGGATTATATATTTGTTGCTTGGATTGTTCGTCGGGGGAGTACGATTGTCACCAGGCGCTCAGAGAAGTCTTGAGTTCGAGGCTATCAATGATGCACGTGGCTGTCCATTATATTTATATGAAGGTTAAATTACAAGTTTAGTTACTAAATATTAAAATGTTATAGGTCCTTACACTTTCACTTTTTTATTTAATAAGTGTTAGCATAAGGTCTTATTATTAATCTTGGTTATTCCTCTGTTAATTTCCCTTGTAATGTTTGTTATTTTCCCTTGTAATGTTTGTTATTCCCTCTTCCTTTTATATTGCGACATCTGTCCCTAACTCTCTATTTATTATCAATCATTGGGTCTCAGTCATTGCACTGAGCATTTTCCTCATTATTCCTTACCACTCTGTACGGTTATCATGGTATCAGAGCTCTGGTGAGCATTTTTTTTCTCTCAAATTGTTGCTTCCTTTTACCTTGCTATGGCATCATCCTCCAGCACCTCAACCTTTGATGACACTCGAGTGCCCAATCTTCCCCCTGTTTCTTCGTCTACCTCCACCGTATCAACGCCGATTACCACTCCCCTTTCTTCTCAGAGAGCTCAACCTAATATCACATCTTCTGGCACTCCGACGCGTCCCTTGAATCCAAATCTTCCCCCCTTTCAGTCGACCTTTGCGTCTCAGCCATCTATCCCTCAATATTATCCTTTCAGCTCCTCTGTTCCAGCCGGTTTTCAGTATCCCCCTACTTCACCATCCTCCTTACCCTTTTTCCCTCAGTACAATCCCTCTATGCCCTTTTTTCCTTCCGCTCAGCCTCCTTCTTCCCCATTTCCAACCCTAACGCCTCCTCTCAGTGTTAAGCTCAGTGACACAAACTACTTATTGTGGAAAAACCAGCTGCTCAATCATATAATAGCTTTCGATATGGAAAGCTTCATCAACGGCACTCCAGCTCCGCCGAAATTTCTGGACAACGCTCAAACGCAGGTAAGTCCTCAATATCTCATCTGGCAGAAGTTTAATCGAACACTAATGAGTTGGATTTATTCTTCCTTGACTGAAGATAAGTTAGGAGAAATAATTGGTTGTACCACTGCCCATGAAATTTGGGAACATCTGCGTGTTGTATATGAATCTTCTTCGACTGCTAGAATCATGGGTCTTCGTTCGCAATTACAAAAAATTAGGAAAGATGGTCTCACTGTATCTCAATACCTTGCTCAAATCAAGGATATTGCTGACAAATTCTCGGCTATAGGGGAACCTTTGTCTTACCGTGACCACTTAGGATACATTTTGGAGGGCTTAGGGACCGAGTATAATCTTTTTGTCACAACTATACAAAACAGAACCGATCGTCCCTCGTTGGCTGATGTCCGTAGTTTGCTGTTGGCTTATGAATCCCGGCTTGAAAAACAATCCTCTGTTGACACCTTAAACTTAGTCCAAGCTAATCTTGCCAACCTGACTATGTCGAACAATGTCAAGCGCTCTTCTCGCCCTCCCATAAACTCCAAGCAGCCTTTTCCCCTTAAAAATTCACCTCAGATTCCCTTTTCCCCTCCATTTCAGCCTCCCTTTCCTGGCCAAGGAGTTCTTGGTCGTCCTCAATCTTCTCCGCGCCCACAAAGATGACCTAATAGTAGTCAATCTCGTCCTCAATGTCAGATCTGCAACAAACTTGGGCACACTGCGCTCGTTTGTTACAATCGACATAATCCTGTCTACCAAGCCCCACATTCTAGTCAAGCACCACAAGCTTACTTCAATCAATTTCATCCAAACTCTCCTTCCCCTCAATCTCAGCCACCTCCAACCACTGACTCTCATGTCACCGCTCAATCCCCCAACCATCCGGATGAAGCATGGTATATGGATTCCGGAGCAACTCATCATATGTCTCCGGACATTAACAACCTTTAGCAGTCAACTCCATACTATGGTGGCGAGCAAGTTGTTGTTGGCAATGGTAAGTCCATTCCTGTCCTTCATATTGGCTCATCTGCTATTTCTTCTAGTTCCTTTCCTATTAAATTAAAGTTTGTTTTGCATTCTCCTCACATTTCACACAATCTTATAAGCATTGCAAAATTATGTCATGACAATCATGCCTTTGTTGAGTTTCATCCATCGTTTTTTCTTGTGAAGGATCTTCTATCCAAGAGAGTTCTACTCACGGGTCAGCTTGAGGGTGGTCTATATAAGCTCTCGGTTCAGCCTGTTTCCCATCGGGACATTCAACCTCAGCAACCAACAGTTTTCCTCTCAACTTTCCAAGACACATCATTATGGCACCAACGTTTAGGGCACCCTGCTTTTTCAATAGTTCATAGAGTCTTAAACTTATGTAATTTTCAGTTCAGCTCATCTTCTGAGCAATTTTGCAAACCGTGTCAATTGGCAAAGAATCACAGATTGCCTTTTTCCCTTTCCTCTTCTAAATCTCTTGTTCCGTTTGAATTAGTGTACTCTGATGTTTGGGGTCCTTCCCCCGTAAAATCTATAAATGGTGCTCGGTTTTTTATCCTTTTCATTGATGATTGTACACGTTATACATGGCTTTATCTCCTTCAATCTAAGCAAGATGTTCTGGCCACCTTTCTTTTGTTCAAAGCCTTAGTTGAAAATCAATTTAACTCTAAAATTAAAGCATTACAAACCGATGGTGGTACTGAATTTCGTCCACTAGTCCCCATTTTACTGTCTAATGGTATCCAACACCGTATGTCATGCCCTTATACCCCGCAACAAAATGGAAAAGTTGAGAGGAAAAACCGTCATGTCGTTGAGGTTGGGTTGTCTCTCATTGCTCAGTCGTCTTTGCCTCAGACCTTCTGGTCTTTTGCTTTTCAGGCAGCTACTTATCTGATCAATCGTCTTCCTACACCTATTTTGAACAACAATTCTCCTTATTTGTCTCTTTTTGGTCACATACCTGATTATAACCTTCTTAAATGTTTCGGATGCTCTTGCTTTCCGTTTCTTAGGCCGTACAATGATAATAAACTCCAATTTCGATCTCGTGAATGTGTGTTCCTGGGTTACAGCTCCTCTCACAAGGGTTACCTTTGTCTTGATTTTGTCTCTGGTCTCATTTATGTTTCCCGTCATGTCATTTTTAATGAAAAATCTTTCCCCTTCTCTGATTGTCCATCCCGTGTGCCTCCCTCTATTAAGCAAGTGCACTCAGATCCCTTTTTTCCTCTTGGTCCTCTCCTCCACTTTGTGTCCTCGTTTCCTTCGTATGCTTCCGTTGTCAGTCGCATTAATAACTCAACATCGCCAGTGCCAACACCTTCTGATTGCCATCTGCCTGCTGCGGTTGTTAATAACACTATGTCTCAGGCTTCTTCCACGCACTCTTCTCCCGTCCATACCCAGCCTCCTGTGGCTTCCCTCACCACCCCAATCCCCTCCTTTGCCCCTACCTCATCCTCATCTCCAGTCCCTTCCGCTGTCCCTAGCTCTTTCACTTCTCCCTCTCCCTCGTCTGAATCTCTCGACCTCCCCTCTGTTCCTCCTTCCCATTCAGTGTCTGCCCCAAACGTTCATCCCATGGTCACTCGCTCCAAAGCCGGGGTTTTTAAGCCAAAAGCATGGTTGGTTTCTTCACAGAACTCTCTAGCCAAGGTCCCATCCGAGCCTAAGTCTTACAAGTTAGCCCTTCAGGATCCAAAATGGAAAGCTGCTATGCATGATGAATATGAGGCGTTGTTACGAAATGGCACTTGGTCTCTAGTTCCCCTGCCTGTTGACAGAAAGCTCGTTGGTTGTAAGTGGGTGTTTCGACTCAAACTTAAACCGAATGGTGACATTGATAGGTACAAGGCCCGGTTAGTTGCCCAAGGGTATACTCAGGCTCTCGGTATAGACTATTTTGAGACGTTCAGCCCTGTTGTAAAGCCTGCAACTATACGAATTGTTTTGTCCTTAGCAGTATCCTCCAAGTGGCCTATTCGTCAGCTAGATGTTCATAATGCCTTCTTACATGGTGACTTGAAAGAAGAAGTCTATATGAAGCAGCCTGGTGGTTTCGAAAGCCCAACTCATCCTTCTCATGTTCTTCGGCTTCACAAGGCACTCTATGGGCTTAAACAAAGCCCCCGAGCCTGGTTCTCCAAACTTAGTACGTGTTTACTAGAATGGGGCTTTGTGGCATCCAAAGCAGATTCTTCTATGTTCGTTCTTAAATCTGGTCTGCATATTATCATTTTTCTTATTTATGTTGATGACATACTTGTTACTGGCTCTTCTCCTTCATTAATTCAGCATTTTATTTCTGCCTTGAATGTTCGCTTTTCTCTGAAAGACATGGGAGAGTTGTCCTATTTTCTGGGTATACATGTGACTCGTAACAGCAATGGCCTGCACCTGTCCCAGCACAAGTATATCCTTGATATTTTGTCTCGGGCCAACTTGTCTTCCTCCAAGCCTCTGCCCTCTCCTATGGTCGTTGGTACTCCATTATCCTTGTCTGATGGTTCTTTGCTGGAAAATGCCTCTGAGTATCGTAGTTTGGTAGGCGCGCTTCAGTATTGTACAATGACACGACCTGACATAAGCTTCACGGTTAACAAACTCTGTCAATTTCTCCATGCTCCTACATCAGTGCATATGCAGGCTGTCAAACGCTTTCTGCGTTACTTAAAAGGATCCTCCAATCTTGGAATTTTGCTTACGCCATCTGTTTCTTCTTCTATTACATGTTACACTGATGCAGATTGGGCAAGCTGTCCAGATGATCATAGAAGTACAAGCGGCTTCTGTGTTTTTATTGGCTCTAACCTTGTCTCTTGGCAGTCTTCAAAGCAGAGAGTTGTTTCCAGATCCAGCGCTGAATCAGAGTACAGGGGCATGTCGAATGCCGCCGCTGAAATTGCTTGGGTGCAATCCATTCTTGCCGAGCTTGGTGTACATCACTCTCCTCCTTTACTACTCTGTGACAACATCAGTGCGACGTACATTGCGGCTAATCCAGTGATGCACAGTCGTACGAAACATATCGAGGTAGATCACCACTTCATCAGGGAACGTGTTGCTCGCAAACAGTTGGTGGTTCGATTTGTTCCCTCTGAGGACCAACTAGCCGACATCTTCACCAAAAGTCTTCACTCACCGAGATTTATTAGCTTAAGAACCAAGCTAACCATGGTTTCTAAACATTGTTAGCTTGCGGGGGGATGTTAGCATAAGGTCTTATTATTAATCTTGGTTATTCCTCTGTTAATTTCCCTTGTAATGTTTGTTATTTTCCCTTGTAATGTTTGTTATTCCCTCTTCCTTTTATATTGCGACATCTGTCCCTAACTCTCTATTTATTATCAATCATTGGGTCTCAGTCATTGCACTGAGCATTTTCCTCATTATTCCTTACCACTCTGTACGGTTATCAATAAGTCTTTTAACTTAAAAAATGTCTAATATATCCATAAACTTTCAATTTTGTATCTAATAGGTTTTAACATATATATTTTTTAAAATTAACTATATTATTAGCCATAAAATTTAACTTTGTATCTAATTGAACTTTAAACTTTCAATTTTGTAACTATTAAATACATTCATTTTTTTAAAAAAAATGTTGAATTAGTTAAGGACTTATTAGACAGAAAATTAAGTTTTATTTATGTCTAATAGAACATTTATACCTCGTTTGGTAACCATTTGATTTTTTGTTTTTGGTTTTTGAAAATTAGGCTTGTTTTCTACCAATTTCCCTACCATGATTTTCATATTTGCCAATGACACACTTGAATTCCTAGCCAAATTCTAAAAACAAAAACAAGTTTTTGAAAACTACTTTTTTTAGTTTTCAAAATTTGTTTGGTTTTTAAAAACAAGGAAAGAAAGGTATTAGCAAAACAAAGAAATTTGTAGGTGGAAGTAGGATTTATAAGCTTAATTTTCAAAAACCAAAAACCAAAAACCAAAAACCAAATGGTTATCAAACGGGGCCTAGTTTTTAAAAAGATGTCAAATGAGTTAAGAACTTATTGGATACTCTATTAAAACTTTATGGATCTACTGGACACAAAAATGAAAATTTACATACCTGTTAGACATTTTTTTTAAGTTTAGGGACCATATAGACACAAATCTAAAAGCACAGAGACTAAATTTGTAATTTAACTTAATATGAACGTGTGCCCCGACGTAAAGTTCTGGATCCGCCACTGCTACCAAGGGTCATATATATTTTTTACACAAGAGAGAGCCTTGTCAAAAATCGTTATTTAAAGAACATCCATCATTAAATAACAGTTATTTAAAGCCCGTCTGTTGTTAAAAGTTCGTCATTAAAAGTCTATTCATCAATAAAAGTTTGTATGTAATTAAATGTCGAAAATAGTGGCTTTCAATAATAGACAATGTTACTCATCATTTTGTGAATAATATAATAAAACAAGTATTTTTCACACATGTGGCTAACAAAAAAGTATTTCTATTTCTCAACCATACACAAAATAAAATCTCAAAAATATTATAGTATGAAAAATACATGGTTGCATACCAGTGTCTAGGGATCTCCCTACACATCACCATTAAAACGTGAACAATCAGGAGAGATAAAATAAATTCTTCATTTTCTACCTTTCTCTCTTTCAGTGCCAAGATTTTAATGGAGTGTCTATCGCTGATAGACTTCGATTAATCAAAATCTAGTAGTGACTATCATTGATTAATCAAAGTCTATCAATGATAGTCACTGATATATTTTGATTAACCTGAGTTTATCAGCGATAGACACTAATAGACTGTGAATAATCAGAGTCTATCAGTAGACTGAAATCGAAGTCTATCAGATAGATTCTAATTAACCAGAGTCTATTAGTTAAATACTCTGATAGATTTTGCTATATTTTAAGTAAAGTTCAAACAATTATAAGACATTCAACACCCTAAAAATAGGAGCTTTTGTCTTTTGTGTCACGGAAATACTTCAAAGGAAATTCGACAGAATTCATAGCAACGATGCAACATTAGTTTTTAACTTACTCTCTGTAATTTAAATCAATGAGAGCCAAAGAAGATAAACTTAGAAAATACTATTAGTATCTAAAAGAAAGCAAGTGAAAAACTTTTATAAAATGAAACTCTACCTGAAGAGGATTTGAGGTCAATCTCAATCAAATTAAACATAATTAGAGCAAAACTTTAAAAATATGCAACATTCTCATCATCAGTAAAGTTACAAATGCAGAGAGTTTAGTTCTGAATGTCACTGTGCTTAGATTTAATTACTTGATTATAAGTACTAGGTTCAACATAAAAATTTTCGGTGAAGTAATTAAAGGCATAAGCAACCAAATCAGTGCCTCCATACCTTGCAGAAGGCCTAACAACATGTGTTTGTCCATCTCTCGTATGTTGATAATCAGAAAGTTCATCAGCTTCTTCAATTGTAGATTCACTTATCTCTTGAGCATTTACATCAACCAAATCCTCTACTTCTTCATGAGATAGAACATAATCTATACTATATATAAAAGGGGCTAGGAGGGGAGAATTTTTACATACCAATTTTACCTTTACAATTTTATTTAATTCCTATTTTGTCCTTCACTATTTGTTGATGGGACACAACCCTTTGAGTTTAGGTGTCCGTTGAGAGAAATTTGTATAACATAGGTGGTTTTTCAATCTTTGGGATGTGACTCTCTGAGTATAGGTGTCCGTTGAGAGATATTAAGACAATGAAGGTGGTTCTTCAAATTTTGACTTTACAAAATATAATTCAAAATTAAACTTTTAAATTGAATAGGTGCAATTTATGCCGATAGAACACAACTATTTGGACAGATGTGACACATTGAATTAGTGTGTATTCATTCATATATAAGTGCAATCCATATATAAAAATAAATAAACATAGTTGTCAATATATATTGTCTATTTTTTCATATCAAATTGTCAAGTGATAGGAAAGAGAATTTTAAAGTGTTTGTTCTTTGTAAAGAAAACATTGAATTGTATCACAATGAAGCTTTGAGACGAATATTAAGAAACTTTTGTTTTAGGAATTGAAACAAGGGGAATTTCAACTATACTCAAGACAAGCTTTTGATTTTCGCTCATGAGCACTAAGGTAAAATTCAAACTTGCTTTTTTTGCCCCCATTTTTAGCATACAAATTCTACAACAATTAAATTTAAATTGGAAAACATAATTATTGGTTAAAAACAAAGAAGTTTCACTTATACTTTCATTTGCACATTTATAAATGAAATATCTATTTCATTTACAAAATATTTTTTTTTTTTATAAAAAATGAGATGAGTTGCATAGAAAAATATATAATAAAAACCATATTGTTTTTTTCAAAAAAGTAAAATTTTACATAACTTTAAAATATAGATGGTATGAAATTTTGGAACAAAATCTTTGAATCATAATTTGTGAGTAATTGTCACAAGTTGAATGAAAATTTTTTATCATACATATTTCGATTATGAACAAACTTGATTATATAATATCAATATAACTTTTTAGTTATTATAGTACACATAATTTTTAAATTTTCTATATATTATTCATCCATAATTTCATGTATGATTTTTTTTTTTTTTTTTTTTTTTTTTGAGTTCTAAAGATTTTTAACCACGTGCATTGCATGTGTCTTTTAGGAGGGGATTCTGGCAATCACCGTTTTAATTTTAAGAGGGGAGAATTTTTGCATTCCTATTTTACTCTTACTTTTTTAATAAATTTTCATTTTACCCTTTAATCTCTGTTGACAGGACGTGACTCTTCGAGTTGAGGTGTCCAGAAATGTCGAATAGTTGCAATGTATACTGATGAGACATAACTGTTCAAATTAAGATAATTATATATTGAATTGATGCATCTATTATGTATATGGCAAATCCAATTGTAGATGTGAAACATCAGAATCTAATAGTAAAAATGTGTCTAAAAATTTTGTTTATAAGGAGATTCTCTTATAATTATCAATTTATTAAATACTTCTTTGTTTCTTTCTTTCTTTTCTCCACAAATCAATCTCCTTTAAACTATCTTTATGTCACTCTTTTTTTAATCAATTTCAATTTTTTTTTTAATTTTAATTTCATTGTATGTATTTTACTTTTAAGTTTTTTAACATCCATTTGTTCTTTGCTTCTCTTTTTTTGTCCGTACAAATCTAACAAATTCTTATTTTTGTCATTCAATCTTTTCTGGCAGTATGCGACTCTTCGAGATGATGTATCCATTGAGAGAAGGGTTGAACTTATGCTCGAGGGACACAACTATTTAGTGGAGGTAGTTACACATTGAAACCACACGTCCATTAGCCAATGAGTGTGATTCAAACCATAAAATTGTTCCTAAAATGTTGTTAATCTAGGTTCAATTTGTTAAATATTTATTTATTTAATTTCTTTCTTTTTTTTTTCTAGAAACCAAACAAATATCTGTGAGATAAATAAACTATCTTATTATATTAGTTTTTTTTTTTTATTATCAATTTCAATTTATATTTTGTCGTTCAATTTTTGTTGATAGTACGCTACTCTTCGAATTGAGGCGTCCATTGAGAGAATGATTTCAATTAAAACAATAAGCTTTCACGTGCATTGCACGTGTTTTATAACTAGTTATTTTTAAAGTTGGGCTAGCTTCCAGAAGTGCAAATTTTTAACGTAGGTTGCTCGATGAGATTTGCACTACTCAACTGAAATCTCCTTGATTTTCAGGACATCCTTTTTCTTTTTCTTAATCAACTCCTGCACAGACAAATTCAACTTGCACACAGAGTGCACAACATAAGAAAATTTAAGCAAATCATCAGCCATCCCAAGCAAAAATTATCAAATTCCTTCTAAGCTTAACAACATAATATAATGGTCAGCTACTGGAATAACTAAGCCTAAATCATGCAATTCAGAACTAATTAACTTTGGAGAAATATAAATAAGCATGGAATGAATCGAAGCAAACTCAACGTCTTTAATTTCTCTCTCCTATCATGCTTGATGAACTACAAGATCAAACTTAGAATCTAAAGGAAGATCAAGTTCAAGCTCACTAACCTCATTAAGATTTTCTTCTCTGAGTTACCTTCCTGCAGCTACTTTGGAAATGTAAACATATTTATTTACTTATTCAATAATGAGATAATTGTTATTTTATTGAGGTGTTTCTTATATTTTCATTGACTCAAATCCAATAAACAAACATCCTAGGTTATTTAATGTAACTAGAAGTTGACATACAGAGGATCATATTCAAGCAATAACCTAAAGGGTTCATGGATAAGGTTGGGTACCTTATCCTAGTGGCGCTATAGATACAACCCACTTTGTATTTGATACAAACGAATTGATCCAAAATCATTCCTGTAGGGACATGTGAGTGGGGGTATCCTGTGCAATGAGTTTGCATAAGACCGAACCACGAAATAATTAATCTATTAAGGACGAGGGCATGATAGAGATCTCCACAATGGTATGATATTGTCCACTTTGGACATAAACCCTCGTGGCTTTGCTTTTGGTTCACCCCAAAAGGCCTAACACCAATGGAGAACTTGTCCTCCCTTATATACCCATGGTCTTCCCCTTGTCTAGCCAATATGGGACTTTGGTCGCATTCTCCCACAATCCTCCCCTAGAACAAAGTACCACCGAGCCTCCCCTCAAATTGTCATTTTTATCCGTCCAACACTCCTGTACCAAGGAGTTTTTATAGAGCCTAACGACGGATCTCCAACATGACTACGTTATCAAGGCTCAAATCTTCTTTTATTCGACACCCAAGGATTTTAACGAAACGACTACGTCAGGGGTATGGCTCTGATACCACTTGCAAGGGACAATAGAAACGATATAGATCTCCATAAATAGTTATCTATCCGTCAAACTCGGAACTCTCCTATATACCCATGGTCTCCTATATTGTGGTTGAGCTATGGGTAGGCGTTTGGCCTAGATAAGAGCAAAATCCTTGGTAAAGGATTTCCCTCTAGTAAAGCTGCTCCTTATAATGGATGTAGGCCACATTGGTTGAACAACTTAAACTTTGTGTTCTTTCTACTTTGCCTTCTTCTACCTTAATTCTTCATCCGGAAATACGCTGTCATTGTTTTTCTCTGTGCGTTTGTTTTCTTTCTTTAATTAATACCTTAAACTCTGATTCTTTCCAAATATGAACTTGCCCATTACGTTATACTGTGACAACAGTGGGGCAGTAGCCAATTCAAAGGAACCTCGCAGCCACAAAAGAGGTAAACACATAGAGAGGAAGTACCATCTAATTCGAGAGATTGTGCAAAGAGGAGATGTGGTCGTGACCAAGATCGCTTCTGAGCATAACATTGCTGATCCGTTTACGAAGGCCCTCTCGGCTAAAGTGTTCGAGGGTCATCTAGACAGTCTAGGTCTGCGAGATATGTATATAGCGTAATCTAGGGCAAGTGGGAGATGTGTAATGGGTGTAAGGATGCCCTAGTTTATTGTATTTTGTATATTTACCTTTTATGTAATGTACAAATATACATGTACCGTTTCCAGCTTTGGATTATTTTGTATATATTTTCCCTGTAGCTTGAGTTTTAGTTCAAGTGGGAGTTTGTTGGGTTTTATGCCCTAAAACTCGTAGATAGTAAATGTACATTTGACCGAACATTAATAAAGTGATGTATTATTCAATGTTTGTATTATATCTTGTCTTGCTAACCCTAATCCAATAAACTAAACATCCATGGCTAATAGAATGAGACTTGAACTAGTATGTAGGGACATGCGGGGATCAATGTTCAAGTTTTAGCCTAAAGGGTCTGTAGTATAGGGATAAGGCTGGGTACCTTATCCTGGTGACACTATGGATACGGCCCGCTTTGTATATTGATACAAACGTAGTGATCCAACACGTTCATGTGGTTGACATGCGAGTGGGGGTATCCTGTGCAATGAGTTTGCACAAAGACTGGACCGCGAAAAACTGCTTCTTTCTTAAAAGATAGCATAATTAGAAGAGCAAGAAGGGTAAACCAGTCGAAGCATCCGTGGGAGAGAATTCTCTCACTTATTCTGATACCTTAGCAACTTTTGATCGATCATCTAAACAAAATGAAGCCTTGGAGAAACAAGATTGGATCTTGGATTCTGGACGTTCTTTCCACTTGACTCCATCAAAAGGTTGATTTACTACCTATACATGGGAAAAAACCATGTTTGTAATGTTGTTGGTATTGGTTATGTATCCTTTAAACTCAAAGATGGTTCTATAAATCTTTTCAGAAATGTGAGGCACGTTCCTAGATTAAAAAGGAACTTGATATCTTTGGGAATGTTGGATTCCATTGATTGTGAATACAAAGGATTTGGTGGAACTTTTGAAGTCTTGAAAGATTCCAAAACGGTGTTGGTTGGTGTGAAAATAAATGGTCTTTATGTAATTAAAGTTGTGGAGATGATTCAAACAGCCTTGGTAGTCACAAATGGTAGTTTGACGGAAGGAGACTTATGACACAAATGTTTCTCTCATATAAGTAACAAAGGACTACAAGTTCTTTCCAAGCAAGGAATTTTACTTCAAGGTGTGTGTGATGAATTGAAATTCTGTAAACACAGCGTTCTCGGTAACGCCACAAGAAAAAAATTCATTAAAGCCCAACATACAACAAAGGGGATCCTTGATTACATTCATTCGGATCTTTGGGGGCCAGCAAATACACCGTCATTAAGTGGTTCCAGGTATTTCTTATCTTTTATCGATGACTATTCTAGGAAGAGCTGGATTTATTTTTTAAAGACTAAAGATCAGGCTTTAGAAAGATTTAAAGAATGGAAGTCACTTGCTGAGAAACAAACCTTAAGGCATGTAAAATGTTTGAGAACTGATAATGGCCTAGAGTTTTGTAATGAATAATTTGATAAATTTTGTAAAGAACATGGAATATTGTGCTACAAAACTGTTAGATACACTCCTCAACAGAATGTGGTGGCAGAAAGACTCAATCGAACCATCATGGAAAGGGTAAGATGTTTACTTTCTGATGCAATGCTTCCTGAGAAATTCTAGGCAGAAGCATCTTCATATACAGTGTATACGTTGAACAAATGTCCTCAAACCTCTATCAATCTGTTAACTCTAAAAGAAAAGTGGAGTAAACATCCTCCTAAGCTCGATAATTTGAGAGTATTCGGATGTGTGGGCTTTGTACATCAAAGTAAAGGTAAATTGAAACCAAGGACTGTAAAATGTATGTTTGTTGGTTTTACAGATGGTGTAAAAGAGTTTCGGTTATGGCATCCAATAGAGAGGAAAAGTGTGAACAACAAAGTTGTTACATTCAGAGAGGAAGAAATGTTCATGTTGAAGGAGATGCAATCAGAAAATGACACTCAAACCTTGAAAACAAGAATTGAGGTGGAGCAACTTCCATCTACTTCTCACAAAGACACTGTAATTGTTGAAGTCGTGACACATGAAGTTCAGGAAGGTGAAAACGTTCCAGAAGAACATTAAAACCTTCAAGAATATTCTCTAGCAAGAGATAGACAAAGAAGAAACATCAAACCTCCAGCAAGGTATGGAGAGGCTGATTGTATTAACATGGCCTTAAATATAGATGGTTTTCTAAATGAGCTAGAACCTACTACTTTTGATGAGGCTATCAGTGGGTCAAATGCTCACAAGTGGATTGAAGCAATGAATGATGAAATGGATTCTTTGAATCTAAATGAGACTTGGAAATTTATGCTTTTACCTAAAGGTTGTAAACCTATAGCTTGCAAGTGGATCTACAAATACAAAGATGGAATTTCATGGATTCAACAACCTCGGTTCAAAGCAAGGCTAGTTGCCAAGGGTTATACACAAAATGAGGGAATCAATTACACTGAAATTTTCTCATCGGTTGTGAAACAAACTTTAATCCGAATGTTACTTTCGTTTGTTGTTCAGTTTGATCTAGAATTGGATCAATTGGATGTTAAAACGACGTTTTTACATGGGCATTTATCTGAAATTATCTACATGAAACAACCTCAAGGTTATGAGAAACATGGGTTTGAAGATCATGTTTGTCGTTTGAATAAATCCATTTATGGATTAAATCAATCGCCAAGATGTTGGTATCAAAGGTTTGATGATTATATGTCTAAGATTAATTTTCGAAGAAGCTCATATGACAGTTGCGTTTATATAAACTGTAATTCCTATACTGACAGTGTATTTCTTTTATTGTATGTTGATGGCATGCTCTTAGCAAGCAAGTCGATAAAGAAGTATTGAAATAGGTCGAATTATCTCTTAAAAGGGAATTTGACATGAAGGACTTGGGTGAGTCTAAGCGAATTTTGGGCATTGAAATCATGAGAAGAAGAAAAAAAATGAATTCTACAAATTAGTCAATTTGTGTATGTTGAGAAAGTTCTGAAGAAATTTAGCATGGAAATGCTAAAGCTGTTACAACTCCATTGGCTCAACTAGAAGAAATCTAATTAATCACAAATATCGACTTAGACCCTAGATCTATCGTGTCAAGAAACAAAGTTAGAGTCTGCTCTTGGGACTCGCGCCCATGAATCAATTTAATGCTAACTATTGAACTAACCATTCATTAGCTACGTGGAAATTAGTTCCTTAGCGGATTATTAACATACGAGCTGCAAGTTAGGGCGTCAATCTAACCTTTTGCACATGCTAATTATAAAAATGAGAATCTAAAGCCACGAACTGTTGGGTTTTATGCCCTAAAACTCGTAGATAGTAAATGTACATTTGACCGAACATTAATAAAGTGATGTATTATTCAATGTTTGTATTATATCTTGTCTTGCTAACCCTAATCCAATAAACTAAACATCCATGGCTAATAGAATGAGACTTGAACTAGTATGTAGGGACATGCGGGGATCAATGTTCAAGTTTTAGCCTAAAGGGTCTGTAGTATAGGGATAAGGCTGGGTACCTTATCCTGGTGACACTATGGATACGGCCCGCTTTGTATATTGATACAAACGTAGTGATCCAACACGTTCATGTGGTTGACATGCGAGTGGGGGTATCCTGTGCAATGAGTTTGCACAAAGACTGGACCGCGAAATAGTTAACCACTAACTATAACACCGTTGGTTAGCTCGGTTTCTATTTCACTAGGATGACCTAGGCAACTTGGCCTTAATCCTGAGTGGATTATGGACTCCTGTCCATGAGGGATTGTCCTTTGATTTGTACGGGTGAGAGTGGCCAGTTCGCCGACTCAATAAGCCTACCATTTTGGGGACAAGACCGAATGGGGAGCTGGGAACGTAGTCTTACAAGATGGAATTCACTCCTTCTTGATATGAGGGTAAGTAGAGGTGTGTTCCCTTAAGTGGTGTCTCCGGGTCTTGAACAAAGGGCCCTACCTTCTTTATGGCACGAGAGGGTTTTCTGTTTGATGGTTGGACCACAAACAGGTTGTTCATTAGAGGAGCACTGGTACTTAAGGACCAAGAGGTAGCCCAGGGGTAAAACGGTAATTTGACCTAGCTGGGGTACGAACACACGTGAAGGGCTAACTTGCTGTTGACGGTCAATATCCGTGGACACAGAAATATATCTGCAGTGAGAAGAGTGCAGCTGTGGTTCTTTAGTGGAGTGAACCACAGTTAACGAATATTGATTAACTTGGTTAATGAGTTTAACCAACTAATCTCATATCGTTGGAGCTTCTGATCTGTAGGTCCATTAGGTCCCACCGGTAGCTCATTTGGGGCGTTGAGGTAAAATTCTAAGGATGGATTAAATATTCGAAGGTGTTCGAATATTATACTAAAATATGATTTTGGTTCATATTAAAACTATAGGTTATAATTAATATGCATTGGATGTATATTAATACTATAGTTTTGAGAGAGAAAATAGTAATTGAATATGTGATGTTCAATTTTATTTTATTAATTAATTAATTTCTTATTAATTAATTGATTTAGTTTAATTAAATTTGATTTAATTAAACTATAAGATAAAAGGGATATTAATTTAAATTGGATTTAAATTAAAGTTATTTTAATTAATTTAGATTAATTAAAAGATAATTAATTGTAATTTGAATTTATGTTTTTCAAATTATAATTAATTAAAATATCAGATAACTGAAATATCAGTTATCTGATATTTTAAATAATCAGACGTGGTCAGGGGAGTTGCTGAACTGATTCCCTGGTCTCACGCCTGACTCCCTCCCCAATAGCTCTCTCTCAGTTGGCATTCTCTCCCAGAGATCTCTCAGAGAATTGATCCAGAGAAAAAATCCAGAGAATTTTTTGCTCCCACCAGCACCCAAAGCAAAATCCCAATTAGAGAATACCGGTGTATCCTTGTGGTGGTGTTCGAGCAATTTTCCAGCAAAATCAAGGAGTGATCGTTGCTGTTTTTGGACAAATTCAGAGAGAATTGGCGAAATACTCAAGGGTTTCTACAAAGGTAAATGGTTTTTGAACTAGGGTCAATAGGACCCAATTCTAGATTAGATCTAGATTTTTTCCATCTTATTTTTATGCATGCTTGTATCTAATTTACAGCAGATTATTGTCCTTTATTATTGCTGTAAATTTATTAGTTTTGCCGTCGTATTGGTATCCCAATCGGCGTTTTATTATTCGAAAAGGTCTCTGTGTTTTTCCGCTGCGTAATAGGGCTTTTATCCCTTCAATTGGTATCAGAGCCCTATCGAGTTAAAACGTTGTTTTTGAGATTTGCGAATGGCTGTATGGTGGGATTAATTATGCATTATGAATGTGGGTTTGCGATAAACTGTTTAGATTTAATTTGGTCATAGATTTACCGCAATTATACTTGATTTGATCATGTAAGGCCCCTGCGTTTTTGGGCAAAATTCTGTAAATCGAGTCTGTATTAGTCCGGGTCGCAATTAGGCTTGAAAATTGATGAAGATCGCAGAAGAAATTGGAGCTAATCGTGAAGAACAGTCGAGTTTCTGCCCAGAAATCAGCTCCAGACGCAACAGCGTCGGGACGCTTAGCCTTGCGCGTCTCGACGCTGTCGCGATTCCACGCTCCAGACGGTTGAAATCGCGCCAGCGTCGGGACGCTTTCTTCACAGCGTCTCGACGCTGTCACGATTTCGTGCGGCGCCAGGATTTTCGCGAAAACAGACGTGGTGCCCTAATTAGGCCGGTTCGGTTCGAGCGTTTTGGGTCAGCTGGGACCGGTTCGGTCCGGTTTGACCCGGTTTGGGTGCGGTTCGAGTTTTTCAAGTCCGGTTCGAAGTGGTTCGGGTCGGTTCAAGGCTAGTAGACCGGATTTGGAGCTGCAGAATTATGTAATAGGATAGATTTATTGCTTTATTAATGTAATTTTGCTTTAATCTATCCTAGGGGGCCAATTAAATCGGTTTATTCGCTATTTAAATGCTTTATGGATGTCATTTAAATTTAATCCCACCTTAGGATATAAAGCATGCTCATGCATTTATGAATGTTATAATTAGATTATAATATATGTTTGAAATGCATGGTTTGATTTTCATGAATTGTTTAATATATAGTAGAGTTATATTAAATTCATGAAAATGGAATAGTATGATGCATGCAATTACATAGTTTTAATATAAGAGTTATATTAAAAATTATTTGTTTGCAGCATGCTAAGTTGATTTTCCATTATTGGCTATAATAAAATTGTTTATTATTTAAATGGAAATCAAATTGCATTCAGCATGATACATCCATAGATTAATATAAGGGTTATATTAATTATCATGCAATGCATAGTACTATAGTTTAAAATTTCATTAACTTGAATATGATTGTTAATTGTTTTAAAAACTATAGTATGCATGATTATAGGGCTAATCATTATAAAATTTTGAAATAGTTTAAAATTTTATGATTAGAAACCGTCAATCTATAATCAAGATATGCATGTTCACATAGGATCTTAGGTTAAAATTTGAATTAATTTTAATGGGTTAAAATTAATTAGACCTAAGATCATTTTTCTAATAGGATTAGAAGATCTTACTTAGTTTTAAAATAGTTTTAATGAACTAAGTAGGACGAACATTCCTAAGATTATAAGGGAACTCTACCAGTGAAGTTCTGTCTAAGGATTGGAGGTATTTAAGTTGACGGTAAACGGAACACCTCCTACCTGGGAACTGATCTGGAATACCGGAGTTGAATTAATCTTAGGTTAATGTTAGAATAATGTCACTAGGTTAATTAAATTGGTTTAATACACCTAGACATTAGGTCTTATTATAATAGTTATAATAGGACTAGACTTAGATAAATGACTTAGCCGGATTTATCTAGGTTTAATCAAACCCTAAAATTAATAATCAGTTACTTTAGTGGGAGGAAAATTACAAAACTTAATTTAAATTGAGTTTTGCTCCTACGTCCCCGTGACGTTCACACCGTGAGATCCATGCTCGGCTTCGTGTCGTCGTAGAGCGGCCTCCCTTCGGAGAGTGTTTGCATGGATCAATACCAAGGTGAATGGGGAAAGTGATTATAGTAAGTGGGAGCGGGATGCGTGTCAACGTATCCTTCGGTCTCCACCCCTAGGTCACAACGTGAGATTCCTATGATCCGCCTGCGTGTTGCCCTGGAGCAACCACCCCTTCGGAGGGCCTGATCATAGGATTCGGAACACCGTGAACTCCTGAAAAGGATAGGATAACTTAGGCTAATTACCAACAGTTGTCTTTCCTCACGGTAGCCTGTTGGTGCGTGCCTCTGGGATCTGAAAGTGGGAGGGTTACACTTACGGGGAGGAGTTAATTTGTTAACAAATCCTTGACCGAACAACGGTGGTTAATGTCTAATGGAATATGAGTTATTCTGGTATTAGAAATTGACCGAGAAGTGTCTCATTTTAGAGGAGGAACAACTGATCACCCTTCGGTGGCTGTTCTTCTAAACCTCTAAAGCATCGTTGCGAAACACAATCATAGTTTTATTAGGGTTCTTTGATTGTTTGTTTGCAAAATTGATTGGATGTATGCAATTGTTTGTATTGCTTGTGTGATGGGGTAAGGCAAAGATAACTAATACGGTCACTTGTTTGTTTTTCAGCAATGTCTTCCTCTATAATATCCCTCCTTAAAAATGAACAACTTACCGGCGAGAATTTTCCACAATGGAAATCAAACCTCAATACAATACTCGTGGTTGAGGATTTAAGATTCGTCTTAACGGAGGAATGTCCTCCCGTTCCCCCTCGCACTGCCTCTCAGGCAGTTAAAGACGCCTACGAACGCTGGACCAAGGCCAATGAAAAGGTCAAGGTCTATATTTTGGTCAGCTTGTCTGAAGTGTTGGCCAAGCGTTATGAGAACGTGGAAACTGCCAGGGAAATTATGAATTCCCTGCAGGAGATGTTTGGACTTCCGTCCTACCAGCTCCACCACGACGCCTTGAAGAATGTCTTCAATGCCAAGATGCTGGAAGGTCAATCTGTTCGGGAACATGTCCTGGACATGGTTAACCAGTTCAACATAGCTGAGGCAAATGGCGGGGTTGTCTGCGAGCGCAGTCAGGTTGCGTTCATCCTTCACTCGCTCCCGGCGAGCTATCTGTCTTTCAGGACGAACGCGAGCATGAATAAGATTCAGTTCAACCTGACTACCCTCCTCTCGGAGTTACAGATTTACGAGTCCCTGCAAAAGAGCAAGGGAAAGAATGTGGTGAAAGGAGAGGCCAATGTGGCCCATTCCAAGAAAAAGTTCCTGAAGGGTTCATCCTCAGGGACTAAATCTGTACCCCAGGCTTCTTCATCGAAGCAGATCCAGAAGAGGAAGGGAGACAAGGGGAAGGCTCCTGCACAGGCTGTGCAAGGGAAGGGGAAGGCCAAGGTCGTGGCCGACAAAGGTAGATGCTTCCACTGCAATGCAGATGGTCACTGGAAGCGCAACTGTCCCCGCTACCTTGCTGAGAAGAGAAGAGAAAAAGAAGGTAAATTCGATTTACTTGTGTTAGAGACTTGTCTCGTTGAACATGATGAGTTTGCCTGGATACTGGATTCAGGAGCCACTAATCATGTTTGTTCTTCTTTTCAGGGAAATAATTTCCAGCAGCTGGCAGAGGGTGAAATGACGCTCAAAGTCGGAACGGGAGACGTCGTTTCAGCTCGTGCAGTGGGAGCTGCAAAATTATTCTTTAGAAATAGGTTTTTAATTTTAGAGGACTTGTATTTGGTTCCTAGAATTAAAAGGAACCTAATTTCTGTTTCAGCTTTATTAGAACAATGTTACACTGTTTCATTCTTGCTTAACGAAGCTTTAATTTTAAAGAATGGAGTTTACATTTGTTCAGCTAAGCGTGAGAATAATTTATTTGTGTTAAGACCTAATGATGCAAAGGCCATTTTAAGTCATGAAATGTTTAAAACGGCTGAAACGCAAAACAAAAGGCAAAAAGTTTCTCATTTAAGTAACAACACGAATCTTTGGCATCTTCGTCTTGGTCATATTGACATCGATCGGATCGATCGTTTGGTTAAAAATGGGCTTCTAAGTGACATAGAAGATACATCTTTACCACCCTGTGAATCGTGTCTCGAGGGTAAAATGACCAAGAGGCCTTTTACTGGAAAAGGGTATAGGGCCAAAGAACCACTTGAACTAATACATTCGGATCTTTGTGGTCCAATGAATGTAAAGGCTCGAGGTGGTTATGAATATTTCATCTCTTTCATAGATGATTATTCTCGATACGGTTACTTATACCTGATGGACCATAAGTCTGAAGCTCTTGAAAAGTTCAAAGAGTTTAAGGCTGAGGTAGAAAACCTGTTAGGTAAAACCATTAAGACACTTCGATCAGATCGAGGTGGAGAGTATTTAGATCAGCGATTCCAGGACTATATGATAGAACATGGAATCCAATCACAACTCTCAGCACCTGGTACACCTCAGCAAAATGGTGTATCAGAAAGGAGAAACAGAACCTTGTTAGACATGGTTCGATCTATGATGAGCTATGCTCAATTGCCTAGCTCGTTTTGGGGGTATGCAGTAGCGACTGCAGTACATATTCTTAACAATGTTCCCTCAAAAAGTGTTTCTGAAACTCCTTTTGAGCTATGGAAGGGACGTAAACCTAGTTTGTGTTACTTCCGTATCTGGGGTTGTCCTGCACATGTGCTAGTGACAAATCCTAAGAAATTGGAACCACGTACGAGATTATGCCAATTTGTTGGGTACCCGAAAGAAACGAGAGGTGGTCTTTTCTATGACCCTCAAGATAATAAAGTATTTGTATCGACAAATGCAACTTTCTTGGAGGAAGACCACATACGAAATCATCAACCACGAAGTAAGTTAGTATTAGGAGAAGCTACAGAAGGATCAACAAGGGTTGTTGATGAACCTGGTCCTTCAACAAGAGTTGTTGGAGAATGCAGTTCTTCTCGTCAATCTAGTCCTCCTCACGTAGTGGGAGAGCTTCGACGCAGTGGGAGGGTTGTGATACAACCTAACCGATACTTGGGTTTAGCAGAAACACAAGTAGTCATACCTAATGACGGCGTAGAAGATCCATTGTCTTATCGTCAGGCAATGAATGATGTAGATAAGGACGAGTGGGCCAAAGCCATGGACCTTGAGATGGAGTCAATGTACTTCAATCAAGTTTGGGAACTTGTAGATCTACCTGAAGGGGTCAAACCCATTGGGTGTAAATGGATCTATAAGAGGAAAAGAGATGCTGCTGGGAAAGTACAGACTTTCAAAGCAAGACTTGTAGCAAAGAGTTATACCCAACGAGAAGGAGTGGACTATGAAGAAACTTTTTCTCCAGTTGCTATGCTAAAGTCCATAAGAATCCTCTTATCCATTGCCACATTTTATGATTATGAAATTTGGCAAATGGATGTCAAGACAGCTTTTCTGAATGGCAATCTTGACGAGAGTATTTTTATGTCTCAACCCGAGGGGTTCATATCCCAAGGTCATGAGCAAAAGGTTTGCAAACTGAATCGATCCATTTATGGGTTGAAACAGGCTTCTAGATCTTGGAATATTAGATTTGATACTGCGATCAAATCTTTTGGTTTTGACCAGAATGTTGATGAGCCTTGTGTATACAAGAAGATCAACAAGAATAAAGTAGCTTTCCTCGTACTTTATGTAGACGACATCCTACTCATTGGGAATGATGTAGGGTATCTGTCTGACGTAAAAGAATGGCTAGCAGCTCAATTCCAAATGAAAGATTTGGGTGAGGCCCAGTATGTTCTTGGGATCCAGATTATTCGGGATAGAAAGAACAAATCGCTAGCTCTGTCTCAGGCAACGTATATCGACAAGATGTTGGCCCGATATTCGATGCAGAACTCCAAGAAGGGCTTGTTGCCTTTCAGGCATGGGGTTCACTTGTCTAAGGAACAGTCTCCTAAGACACCTCAAGAGGTTGAGGATATGATACGGATTCCCTACGCCTCAGCCGTGGGTAGCTTAATGTATGCCATGCTATGCACGAGGCCTGACATTTGTTATGCTGTAGGGATTGTCAGTAGATATCAGTCAAATCCAGGGTTAGACCATTGGACCGCCGTTAAAGGAATCCTCAAGTATCTTAGGAGAACGAGAGATTACATGTTGGTGTTTGGGGCTAAGGAGTTAGTTCTCACGGGTTACACCGACTCTGACTTCCAAATTGACAAGGATTCTAGGAAATCTACGTCAGGGTCAGTTTTCACCCTTAACGGGGGAGCTGTAGTTTGGAGGAGCATAAAGCAGGGATGTATAGCAGACTCCACGATGGAGGCTGAGTATGTAGCTGCTTGTGAAGCAGCTAAGGAAGCTGTTTGGCTAAGGAAGTTCTTGACAGATTTGGAAGTTGTTCCAAATATGAACTTGCCCATTACGTTATACTGTGACAACAGTGGGGCAGTAGCCAATTCAAAGGAACCTCGCAGCCACAAAAGAGGTAAACACATAGAGAGGAAGTACCATCTAATTCGAGAGATTGTGCAAAGAGGAGATGTGGTCGTGACCAAGATCGCTTCTGAGCATAACATTGCTGATCCGTTTACGAAGGCCCTCTCGGCTAAAGTGTTCGAGGGTCATCTAGACAGTCTAGGTCTGCGAGATATGTATATAGCGTAATCTAGGGCAAGTGGGAGATGTGTAATGGGTGTAAGGATGCCCTAGTTTATTGTATTTTGTATATTTACCTTTTATGTAATGTACAAATATACATGTACCGTTTCCAGCTTTGGATTATTTTGTATATATTTTCCCTGTAGCTTGAGTTTTAGTTCAAGTGGGAGTTTGTTGGGTTTTATGCCCTAAAACTCGTAGATAGTAAATGTACATTTGACCGAACATTAATAAAGTGATGTATTATTCAATGTTTGTATTATATCTTGTCTTGCTAACCCTAATCCAATAAACTAAACATCCATGGCTAATAGAATGAGACTTGAACTAGTATGTAGGGACATGCGGGGATCAATGTTCAAGTTTTAGCCTAAAGGGTCTGTAGTATAGGGATAAGGCTGGGTACCTTATCCTGGTGACACTATGGATACGGCCCGCTTTGTATATTGATACAAACGTAGTGATCCAACACGTTCATGTGGTTGACATGCGAGTGGGGGTATCCTGTGCAATGAGTTTGCACAAAGACTGGACCGCGAAAAACTGCTTCTTTCTTAAAAGATAGCATAATTAGAAGAGCAAGAAGGGTAAACCAGTCGAAGCATCCGTGGGAGAGAATTCTCTCACTTATTCTGATACCTTAGCAACTTTTGATCGATCATCTAAACAAAATGAAGCCTTGGAGAAACAAGATTGGATCTTGGATTCTGGACGTTCTTTCCACTTGACTCCATCAAAAGGTTGATTTACTACCTATACATGGGAAAAAACCATGTTTGTAATGTTGTTGGTATTGGTTATGTATCCTTTAAACTCAAAGATGGTTCTATAAATCTTTTCAGAAATGTGAGGCACGTTCCTAGATTAAAAAGGAACTTGATATCTTTGGGAATGTTGGATTCCATTGATTGTGAATACAAAGGATTTGGTGGAACTTTTGAAGTCTTGAAAGATTCCAAAACGGTGTTGGTTGGTGTGAAAATAAATGGTCTTTATGTAATTAAAGTTGTGGAGATGATTCAAACAGCCTTGGTAGTCACAAATGGTAGTTTGACGGAAGGAGACTTATGACACAAATGTTTCTCTCATATAAGTAACAAAGGACTACAAGTTCTTTCCAAGCAAGGAATTTTACTTCAAGGTGTGTGTGATGAATTGAAATTCTGTAAACACAGCGTTCTCGGTAACGCCACAAGAAAAAAATTCATTAAAGCCCAACATACAACAAAGGGGATCCTTGATTACATTCATTCGGATCTTTGGGGGCCAGCAAATACACCGTCATTAAGTGGTTCCAGGTATTTCTTATCTTTTATCGATGACTATTCTAGGAAGAGCTGGATTTATTTTTTAAAGACTAAAGATCAGGCTTTAGAAAGATTTAAAGAATGG
This sequence comes from Luffa acutangula, assembly GCA_036850905.1. NCBI lineage: Eukaryota > Viridiplantae > Streptophyta > Magnoliopsida > Cucurbitales > Cucurbitaceae > Luffa > Luffa acutangula. The sequence continues at coordinate 20,268,930 of CM072089.1, forward strand.
AAGTCACTTGCTGAGAAACAAACCTTAAGGCATGTAAAATGTTTGAGAACTGATAATGGCCTAGAGTTTTGTAATGAATAATTTGATAAATTTTGTAAAGAACATGGAATATTGTGCTACAAAACTGTTAGATACACTCCTCAACAGAATGTGGTGGCAGAAAGACTCAATCGAACCATCATGGAAAGGGTAAGATGTTTACTTTCTGATGCAATGCTTCCTGAGAAATTCTAGGCAGAAGCATCTTCATATACAGTGTATACGTTGAACAAATGTCCTCAAACCTCTATCAATCTGTTAACTCTAAAAGAAAAGTGGAGTAAACATCCTCCTAAGCTCGATAATTTGAGAGTATTCGGATGTGTGGGCTTTGTACATCAAAGTAAAGGTAAATTGAAACCAAGGACTGTAAAATGTATGTTTGTTGGTTTTACAGATGGTGTAAAAGAGTTTCGGTTATGGCATCCAATAGAGAGGAAAAGTGTGAACAACAAAGTTGTTACATTCAGAGAGGAAGAAATGTTCATGTTGAAGGAGATGCAATCAGAAAATGACACTCAAACCTTGAAAACAAGAATTGAGGTGGAGCAACTTCCATCTACTTCTCACAAAGACACTGTAATTGTTGAAGTCGTGACACATGAAGTTCAGGAAGGTGAAAACGTTCCAGAAGAACATTAAAACCTTCAAGAATATTCTCTAGCAAGAGATAGACAAAGAAGAAACATCAAACCTCCAGCAAGGTATGGAGAGGCTGATTGTATTAACATGGCCTTAAATATAGATGGTTTTCTAAATGAGCTAGAACCTACTACTTTTGATGAGGCTATCAGTGGGTCAAATGCTCACAAGTGGATTGAAGCAATGAATGATGAAATGGATTCTTTGAATCTAAATGAGACTTGGAAATTTATGCTTTTACCTAAAGGTTGTAAACCTATAGCTTGCAAGTGGATCTACAAATACAAAGATGGAATTTCATGGATTCAACAACCTCGGTTCAAAGCAAGGCTAGTTGCCAAGGGTTATACACAAAATGAGGGAATCAATTACACTGAAATTTTCTCATCGGTTGTGAAACAAACTTTAATCCGAATGTTACTTTCGTTTGTTGTTCAGTTTGATCTAGAATTGGATCAATTGGATGTTAAAACGACGTTTTTACATGGGCATTTATCTGAAATTATCTACATGAAACAACCTCAAGGTTATGAGAAACATGGGTTTGAAGATCATGTTTGTCGTTTGAATAAATCCATTTATGGATTAAATCAATCGCCAAGATGTTGGTATCAAAGGTTTGATGATTATATGTCTAAGATTAATTTTCGAAGAAGCTCATATGACAGTTGCGTTTATATAAACTGTAATTCCTATACTGACAGTGTATTTCTTTTATTGTATGTTGATGGCATGCTCTTAGCAAGCAAGTCGATAAAGAAGTATTGAAATAGGTCGAATTATCTCTTAAAAGGGAATTTGACATGAAGGACTTGGGTGAGTCTAAGCGAATTTTGGGCATTGAAATCATGAGAAGAAGAAAAAAAATGAATTCTACAAATTAGTCAATTTGTGTATGTTGAGAAAGTTCTGAAGAAATTTAGCATGGAAATGCTAAAGCTGTTACAACTCCATTGGCTCAACTAGAAGAAATCTAATTAATCACAAATATCGACTTAGACCCTAGATCTATCGTGTCAAGCAACAAAGTTAGAGTCTGCTCTTGGGACTCGCGCCCATGAATCAATTTAATGCTAACTATTGAACTAACCATTCATTAGCTACGTGGAAATTAGTTCCTTAGCGGATTATTAACATACGAGCTGCAAGTTAGGGCGTCAATCTAACCTTTTGCACATGCTAATTATAAAAATGAGAATCTAAAGCCACGAACTGTTGGGTTTTATGCCCTAAAACTCGTAGATAGTAAATGTACATTTGACCGAACATTAATAAAGTGATGTATTATTCAATGTTTGTATTATATCTTGTCTTGCTAACCCTAATCCAATAAACTAAACATCCATGGCTAATAGAATGAGACTTGAACTAGTATGTAGGGACATGCGGGGATCAATGTTCAAGTTTTAGCCTAAAGGGTCTGTAGTATAGGGATAAGGCTGGGTACCTTATCCTGGTGACACTATGGATACGGCCCGCTTTGTATATTGATACAAACGTAGTGATCCAACACGTTCATGTGGTTGACATGCGAGTGGGGGTATCCTGTGCAATGAGTTTGCACAAAGACTGGACCGCGAAATAGTTAACCACTAACTATAACACCGTTGGTTAGCTCGGTTTCTATTTCACTAGGATGACCTAGGCAACTTGGCCTTAATCCTGAGTGGATTATGGACTCCTGTCCATGAGGGATTGTCCTTTGATTTGTACGGGTGAGAGTGGCCAGTTCGCCGACTCAATAAGCCTACCATTTTGGGGACAAGACCGAATGGGGAGCTGGGAACGTAGTCTTACAAGATGGAATTCACTCCTTCTTGATATGAGGGTAAGTAGAGGTGTGTTCCCTTAAGTGGTGTCTCCGGGTCTTGAACAAAGGGCCCTACCTTCTTTATGGCACGAGAGGGTTTTCTGTTTGATGGTTGGACCACAAACAGGTTGTTCATTAGAGGAGCACTGGTACTTAAGGACCAAGAGGTAGCCCAGGGGTAAAACGGTAATTTGACCTAGCTGGGGTACGAACACACGTGAAGGGCTAACTTGCTGTTGACGGTCAATATCCGTGGACACAGAAATATATCTGCAGTGAGAAGAGTGCAACTGTGGTTCTTTAGTGGAGTGAACCACAGTTAACGAATATTGATTAACTTGGTTAATGAGTTTAACCAACTAATCTCATATCGTTGGAGCTTCTGATCTGTAGGTCCATTAGGTCCCACCGGTAGCTCATTTGGGGCGTTGAGGTAAAATTCTAAGGATGGATTAAATATTCGAAGGTGTTCGAATATTATACTAAAATATGATTTTGGTTCATATTAAAACTATAGGTTATAATTAATATGCATTGGATGTATATTAATACTATAGTTTTGAGAGAGAAAATAGTAATTGAATATGTGATGTTCAATTTTATTTTATTAATTAATTAATTTCTTATTAATTAATTGATTTAGTTTAATTAAATTTGATTTAATTAAACTATAAGATAAAAGGGATATTAATTTAAATTGGATTTAAATTAAAGTTATTTTAATTAATTTAGATTAATTAAAAGATAATTAATTGTAATTTGAATTTATGTTTTTCAAATTATAATTAATTAAAATATCAGATAACTGAAATATCAGTTATCTGATATTTTAAATAATCAGACGTGGTCAGGGGAGTTGCTGAACTGATTCCCTGGTCTCACGCCTGACTCCCTCCCCAATAGCTCTCTCTCAGTTGGCATTCTCTCCCAGAGATCTCTCAGAGAATTGATCCAGAGAAAAAATCCAGAGAATTTTTTGCTCCCACCAGCACCCAAAGCAAAATCCCAATTAGAGAATACCGGTGTATCCTTGTGGTGGTGTTTGAGCAATTTTCCAGCAAAATCAAGGAGTGATCGTTGCTGTTTTTGGACAAATTCAGAGAGAATTGGCGAAATACTCAAGGGTTTCTACAAAGGTAAATGGTTTTTGAACTAGGGTCAATAGGACCCAATTCTAGATTAGATCTAGATTTTTTCCATCTTATTTTTATGCATGCTTGTATCTAATTTACAGCAGATTATTGTCCTTTATTATTGCTGTAAATTTATTAGTTTTGCCGTCGTATTGGTATCCCAATCGGCGTTTTATTATTCGAAAAGGTCTCTGTGTTTTTCCGCTGCGTAATAGGGCTTTTATCCCTTCACGAACAACAAGTAAATCATGCATAAAGCTCAGCAAACATCAAGATGTGACCATTAAGTTCAGAAAGCTCCAAGAATCTCATAAAAAGACAAATGTACTTACAATCCCGATGTTCCAACTATAATGAACGGTGCTTAGACGGCCATAGGCAAGTTTAATCCAAGCCCAAGGCTTGAGAAACCAACCTAATCTACTTAGAAACTATAAAATACAGAAGAAAAGTGAAGCAATCAGAGTTAAAACCGAGAGAAAACGCTACTAAAAGCTCCCAATCGGATTCTCCTCCTCTCCTCATTGCCCTAAAAATGAAACTGCTGTATTTAAACAGCGAAGTAGCGTCTCGACGCCGTGGCCAGCGTCCCGACACCAACAGTGATTTCACCGGTCCTTCTTTTCCGAAGCGTCGAGACGCCGGAGGATGGCGTCGAGAAGCCATCTCTCGAGTCTTCCTTGTTTGGCTACTTTAAAACTTGATCCTTTGACGTTGTTTTCGAGTCTTGAGTGCTCCACTCTGGTCTTTTCATCGTTCCGGAATCCCATGGACTTTAAGATGGATCAAAACAATGTTAATTTCCTCAAATTAACGCCAATTTTGAATATGGGCTCCCTAGCAGCACTTGATACCAAACCCCTACAAAATATAACTTTAAGCAAGATAATTACCGTAAAACTAGCAAGATTAAGAACAAATAAACAGGGATAATTTGGTCCCATCAGACCAAAACAGTCTTATTTTATCACCTCTAATCTAAGCTTGTTAGGAGAATTTTATGCTTTACTTGTCTTACTTACAGGTTCTTTGAGCTTAGGCAATGTCGGGAGCCAACCACACTAAATTGGTGTTAATTCGTGCCAATTATGGAGTTTTGGAGCCATCTCAGTGTCTTGGACGGCGAGGAGGTGAAAAGACCCAAGTGTATTGAAACGGGCCTGAAGAACGACACCAAGAACCGAAGATTGAAGCCCCGTACCGAGATTAAACGAGACAAAACCGAGAAAAAAGACAACATGCTCAGATTAGGGACGACGTCGAGACACTGCCCCTAGCGTCTCGACACCGACATGAATACGACACAGAGATCAAAGTTCGTGGCGTCTCGACGCAAAACCTAGCGTCTCGACGCCACAACATTTTCTATAAATATAGGACTTTGGTTTAGTATGCCGTTAGGTTAGAATTTTGGTTATTTTTCAATTTGTTTCGTCTTTTTTACTTTCCAGCTACTGTATAGACCTTGTTTGGTCATATTTTATGCAATCTTTTGTATTTGTTTATGGTTTTACTTCGTTTATGAGTAGTTAAACGCTGTTGTATCGTTGGATTGGGATTATGCTTTGAAAGCTATTAATCTTTGCTGAGTTTTTTGGTATTTTAGTTATGTTCTTGGTGTATTTTTCATTAAGTTTTGCATGTAATCCCGTTTAAACCATTACATGAGATTAGTTTCTTAGGCTTGACGACCCTAAACCATTTATGGATTGAAACAAGCATCCAGATCATGGAACATTAGATTTGATACTGCAATCAAATCTTTTGGCTTTGACCAAAACGTTGATGAGCCTTGTGTATACAAGAAAGTCAACAAAAGGAAAGTAGCTTTTCTAATACTTTATGTAGACGATATCCTACTCATTGGGAATGATGTAGGATACCTCACTGACATTAAGAAATGGCTAGCTGCCCAATTCCAAATGAAAGATCTGGGAGAGGCTCAATATGTTCTGGGAATCCAAATCATTAGGGATCGTAAGAACAAAACGCTAGCTCTGTCTCAAGCAACGTATATTGACAAGATGTTGTCTCGATATTCGATGCAAAACTCCAAGAAGGGACTCCTACCCTTCAGACATGGGGTACACCTGTCTAAGGAACAATCTCCTAAGACACCTCAAGAAGTTGAGAACATGAGACACATTCCCTACGCCTCAGCTGTGGGCAGCTTAATGTATGCTATGCTCTGCACTAGGCCTGACATATGTTATGCAGTGGGAGTAGTCAGTAGATATCAGTCTAATCCAGGGTTGGACCACTGGGGAGCGGTTAAGAATATCCTCAAGTATCTTCGGAGAACGAGGGACTACATGCTTGTGTATGGAGCTAAGGATTTGATTCTTACTGGATACACTGACTCTGACTTTCAAGCTGATAAGGATTCTAGGAAATCCACATCAGGGTCAGTATTCACCCTCAATGGAGGAGCAGTAGTGTGGAGAAGCATCAAACAAGGATGCATAGCAGACTCAACCATGGAGGCTGAGTATGTAGCAGCTTGCGAAGCAGCTAAGGAGGCAGTATGGCTCAGAAAGTTCTTGACTGATTTGGAAGTAGTTCCGAATATGAACGTGCCCATAACACTATACTGTGACAACAGTGGGGCTGTAGCCAACTCAAAAGAACCTCGTAGCCACAAACGGGGTAAACACATCGAGAGGAAGTATCACCTGATACGGGAGATTGTGCAAAGAGGAGATGTGATCTTCACTAAGATCGCCTCGGAGCACAACATCGCTGATCCATTTACAAAGGCTCTCACGGCTAAAGTGTTTGAGGGTCATCTAGAAGGTCTAGGTCTACGAGATATGTATGCCATCTAATCTAGGGCAAGTGGGAGAAATGTATAATGGGTATAAGGATGCCCTAGTTCATTGTATTTCCAGCTTCAGATTATTGCATTTACATCCCACTAACTAAGTGTTTTAGTTCAAGTGGGAGTTTGTTGGGATTTATGCCCTAAAACTCGTAGATAGTGAATGTAACCGTTGACCGGATATTAATGAAATAATATTGATATATTTTCCATTAATTGTTATTAGTTATTTTATATATGTCTTTGCCTAATAATAACCCTAATCCAATAAACTAGACATCCAAGGCTGTGATATGAGTCTTGAACTATATGTAGCGACATATGGGATCATTGTTCAAGAAACAGCCTAAAGGGTCTATAGTATAGGGATAAGACTGGGTGCCTTATCCTGGTGACACTATGGATACGGCCCACTTTGTATTTGATACAAACGCTGCGATCCAACGCGTTCGTGTAGGAGACATGCGAGTGGGGGTATCCTATGCAATGAGTTTGCATAAGACCGGACCGCGAAATAGTAACCATTAGTTATAACACCGTTAACTAGTTGGTTTTCTATTTCACTAGGACGACCGAGACAACTTAGTCTTAATCCTAAGTTGATTATGGACTCCTGCTCATGAGAGACTGTCCTTTGATTTGTATGGGTGAGAGTGGCCAATACGCCGACTCAATAAGCCTACCACTTTGGGGACAAGATCGAATGGGGAGCTGGGAACATAATCATACAAGATGGAATTCACTCCTTCCCGACTTTAGGGAAGCAGATGAGTGTTCCCTTAAGTGGTTACTCCGAGTCTTGAACAAAGGGCCCTACCCTCTCAATGGCACGAGAGGGTTTTCTGTTTAATGGTTGGACCATAAACAGATTGTTCATTAGAGGAGAATTGGTACTTAAGGAAATAGAGGTGACCCAGGGGTAAAACGGTAATTTGACCCAGCTGGTGTTACGGACACTCGTGAAGGACTAACTATTCGATATTGGTCTAAGTTCCGTGGACACAGAAAATATGTCTGCAGTGAGAAGAGTGCAACTGTGAGTCTATAGTGGAATGTACACACAATTAACGAATATTGATTATTATGGTTAATGAGTTTAACCAATTAATCTCATATCGTTGGAGCTTCTGATCTGCAGGTCCATTAGGTCCCACTGGTAGCTCGTAAAGTAATTTGAGGCAACTAAGTAATTAAATTGAAAATGTTCAATTTACTGAGGGAAATAAAAATAATATATATTGATATATTATTATGAGAGAAATTATTATTTGAAGAAGTTCAAATATAAATTTATGGAAGAATTAATTAATTTAAGTCCTAAAAGTGTTTGGGCAAAATTAATTAATTCAAGGCCGGAAATTAAATATGTGATATTTAATTGGTGGTTAATTAATTAAAGAATTCATTAACCATGAATTAATCAATTATGTAAATAATTAATCACTTAAGGAAGTGATTAATCATTTATGGGAATGATCTAATTACTTATGGAAGAAATTAGTCATTTATGGAAAAGATTAACCAATTGGGGAATTGATTGATCATGATTGATTAATTAAGGAATAAAGATTGAATCAATTTTGGAAAAGATTGATTTAATTGAATATTTTATTCATGGCCTCTCTTCTATAAATAAGACACTAGACCTAATTGGTCATAACACTTGACACTCTTGAAAGACAAGACCTAGAATTCTCTCTAGCCTCCCTCTTAGAGAAAGACTCCCACAAGTCTTTGGCCTCCTAGACTTAGAGACATACCGGTGTAACCTCTGTGGTTATTGTGTCAATCAAAGAAGAATTTCCAGCGAAGAATACTTTGAAGCGGATGCTGCATTTTCGCTCGTGGAGCTTCGTTGGCGAAGAACGGTCAAATCTACAACGGAGGTTTGTAACGGTTCTTCCTCTTTTCTTTAGAAAAGTTTTAAAAATAAATTTAGATTTATTTTAGCATGTTTAAACCGATTTTACAGCGGCTTTAAAGTTAGTTTAAAGTTTTGTTTGAGTTTTCGTAACGGTTTTTTAATGTTAATTAATATACGGCGTAAGGTCCAATCGATGCGCTTCCGCTGCGTTGGGACTTTCATTCCCTTCAATCGGCATCAGAGCCATCGCTGTCCCTATTAATTAATTTTAAAAAGTTGCGATAGGCTCTAATAGGTGGGATTTATGCATATTGTATGTTCGGTTTGCATTGAACTGTTTGGGTTAATTTTATGGCCATAGATTTTATTTTTATGTGATTTTGATCATGTAAGGCCCGGTGTTTCGGGTATATTATGTAAAATCGAGTCCTATGTAAGTCCGGGTCTAGAATAGTTTTTTATGAGATGAAAATCGGAGCAATCGTCGCTGAAATCGGGGCCAAAATCGGAGAAAAGTTGCTGTTTCTGCCCAGAAATCGATTCCAGACGCAACAGCGTCGGGACGCTCCTTCAACAGCGTCTCGACGCTGTCTCGATACCGAAGGCGCTCGGTAAGGAAAGCACACAGCGTCGGGACGCTACCTCAACAGCGTCTCGACGCTGTCTCGATTACGCAGGCGCCAGATATGGAAAACGCACAGCGTCGGGACGCTAATCTACACAGCGTCTCGACGCTGTCACGATGGAGGCGCGCACTAGGGTTTCAACAGGCGCGGTTCAAGCAAGGACGGTCCGGTTCGGACCGGTTCGGCTGGGCTGGGACCTATTTGGTCCGGTTCAGCCAATTTTTGGCATGGTTCGTGATTTTGGAGGCCGGTTCGAGGTGGTTCGGGGCGGTTCGTGCTGTCTAGGCCAATTCCGGAGCTGTACATGGATTTTTTAGGATAGAATTTAGCTAAATTAATGTAATTTAATGCTTTATTTTATCCTAGGGGCCAAAATTAACCGGTTCAATTGCTATTTATATGCTTTATGGATGTCATATAGATTATTTAATCCCACCTTAGGTTATAAACATGCTCATGCATTTTTTATATATTATAAATTGTTATAATGTATGTTTAAATGCATGGATTGGTTTTCATATTTCTTGATATAAGTGTATATTAATTTATATGAAAAATTGGAAAGCATGAAGCATGTCATTACTTAAATTAAATATAAATAGTTATGTTTAATGTGATGAATGAAGCATGCTTGGTTGATTTTCTTGATTGGCTTATAATTGTTATAATAAAAGAAAATCAAAATTGCATGAAGCATGAAACATCCATAGTTAATAATATAATTGTTATATTATTCATGCAATTAGTGTGGTTTAATTATTTAATTTGAATGAGATTGTTGAATGAATTAAACCCTAGATTCTTGATTATAGGATTAATCATTAAAATTTGAAATAGTTCTTCAATATTAATGATTAGAAACCGTCAATCTATAATCAAGATTTGCATGCAAACATAAGATCATAGGATAAATTGGATTAATTTTAAATTGTTTAAAATTAATTAGACCTAGATCGATTTCTAATAGGATTAGAATCTTTTCTTACTTAGAATTAAAAATAGTTTTAATTTACTAAGTAGGAAAAACATTACTATGATTATAAGGGAACTCCACCGGTAATGTTCTGTCTAAGGCTGGGGGTATTTAAGTTGACGGTTTACGGAACACCTCCTACCTGGGAACTGACCTGGAATACCGGAGTTGAATTAATCATAGTTAAATGTTAGCATGCAATGTCACTAGGTTTATTAAAAGTGTTTAATGCACCTAGATCTTTAGAGTAAAGACCTTACATTACTGAGGTTATAAGGGAACTCTCTCGGTAAAGTTCTGTCTAAGGCTGGGGGTATTTAAGTTGACGGTTTACGGAACACCTCCTACCTGGGAACTAACCGGATTGAGTTGAATTAACCATAGTAATGTTGACTTGCAATGTTGGGTTTATTAAAAGAAGTTTAATTCACCCAAAAGATTGCAGTTGAATCCTTTCCATAATTGTTATAATAGGATCAGACTTAGATAGATTGACTTAGCCGAATACTATCTAAGTTAAACAACCCTATATTAACCTTAGGACATTTTCAGTGGGAGGAAAATTACAAAACGAGATTTAAATCAAGTTTTGCTCCTACGTCCCTATATTCACAACGTGAGATTCATGCTCGGCTTCGAGTCGCCCTAGGAGCGGCCTCCCTTCGGAAAGTGTTTGCATGGATCAATATCAAGGGGAATGGGAAAAATGTCTAGAGTAAGTGGGAGCGGGACACGTGTCAACGTATCCCTCGGTCTCCGCCCATAGTTCACACCGTGAGAGTCCTATGATCCGCCTGCAGGTTGCCCTGGCGCATCCATCCCTTCGGAGGGCCTGGTCATAGGATTCGGAACATCGTGAACTCCTGAAAAGGATAGGAGCTCTTAGGCTAATCACCAACAGTTGTCTTTCCCTTCGGTAGCCTGTTGGTGCGTGCCTCTGAGATCTGAAAGTGGGAGGGTTACACTTACGAGGATGAGTTAAAAGTGTTAACAAATCCTTGACCGAACAACGGTGGCTAATGTCTATAGGAATATGAGTTATTCTGGAATTAGAATTAGCTGAGAAGTGTCTCATTTCAAAGGAGGAGTACCTGATCACCCTTCGGTGGCTGATATTCTAAACCTCTGAAACGTCGTTGCAAAACTAAATCAATAGTTTTAGGGTTCTGTGATTGTCTGTTTTGCTAAATTGATTGGATTGTGTGCAATTGTTTGCTTGTATGATGGGTTAAGGCAAAGATAACTAATACGGTCATTGTTTGTTTAAATTTCAGCAATGTCTTCCTCAATTGTCTCTCTGCTTAAAAATGAGAAATTAACCGGCGAAAATTATGCTACGTGGAAATCGAACCTGAATACGATTCTTGTTGTCGATGATCTGCGGTTCGTCTTAACGGAGGATTGTCCTCCAGCCCCTGCTCGTAATGCATCCCAGGCAGTTAAGGATGCTTATGACCGCTGGACAAAGGCCAATGATAAGACTCGCGTCTATATCTTAGCCAGCTTATCTGAAGTTTTGGCTAAAAGGCATGAGAGCATGGTAACAGCGAGGGAGATTATGAAATCTCTCCAGGAGATGTTTGGACAACCGTCCTACCAACTCCACCATGACGCTCTCAAATACGTTTATAGCTGTCGCATGAAAGAGGGCACGTCTGTTCGGGAGCATGTCCTGGATATGATGGTCCAATTCAACGTAGCAGAGGCAAACGGGGCGGTCATAGATGAGCGTAGTCAGGTTGCATTCATCTTAGAATCTCTTCCGAAGAGTTTTCTACAGTTTAGAAGCAATGCAATGATGCATAAAATAACATTCAACCTGACTAGCCTCCTTAATGAGCTACAGCTCTATCAGTCTCTTCTTAAGAACAAGGGACAGATAGAAGGAGAGGCAAACGTTGTTCACTCCAAAAGAAAGTTCGAGAAGGGTTCATCCTCTGGAACTAAATCTGTAGCCACTTCTTCAAAGAAAACGAAGAAGAAAGGAAACAAGGGGAAAGCTCCCAGTACTGTTGCTAAAAGCAAGGGAAAAGCCAAAGCTGTGGCAGACAAGGGCAAGTGTTTTCACTGCAATGTAGATGGACATTGGAAGAGAAACTGCCCAAAGTACCTTGCTGAGAAAAAGAAGGAAAAGGAAGGTAAATTTGATTTACTTGTTTTAGAAACATGCCTGGTAGAACATGATGAGTTTACCTAGATACTTGATTCAGGAGCAACTAATCATGTTTGCTCTTCTTTTCAGGAAAATAGTTCCTTTCGGCAGTTGAACGATGGAGAAATGACACTCAGGGTCGGAACTGGAGAAGTCATTTCAGCTAAAGCAGTGGGAGCTGCAAAGTTATTTTTTAGAAATAGATTCTTACTTTTAGAAAGTGTGTTAATCGTTCCCAAGATTAAGAGGAACTTAATTTCTATTTCATGTTTGATTGAACAATCGTATACAGTTACTTTTGATATGAATGAAGCGTTCATTTATAAAAATGGTATACTCATTTGTTCAGCAAAATTGGAAAATAACTTGTATGTTTTAAGACCAACCGAAAACAAAGCACTTTTAAATCACGAATTATTTAAAACTGCTGAAACTCAAAGTAAAAGGCAAAAGATTTCTCCATCAAGTAACAATACTCATCTTTGGCATCTTAGACTTGGTCATATAAACATCGATAGGATCGGTCGTTTGGTAAAGAATGGACTTCTAAGCAAATTAGAAGATGATTCACTACCACCTTGTGAATCTTGTCTCGAGGGAAAAATGACCAAAAGACCCTTTACTGGAAAAGGTTACAGAGCCAAAGAACCCTTAGAGTTAATACATTCGGATCTATGTGGTCCAATGAATGTAAAAGCTCGAGGAGGGTACGAATATTTCATCTCATTTATAGATGATTATTCAAGATATGGTTACTTATACCTAATGGGACATAAGTCTGAAGCCCTTGAAAAGTTCAAGGAGTTTAAGGCTGAAGTTGAAAACCTATTAGGTAAATCTATTAAAGTACTTCGATCTGATCGAGGAGGGGAGTATATGGATCAAAGATTCCAGGATTATATGATAGAACATGGAATCCAATCTCAACTCTCAGCCCCTGGTACACCTCAGCAGAATGGTGTGTCAGAAAGGAGAAATAGAACCTTGTTAGACATGGTTCGATCAATGATGAGCTATGCTCAATTGCCTAGCTCGTTTTGGGGGTATGCAGTAGAGACTGCAGTATACATCTTGAACAATGTTCCCTCGAAAAGTGTTTCTGAAACACCTTTCGAGTTATGGAAGGGGCGTAAACCTAGTTTGCATCACTTTCGCATCTGGGGTTGTCCAGCACACGTGCTTGTGACGAATCCTAAGAAACTGGAACCTCGTTCAAAACTGTGCCAATTTGTTGGTTACCCTAAAGAAACGAGAGGTGGTTATTTCTACGACCCACAAGAAAATAAGGTGATTGTATCGACAAACGCCACTTTCTTAGAGGAAGACCACATGAGAGATCATAAACCACGAAGCAAAATAATATTAGGAGAAGCTACTGAAGAATCATCAAGAGTTGTTGATGAAGTTGGACCTTCAACAAGGGTTGATGAAGGAACTAGTTCTTCAGATCCATCCCGTCCATCTCAAACGTTGGGAATGCCTCGACGCAGTGGGAGGGTTGTGTTACAACCTGATCGCTACTTGGGTTTAACTGAAACTCAGGTTGTCATACCTAATGATGGCATTGAGGATCCATTGTCCTATCGACGGGCAATGAATGACGAAGATAAGGATGAATGGGTCAAAGCCATGAACCTGGAAATGGAGTCAATGTACTCCAATTCTGTATGGGAACTTGCAGATCTACCATATGGGGTAAAACCCATAGGGTGCAAATGGATCTATAAGAGAAAAAGAGATGCAGCTGGAAAGGTACAGACCTTCAAAGCTAGACTAGTGGCAAAGGGTTATACCCAAAAGGAAGGGGTTGACTATGAGGAAACCTTTTCTCCTGTAGCCATGTTAAAGTCCATAAGAATTCTTTTATCCATTGCCACATATTATGACTATGAAATATGGCAAATGGACGTCAAGACTGCCTTTCTGAATGGTAATCTTGAGGAGAATATCTTTATGTCTCAACCCGAAGGGTTCATAGCCCAAGGTCAGGAACAAAAGGTTTGTAAGCTAAATCGATCCATTTATGGATTGAAACAAGCATCCAGATCATGGAACATTAGATTTGATACTGCAATCAAATCTTTTGGCTTTGACCAAAACGTTGATGAGCCTTGTGTATACAAGAAAGTCAACAAAAGGAAAGTAGCTTTTCTAATACTTTATGTAGACGATATCCTACTCATTGGGAATGATGTAGGATACCTCACTGACATTAAGAAATGGCTAGCTGCCCAATTCCAAATGAAAGATCTGGGAGAGGCTCAATATGTTCTGGGAATCCAAATCATTAGGGATCGTAAGAACAAAACGCTAGCTCTGTCTCAAGCAACGTATATTGACAAGATGTTGTCTCGATATTCGATGCAAAACTCCAAGAAGGGACTCCTACCCTTCAGACATGGGGTACACCTGTCTAAGGAACAATCTCCTAAGACACCTCAAGAAGTTGAGAACATGAGACACATTCCCTACGCCTCAGCTGTGGGCAGCTTAATGTATGCTATGCTCTGCACTAGGCCTGACATATGTTATGCAGTGGGAGTAGTCAGTAGATATCAGTCTAATCCAGGGTTGGACCACTGGGGAGCGGTTAAGAATATCCTCAAGTATCTTCGGAGAACGAGGGACTACATGCTTGTGTATGGAGCTAAGGATTTGATTCTTACTGGATACACTGACTCTGACTTTCAAGCTGATAAGGATTCTAGGAAATCCACATCAGGGTCAGTATTCACCCTCAATGGAGGAGCAGTAGTGTGGAGAAGCATCAAACAAGGATGCATAGCAGACTCAACCATGGAGGCTGAGTATGTAGCAGCTTGCGAAGCAGCTAAGGAGGCAGTATGGCTCAGAAAGTTCTTGACTGATTTGGAAGTAGTTCCGAATATGAACGTGCCCATAACACTATACTGTGACAACAGTGGGGCTGTAGCCAACTCAAAAGAACCTCGTAGCCACAAACGGGGTAAACACATCGAGAGGAAGTATCACCTGATACGGGAGATTGTGCAAAGAGGAGATGTGATCGTCACTAAGATCGCCTCGGAGCACAACATCGCTGATCCATTTACAAAGGCTCTCACGGCTAAAGTGTTTGAGGGTCATCTAGAAGGTCTAGGTCTACGAGATATGTATGCCATCTAATCTAGGGCAAGTGGGAGAAATGTATAATGGGTATAAGGATGCCCTAGTTCATTGTATTTCCAGCTTCAGATTATTGCATTTACATCCCACTAACTAAGTGTTTTAGTTCAAGTGGGAGTTTGTTGGGATTTATGCCCTAAAACTCGTAGATAGTGAATGTAACCGTTGACCGGATATTAATGAAATAATATTGATATATTTTCCATTAATTGTTATTAGTTATTTTATATATGTCTTTGCCTAATAATAACCCTAATCCAATAAACTAGACATCCAAGGCTGTGATATGAGTCTTGAACTATATGTAGCGACATATGGGATCATTGTTCAAGAAACAGCCTAAAGGGTCTATAGTATAGGGATAAGACTGGGTGCCTTATCCTGGTGACACTATGGATACGGCCCACTTTGTATTTGATACAAACGCTGCGATCCAACGCGTTCGTGTAGGAGACATGCGAGTGGGGGTATCCTATGCAATGAGTTTGCATAAGACCGGACCGCGAAATAGTAACCATTAGTTATAACACCGTTAACTAGTTGGTTTTCTATTTCACTAGGACGACCGAGACAACTTAGTCTTAATCCTAAGTTGATTATGGACTCCTGCTCATGAGAGACTGTCCTTTGATTTGTATGGGTGAGAGTGGCCAATACGCCGACTCAATAAGCCTACCACTTTGGGGACAAGATCGAATGGGGAGCTGGGAACATAATCATACAAGATGGAATTCACTCCTTCCCGACTTTAGGGAAGCAGATGAGTGTTCCCTTAAGTGGTTACTCCGAGTCTTGAACAAAGGGCCCTACCCTCTCAATGGCACGAGAGGGTTTTCTGTTTAATGGTTGGACCATAAACAGATTGTTCATTAGAGGAGAATTGGTACTTAAGGAAATAGAGGTGACCCAGGGGTAAAACGGTAATTTGACCCAGCTGGTGTTACGGACACTCGTGAAGGACTAACTATTCGATATTGGTCTAAGTTCCGTGGACACAGAAAATATGTCTGCAGTGAGAAGAGTGCAACTGTGAGTCTATAGTGGAATGTACACACAATTAACGAATATTGATTATTATGGTTAATGAGTTTAACCAATTAATCTCATATCGTTGGAGCTTCTGATCTGCAGGTCCATTAGGTCCCACTGGTAGCTCGTAAAGTAATTTGAGGCAACTAAGTAATTAAATTGAAAATGTTCAATTTACTGAGGGAAATAAAAATAATATATATTGATATATTATTATGAGAGAAATTATTATTTGAAGAAGTTCAAATATAAATTTATGGAAGAATTAATTAATTTAAGTCCTAAAAGTGTTTGGGCAAAATTAATTAATTCAAGGCCGGAAATTAAATATGTGATATTTAATTGGTGGTTAATTAATTAAAGAATTCATTAACCATGAATTAATCAATTATGTAAATAATTAATCACTTAAGGAAGTGATTAATCATTTATGGGAATGATCTAATTACTTATGGAAGAAATTAGTCATTTATGGAAAAGATTAACCAATTGGGGAATTGATTGATCATGATTGATTAATTAAGGAATAAAGATTGAATCAATTTTGGAAAAGATTGATTTAATTGAATATTTTATTCATGGCCTCTCTTCTATAAATAAGACACTAGACCTAATTGGTCATAACACTTGACACTCTTGAAAGACAAGACCTAGAATTCTCTCTAGCCTCCCTCTTAGAGAAAGACTCCCACAAGTCTTTGGCCTCCTAGACTTAGAGACATACCGGTGTAACCTCTGTGGTTATTGTGTCAATCAAAGAAGAATTTCCAGCGAAGAATACTTTGAAGCGGCTGCTGCGTTTTCGCTCGTGGAGCTTCGTTGGCGAAGAACGGTCAAATCTACAACGGAGGTTTGTAACGGTTCTTCCTCTTTTCTTTAGAAAAGTTTTAAAAATAAATTTAGATTTATTTTAGCATGTTTAAACCGATTTTACAGCGGCTTTAAAGTTAGTTTAAAGTTTTGTTTGAGTTTTCGTAACGGTTTTTTAATGTTAATTAATATACGGCGTAAGGTCCAATCGATGCGCTTCCGCTGCGTTGGGACTTTCATTCCCTTCAATTACCACTTAGCCAAAGACCCAACCAAATAAAACTTATCTCCCACCAATTTCATCAAATTAAAGCCAATAAAACTCAAAATTAAGGGAATTGAGTTTTACCTTAAACTGTCGACGTTTCACATTATAACATAAAGTTATTTTGGATATGATTCAAAATTAATTTATGGGAGAATAATATTTGAATGGGTTCAAATATAAAGTAATATGAATTGGATTCATATTTAAAACTATAGGTTAAAATTAATGTGAATTAGATTCATATTAAAACTATAGGTTATGAAAGAGATATACATTTGAATCATATTCAAATGTAAGTGACGGGACGACTTGTCGAGGGTCGTATCAAATAAATTTATATTCACCGGTTCTTAGATACTTTGCAGTAGAAGTGGTCGGGTCGAACGCAGGGAGCAACCGAATTAATTAAATTAACATAAGATTTTTCAATTAGTAACCGAAAGGGGGGTCTGGCATGGAAGAAGATTTGAGGATGAAAAATGAAAATGCTAGAAATTAAATTACGAAATTTAAAATAACAGGAAAATAAAAGGATGGACTGACTAATCTTACCTCAGAATCGTGCAATTGGTTATCCGAATTCAGTTTGACGATTCCAAATCATAGACTCTCTTTATTAACGAATTATTAGGTAATTTTCTAACTACACACTGGAAAAGCCAGCGGGATTAATGATCCCAATTATTTCTAACCCAATCGAAGCATCGTGGCCAAAACCTAATTTAAAATCAAACCAATGGCGTCTCACTAATTAGAATTACAAAGAGAATAGAAGAGTGGCGGCAAAAATCGAAGGAAAAACGGACTTCAAAAACCTAAAATGGGAAAACACACATATATATGCCAGCCGAGAGCATCAAGACGCTTCGATTGGGGCTTGATGGAGGACGTGCGCGCATAGGACAGTGTCGAGACGCTATAAATGGCTACTTTTTTTTGTCCAGGATGACTTTTAGGTTGACTTTCGCTTCTTTCACTACTTTTAATTACCAAAATGTCCTTCTTAACCTCGAGAACACCAAAAAGACCTTTACATCAATAAGACTCAAAATTAGTCAATCTTCACAAATAATAACATTAGGATAAGCAAGATTTATGGAAATAATTAGCACTAATTTGGTGCTATTAGTAAGGTTAATTAAATATGTGATGTTTAATTGATAAATAAATTAGTTAATTGTTGAATTAATTAATTGATTAATTTAATTTAATTTAATTTATTTAAATATGATTTAATTAAATTAATACTTTAGGTTATATTAATTTGATTAATATAAATATATTATATATTAATTAATTAATTTAATGATTTTGATTATTAAATTAATTTAATTAACTCTCTTCCATAACTGTAGGAGAGTGGGGAGAAAAAAGTTAGGTGGGTGGGTAGTTAATGTAACTCCCCTCTCTCACCTCATAAGCCAATACAAACTGTTTGTATTGTCGTGTTGTTGAATATGTGAAAATCCTCCCCAAAAAGAAAACTCTCTCTCTCAAGAATTCTCTCTACACACAAATCTATAGAGAAAAAGTATCTTCTGTAGTTTTCATTCCTTGTAAATTTCAAGAAGGATCCCACAATCCTTGTTCTTGAACCCAGAGGATAGCAGTGGAAGACCTAGTGGTGGTGTCTATTGTTTGATTGTTCGCATTCATATGCTTCTTCTATGGGATTCGATCCCTTCTGAGATGTTGTCACAGTAGCGTCTCGACACTACCACCGAGATTTCTCACTCTTGAAGCACCAAGAACACAACATCAAGACGTTGTCCTCCTAGTGTCTCGATGCTGTCACCTGGAGGTTACAAACCGAGAACGTGGCCGAGAATTCCAACCGAGAGGCAATGTGGGGAGTGGTTTTGGAGCATTTTTGGCCAAATTTTTTATTAATTAAATGTAATTTTATTTTTTATTAATTAAATTAATCTAATTTGATTATATTAATTTAATTATTTTTTCTTAAGATTCTAAAAGTCGGTCTATTTTACTATTTAATTTTATCTGCATTATGAATGTGTTTAATTAAATGCATGTTGCATAAAGTATGTCATATAATTTAAAATCCCACCACAAGTTAAGCCATGATTCCGTAGTTCAGAGATTTTGGCTATTGAAGCGTGTTTCTCATGTTTAATAGGTTTTAAAAAATTTGGGTCAACCATATCTATGTCGTTATGATGCCGAAATTTTTGGAGCATTCAATTAATATTTAAATAAAGTGTTTTAGTAATGTCTCTAGGTCAGGTATAGGAACCTGGGCGTTACATGTTGGAAACTCGAGAGGGCAAAGCTTGAAAGGCGTTGGGAAAATTTTTCGTCCCTAGCGTCTTGATGTTGTATGGAGCGTCTCGACGTTGCGACAATGCAGTAGCTTAAATGATGCAATTTTGAGCTGTTGTAGGAAGATTCTTGGGGGGGGGGGGTCCAACCCTAACTCAAATTAGATGAGAGAATGATCAGAATTTAAAGAGATGGGGATGAATTGATTGAAAATCCAAGGCTCAAGACTCGAGATGATCGTGACATGAGCATTGGACCAACAAACAACGAGTTTTTGTCTTAATTATTTGTAATTTCTTATTGTAATTGTGTTAGGATTATGCATCAAGATTGTTGGATTGTAATTTTGATTATTTTATATTACTTAGAATCAAGACATAAATCCAATCCAACGATCTAAAAGAGTTTAGCAGGCCTTCTTCTCTGACGACAGCGACCAACGGCGGCGGTGGCAGTGCAGTCCGGCGGCGTCTTCGCGACAGTCACAGCAGGGGAGTTTTTCAGGTTGTTCTCGCATTTTTCTTCCTCCTTCCGTAATCTTTCCCCTTTTCAATCGTCGGCAGGTTTGCAGATTAGTGTGGGTGAGTGTTTTTGGCGAGTTTTGGAGGTCCATAGGTTGTTTTCGTGAGTTCCAGTTGTCGGGTTGTTTGGGCAAGGGCAGACAGCAGCTTTTGGCGGTGATTTTGGGTAGTTCCGTCAACGGCCAGCAGCGTTTTCGCGTTGGTCTTCTTCCTTGGGCATTTTCCAGCGGTTGTAAGCTCGTTTTTAGGTGATTTTTGGATTGGGTAAGTTGATTTGAGAGTTTTTTTGGCTGATTGTATCATTTAATTGTGTTGGGTTTTATGCCCTAAAACTCGTAGATAGTGAATGTAAACAAATTGTATACTTGTTTTTAATAAAATGTTATTAAGTTTCTGCAATAAAATGTTGTTAAATATTGCACAATTTGACCCAAATCCAATAAACTGAGATCCAAAGTTGTTTTTATGTAACTTGAACTAGTATGTGGGGACATACGCGGATCGATGTTCAAGTAACAACCTAAAAGGTCTATAGTACAAGGATAAGGCTGGATACCTTATCCTGGTAACACTATGTGATACGACCCGCTTTGTATTTGATACAAATGTATTGATCCAAAACGTCCATGTAGTAGACATACGAGTGGGGGTATCCTATGCAATGAGTTTGCATAAGACCGGACCGCGAAATATTAACCGCTAGCTGTAACACCGTTAACTAGTTAGGTTTCTATTTCACTAGGATAACCTAGGTAACTTAGTATGAGTCCTGAGTGGACTATGGACTCCTGTTCACGAGGGATTGTCCTTTTATTTGTATGCGTGAGAGTGGCCAGTACGTCGACTCAATAAGCCTACAATTTTTTGGGCAAGATCGAGTGGGGAGTTGAGAACATGAACACAAGATGGAATTCACTCCTTCCCGACTTTTGTGGAAATAGATGAGTGTTCCCTTAAGTGGTGTCTCCAGGTCTTGAACAAAGGGCCCTACCCTCTCACTGGTCCCAGAAGGGTTTCTGTTTGATGGTTGGACCACAAACAGGTTGTTCATTAGAGGAGCACTGGTACTTAAGGAGGTAGAGGTAACTCAGAGGTAAAATGGTAATTTGACCCAACTAGAGTTACGAACACTCGTGAAGAACTTGCCGTTATTGGTTGATACCTGTGGACACAAAAATATTCTACAGTGAGAAGAGTGCAGTTGTGGGTCTTTAGTGGAGTGACCCACAGTTAACGAAAATTGACTAGCCTGGTTAATGAGTTTAGCCGATTAGTCTCGTATCGTTGGAGCTTCTGATCTGTAGGTCCATTAGGTCCCACTGGTAGCTCGTAAAGAGACTTGAAGCAATTAAGTATAAATTGTAAATTGAAAGTGTTCAATTTATTTAAGAGAATCATATGATGTGTGTTGATACATTATAATATAAAGTTTATGAAACTTTATAATATAAATTTTGAATTAATTTCAAAAATTAATTCTTGAGAGAAAATATTTGAAAGAGTTCAAATAAATTTAATATGAATTGGATTCATATTGATTTTAATTTTAATAAAATCCCTAAGATTAAATATATGATATTTAATTGGGTAATTAATTAATGATGGAATTAATTAATTATTTATTAAAATTAGATATTGGTCTTTACCTATATATAGGACCCCTGGGGTGGGGTGAAAGGCATCCCATTGACTCTTCTTCTCTCAGAGATCTCTCCCAAAAGACTCCCACAAGTCTCCTACTTCAAGAAGTCTTAGAGATATACCAGTGTAACCGATTGGTGGTGTTCGCACAAGAAGGTTGCTGCGTTTTCAATCCTACTAGCAAGAAAAGGCGAATCGATCAAGGCTTTCTACGAAAGTAAGTTTTCTATAAAATCCTTGATCACTAGGATCGTATAGATTAGATCTAGTTATTTTTAGCATGTTTATAGCTGTTGTACAGCCCATTAAATATAGATTTATTACTGTAATATTTTTGCAAATTGTATTGGTATTTCAATTAGAATCTAAGACTCTGAGTAGGTTCAGAAATACTTTCCGCTACGCAGGGCTTTTATCCCTCCAAATTGAATACCCACTGATATTTGAAACTCGTTCAGCAAGTTTTTGGCATTACCGGCGAGTTTAAGTAGTGGGTCTATGAGTTTTAGCGTATGTGAGCGATTTCGTCTTTGGGTAAGCTTGGTGCAACAAGTCTTTCATGGATTTCAAACCAATTTTGGCTCCTAGTATTACACCCATGAATAATTGATCTTTGAATGTAGGTACCTATTGGGATTGGAGGTTAAATCATCGATTTAGGAGAAAATTGGGTTATCGACCATCAAGCTAAAGGTTGGAAATTGGTTTAAAGGAATTTTCCCTTCTAATTTTGTAGCTTGCAAAAGTATTTGAATCAAGAAGTTTGAAGAGGAATTGGTTTGGTGATAATTAAGCCAAGGTAAGTGAACTTACTATTGAACTTTTTAATTGGGTGCGCGTGTTTGATTTTTCTAAACTTTTCGTGCTTATGAGTTGTTCATGAAATTTATTATTACTGTTAAAAGCATGCAAATTGTGCATGAAAAATCTATTATTTTAATTACGTAAGCGTTTATGAAAATTGTTGAAAGCATAAACTTTATTAATATTGCTTTGTATTTGTTGATATCTGAAATAATTGAGTTGGTGGTCTCTCAAAATTCCATTAAATGAATGAGTTTAAATTATTTATGAGTTTTATAAGTGTACATGAAATTGATGTACATTCAGAGATGCCTACATAGGAATTAGAGACATGAAATTGATGTACCTAAGTCGAGGATCGTGAAATTGACGACCTCGAGGTTTCGTGAAATTGACGGCCCCCGTAGGAGACACATGAAATTGATGTGTATAGGATATGAATGAAATTGATGTATATCATCTTTCATTAGTAAGTTAAAATAAAGTTTAGAGCCACCAATAAGATATTTGTTGTTGATTTTTAAAATGTTTTTAAAGTGTGACCCAACCTCAATAGTAGGGTCACTTACTGAGTATTTAAAATACTCATTCTTTTCAAAAATATTTTTTTTTCAGGTAAAGGCAAGGACAGATGAAAGGTGATTGATGAGAATCAGATAGACAACCATGAGAGGACCTGAATTTCATATTTTATTTTTCTTCCGCTTTAAGAACTCTGGTTTACTTTATTTGTAAATTTGATGAGAAAGTTTCTAGAGGCCATGTACATTTACATTTTTAGAAATTATTTAAGAATATTTAAAAACTTTTAAAATTAGGGATCCCGAATAAAAGTTTTGTTTTAAAGTTTTTGCTTAAATTAGTATTTATGTTTTAAAATATTTTTATTTAAAAAGGTCTCCAAAGCATGTATTGTCGTAACGATCCCGAAAAGATTATTTAAGAAGTCGGGTCGTTACATATTAAACATAAAGAAATTTCATCCAATAACTAATCATACAACTCTTAGATTGGACTCCAGAAATCGTCAATTTCGATGTGAGAGAGTGGAGTAACATAAGAAATGAATAAACAGATTGTAGAGAAGTGGAAGGGAGAAATTTAAAGAGGAAAGATTCTAAACATGAAATGCACTCAAATTTCGCACAGGAAGAATCTAATTGAAACTTGAAAGTAGAAAAATCGAAAGTAGCAGAAAGAAATTGTAGAACTAAAATAACGGATTTGGGAAAAGAAAATACTCAATGTCGAATTTTAGAATTTGAAACTAAAACAAAGAACACAATAAACATCACCAATTCTGCAAATCCTCTAAGCTTTTCTTAATCTTCATAAGGCAACAAGGACAAGAGATCAAAATCATTGTCGTGAACTTCCACCATTTTTTTCGCATAACAACCAAAAAATACCTCCTTGCGATTCAAAACGATGGACCACAATGATAATCACCGACATGCAAAAATTTTGGGTGAAAATCGAAGTATAAAACTCACCTATCAATCGTCCAAAAACTGATGAACCGACGATTGATCGATAATCACATTTGTTGTGCAGGACTCAAGATTGACGTAACACCCCGCGTTTCGAAATTAAGTCTTTTAGGATATTTTGGATCAATTATTGGGTTAAATTGAAATTAGGTTGAAGGGAATTAAGTTAATTAAGTGGTGAAAATTTTGAACAATGATCAAAATTTGGATATCAATTTCTACTGGTATGGAAATAAATTATTACCCAAGATCCATAAATTGAGAAAGGAAATTAGGCTTTGATTGGATTCTTTAAAATGTTGGAATTAAGGGAATGAATTCTAATTAAAAGAAAAACCCTAGCCCCACATCTCTTTCTCTCCTTCCTCTCCACGCCACCCCCCTCGTGCATCTTCCTCTCACTCGCGTTTCGCACCGATAACAGAAGCACAAAACCACGCAAATTCGCCTGCCGTCTTCATCTCGCATTGGCTCTCTCCCTCCCATGTGTCTCTCCTTCGGCGAGCAAGGCGACCCACACACGAACAACCTGAGACCCCCGACGGCTCGAGGTGTCCAACGACGCGAGAAACAACGTCTTTGATAATGTCTTCTTCCTGCCGACAATTCGCGTGAGCTCGAAGAAGACCCACATCCATCAGTTTCTTCCTCTTCGGCCACAAAGTATAGCAATTCGCGATTTGAACCCCTAGCGTGTTTCTATTCGTGTTTGGGCTGACGATCGTGTCTCTCACCTTTTTGGTAAGATTTAACTCCCATCCTCGTTCTGTTAAGCTTGGAATCAGATTACCCATATCCCAAATAGCATTGATATGAATTACCCACTCTTTAACGACTCCAAATTTGCAGGATTAGGCCATTTGAATCAATTTCCAGCAAGTTGTTAGGTTCGAATCTGGCTTTTGGCGTTTACCCTTAGCCCGAAAGGTCTTAAATCGGATTGCCCATACTCCTACAGCTTTAAATCAACGTTTTTGGAGTCTTTCGATCACTGTCCAACAAGTGTCCAAGTCCTTTGGGTAAGGTTTAGCAATGTCCAACATATTTTAGACCTTTCGAACTCATTGAAAGTATTTTAAAGTTTGTTAGATTGATCCCTAATGCTTGGAAGTTCCCTAGTTGTAGGTTCGGACTCATTTGATCACTTTTTGCCAAGACTCAAGTCTTGTTGGTAATGATTAGGTAGCAAGACTTCGTTTAAACCCTTTTAAGCTAGTTTTGTATTCTATGAACTAGTTTCTAACCTTTGGAAATCTTGCTTGTAGTTTCCGTTTGGTCTTAGATTGTTCAAATCCTAACGTAAGCCTCTTGTTGGGTAAGAACATCTCTTCTAAGCACCATTTCGTCCTGGTTTTAGGATTAGCAAGTGAATCCTAGTTTTGAAGCCTTATCTTTCTTTGTTTCAGGAGCTATCGATTAGTCTAGGAGCGTTCTACATCGGTTAGTAAGTGGAGTTCTACTTTTTGAGTTTGTTTGCTTGTGTGCTAGCACGTTGTGTGTTTTTATTTGTTTGATTTCGATATATGTTGGATGTATGTATATGTTGTTATGCAAATGATGAGTTTTGAGCATGCTGGATTGTTGTGGCATCTGATATGTCGAACTGTTGTGCTAAAGTATGTTAACTGTTGTAGTGCGATATTGTCGTGATGAGCATGTTGTTATCATGTTGTGGTTGGTTGTAAAGCTTGACTTTGTTGTGAGCATATGCTGTAATTTTGGTTGTTGCATTGACTAACCGATCTAGAATGCTCCTAGATAGTATGAGTTAGAAAGCATGTTACTATGTTGTTACTGTGCTGTAACTTAAGTCTTAATCCATGAGTTAGAAAGCATGTTTGAGATGTGCATTTGGAGTTGTGAGCATGTCATTGGCTTAAAACATGGTTTAGAAGCATGATGAGTAGGATTCATGCATTCTGGTGAGATTGTGAGGTCAGAGGACCTTGTGCATTGAAAAGGAAAGTTAGGTGAATACCAGGTGCCTCGGGTAAAAATGGTTGAAGGGTGGTATGTCACCAATGGATTAAGAGGAGCATCAGGTGCCTTGGGTAATATGGCCAAGGGGCGATGTGATGAGTCTATACGTTATGAAAGTCATCGGGTGCCTTGGGTAATATGGCCAGGGGGCGTTGCATAGTTCAAGGACTTGGGTAATATGGTCAAGGGTTGAACCCTGAGCGCCATAGAGAAACGTTGAGGCCCTGGGTAATATGGTCAGGGGTCGGTGTGACTCGAAGGAGTCAATCTCAGAGAGCTTTGTGAGGGCTATGAGTGTTGAGCGAGCTCATGGAGCTTGAGAAAAAATCGAGTATGCATGACATGGTGTGGAAATTCATGTGTTAGGTGCATGGTTGTTGCACGACTGCATTAGTTGAGTATGTTTTGTTGTGTTGATTGTTTGTCTTGTATTTGAGGCATGATATTACAGTTTCAAAAGCATGAAAATTGTCTTGTATATGTATGTTGTTTGATGGCTCTTCAAGTGTGAGCCACTTACTTAGTACTGTGGTTTTGTACTGACCCACCACCAGGTTTTGCAGGTTGTGAGGTCATAATCGAACTTGGTGATGAGGAGGAGGGTTGAAAGAAAAGACCATTAGTTATCTAGTTATGCTAATTCATTTTTGTGTTTAAAGTTTAGATGGATGTTGTCAAATCGATATAGTTATTGCTTAACTCGTTTGTAAATCGATATAGTTAGTGCTTAGCACGTTTGGCAGTTGTATTAGACTTAAGTTTTGGTTTCTTTTATTTAGGGTGTGTTGGCTTAATTAACTGCACTTGTTACGAGATCTGACTCATATTATATTCTCTTGAGAATTTGGGTAAGTTCTTACTTCATTGAGTATGTTTGGGATGTTGTCAAGCGAAGTTAAAGTTGTGATATGGATTAGAAGTGTCCTTGTTTTCAGGTGTTTAAAATTTCTGGTTAGCTATAGTTATGTTGTTATGTTGTCGAAATTTTCGGGGCATTAAGTTGGCATGAGGGTCATATTAGTTAGTAACGTTTCCTTAAGTTAGATTAAATTTTGGGGGCGTTACAATTGACGGCTTACCACCACGAAGAATGGTAAAAATCGATCACAAACCACCAACAACGACCGAGAATAAAAACTGTTGTTGTTGCCACCTTCTTTTCGCCAGAGCTCGCTTTTGCTGTGGTAATTTCATTGTTGTCATCCTTCGTCGCAGAGTGCAAGGCCGATGGAGGATTTGTTAGGGTTCCATGGATTTTGGCGAAGGTGTAGGAACGAACGTTTTCTTGAGCATCGAGGGATTTTGGAATTAATTTCAAAGGATTAGTATTGGATTTTAAAATTCAAAATAAAATATTTTTTTCAAAGGTTTTCCACTTCCTTTGATAAATATACATCTTTTTCAAAGGTTTTTAAAAAGCTTTGAAAAAAAGCATAATCTATTTCGAAGGTTTAAAACAACCCTAGAAAAAAAAAAAGCAGACATTTTTCAAAGGTTTTTAAAACCCTTTAATAAAAGATAATCTGTTTTTTGAAGGTTTTTAATTCCCTTTGATAAATATATTATCTTTTTCAAAGGTTTTTAATAACCTTCGATAAAGAATATATATTTTTCAAGATTTGTTTTTAAGTACAATAATATATTTTATGAACTTTTTAATGGACTTTGATAAATATATTATCTTTTTCAAAGGTTTTTAATAACATAAAAGGTAGATATTTATTCGAGCATTTTTTAAATATCTTGGATAAAGAATCATATAGTTTCCAATGGTTTTTCATGTTTTTTTTTTATAAATTATATTTTTTTTTCAAAGGTGTTTGATAATCTTCAATAAAAAGTAGATATTTCAAAGGTTTTTAAAATACCTTCAATAAAGGATACTATTTTTTTCAAAGGTTTTTAATGTCCTTTGTGATAAATATATGTCTTTTTCAAATGTTTGTAATAACCTCCAATAAAAGGTAGATATTTATCAAAGGTTATTTTTAGTACCTTCAATAAAGGATAATATATTTTTTTCAAAGGTTTTTAATATCCTTCGATAAATATATATCTTTTTCAAAGGTTTTTAATAACCTCCAATAGAAGGTAGATATGTATCAAAAGTTTTTTTTAGTACCTTCAATAAAGAATAATATATTTTTTTTCAAAGGTTTTTAATATCCTTCCATAAATATATATCTTTTTCAAAGGTTTTTAATAACCTTCGATAAAAAGTGATATTTATCGAAGGTTTTTTTAATACCTTCGATAAAGGATAAAATAATTTTCAAAGGTTTTTAATGTCTTTTGATAAATACAATATCATTTTCAAAGGTTTTTAAAAACCTTCGATAATCTTTTTCAAAGGTTTTTTCAATGCCTCCGATAAATGTATACATTTTTCAAAGATTTTTTATAACTTCCGATAAAAGAGGGTCGAAATAGGCCAACTTTTTGTAGTGTAATCATAGTTGGTTTATGTTTATTAAGTTGGGGCACAAAAATGTTGGAAAAGAAAGAGAAATAAAAGTAAAATATTAAGAAAACTTTTTAAAGTGATTAAATATTTTTTAGGACAATTTAAGTTAGGAGAAAAAAAATTAGGGTGGGAAATGTTGGAGAGAGATTTGCTAGTTATATATGTCAAATTGGAAGATGAATAGTGTTGGAACAAAATATGAGATTAAGACAAAAAATTTGTAAGAACTACCCTTTTTTTACATTTACTTGCTATTTAAAATATGTTTAAGAAAACAAACTGAATTTGTTATTAAAAAATTCCCCGTATTTCAAAAATAAAAATCTAAAACTAAAAATAGAAAACGAAATACTTATCAAATAGTTTGTCGGAAATGTTTGAGTTTGAATGATAAATTCTTTCCTAGAATAATTGGTAAAGTACAAGTTAGAATTAGAATCAAAAAAAGTACAAGTTAGAATTAGATGACATTGTTGAGGATCCCACATTGAAAAGAAAAGTGGAGACCTCACAATTTATATGTTAGAAGGGTCACCTCACTCCTTACCAATTGGTTTTGAGATGGAAACCCATGTTATTTAATATGGTATCAGAACCCATAAAACCTTGAAGCTCATATAATATAATAGACATTTTGTTTAAATATTTCAACAACTTCAACTGAGAAATGGGGTTTTCTCATGTTTTAATTATAACCCAACTCTATAAAAGAGATCAATAAGAGCGAGTAATAATAAAAACAAAGCTTCTAATTAAAACTAGAAACAAGTTGTTTGATGGGTTCATTTACAACCACACAAAAAAAAAAAAAAAAAAAAAAAAATCAAAAAAAAAAAAAAAAATCTAATATTAAGAAAAGAGACATGCCAAACATAGAAATATTCTAATGCCTAGGTTGCCATGTTTCTTTGAGATTTCAATGGATATGATAGGGTGGTATCATCTTAGAAGCTCGTCATCACTAATCTCGAAAGAGTTGAATGAAAAAGTTCTCGAACGACTTTCTTCAACAATTCTTAAATAATTTTGCGACTTTCTCAAACCCTCAAGTTCCAAATATACTTGTTTCATGGTCGGCCTTTCTTTTCCATTTGATCTTAAACACTTTATGGCTAGTGTTGCGAAGTTCTTGACAACCTCCATCCTTTCCTCCTTGGCAACTATAGCATCTAGAATTTCAACAAGTTGGTTAGTCCTTTCCAATAAAATGAAGTATTCTAATAGATTTTCACCATCATTTTTGGCAAAAGTGACAGGTAGTTTCCCTGTTAAAAGCTCAACCATCAAGACTCCAAAGCTATATACATCACTCTTTTCAGTGTACTGACTTGATTTGAAGTACTCAGGATCTATATACCCAAAAGTTCCCAATACTTTTGTAGTCAAATGAGATTGATCACACGAAACAAATCTTGAAGTTCCAAAATCAGAAACTTTTGCACAATAACTATCATCCAAAAGTATGTTTAAAGACTTGATATCTCTGTGGAAAATAGGAATTGAAGCTGCCGAATGCATGTAAGATATAGCTCCTGCAACTTCAGAAGCGATATTGAGACGATTTTCCCAAGAAAGAGAAGGTGATTCTTCAGGATCTTCCTTGTGAATATGGTGTGAAAGCGTCCCGTTAGAAACAAATTCATAAACCAGCAAAGGGAACTCAGTTTCTAAACAACAACCTAGAAGTTTAACAATATTTCTGTGGTTAATTTGAGAGAGGACAATAACTTCATTGATGAATTGTTCAATCCAATTTGTCTCGATTTGCTTGGATCTTTTGATTGCAACAACGGTGTTGTCATTGAGTATCCCTTTGTAAACTGTGCCAAACCCTCCTTGACCAAGAAACCTACTTTGATTATAGTTATCCGTTGCTTGTTCCAATTCTTCCTGCGTAAATATTTTTACTCTCTCACTTTCTTGGAGTAGTTTTTCCTGCAATAAGTGGCCACCATTTTGCTTGAAAAACTTTTTCTTACCAAGTTTGCGTCTTCTTTTCTTGGTAACTAGTTGTTGTCCATAGCATCCACAAAAGAAACAACAACATACTAATACCATTGTACCACCTTCAGTTAATTAACAAAAATATATATTAGTTAGCAATCATAATGAAAGGAATGAATTGACATTCGATAATAATTCTACAGACGTTCAGATTGAAATAATTAAATTCACATGTACACGTGTCCTTTGAATTACCTTTCGAACAAAAAAAATAATGTCACAACCATATTTCTACAGCTTTTCTTATGTCTAGAAAAACAATGTTTACATGACTTGCGTCACTGATATGAAAATAATAATATTTATTTTACTTTATCTGAACTTCTCTAATTAATAAACTTCCCATATTACAATTAAGAAAAATGTAATATTTTATTCCTTGTATTTAGCTAAGTTATAAACTTAACCTTAAAAACTTAACCTTAAAATTCTTATTTCATCTAAATAAATTATAATTTTAAATAAGTGAAATTAATAAGCTACATAGGTTAAATTCCTTTTTTTTTTTTTTGAAGACACTTTATCTAGATGTGAGAGGTTGGACGAGCTTATTTAATTTTTAGTCCAATTTGAGCATTTGGATTTTTTTTTTTTTTTTTTTTTTTTTTTTTTCTGTTTTTACCGAGACTTTCGCTCAAAGGAAATAATCACAACAACACTCACTCAAAGTTTAAGATTCAGTTCAATAGAATTCAACCTTTAAAATTGAAATCATTATTTTATACCTAGAAATAAAAACATTTTTTTTTTCCTAAAGTTAATTGAATGGTTATTTATTATCTAGATATAAAAACACTTCTTTTTTCCAACATTAATTATCAATTTTTGTAGTAGATTTCACACCAATTTATCACCATTTCTTTAAGGTGAATGGTTCTTACTTTCTCCTACCTCATCGTAATTAACTTACTATTGATAAATAATTTTAATAAACTTAGGTTGAAAAAAATCAGGGAAGATAAACATAAGCCAAATAAAATAATAATCATAAGAATTCGAACGGGGGCAAAGAGAAAGAGATTGACCTATTACAATCATGATGATGATGTCAGTAAATCCGAGTTGGTGAGACCTGTTAGTGCAGTTATATGAGAGATACGGGTATATGCTGCAAGTCTTATTTTTGTCGAAGGGAAGCAGAAGAGGCGTAAATGGGTAGATGTGGGTTGAATTGTCAAGCATGTTTGCTCCCAAAATGGTTTCTTCCTCAACCCCAAAATCCCTTGCAATGGATTCAATGCTCTCATTTGGTTGTATCATATACACACCCAAGGAGACAATCCCATTAGCTCTCTGAGCTTCCGTAGGACAAGCGCATCGCAACGGAACTTGGAGTCTTTTGCCTATCGAAGAAGAATCACCGATGGCATAGTTCAAGTTCATACTTCTCAACGTCGAACAGCTCGTGAAGCCATGAAAAATATCATTTGCTATTTTTTCATAACTATCCCCCCTCTCAACAAAGTAGTTATCGTAAATGTACTGATAGAAAGAACCCATACATTCACAATAATAAACTGCTGTCATTGAAAATTTATTGTTTCCTAATGATATCTCCTCGAAAAATAAATAACCATTGTAAGACTTGGATCTTACAAGCAAAAAGGAATGACACCAAGCATTATCATTACAAGTATAAAGGACAGAGGTATCATTGATAGAGCAACTTGTTTGATTTCCAACATATGGCTGTTGGCAGAGGAATTGGAAGGGAAAGAGGAAGAGGAAGAGGAAGAGGATGAAACAAATACGACAATACCATAAAAAGGAGGCTTCCATTATTCTCACAGTTTTTGCTTTTGCTTCACATCACCTCCTACGCAGGCTACTTTATATTATAGTTGAGGTCATCTGTTGACTTCGGTTGTTCAAAAAAAATTAAAATACAAAAAAAAAAAAAAAAAAAAAACAATCCGCGAGTTTTATAAATAACATAAATGAAATTTATAAATTATTTTTAAAATAATAACTATCTATAAAAATGAC
Source organism: Luffa acutangula (assembly GCA_036850905.1). NCBI lineage: Eukaryota > Viridiplantae > Streptophyta > Magnoliopsida > Cucurbitales > Cucurbitaceae > Luffa > Luffa acutangula. The sequence goes on from CM072089.1 coordinate 20,301,408, forward strand.
ACCAGTCATGTTAGTTGCTTACCCGAATTAAATTATCATATTACACAACTCATTGTCATTGATGTGATCAATTTGAAGCTACTTCTTTTGCAAGTTGAAAAATTCAAAGTTGGAAATTAAGTCTTTTGTGCATGTTGAACAATTCAAAGTTCGAAATGAAGATACGTCTACGGTGCATTAAAGTTCTCTCTTTTAAACTGTCAAATGTAAATCTTCAAATTTATCTACTCCAAATAATCGTTCAATACAAAATTGAGACACTTTTGTCATTTTTCTCTCTCATATCCAACGGTGCAAAATTATTTGTATCATTGCACCAAGAACACCTAAACATTTCTCCATCCTTTCACCCTTTCAATAACGCTGTTTTCTAACCCTGAATGTCAAAGTAGAAAGAACCACACACAAAATGCAATTAATTTTTAGTCTTTATTTCCAACCTTTCGTTTTATCTTCCATCCTTTTCATGAATTATTAGTCTCTCTTTGATTTTTTTTTTCAAAGAAAAGTGTAACTATCTTAATTAATGTATTTAGACCCACTAGATGCAACCTCACATGCACGCTAACATACATAAAAGCATCGGTAGATTTAGGAGGGCCCCCCAAAATGTTAAATTAGGAAAAAAAAAAAAGTAGTTATTATAGTAAAAACATTTAGCCCCGTTTGATAACCATTTCAGTTTTTGGTTTTTGGTTTTTGGTTTTCTGTTTTTTAAAACCAAAAACCATATATATGTTTAATAACTGTTTTTTGTTTTTAAAAAACAGAAAACCAACCTTGTTTGATAACTGTTTTTGGTTTTCAGTTTTTTAAAAATTAGGAAGATGAAAAGATTTTTTAGAGAGAGAAAAATGTGTAGAGACGTTGAAACAAAATTTTAGATACACAAATATAAATGTTTTCAAGATAAGTTTTTTTTTTTTTTGAAAGACGAGAAAAGTTAAACATAGAAAATTTAGAGAGATGAAAGAAAATATTTAGAGAAAGAATATTAGTTAGACTCGAGAAAAGATATTAGTTAGAGAAAAAATAGAAAACAAGTAAGAGTAAAAACGATAAATTTTATATTAAAAAAATTAAATACAAAAAAGAAATTTTAGAGAGATAATAAGGTTAAGAGTAAAAGATATGTTAAAGAAATAACGATAAATTAGAAAAATAAAGAAAAATCGTAGCGATAGAAAATTTTGGAGACTTTTTTTTTCAAAAGAAAAATTAGAACATGTTAATTAAGGAGAGAAAAGTTAATGATAAGTTTTTAGAAATAGACAAGATATAGAAAAAAAAAGTTTTGAGAGAGAAGATTTTAGAGAGAGAAAAATAAATTTTATAGAGTAAAAAACGTTTTAGAGAAAAAAAAAATAGAGAAAGGATTTTTTTTGGAAAAAGATAGGTAAAAGAGAAGAAAAATGAGTTTTTGAAAAAGATACATCTGTTTTTTAAAACTACTTTTTTTTTTTTTGTTTTTGAAATTTACTTATAATTTCAAAAACGTTTTTAAAAAACAGAAAACAAAAAACAGAAATGGTTATCAAACACTTCTATTTTTAAAAAATGAAAAACAAAAACAGAAAACAGAAAACGAAATGGTTATCAAACGACCCGTTAGCTTTTACCATAAATGTTACATTACAAGGTTAATCCATGAATATTCAAGATTGTGTCAATTTAATCATTGAACTTTAAAAAATGTCAAATAGGTCCTCAAAATTTCAATTTTGTGTCCAATAGATCCCTGTAAATTTAAGAAGTATCTAATAAATTTTTAAACTTTCACTTTTGTGTCCAATAAGTCCTTCAACTGTCAATTTTGTGTCTAATAAGTCTTTGACTTATTCGACATTTTTTAAAATTCATAGGTCTACTAGATATAAAACTGGAAGTATAGGATACCAATAGGCATAAAATTCAATTTTATATTCAATAAATTGGTTAATTTTTAAAAATCTCGAATGTGCTAGAGACCTATCAAACACTTCTTAAAGTTCAAGGACCTAATTAAAATGACGTAGGAATAAACTTATAAGAAAACCGATACTTTTTCAATTTTGTAAACTATAAGTGATTATATTTAATAATTTAAAATTTCAAGTTATATATCCTTCATTCGGAGGAATGTCATTTGTGGATAATAAACGAAACCTTTTTATTGGGGTATCCGCAGACTCCTCAAAAGGACAATAATAAAAAGGAGTGATGGTTGTTTGTGCGTAACTAAAGGGGAAGAAGATTTTTCTACAACAGACAGAGACCGAAGGTGATAGAAAAATAAATGGAATATCCCTAAATTATTATTAGTTTTTTTTTTCTCTATGTTGCCTATTTCAATATTATAATTCAGGAAACCTTAATTAAGCAATTGATTTTGACCTGTCATGCGCAACTTTAGTTGCTGGTGTCATTTTTATAATTAATTAATCATGAGATAATTATAAATTACATTGCTATATATACAGTTGGGTTTTATATCCTAAAACTCGTAGTTTGTAAACGGTAAACAAATTCTATTTTTCAATTAAGTTGTTCTTGAGGTTTATTCAGTAAAAGTTGTTATTGAATAATAAGTTAATTGCACATTATATAACTTAAATCCAATCAACTAAAAACCCTGGGCTATAGCATGTATACTTGAACTATATGTAGAGACATAACAATGGATCAAGTTCAAGTAATAGCCAAAACGATCTATATATAGTATAAGGATACAACTAGGTACCTTATTCTGAGTTCACTATGGACGTGACCCACTTTGTATATGATACAAAAATGATGTGATATCCTAAATCGTTCATGTGGAGACATGCGAGTGGGTGGCGTCCTATGCAATGAGTTTGCATAAGACCAAGACCACGAAATAGTCATTTTTACTTTATAACGTCGTTTACTGTTAAGACTGACTATTTCTTGTGATGACCTAAGTAACTCGATCTTAATCGTGAGTTAACTATGAACTCCTTGTTGGGGTTTATGTCCTAGAACTCAAGTTTTGATATCCTTTTTCTAATAAAGAAGTTATTCAGTGAAATTGTTTATTTTATATCCAATAGAAACATCCGTGGTTGTAATATGAAATACTCGAACTATATCGTGCATATAGACAGGGATCAAGTTTGAGTATATAACCTAAATGGTCTATATTAAATGGATAAGGTTGGGTACCTTATTCTGACAACACTATAGATGCGGCCTACTTTGCGAATGAGGCAAACTACGTGATCCTGGATCATTCATGTAGAGACATGCAAGGAGGGGCATCCTGTGTAAAGGATGTTCACACAAGACAGGACCGAGAAATAAGTCACTCTTACTTTATAACGTCGTTTACTATTAAGACTGAATGTTCCATGCGATGACCTAGGTAACTCGATCTTAATCTTGAGCTTGCTATGAACTCTTGTTCATTTAGGATTATCCTTTGATCTGCATGAGTGAGAGTGGTCTAATAGTGTCATTCAATAATCCTACCATTTTGGGGATAAAACTAGATGGATAGATGGGGACATAGTAAAGCAAAGACGAAATTCACTCCTACCCAATTCAGGGATAGTAGAGATGTTGTTCCCTTAAATGTTGAATCCAATGCTTGAACAAGGGGCCCCACCCTCTCATTGGCCCGAGAGAGACTTTGTTTAGTGTTCGGACCATAAGCAAATTGTTCATTAGAGGAGCAGTGGACTTAAGGAGCAAAGATGTGCTATAGGGGTAAAACAAGCATTTGACCTAGTTATAGTAACGAACGACCTGTGAAGGATTGACTTACTAATCATGGTTATATCGAGTGGACAAAAATATATGTACAGTGAGGGGAATTCAATACTAGGCTATAGTGGAGTGTCCTAGTAGTTAACAGATGTTGGTTAGCTAGGTTAAAAGGGTTTGGGCAGTTAAACCTCGTACCGTTGGAGCCCATGATTTGTAGGTTCATTAGGTCCCCTTGCTAGCTCGAGACTAACCATTGGAACAATATGATGGATAGAATATGAATTACTTTGTATTCTGTTTAGGAAAATGATTAGAGGTGGTTAACGTTGTTGATACGTCGGGTTTTGTGAAAACCAGGTTTGTGTGATATTTAATATTTAAATATGATTTAAATATCGAGAACATGAATAGGGATTCATGATTGAAAAATAAAATTTTAGAAAAGTTCGGGATTGATGGCAAAATATTAATTTAATATTAGATATTAAATTAATTAATAATTATTTTAAATTAATTTTGAATTAATTTAAAATTGAAAAATTGAAATTTGATTTTTCATTTTTCTGATTATTGAAAATTAAATAATTATCAAATTTATTCAAGATAATTATTGATTTAATTAAATCAAAATAATTTTGATTTTTTTGGAGGTGGAGTGCATGGTGACTAAACTCATGCACTCCCCTCACTTAAGCCACTTAATTTCCCACTTCATTGTGGATAATTGGTGTCAATCCATGGAGTTTTTGATTCAGTTTTCTTCCCTCTACAAAAGAGAAGAAGATTGCTGAAGAAAAAATATGTTTTTCTATTACTGAATTGCTGCCAAAATACTCACACAACAAACCCATCTCCATAAGCTTGTTCTTCAAGCTTTTCTCTTCAAATTCCATCACTTGAGGATCCCACAATCCGTTCCAAAGACTTGGGGATAGCAAGGAAGATCCAGTGGTGGTTCGTGATTGATTGGTGAAGAAAAACAACAAAAGAATCCAATAAATTTCTCCATTTAAAAGAGGTTGGTAAACTGTCTCTATTTTTCTTCTCATGAACAACATGCAATGGAGGATCAAATTAAGCTTATTATGTGTCTAAGATCCTAAATTGCTTCCATAGTTTAGATATTAACACTTTCAATTGGTATCAGAGCATGGTTTGGGCACCTAATTTGCTTTAATTTGATCGTGGTGGGTAGTATTTAGAAATACAATTTGCATGGCTGCTGAAATGGATATATTACGATTTTGGCAATTATTTTTCTCTTAAATTCGTTGATGAAATTGTAATTGCTCACATGTATATGAGCATTAATGTGTTGAGAAGAGCCTGTAATTTTTTAAGAGTCATTAGAGTCCATTTAATGCTGCAATTGATCGAAAGAAGGAGTACAACTCAAGCTGGCCGAAAAACAAAGCAACAAAAATCTGGGTTGCTGTTTTGAATCCCGGTCGGGATTATAGCGGCCCGACTAAAAGGAAGTTAAAACGTATTGAAAACGTACTAAGGGTCACTACAGTATCATAAAACTTTTGAATCTTTAAAGCGGAAGGGATTATAAATAAAAATCTTTTATTTAATAAATTGGACCCAAAAGCATAAGTCATTTTACAGTATTCAAAACATGATAGACAACTTTCATAAAGTTGAACATTAAAACATTTGATAACGTGAGACTAGGAAACTTGATCCTAGACTTCTAAGGACATGATTTGCAGCTGCATCCCATAGCCTAGCCAAGCCACTGCTCTCGTCACTCGCCTGATGTCGTCAAGTACCACCTGAAAAGGAAAGTCATGTAGCATGGGTGAGTATAAAAGAATATACTCAGTAAGTAGCCCACTTAAGGGCTAAAATTGAAAGCATGAGATCTGATAACATGAAATCTATTAGCATGAAACTTTAACTTGGGTCTTAACATCAGAGGGACCTAACTGGAACAGTCATTCGGGTTTTTAACCCTAGGGCCATAACTGAGTACATGAGACGTTCTGCCTAAGGTGTTTACCTATCCCCAACCTGTACCAACTAGAGCATTGTGTGGGTCAGTCGGTTAAGGCAAGTAAACTAGAGGCTAGCTGGCAACCTCTAGCAGAGCTACACCAATCCCAACACAAGACCCTGAAATATAAACATAAAATACGGTGGAGCAACTAACACATGAAAACATGCCTGGTGCCATATGGTGCACGAATAACGTGCCTGATCATAAGCTCAATACCGTCATGAACTGAGAGAGCGCACACTTACGTGCCTGAAACTGAGCTCTAACAGTCAACTAATAGAACACACGTGAACATGTCTGGCAACTAAGTTCTATCAATCCTAAGATGGGGAAGTAAGACATGCTAGCTACATAAAAGTTAAAGGATCTTTTAAATCCATCTGAGGCCCTAATTGAGTCTAGGGTCCCTACACTAGGATTAGTCTTAATCAGTCACACTTGAAACTGAATTTCTGAATTTCTGGGTCTTAGGGACATAGGGACCTAACTGGAATAAACATTCGGGTTTCTAACCCTAGGGCCACAACTGATCACATAAATATGCTCAGTCTAGGGTGATGACTTGTCCCCAACCTGTGTCAACTAGAGTGTTGTGTGGGTCAGTCGGGTAAGACAAGTAAACTAGATACTAGTTGGTCACCTCTAGCAGAACTATACCTATCCCATCACAACACCCCTGAAATATAAACATAGAATACGGTGGAGTAACTGATGCATGTAAACATGCTTGGTGCCAACTGGCGCACAAACAACGTGCCTGATCATAACTTAACACTGTTCTGAACTGAGAAAGCGCACGCCAGCGTGCCTTAAACTAAGCTCTAACAGTCAACTGATAGAACACACGCAAACGTGCCTGGCAACTAGGTTCTATCAGTCCTGAGATGGGGGAGGAACACACTCTAGCTACGGAAGACTTAGGGAATTTAGTAAGACTACCCGAGGCCCTAAAATGTAGTTGAGATCCCAATTCTAAGCCTTCCCTCGAAGACAATTATGGTCCCTAAACTACTATGATGCTACCGAAAATTTGGCAGCATAACGACATACATATAGGGAACCCAAAATTTTTCTCTACACCTGGAAACAAGAACAATGCACTTCTATAAACACAAATGAGTCAGAATTGCATCCAAACTCCAATCACAACTCCAACAGACATTTAGTCCATCCTCCAATAACATAACACAATCCAGAACAGTCATGAATCAAACATTTCAAACATACTTAGAAGTGAATCAGAAGACGCTCTAGAAAACTAAGAGGCCTTCATATCGTTTTCATGCTTCACGACTCAATAGAACATACCACGCTTATTTAATTCCACAAGCATAACAACACATAAGTCATGTCCAAATAAGCAACACTTAATCATGTTCAAGTAACTATACCACATTCAAAGGAAAATTAAACCAAAGCATAAAAACTCAACCAAGACTTCATTTCATTAACATTAAGCATACAACGGTTCCAAAAGCAACTATGCTATGTCCAAAAGCTACTTACATAAAGGCAATTTCATCATATTTTACTATCTCATGAACCTCATAATCTTGTCATGTTTCACATAGATAACATGCTATTTACCCCTTTTTTTTTTTTGTTCAAAGACCCAACTTAAGGCTTGAATTCAAATAACTCTAACATATTAAATTCCCAATTTACAAGGGGCTTAGTCTTGAACATAATCCAAATGTCTACTTACCATAGCCAAATGAATTCTTGATTAACGCCTAACCGATTCCCCTTAATTCCAAGACTTCAAGAAACAAAACAAAATCTTTGGCTTGTTGTCCGGGCTGCAATAACACTCAAAATTGACGATCCAACCTCCAAAGGCTATGGGCATCCAAGGCCAAAATTGCTCAAACACGCTTAAACTCGAAGACCCACTGCTCGAATCGCCGAAAATTGGAGGGAGAGCTTGTTGAACGAATCTAAAAATCAGTGGGTATCCGATTTAAACAATGTAATCAACCAACCATACTTTAATCTCTCTTACCCATGTTTAACGGTGTTCATAATCACAGGAAACAACCTCCTTCAGCCGCTGTCTGTCGCATCCATCGCCGAAAACGTCTTAACTCGCGAGGACAACACCTGTCGCTACTGCAACTGCCAGAAAAATGCAAAAACAATCACTGCTCGTGCCCAAAAACTCAAAGGAATACGAACTCACCGTTGAAAACACTGATGTCGAGCACATTCTGCCACGCTGCTTCGCTGCACGCCGAACCGCGACTCGCACAAAGAAATCGCCAGGACTGCTGCCACCACTACCGTCAGAGACATTCGTCATGTGTCGTTGCCGCCGCCTAAGATGATTGAAGCCGCTGTAAACGAGCCCTTATTGCTGTAGCTCGCCAAAAACGTGAAGGAGAAGACGAATTAATTGATGCACTTCGACGGAGGAGACAACGACGCCGGATAAATCCAAGAGGAGGAAAGAAGAAAATCTTAAAGAAGAAGAAGACCCTCTAAACGGCTGGAAGAGAAGAAAAGAGGAAGAAAAGGATGGCTTGGCTAAAAAAACCATATGAAATTAGGGCTTGATGTCTTGGCTATTTGACATGAAAATTACAAATTTGCCATTGATCCAAAATTAACTATTTTTACTCCAATTAACACTAATATTGAGCCCCTAAATACAATTTAATTAGCCATGCTTACTCAAATAAACTATAATTTGAGAAATTAACGCTTCCTTGAATTTAAAGACGTTACAGGGATGCACACGATGAGGATCGAGACTGAGACCTGGACTTAGAATCGGGAAGCTGACCGAGAGTTCTGTCTGAGAGGCTGGTTCAGGAAGGTTTAAGCCGGTTCAAGTATTTTTTGGTCTGGTTCATTGATGTTCAAACAATTGGTGGTCCGGTTTGATGCCTTACAAGTCGGTTCGGGTTGATTCGAGATTCCCGAGAGCCTCACAACACATTAGTTAATTATTATTTGTAATAATTTAGTTAGTTGTTTGCTTGAATTGCCAAAACTGGTCCATTTCAGTGTGGTTTGATTATTTATGTTTTGTGAATGCATGTTATAACTAGAATGAATGAAATATGCATAAGAGTATGTCATATAGATTTAAAATCCCACCATAAGAAGCATGCTTCATACATTTAAGTATGTTATAAAGAGTTATAATATAAAGTATGCATGATTTAGGTTTCATGTTAGATGCATGCTGAATGAATAGTTCTCATTAATTATAATCGTTATATAACCCAAACGAAAATGAACTAGCATGCAACATGAAACTTCCTTAGCTCGATATTAAAGCGTTAACATCGATTAGAAAGCATGTTATAGGTTGATCTGAATTATAATCCAATTATAAATCGAGATAGTCGTAAAACCTATAACAAATATCATTGCATGCTCACCTAGGGTTAAAACGAACCAAACCGATCAATCTCATAGAATAGGTCGATAACTTGTAAAGCTAAGGTTACAAGAGAACTCACCCGGTTCGATGTTGTCTAAGGCTGGAAGTATTTGAGTTGACGGTTTACAGAACACCTCCTACTTGGGTATCGGGTCGGTACTTGAGTTAGGTTAACCTAGGTTTTACGAGCATGCACGTTAGAGATGTGAGGTTATAAATCACCTAGACAACATAGGTTAATTTATAACCTAGACTTAGGTAAATATTCAATTTGTCGGAATATGCCTAAGTACCCATATATTGAATAATCATCTATAAAAGAGATGAAATATTCATACCCTCCTCGAGCCTTTACATTCATTGGACCACAGAGATCCGATTGTATTAACTTTAAGGGTTCTTTGGCTCTATAACATTTTCCAGTAAAAGGTCGTTTGGTCATTTTACCCTTGAGACACGATTCACAAGGTGGCAATAAATCATCTTCCAACTCAATTAGAAGTCCATTCTTTACCAAACGACCGATCCTATCGATGTTAATATGACCAAGTCTTCAATGCCAAAGATATACGTTGTTACTTTTAGGAGAAATTCTTTGCCTTTTACTTTGAGTCTCGGTAGTTTTAAACATTTCATGATTTAAAAGTGTCTTTGTATCGGTTGGTCTTAATATATATAAGTTGTTTTCTAGTCTTGTTGAACAAATATGAACACCATTTTTTAAAATGAACGCTTCATTGCAATCAAATGAAATATTGTATTTACATTCAATAAGACTGGAGACAGAAATTAAATTTCTCTTAATTCTAGGTACTATGTACAAATCATTAAGAAAAATACACTTTGATCCAAACAACAACTTAGCAGCTCCCACTGCACGAGCTGAAATGATGTCTCCCGTTTCGACCCTAAGCGTCATCTCACCCTCCTCAAGTTGCTGAAAAGAATTATTTCCCTGAAAAGAAGAACAAACATGATTAGTTGCTCCCAAATCTAATATCCAAGAAAACTGATCATGCTCTACAAGGCATGTTTCTAAAACGAGTAAATCGAATTTACTTTCCTTCTCTTTCTTTTTCTCTGCAAGGTACTTGGGGCAATTTCTCTTCCAATGCTCATCCACATTGCAGTGGAAGCATTTGTCCTTGTTGGCCACGACCTTGCCCTTGCCCTTGCCTTGAGGAGCAGCGGGAACCTTTCCCTTATTATCCTTCTTCTTTTTCTTCTGAATCTTTTTAGGTGAAGAAGCTTTAGGTACAATCTTAGTCCCTGAGGATGAACCCTTGAGGAACTTTCTCTTGGAATGGGCAACGTTTGCCTCTCCTTCGACCAGTCCCTTATTCTTCATAAGAGATTGGTAAGACTATAACTTGTTAAGAAGGTTAGTCAGGTTGAATTCAATCTTATTCAACATTGCATTTGTTATAAATTGCAAGAAACTCTTCGGAAGAGATTCTAGAATGAACGTAACCTAACTATTCTTGCATATGATCGCCCCGTTAGCCTCTGCCACATTGCATTGGACCATCATATCTAGGACATGATCCCGAATAGAACTGTCCTCTTGCATGCGGCAGTTATAGACATATTTGAGAGCCTCATGGAGTTGATAGGACGGTTGTCCAAACATCTCCCTGAGAGATCCCATTATCTCTCTAGCGGTCTCAAGGGGCTCACCCTTCTTGGCAAGAACGTCTGACAGACTTGCCAAGATATAGGCTCGGGCTTTGTCGTTAGCCTTTACCCATTGGTCATAAGCATCTCTTATAACCTGAGATGCATTGCGAGCAAGGGCTGGCATACATTCATCCAGTAAGACAAACCAAAGATCATCAACTATAAGAATCATATTCAGTGTTGATAACCATGTAGAATGATTTTTGCCCGTAAATTTTTCATTTTTAAGTAGTCTTATGATTGAGGAAGACGTTGCTGAAAAAACAAACATTTACTGTATTAGTTACGTTTGCCTTAACCCATCACACAAGCATATACAAACAATTGCATATATCCAATCAATTTTGCAAAACAAACAATCAAAGAACTCTAACAAACTATTGATTAAGTTTTGCAACGATGCTTTAGAGGTCTAGAGGAACAGCTACCGAAGGGTGATCAACTACTCCTCCTCTAAAATGAGACAAATCTCAGTCAACTCTAATTCCAGAATAACTCATATTCCTATAGACGTTAACCACCATTGTTCTGTCAAGGATTTGTTAACACATTTAACTTATCCCCGTATGTGTTACCCTCCCACTTTCACATCCCAGACGCACGTACCAACAGGCTACCGTTAGAAAAGACAACTATTGGTAATTAACCTAAGTGACCATATCCTTTTCAGGACTTCACGATGTTTTGAATCTTATGATCAGGCCCTCCGAAGGGCTGGTTGCTCCAGGGAAACACGCAGGCAGATCATAAGTGGAGACCGAGGGATACGTTGACATGTGTCCCGCTCCCACTTACTATGGACACTTTCCCCATTCACCTTGTTATTGACCCATGCAAACACTTTCCGAAGGGAGACCACGCCAAAGGCGGCACGAAGTCGAGCATGGATCTCACGTTGTGAATATAGGAACGTAGGAGCAAAACTTGATTTAAATCAAGTTTTGTAGGGCTCGTTTGGAAACGTTCTCGTTTTTTTTTTCTTGTTTCTAATTTTATTAAGAAATCTAAGCATTTAATAACAATGTATGTTTCTTGTTTCTCAATTTTTAGAAACACTCCCAAATTTTGTATAGAACTTTTGGGAACAACTAAAACTAGTTTCTCGTTTTTTGTTCTTGTTTCCAATTTTTTTCCAAACATAAATAAGAATATAGGTTTATTATTATTGAATGCATAGCTGTTAGGGTCATGAAATTCTATTTTTCTTTATTAAAAATGAAGAAACAAAAACAAGAAACGAGAACGTTACCAAATGGGCCCGTAATTTTCCTCCCACTAAAGTGACATACCATATATTTTAGGGTTGTTTAACTTAGATAAATCTGGCTAAGTCAATCTATCTAAGTCTTATCCTATTATAGCTATTATAATAAGATCTTTAAACTAGTTTCTAGGTGAATTAAACTTATTTAATTCACCTAGTGACCTTGTATTCTGATAACTGCCCAAAAAAAACTAGTTTCTAGGTGAATTAAACTTATTTAATTAACCTAGTGACCTTGTATTCTGATAACTGCCCAAAAGGTAGTTATTTAGGCCTCAATTATATAGGGATTTGTGTGTCCTTTATGCTTAAGAGGGTTGGTTTTAGATGAATATTACATGTTTTAACCCATTTGGAAGAATGGAAGCATTGGAAATTATTTTGTGCAGATTATGTTGCTGAGCGACTGGAGGGAGCAAATTCTGTGCTGCAGCAAAACTGGGAACAGAACTTCCACATAACAGCTCGTTAGCCAACTTCATGAACCAACTTCTGTTGAGTTATTTTCGTGATAAAGAATCAAGGAGAGCCTTACACGTGTCCTAGTTGACCTAATTCAAGCTTCCCATCCTTCTATAAAAGGAAGTAGCCGTCAAAGTCAAAAGCATTCCAACTTACCTTGGAAGCCGAATAGTATAGAGAGATTAGAGATTACTAAGAACACCATCAATTGCCGGCTGATTAAGGAGATTATTATTTTCTTTATTATCTTGTGATTATGGACATGTCTACTCAGATTGTAATTTGTGTTTCCATGCCTATTATGAACTAAGTAGCTTAGGTGTTGGTTAGGAATAATGTGATTGATGTGCTTCATCTTTAGTAATATATTGACTATCGCATTTTGGTTAATTGTTGTGCTTGTTTCCATTTTATGCCCAACTGGCCAGTCGATGTGAATATCTCTCTCTAGTTTCAGGGATGATTTAGAGAGTGTGTGGCAATTATCCACACTACGATCATTGTGTATTGGTGAACGCCAGTGACTGAGCTAGGGATAGCCAGTTGCCTAGTGCTTGATTGGTCGCACTTCATTGGGGTTGAAACATATCCCAAAAGATCCGGAGTTCCGGGAGGAATCCGCTAATAATACTGCGAGAAATGCATAATCAATAATATTGGTAGAGCATCTTTTAAAACGATCACTAAATCCTAACCAGCGCTTGTCTTTAATCTGTCTATCTATTTGTTTACTCGTTGTTCTGTCATTTATTTTGCTTCAGCATAATTCTTATAAAACCCAAACATTTTTATTATCTTTGAAACCATTAGAAAGTTACACAAAATAGATAAAGTGGAAGCTCATTCAGACCTTGAATTGATAATATTACTTGCTGCAGACTGTGTATACTTGCACAGGAATTCTAGAGTCTTTTTAGATCATATTTTTACTCACTCTAGGAACCCAACAAGTTTTTGGCGCCGTTGCCGGGGAATTGAATAATTCTTTATCTAATTTGTTTTGTGTATGTATTTTAGTGGTTTGGTGCTAGAACTTTTTGATTGTTTCTTTTGTTTTTGCAGCTGTGAGTTTGGTGCATGAGCGATCCGCCTAGGGTAAGGTTTGAGCTTGATCCAGAAATCGAAAGGACATTCAGGTTAAGAAGGAGTGAGCAGCGTAGAAACCAGATGGAGAACGTGTCGCGTCTTCTGGAGGCTCCTGAAGGTCCAGCGAACGCCCAGCAGAATCCGTTGCTGCAGCAAAACCCGCTGTTTGAGCAAAATGTGCAGCAAAATAATCAGGCTGAAAATCCTATCTTGATAGAAAACGATAGGACCAGAGCCATTCGAGCGTATGTTGTCCCAATGTTTGATGAGTTGAATCCAGGGATTGCACGTCCCCAAATCCAAGCGGCAAATTTTGAAATGAAATCGGTAATGTTTCAGATGTTGCAAACCGTGGGACAATTCCATGGTTTGTCATCTGAAGACCCTCATTTACATCTTAAGTATTTTCTAGGAGTTAGTGATTCTTTTGTAATTCAAGGAGTGCCTAGAGATGCTCTTTGATTAACTTTGTTCCCGTATTCTCTTAGAGATGGAGCAAAGGCATGGTTAAACTCTTTTGCTCTAGGGTCAATTAGGACATGGGATGAGTTAGCTGAAAAATTTTTGAGTAAATATTTCCCACCTAATAGAAATGCTAAATTAAGGAGTGAAATAGTAGGGTTTAGGCAACTTGAGGATGAGACTTTTAGTGAGGCTTGGGAAAGATTTAAGGAGCTTTTGCGAAAGTGTCCCCACCATGGTTTACCTCATTGTATTCAAATGGAAACATTTTACAATGGTTTAAATGGAGTAACCCAGGGTATGGTTGATGCTTCGGCTGGAGGGGCCTTTTTGGCAAAAACTTTTGATGAAGCTTATGAAATTTTAGAAAGAATATCTATTAATAGTTGTCAGTGGTCGGACGTTAGAGGCACAAATAAAAAGGTTAAGAGTGTATTAGAGGTTGATGGTGTGTCCACCATTAGGGTTGATCTTGCTATGATTGCTAACGCTCTTAAGAATGTGACAGTGATTAGTCATCAGCAACCACCGGCTATGGAGCCTACTGTAGTGGTGAACCAGGTGGCAGAAGAAGCATGTGTCTATTGTGGTGAAAATCACAACTACGAGTTTTGCCCCAGCAATCCAGCTTCTGTGTTTTTTGTAGGTAATCAGATGAATAACCCTTATTCTAACTTTTATAATCCAGGTTGGCGCAACCACCCCAACTTCTCATGGGGAGGACAAGAAAGTAATGTGCAAGCACAACAAAAGGTGAACCAGCCAAGATTTGCTAAAGCGCAAGTAATGCGCTAGCAAAACAAGCAGGCTTTGCCCCAACAAAATTTGGGAAATTCTCTCGAGGCGATGATGAAAGAATTTATGGCTTGTACAGATGCTGCAATTCAAAGTAATCAAGCGTCAATGAGGGCCCTGGAATCTCAAGTGGGTCAGCTAGCTAGTGAGCTAAAGGCAAGGCCTCAAGGGAAACTTCCCTCGGATACTAAACACCCTTGAAGGGAAGGTAAGGAACAGGTAAAGGCAGTAACTCTTAGGAGTGGTAAGCCATTAGATGAGCCTAGTAAGACCCAGGATGTAAATAGAAATGGTGATAAAAATGTTGTTGTTGAGAAAGAATTGGAGATTGGTCAGGGTGCTGGAGGCAACAATAAAAATGTTGGAGCATCTGGTTCTGTTCCAGATGTGGAACCACCTTGTGTGTCGCCCCCACCTTATGTACCACCTCTACCTTTTCCACAAAGGCAAAAGCCTAAGAATTAGGATGGTCAATTTAAAAAGTTTTTAGAGATTCTTAACCAATTGCATATAAATATCCCATTAGTAGAAGCTATAGAGCAAATGCCTAATTATGCTAAATTTCTTAAGGATATTTTAACTAAAAAGAAGAGGTTAGGTGAGTTTGAAACTGTATCTCTTACTGAGGAGTGTAGTGCTATTCTTAAGAATGGGCTACCACCCAAGGCTAAGGATCCAGGATCATTTACTATACCTGTATCTATAGGTGGAAAAGAACTAGGTAGAGCACTCTGTGATTTAGGTGCGAGCATTAACCTAATGCCTCTTTCGGTCTATCAGAAGTTAGGTATTGGTGAAGCTAGGCCTACCACGGTCACACTCCAATTAGCTGATAGGTCTATCTCATATCCAGAGGGTAAAATTGAGGATGACTTAGTAAAAATGGACAAATTTATATTTCCTGTTGATTTTATTATTTTAGACTACGAGGCTGATAAAGATGTCCCAATTATTCTAGGTCGTCCATTTTTTGCTACTGGTAGGGCGTTAATAGATGTTCAAAAATGGGAGTTAACAATGAGAGTCTATAATGAGGAAGTGAAATTTAATGTGTTTAAAGCCATGAAATATCCAGACGAAATGAAGGATTGCTCTTTCATTAGGATTCTGGAGAGCACAGTTATTGAGACAGCAAAACAGGATTCAGTTAGTAAGCATTCGGAAGAGCATGGAGAGGTTAGTATTGAAGATTTAGAAGTTTGTTCTTTAGAACGAAAAAATGAAAAAGAGTTGTTTAGGTGTGAGGATGTTTTTGAGTCTTTAGATTTAGATCAAAGGAAAGCTCCTATTAAGCCATCCCTAATTGAGGCACCTACTTTAGATTTGAAGCCCTTGCCAGATCATCTAAAGTATGTGTATCTCGGGAAAGGTAAGACGTTGCCCATTATTGTTGCATCAGATTTAATGTCGGAGCATGAGGAGGCCTTAATAAAATTGTTACAGCAATACTGCAAGGCTATTGGTTGGACGTTGGGTGACATTCAGGGAATTAGCCCATCTTTTTGTATGCACAAAATCACTCTAGAGGAGGGATCCTTTAGGAGTATTGAGCAACAGAGAAGGCTTAACCCTGCAATGAAAGAGGTTGTAAAAAAGGAGGTGATTAAATGGTTGGATGCTTGGATCATTTATCCAATTGCCGATAGCAATTGGGTGAGCCCTGTCCAATGTGTTCCTAAGAAAGGAGGTGTCACTGTGGTGAGCAATAAAGATAATGAGTTGATCCCAACCAGGACAGTAACTGGCTGGAGGGTTTGTATGGACTACAGGAGGCTTAATAAAGCCACCCGTAAAGACCATTTCCCTCTACCGTTTATTGACAAAACGTTGGATAGATTGGCTGGTCAGGCCTATTACTGTTTCTTAGATGGTAATTATGGGTATAACCAGATTACTATTGCTCCTGAGGATCAGGAAGAAACCACTTTCACCTGCCCTTATGGGACGTTTGCTTTTAGGCGAATGCCTTTTGGCCTTTGCAATGCTCCAGCAACATTTCAGCGGTGTATGTTAGCAATTTTTTCTGATATGATTGAGTCCACTGTTGAGGTATTTATGGACGATTTTTCAGTGTTTGGAGGGTCTTTTCAGAATTGTTTAGAAAATTTAGGTAAGGTATTAAAGAGATGTGAGGATACCCATTTAGTTCTTAATTGGGAGAAATGTCACTTCATGGTGAAGGAGGGCATAGTGTTAGGTCATAGGATTTCTAAAAATGGTCTAGAAGTTGATAGAGCAAAAATAGAGGTGATTGAAAGATTAGAACCACCGAATTCAGTGAAGGGAATTCATAGTTTTTTAGGACATGATTGATTTTATAGAAGGTTCATAAAAGATTTTTCCAAAATCGGTAAACCTCTTTGTAACTTATTGTGTACTGATCATGTTTTTTACTTTAACGCAGATTGTAGGAAGGCTTTTGAGACTTTGAAAGCTGCTTTAGTCTCAGCACCTATTCTTTGTGCACCTAATTGGAATTTACCATTTGAGGTAATGTGTGATGCGAGTGATGCTGTAGTAGGTGCGATGCTGGGGCAAAAGCAGGGCAAATTTATCCATCCTGTATATTATGCAAGCAAGGTTTTAAATGAGGCACAAGTCAACTATACAACTACTGAAAAGGAGTTGTTAGCTGTTGTGTTTGCTTTTGAGAAATTCCGGCCATATTTGGTTGTCACAGTGTTCACGGATCATGCAGCAATAAGGTATTTAATGACTAAGAAAGATGCAAAGCCTAGACTAATTCGTTGGGTTTTATTATTGCAGGAATTCGACTTGGAGATAAAGGATAAGAAGGGATCAGAAAATGTCATTTCAGATCATTTATCTCGTCTTGATCCGTCATCATCTTTGTTGGAGCAATCTGCCATTTCCGATTCTTTTCCAGATGAACAGCTTTTTGCTGTTGAGGTAAAGGTAGTTAGGGATGTCCCTTGGTATGCTGATATTGCCAACTTTTTGGTAAAGGGAGTCACCCCTATTGACATGGATTGGAGGCAGAAGAAAAAGTTTAAGCACGATGCGAAATTTTTCTATTGGGATGAGCCATTTATGTATAAGCAATGCTCTTACGGTATTATTCGTAGGTGTGTTTCAGGTGCTGAAGCAAAGGAAATCCTGGAGCAATGTCACTCTTCGCCGTATGGAGGTCATTTCAGCGGTCAAAGGACAGCTATGAGGATTTTGCATTGTGGATTCTTCTGGCCCACCTTATTCAAAGATGGCCATTGGTTCTACAAGCAATGCGATGCTTGGTAAATGAGAGGAAATTTAGGGCCTAGAGATGAAATGCCTCTTACTTACATTTTAGAAGTTGAATTATTCGATGTATGGGGTATTGATTTTATGGGGCCATTTTCCCTTCTAATGGCAATGTTTTTATCTTATTGGCAGTTGATTACGTGTCCAAATGGGTGGAGGCCATTGCATGCCATCAGAGTGATGCCAAGACAGTTGCAAGGTTTCTTCAATCGCACATCTTTGCGCGGTTTGGGACACCTAGAGCTCTAGTGAGTGATGAGGGTACGCATTTTGTTAATAATATCTTAACTAAGCTGTTAGCTAAGTATGGTATTAAGCATAGGATAGCTACCCCTTATCACCCACAAGCAAATGGTCAAGCTGAAATTAGTAATAGGGAAATTAAATCGATTTTAGAGAAAGTAGTCCATCCATCTAGAAAGGATTGGTCTTTTAGATTGGATGAGGCTCTTTGGGCTTATAGGACAGCCTATAAGACTCCTCTAGGTATGTCTCCCTGTAGGTTAGTATATGGGAAAGCTTGCCATTTACCATTAGAGCTAGAGCATAAAACGTTTTGGGCTTTGAAAAAATTAAATTTTGATCTGAGTCGTGCAGGGGCAATAAGAATGCTGCAGCTTAATGAATTAGAGGAATTTCGCCAATTTTCTTATGAAAATGCGAAAATGTATAAAGAAAAGACTAAGCTATGACATGACAAGAAAATAAAATTTAAAGAGTTTGTCAAGGGTCAAAAAGTCTTGCTTTATAATTCTAGATTAAAATTATTTCCTGGGAAACTAAAATCTAAATGGTCAGGACCATTTACTGTGGTTGAGGTTTTCCCCCATGGAGCAATTACTTTGCAGGATGAAAAAGATGGGAGAGTGTTCAAAGTGAATGGACAGCGTGTGAGAAATTATTGGGGAGAGGAATTTCAGGCGAAATATCCTTCCCTAAGGTTGGTTGATGATTGAGGGAGCAGGATTTTTGCGGGAGCATTTTACAGCGCAAAATTTTGAGCTCTCAGTGTTTGTATTGATTTTATGTTTCGCTGATTTGTTTTTAATTACGATTAGGTTAGGTTTGATTTTTGCATAGTTGATTAGATTTCAGTATTTTTATTATTTTAGATTTTATTTTGTTTTGAATTTGATTTGATTTTATTTTCAGGTTATTTATTTAAATTATCTTTGGATTATCTTTTCATTAGTTAGATTTTGTTTGGATTTTATCTTCAGTTATTTGAATTTTGTTTAGTTAATAAAGATTGTCTCTAAATTAATTCGGCTTAAAAAATAAAGGATTAGATTTGATTTGTTCTGTAAAATTTAAAATTTGAATTTAAAAGATCTGATTTTCCTGATTTGAAATATAAATTTTGTATCCAAGATTTTTCAGGCGGTTGTTGCAACAAAAGAATGGCTGAAGCAAATCGACCGAGTAAGAAGGGATTTCGTTAGAAATTTATTATTTTTACCGTTGGGATTTTCTTTGAATTTTCACAGGTAAATTTGCATGTATCATCTGATGAGGCCACGTGTCCCACAGCAATCATCCAAGGGCTTTGATGGTGGACAGCACATAGGGATTTACCATGGGCGATTGCACTTCATAAATTTATCGTTGATGGTTTGAATTTTCGATTTGCAGATGATTTTAAACGGTAATTTTAATTTAATGTGAGCAAGATCTTTCTGTTAGGGATTTGGTTTGCTGAAGCCTTATTTATTGACAACCCTCGGTATGTTTCTCTAACTTCATCTTCTTGCTTCGATCTTCTGCTTTCTTTTTTTTCATTCTCTGTAAAACCCTTGAATCTTTCATGGCCAAAACGAGAGCTAGAAAAGAGAGGGAGAGTGAGGAGGAAGAGATACTCGTTACCCCCGAAGTTCAGAAAGTAAAAACCAAGAAGAAAAGGACGCCGGAGGAGAAGGAAGCTAAGCGAAAACGAAGACAGCAGAGGGCTACGGAGCAAGAAGCTATCCAAGAAGAAGCGGTGAACGACCCAGATGCGGACGAAGTTCAAAATCCTGCGGAAGAACCGTTAGTCACAGATACGGTTCAAGAGGAAACTGCTGAGGAGAATCAAGAACAGCAGGTTGAGATGGTGAGAGACGAGCAGGCAGACGTAGTGCCTGATAGAGGAAACGAGCAGGAGCAAGAAGCTCGTGTTGAGGTAATCATGCGCGAACCACCAAAACGTCGCCGCATTAAGCGAAAGGCCGGTCGTATTCAGGTGATTCGGACTGATACTCCATCACCACCATCATCAGATTCTGAGAGAGAAAAGGCAGAGCGAGAGGAAAGAAAGAAAAAAGAAGCTGAGGACAAAATGCGGGAAGAAGCAGAGAAGAAGACTGAGGAAGAGCAGTTGCTCGAGCGTAGGGCAGAGAAGGGCAAAAATGTTGCTGAAGCATCAGAGGAACACGATGAGATAGAAGAACAACAGTTACCATTTGATCGCTTCATCAACAATTTTGCCAGAGCAAAATACGCTGAGCTTCTGAAAAGAGATTTCTTATTTGATCGAGGATTCAGCGGTGATCTCCCACAATTTCTGAGGACAGGTATTGCAGACCACGGCTGGGAACTGTTTTGTGCGAAGCCTGAATCTGTAAACGCACAGGTGGTGCGTGAATTTTATGCTAACATTGTCAAGGAGGATGGATTCCAGGTAATTGTTCGAGGAGTCGAGGTGGATTGGAGTCCTAGTGCTATCAACGCACTGTACAATCTTCAGAACTTCCCCCATGCGGCATATAATGAGATGGTTGTGGCGCCATCTAATGCGCAGTTAAGTGATGCTGTAAGGGAGGTAGGTATTGAAGGAGCATAGTGGCAGCTGTCCAAGACTCAGAAGAGGACATTCCAGGCGGCTTATTTGAAAATGGAAGCAAACACGTGGATGGGATTTATAAGACAGAGAATGCTTCCAACAACACACGACTCGAAAATCTCCAGGGAACGAATTCTTCTAGCTTTTGCGATTTTGCGGTCTCTCAGCATCAATGTGGGGAGAATTATTTCAGGTGAAATATCTAGCTGTTGGAAGAAGAAGGTTGGGAAACTGTTCTTTCCGAACACGATTACATTGCTGTGCAGAAGAGCATGGGTTCCAGTGGATGAGGGAGATGTGATTCTGTTTGATAAGGGAATCATAGACACGTCCAATTTGGCACGGCTTCAGCGCATGCAGGAGGTACGTCAAGGTGGGCTTATTTACGGCATCAACACGATTCTAGAACAACTGGCACTTTCGGCCAGTAGGCAGGAGTTTGCTGAAAGGCAAACTTTAACCTTCTGGAACTATGTTAAGAATCGAGATGCCAGCTTAAGGAAGGCGCTTCAAGAGAATTTTTCCAAACCATATCCAGCCCTTCCTGCATTCCTTGAGGATCTGTTGAACCTCTGGATTCCGCCCCCACCTGTTGAAAGAGAAGAAGAGAATGTTGATGAAGAGCAGGGTCAGGAAGATTGATGGATGAAATGATCTTGGACGAGCATTATTTTTGTTCTTATGCTTTTGTTTGCTCGCGCATATCTGACCCCGCTTGCTAAATATGTTTGCTTGTTTCTTTTTCATTTTTCTGCTTCTTGAAAAAAATATTATGCTTTGTAATGTTTTTCTTTATGTTTTTAATGAAATTTCCAGGTGTTTTCCATTCCATGAGCACTGACTAACTCTAACTTAACTATTTTCTTCTGAATTTTTTAAGCTTGGACTGATAAGGCTTAATTAGATCAAGGTATTCTGATCTCCAGAAACCTTTTGCTTGAGCATTTCTTCTAGCTTGGACTATTGTTGCGGCAAAGAAGATTTTGGAGGTAGTATTGACTTATATGATCTACTTTACGCTTAGTTCTAGTCCCACGTTTAGTTTACAAATTCAGATAGAAAAATTTAAGTTTGGGGGTGTAATTAAAAGCATTTAATGATTCATTGGGGACAATGAATAATTCAAGTTTGGGGGACTTTTTGCTACTCCAATTGTTTTGCTCGAGCATTCCTCTCCTTCAAGTAAAATTTTGTTAGGTTATTGAGTAACCGGGGACATTTGTGATACTCACAGTTTGTCTTCGCGTCAAAAGATGACCTAGTAATTATGAAAAATGAAAAAATTATTCGCTGAAAAATTTTGATTGTTGAAAATTTTGCTAAAAAATTGATGGAGCAAAAGTTTTGAGGGATGAATGATGATCCAGCAGTTTTTCTGTCTCCCAGAACTTAGGTGAGCTTCATCATAAAATGTTGCCATTCTGAGGGGCAAGAGATGGAATAACTAAGGATTTTTTAGCTTTATAATGAGTATTGAGCCTAGTTGGTGATGAGTTTGAGGCAAGGGTATACTGCACCATAAAGTGGGTCATCCCATGCTTAAGAGCTTATGACTGTAAGGCTGCTTTGAGTCTGAAAAACAAAAATAAACTCCTTTAAAATATGTTTTAAGATGTCTGATAATAGAGATAAGCTGTGGAGAGTTCTTAGAATTAAGTTGAAAGTGGTGATTATTTGTCCCTGTGGAAGGAATCATTTTGCTGCAGCAGAGCACGGTGTTGCAGAGTGCTCAGGTAAAGGTCAAAGGTAGTATTGGATTGTCTGATTTGATTAAGCTAATTCATTGTCTAATATTTTTAAATTCTTAAGGGAAGGTGAGTTAGTATTGCTCGGGACGCGCAATAGTTCAAGTTTGGGGGTGTGATAACTGCCCAAAAGGTAGTTATTTAGGCCTCAATTATATAGGGATTTGTGTGTCCTTTATGCTTAAGAGGGTTGGTTTTAGATGAATATTACATGTTTTAACCCATTTGGAAGAATGGAAGCATTGGAAATTTTTTTGTGCAGATTATGCTGCTGAGCGACTAGAGGGAGCAAATTCTGTGTTGCAGCAAAACTGGGAACAGAACTGCCACATCACAGCTCGTTAGCCAACTTCATGAACTGACTTCTGTTGACTTATTTTCGTGATAAAGAATCAAGGAGAGCCTTACACGTGTCCTAGTTGACCTAATTCAAGCTTCCCATCCTTCTATAAAAGGAAGTAGCCGTCAAAGTCAAAAGCATTCCAACTTACCTTGGAAGTCGAATAGTACAGAGAGATTAGAGATTACCAAGAACACCATCAATTGCCAGCTGATTAAGGAGATTATTATTTTCTTTATTATCTTGTGATTATGGACATGTCTACTCAGATTGTAATTTGTGTTTCCATGCCTATTATGAACTAAGTAGCTTAGGTGTTGGTTAGGAATAATGTGATTGATGTGTTTCATCTTTAGTAATATATTGACTATCGCATTTTGGTTAATTGTTGTGCTTATTTCCATTTTATGCCCGCTTGGCCAGCCGGTGTGAATATCTCTCTCTAGTTTCAGGGATGATTTAGAGAGTGTGTGGCAATTATCCACACTACGATCATTGTGTATTGGTGAACGCCAGTGACTGAGCTAGGGATAGCCAGTTGCCTAGTGCTTGATCGGTCGCACTTCATTGGGGTTGAAACATATCCCAAAAGATCCGGAGTTCCGGGAGGAATCCGCTAATAATACTGCGAGAAATGCATGATCAATAATATTGCTAGAGCATCTTTTAAAACGATCACTAAATCCTAACCAGTGTCTGTCTTTAATCTGTCTATCTATTTGTTTACTTGTTGTTCTGTCATTTATTTTGCTTCAGCATAATTCTTATAAAACCCAAACATTTTTATTATCTTTGAAACCATTAGAAAGTTACACAAAATATATAAAGTGGAAGCTCATTCAGACCTTGGATTGATAATATTACTTGCTGCAGACTGTGTAATACTTGCACAGGAATTCTAGAATCTTTTTAGATCATATTTTTACTCACTCTAGGAACCCAACATATTCTAACATTAAACTATTATTAATTCAACTCTAGTGTTATGGGTCAGTTCCCAGGTAGGAGGTGTTCCGTAAACCGTGAAGGTGATCTAAAGCTCAAGGTTGAAACTATTTGAATTCCCCTACTTATCTCACAGATTTTTATCTATCTTTATCTCTTTGTCTTCTTATTTTTGTCTTAAAACCAAAACCCCAATCAAACTATTTTCTTGGTTACCAATAGTGGCCGCAAATTTAGAGGAGGTTCATATTTTGCCGGATTCTGTGTTAACTTAGCTAGTCACCATCTCCCTTGGGTACAATATTGAAAGTGTTAATATGTAAATTACGGAAACAATTTTGGATCTTAGGTACTTAATAAGCTCAATTTAATCAATCTTTCCATGTTTTTCTAAAGAAGAAAAATAGAGACAACAACACCAACCTCTTTAATCCGTGAAATTGGTTGAATCCCTTTGTTGTTTTTCTTCTCCAATCAGTCACGAACCATCATTTGATCTTCCTTGCTATCCTCGAGCCTTTGGAATGGATTGTGGGATCCTCTAGTGATGGAATTTGAAGGGAAAAACTTGAAGAACAAGCTATGGAGGTGGGTTTTTGTGAGGAGAGATTTTGGCAGCAATTCCTTAAGGTAGAAGCATAATTTCTTCAGCAACTCTCATCCCTTTTATTGAGGGAAGAAAGTTGATGAGGGAAGAAAGCTGGAGGATGTAGCCAGGGATTGACACCAAAATACCTAAGATTAAGTGGGTAATTTGGTGGCTAATTTGAGGGGACTGCATGGGTTTAGTCACCATGCACTCCACCTCCTAAAAATCAATTTAATTTTGAATTTCCTAATTCAAAATTATCTTGATTTTTAGTTTTTACTTATTATATATTAATAATATGAAAATTTCAAAATCAAATTTTAATTTTTTTCAATTTTAAATTAATTCAAAATTAATTTAAAATAATTATTAATTAAATAATAATTAATTAATTCAATATCTAATATTAAATTAATATTTTGCCATCAATCCTGAACATTTCCAAAATGTTATTTTCATCATGAATCTCTATTCATGTTCTCGGTATTTAAATCATATTTAAATATTAAATCTCTCAAACCTGGTTTATACAAAATCAGACGTATCGGCAACGTCAAATCTATCCAACCATTTCCTTAAAGTGAATTTGAACTTATTCTAATTCAATCCATCATATTGTTCCAAAGGTTAGTCTCGAGCTAGCAAGGGGACCTAATGGACCTACAGATCATGGGCTCCAACGGTACGAGGTTTAACCGGCTAAACCTTTTTAACCTAGTTAACCAACATTCGTTAACTACCAGGACACTCCACTATAGCCTAGTAGTTGAACTCCACTCACTATAGATATATTTCTGTCTACTCGATATAACCATGATTAGTAAGTCAATCCTTCACAGGTCGTTCGTTACTATAGCTAGGTCAAATGTCTGTTTTACCCCTATATCCCATCTTTGCTCCTTAAGTCCACTGCTCCTCTAATGAACAATTTGTTTATGGTCCAACCACTAAACAGAGTCCCTCTCGAGCCAATGAGAGGGTGTGACCCCTTGCTCAAGCCTTGGAGTCAGCACTTAAGGGAACAACCTCTCTACTATCCCTGATTTGGGTAGGAGTGAATTTTGTCTTGCTACACTATGTCCCCAGCTATCCATCTAGTCTTATCCCCAAAATGGTAGGTTTATTGAATGACTATTGAGCCACTCTCACCCATGCAGATCAAAAGATAATCCTAAACGAATAGGAGTTCATAGCAAGCTCAGGATTAAGATCGAGTTACCTATGTCATCGCATGAAAAAGTTAGTCTTAACAGTAAACGACGTTATAAAGTAAGAGTGACTTATTTCTCAGTCTTATCTTGTGTAAACATCTTTTACACAAGATGCCCATACTCGCATGTCTCTACATGAACGATTCAGGATCACGTCGTTTGCCTCATTTGCAAAGTAGGTCACATCCATAGTGTTACCAGGATAACGTACCCAACCTTATCCATTTACTATAGACCATTTAGGTTATATACTCAAATGAACTTGATTCTTGTCTATATCCACGATATAGCTCGAGTATTTCATATTATAATCATGGATGTTTCTATTGGTATTAAGGTATAAAACAAACAATTTCACTGAATAACATCTTGGATTACAAAACTTGAGTTTTACGACATAAACCCCAACAGATATTTGGAATACTTTCCACTTTATTACTTGATAGTGTATACTTGCACTTAATTAGGTTGTTGCGCATTAGCAACACGACGCACGTCAGTGCTTAACAAGATGCCTCAATAAGCTTGGAACGGAAGAAAGTCCGAAATTGGTCACTTCAAGGTATTTGGGAGTATTGCATATGCTCATGTGTTGGAGGAAAAAAGGACCAAGTTCGATGACCAAAGCGAGAAACTCATCTTCATCAGCTATGATGCAAGTTCAAACCGTTATCGCCTTTACAATCCTTTGAATGGGAAGGTAATTATTAGTCGTGATGTTGTTTTTTTAATGAAGAAGCCTCTTGGGATTGAAATATACAGGAGGAAGAGTATGATTTTATTCCATATTTTGAGGAAGACGATGAAAATGAGCCAACTAGGGATGAAATGGGTGAAGGTTTGCCCAGTCCAGTGCCACCCCATTCGGCCGATCGATCGTCATCTGAAGGTTCATCTAGAGATTATGAGAATGAAATTGGTCCAAGAGGAACCCGAAGTCTACGAGAACTTAATGAGGTAAATGAAAATCAAAAAGAAATAATTCTCTATTGTCTTTTTGGTGATTATGAGCCCATTAGTTTCTAAGAAACCATTGCAAGCAAGAAATTGAAGGATGCAATGGATGAAGAAATACGAGCGATAGAGAAAAATGACACATGGGAGTTGACCAAGCTTCTAAAAGGGCACAAACCGATCAGAGTAAAGTGGGTATACAAGACAAAGAGAAATGCCAATGACATTTAAAATGAGGAGTTCACTTGGTGTAACAAATCAAGTTTAAGGGGGGTGTTGAGAAAATGAAGGGTTTTCATTATTAAACTTTATTTGTGGCATTTAGTGTAACTTTTGGTTTTTGTGGCTTTTGGCTTTTGGTTCCTTGTAACCAATAGTGACTTGAGTTTTTGGGAGTTAGGTGAGTTATGAGCATTTTATGACATTTAAAGTTTTGAACCATTGCTATTCTATGGTTATGTTTGTAAGGCGGTATAAATGCATGCTTAGTTGAATGAAAAATCATCTCCATTCATATTTGTCCTCCACATTTTTCTAACAAATATTTCAACAACTTCAACTGCGAAATGGGGTTTTGTCATGTTTTAAATTACAACCCAACTCTATAAAAGAGATCAATAAGAGAGCGAGTAATAATAAAATCAAAGCTAGTTAAAACTAGAAACAAGTGGTTTGATGGGTTCATTTACAACCACACTAGCTAAAAGAAGGAATCAACTATTAAGAAAAAGAGACATGCCAAACATTGAAATATTCTATTGCCTAGGTTGTCACGTTCTTTGAGATTTCAATGGATATGATATGGTGGTATCATCTTAGAAGCTCATCATCACTAATCTCGAAAGAGTTCAATGAAAAAGTTCTCGAACGACTTTCTTCAACAATTCCTAAATAATTTTGCGACTTTCTCAAACTCTCAAGTTCCAAATAGACTTGTTTCATTGTAGGCCTTTCTTTTCCATTTGATCTTAAACACTTTATGGCAACTGTTGCAAAGTTCTTGACAACCTCCATCATTTCCTCCTTGGCAACTGTAACATCTAGAATTTCAACAAGTTGGTTAGTCCTTTCCAATAAAATGAAGTATTCTAATAGATTTTCACCATCATTTTTGGCAAAAGTGAACGGTAGTTTTCCCGTTAAAAGCTCAACCATCAAGACTCCAAAACTATATACATCACTCTTTTCAGTGTACTGACTTGATCTGAAGTACTCAGGATCTATATACCCAAAAGTTCCCAACACTTTTGTAGTCAAATGAGATTGATCACACGACACAAATCTTGATGTTCCAAAATCAGAAACTTTTGCACAATAATTATCATCCAAAAGTATGTTTAAAGACTTGATATCTCTGTGGAAAATAGGAATTGAAGCTGCCGAATGCATGTAAGATATAGCTCCTGCAACTTCAGAAGCGATATTGAGACGATTTTCCCAAGAAAGAGAAGATGATTCTTCAAGATCTTCCTTGTGAATATGGTGTGAAAGCGTCCCATTAGAAACAAATTCATAAACTAGCAAAGGGAACTCAGTTTCTAAACAACAACCTAGAAGTTTAACAATATTTCTGTGGTTAATTTGAGAGAGG
The DNA here is from genome assembly GCA_036850905.1 of Luffa acutangula. NCBI lineage: Eukaryota > Viridiplantae > Streptophyta > Magnoliopsida > Cucurbitales > Cucurbitaceae > Luffa > Luffa acutangula. The sequence continues at coordinate 20,329,703 of CM072089.1, forward strand.
ACAATAACTTCATTGATGAATTGTTCAATCCAATTTGTGTCGATTTGCTTGGATCTTTTGATTGCAACAACGGTGTTGTCATTGAGTATCCCTTTGTAAACTGTGCCAAACCCTCCTTGACCAAGAAACCTACTTTGATTATAGTTATCCGTTGCTTGTTCCAATTCTTCCTGCGTAAATATTTTTACTCTCTCACTTTCTTGGAGTAGTTTTTCCTGCAATAAGTGGCCACCATTTTGCTTGAAAAACTTTTTCTTACCAAGTTTGCGTCTTCTTTTCTTAGTAATTAGTTGTTGTCCTTTGCATCCACAAAAGAAACAACATACTATTATCATCATACCACCTTCAGTTAATTAACAAGAATATATTAGTTTGCAATCATAATGAAAGGAATGAATATATTGACCTTTGTTAATAATTCTACAGACGTTGAAATTGAAATAATTAAATTCATATGTACACGTCCATTGAATTACCTTTCGAAACCAAAAAAAAAAAAAAAAAAAAAAAAATGTAAGAACCATATTTTTAGATCTTTTCTTTTATGTCTGGAAAAGCAATGTTTACATATCTTGGCGTCGCTAATATCAAATTAATATTTACTTTGTCAAGGTCAATGATTCAATCTCCTACCTCCATAATGGTTGATAAAAAAAGGGAAATTGCAATGGGCAGCAAAAAAAAACATTAGGATATTTGCAATAAAGTATATTATATTCAAGAGGTTAGATGTTTGAATCTCCCACCATACATATTGTCCAAAAAAAAATTAATATACCTAATTATTCATTAATGAATTATATATAAAAAATATTCAAACTAACGAAAATTCGTGTGTATACTCCAATAAAGTATATTACATTCACGAAATATACATCTAATATACTATATATTTAGTAGATTAATATATTGATATACCAATTTTAAAGTAGATTGGTTGATTGATATACGAGATTTAAAGTGGATTGGTTGACATACTAAATAAATAAATGAATGATGTAAATAATTTTAAGGGAAATTGCAATGGGTAGCAAAAAATATTAGGATATTTGCAAATCTAGCTATGATTTTTTAGGTTTGCAAACATAGCAAAATTTTAAAAATCTGATTTCCGTTTTTTTTATTATTCCAGTTTTACCCTTGTTGGTATATCAACAGGTATATTAGTAGTATATCTGATATACTTTATATTTACTGATATACGAAATATAATGTATATCAGTTAACTAATATACCAAATTTGATATACTTGAATGAATACAATGATATACCTAATATATACTTGATAGGATAAACATAACATTTGATATACTTGATTAAATGTTGATATATCAATGATATACTTAATATGTTACTTTCTTTACTTATATTTGTTATGATTTCTTTTCTCTTTATTGAATTATGTTGTGTTATTTACATCTTTTAAAATGAAATGTCATGTTATGAATGTTGATATACCATTGATATACCTCATTCGTTTTTTTTTTTTTAACTTACCTCATTTTTTTATACTAAAATAATTAATAACATTGATATACCTGATTAGGAGTAGCTAAATACATCAATGATAGACTTGTTATTAAGAAAAAAACCACTGATATATATTTTTAATTTTTGGTGTATTATGAAGGTCATGGAATGCAAAATTTGTTATAAGTATATCAATAAGATGCAATTTTAAGTATATCATTAGTGTATTAGTAGTCACTAAAAATGTAATTTAAAGTATATCATTAGTGTATCGGTAGTATATTATTAAGATGATGTATAATATATTGATGACATATTTGTCAAACATGAGCATAACTCAACTAGCATAAGATATACACATTCAACCAAGACGTTAGAGGTTTAAATCCTCTACCACACATATTGTGTCCAAATAAAACTAATATTTCTAATTCTTTATTGATGAAGTATATCAAATATATCTAAAAAAAGCTCATGTGTATACTTCATAAATGAAGTATATTATATTCACAAAATATACATATGATATACTTTATATTTAGTATATCAGTTGATTGATATACCCAATATCTAGTATATCAGAACACTAAATAAATGAATGATGTACCTGATATACAGTATATCAATAACACCATTGATATACTTTTTAAAATTCCAGCGTGTTTTAGGGGTTTTTTTTACTTTTCAACTTTAATGTTTAGGCGGGTCCACGTTTTTTTGCTATATTTGCAACATTAAAAAACTGATGACATGGTTGCAAATTCCATATTATTTTTTGCTATTCTTGCAACTGTCCCTAATTTTAATAAACTTAGTTTGAAAAAAAATCATGGAAGATAAACATAAGCCAAACCAAATAATAATCATAAGAATTCGGACAGGGGCAAAGAGAAAGAGATTGACCTATTACAATCATGATGAGGCCGTCAAGAAGTGGGCTTCTAAAAGAGTTCGGCCTGTTGTAAGTGCAGTTGAGTGACAAATATATGTAGAAGTCAAGAGGTCTGAGTAGTTGGAGTATGCTGCAAGTCTTATTTTGGTCGAAGGGAAGCAGAAGAGGCGTAAATGGGTAGATGTGGGTTGAATTCTCAAGCATGTTTGCTCCCAAAATGTTTTCTTCCTCAACCTCAAAATCCCTTGCAATGGATTCAATGCTCTCATTTGGTTGTATCATATACACACCCAAGGAGACAATCCCATTAGCTCTCTGAGCTTCCGTATGACAAGCGCATCGCAACGGAACTTGGAGTCTTTTGCCTATCGAAGAAGAATCACCGATGGAATAGTTCAAGTTCTTACTTCTCAACGTCGAACAGCTTGTGAATCCATGAAAAATATCATTTGCTATTTTTTCATAACTATCCCCCCACTCAACAGAGTAGTAATCGTAAATGTACTGATAGAAAGCACCCATACATTCACAATCAACTACTGTCATTGAAAATTTATTGCTTCCTAATGATATCTCCTCGAAAAATAAATAACCATTGTAAGACTTGGATCTTACAAGCAAAAAGGAAGAACAGTATTTAGAATCATTATCATTACAAGTGTAAAGGACAGAAGTATCGTTGGAAAAGCAACTTGCTTGATTTCCAACATATGGCTGTTGGCAGAGGAATTGGAAGGGAAAGAGGAAGAGGATGAGGATGAAACAAACAGGACAATACCATAAAAAGGAGGCTTCCATTATTCTCACAGTTTTTGCTTTGCTTCAGATCACCTCCTACTGGCTTCTTTATATTATAGTGGAGGCCATATGTGGACTTCGGTTCTTCAAAATAATGGAAAAACAAAATTTTTGTTTCAAGAGTTTTAAATCCTGCAAATCTATGGTAATATATTGCTATCAATAATGAGTTTCATTCCATTATTTTTTCCTTTTTCGTCCGATAAATGTGGACCATAGATTTCAAATTCCAATCTCAAACATTCCAAATGAACTATGTTCATATTGACCAATAAATTTGATTTTAAAATTGGGACGAATATATTCTTTAAATGGTTTTTTCAAAAGGTAAAATGAGAAAAATATATAATCATAAAACAATTCTGAATAAAATTAAAATACAAAAACAAAAAAAAAAAAACAATCCGCGAGTTTTGTAAATAACATAAATGTGAAATTTATAAATTATTTTAAAAATAACAATTATCTATAAAAATGAGACTAGTCATGTTAGTTGTTGCTTACCGAATTAAATTATCATATTACAGAACTCGTTGTCATTGATGTGATTAATGTGAAGCTACTTCTTTTGCAAGTTGGAAATTGTCTTTTGTGCATGTTGAACAATTCAAAGTTGGGAATGAAGATACATCAGCGTTGCAACCTCTTTAAAACTCTCGAATGTAAATCTTTAAATTTATCTATCCCTAATAATCGTTGAATACAAAATTGAGATACTTTGACCATTTCTCTCTCACACATCGGTGCAAAATTATTTGTCTCATTGCACCAAGAACACCTAAACATTTCTTAAGATCAAAGTAGAAAGAACCACACACAAAACGCAATTCATTTTTAGTCTTTATTTCCTACCTTTCGTTTTATCTTCCATCCTTTTCATGAATTATTAGTCTCTTACTTTGAATTTTTGTTTTCAAAGAAAAGTAGGAACCGTGTAACTATCTTAATTAATGGTATTTAGACCCACTAGATGCAACCCCACATGCACGCTAACATACATAAAAGCATCGGTAGATTTAGGAGGGCACCCCCAAAATGTTAAATTAAGAAAAAGAGTAGTTATTATAGTAAAAACATTTAGCTTTTACCATAAATGTTAAATTATCAAGTTTAGTCCCTGAATATTCAAGGTTGTGTCAATTTAGTCATTGAACTTTAAAAAATGTCAAATAGGTCCTTGAAATTTGAATTTTGTGTCCAATAGATCCCTGTAACTTTAAGAAGTATCTAATAAGTTTTTAAACTTTCACTTTTGTGTCCAATATGTCCTTCAACTGTCAATTTTGTGTCTAATAAGTCTTTGACTTATTCGACATTTTTTAAAATTCATTGGTCTATTAGATACAAAACTAGAAGTATAGGGTCCCAATAGACATAAAATTAAATTTTATATTCAATAAATTGGTTAATTTTTTAAAATCTGGAATGTACTAGAGATCTAATAGACAAAAAAATTAAAATTCAAGACCTATTAGACTTTTTAAAGTTCAAAGACCTAATTAATACAACATTTTTTTTAGTACATCAACATTTGGGGGTGGGGAGATTCGAACCTCTGACCTCTTGGTCGAGAGTACATGCCAAATATCTTTGAGTAAAACTCACTTTGGCCTAATTAATACGACCTTGAAAGTTGAAGGAATAAACTTATAATAAAACCCATACTTTTTCAATTTTGTAAACTATAAGTGATTATATTTAATAATTTAAATTTTCAAGTTATATATCCTTCATTCGGAGGAATGTCATTTGTGGATAATAAACGAAACCTTTTTACACACATATGGCTTTAAAAAAATGGGGATAAGAACGTTTGTTCTTTACAGGGTATCTGCAGACTCCTCAAAAGGACAATAATAAAAAGGATTGATGGTTGTTTGTGCGTAACTAAAGGGGAAGAAGATTTTTCTACAACAGACAGAGACCGAAGATGATAGAAAAATAAATGGAATATCGCTAAATTATTATTAGTATTTTTTCTCTATGTTGGCTATTTCAATATTATAATTCAGGAAACCTTAATTAAGCAATTGATTTTGTCATGCGCAACTTTAGTTGTTGGTGTCGTTTTTATAATTAATTAATCATTAAATAATTATAAATTACATTCCTATATTTATGGTTGGATTTTATGTCCTACAATTCGTAGTTTGTAAATGGTAAACAAATTTTATTTTTCAATTAAGTTGTTCTTGAGGTTTATTCAGTAAAAGTTGTTATTGAATAATAAGTGAATTGCACATTATATAACTTAAATCCAATAAACTAAACATCCCGGGCTATAACATGTATACTTCAACTATATGTAGAGACATAAAAGTGGATCAAATTCAAGTAATAGTCAAAACATTCTATAGTATAGGGATAGAGCTAGGTACCTTATCCTGGAGACACTATGGACTCGACCCACTTTTTATATGATACAAATGATGTGATCTCGTAAATCTTTCATGTGGAGACATGCGAGTGAGGGCATCCGATGCAGTGAGTTTGCATAAGACCAAAACCACGAAATAGTCACTTTTACTTTATAACACCATTTACTATTAAGATTGTTAGGTTTTATGCCCTAAAACTCGTAGATAGTAAATGAAACAAATTAATTAACCTCAATAAAGTGTTATATGAGTGATTCAGTAATTTTTTATTGAATAATCGAGTTTCGCATTAATTAACCCTAAATCCAATAAACTAAGATCCAAGGCTCTTTAAATGAAACTTGGACTAGTGTATGGGGACATACATGGATCAGTGTTCAAGTAACAACATAAATAGTCTATAGTATAGGGTTGGTTGGGTACCTTATCCTGGTGACACTATGTGATACGACCCGCTTTGTATTTGATACAGATGCATTGATCCAAAGCATCCATGTAGGAGACATGTGAATGGGGGTATCCTATGCAATGAGTTTGCATAAGACCAGACCACGAAATAGTAAACACTAGATGTAACGTCGTTGACTAGTTTAGGTTTATATTTTAATAGGATGACCTAAGTAATTGATAGCGCTCATTTATGTGAGTTATTTAGCCTTAAAAACCTAGGTTATTGTTCGGAAAGCAAGGATTTTGTGTTTAAAACCTTATCATTTCAAGTCATTTTAGCAAAAGTTGTAGAATCATGAAGAAAATCTTAGAATTATAGAATTTAAGCTTAAAATATACAAAAAGAGATTATTTTTGTAAGCATTTATCCAAGTTAATGTTTTTGTGCAGAAGACTTTGCGGGAGGAAGATGCGCTCGCAAGAAGATATTAAAGGGTAGTGAAGTAAGTGTGGTGAAGCTGAAGAATTGCGCCTGCATCTAGACTTGAGGATGTGGGATATGTGATCAAAATGCGCCCGCAAGCCATATAAAGAAAGTAGCCCCATGTTGAAGACAGACTTGTCAAGGCAGCACACAGGAGAAAATGCGCCTGATATGCGGCCGCAACTGGGCTTTCCGACAGAATACCGAGATTCGCGGGATCTTCACAAAATTGTCCGAAAATCTCCAATCTGGTATTAAATCTTCAAAGATTATGGATTCTTACCTTCCAAGGCCTTCTTGTTGGGTTTTATGCCCTAAAACTCGTAGATAGTGAATGTAACCGTTGACCGGATATTAATGAAATAATATTGATATATTTTCCATTAATTGTTATTAGTTATTTTATATATGTCTTTGCTTAATAATAACCCTAATCCAATAAACTAGACATCCAAGGCTGTGATATGAGTCTTGAACTATATGTAGCGACATATGGGATCATTGTTCAAGAAACAGCCTAAAGGGTCTATAGTATAGGGATAAGACTGGGTGCCTTATCCTGGTGACACTATGGATACGGCCCACTTTGTATTTGATACAAACGCTGCGATCCAACGCGTTCGTGTAGGAGACATGCGAGTGGGGGTATCCTATGCAATGAGTTTGCATAAGACCGGACCGCGAAATAGTAACCATTAGTTATAACACCGTTAACTAGTTGGTTTTCTATTTCACTAGGACGACCGAGACAACTTAGTCTTAATCCTGAGTTGATTATGGACTCCTGCTCATGAGAGACTGTCCTTTGATTTGCATGGGTGAGAGTGGCCAATACGCCGACTCAATAAGCCTACCACTTTGGGGACAAGATCGAATGGGGAGCTGGGAACATAATCGTACAAGATGGAATTCACTCCTTCCCGACTTTAGGGAAGCAGATGAGTGTTCCCTTAAGTGATTACTCCGAGTCTTGAACAAAGGGCCCTACCCTCTCAATGGCACGAGAGGGTTTTCTGTTTAATGGTTGGACCATAAACAGATTGTTCATTAGAGGAGAATTGGTACTTAAGGAAATAGAGGTGACCCAGGGGTAAAACGGTAATTTGACCCAGCTGGTGTTACGGACACTCGTGAAGGACTAACTAGTCGATATTGGTCTAAGTTCCGTGGACACAGAAAATATGTCTGCAGTGAGAAGAGTGCAACTGTGAGTCTATAGTGGAATGTACACACAGTTAACGAATATTGATTATTGTGGTTAATGAGTTTAACCAATTAATCTCACATCGTTGGAGCTTCTGATCTGCAGGTCCATTAGGTCCCACTGGTAGCTCGTAAAGTAATTTGAGGCAACTAAGTAATTAAATGTAAATTGAAAATGTTCAATTTACTAAGGGAAATAAATATAATATATATTGATATATTATTATGAGAGAAATTAATATTTGAAAAGTTCAAATATAAATTTATGGAAGATTGAAAAGAATTAATTAATTTAAGTCCTAAAAGTGTTTGGGCAAAATTAATTAATTCAAGGCCGGAAATTAAATATGTGATATTTAATTGGTGGTTAATTAATTAAAGAATTCATTAACCATGAATTAATCAATTATGTAAATAATTAATCACTTAAGGAAGTGATTAATCATTTATGGGAATGATCTAATTACTTATGGAAGAAATTAGTCATTTATGGAAAAGATTAATCAATTGGGGAATTGATTGATCATGATTGATTAATTAAGGAATAAAGATTGAATCAATTTTGGAAAAGATTGATTTTATTGAATATTTTATTCATGGCCTCTCTTCTATAAATAGAACACTAGACCTAATTGGTCATGACACTTGACACTCTTGAAAGACAAGACCTAGAATTCTCTCTAGCCTCCCTCTTAGAGAAAGACTCCCACAAGTCTTTGGCCTCCTAGACTTAGAGACATACCGGTGTAACCTCTGTGGTTATTGTGTCAATCAAAGAAGAATTTCCAGCGAAGAATACCTTGAAGCGGCTGCTGCGTTTTCGTTCGTGGAGCTTCGTTGGCGAAGAACGGTCAAGTCTACAACGGAGGTTTGTAACGGTTCTTCCTCTTTTCGTTAGAAAAGTTTTTAAAATAAATTTAGATTTATTTTAGCATGTTTAAACCGATTTTACAGCGGCTTTAAAGTTAGTTTAAAGTTTTGTTTGAGTTTTCGTAACGGTTTTTTAAAGTTAATTAATATACGGCGTAAGGTCCAATCGATGCGCTTCCGCTGCGTGGGGACTTTTATTCCCTTCAATCGGCATCAGAGCCATCGCTGTCCCTATTAATTAATTTTAAAAAGTTGCGATAGGCTCTAATAGGTGGGATTTATGCATATTGTATGTTCGGTTTGCATTGAACTGTTTGGGTTAATTTTATGGCCATAGATTTTATTTTTATGTGATTTTGATCATGTAAGGCCCGGTGTTTCGGGTATATTATGTAAAATCGAGTCCTATGTAAGTCCGGGTCTAGAATAGGTTTTTATGAGATGAAAATCGGAGCAATCGTCGCTGAAATCGGGGCCAAAATCGGAGAAAAGTTGCTGTTTCTGCCCAGAAATTGCCTCCAGACGCAACAGCGTCGGGACGCTCCTTCAACAGCGTCTCGACGCTGTCCCGATACCGAAGGCGCTCGGTAAGGAAAGCACACAGCGTCGGGACGCTACCTCAACAGCGTCTCGACGCTGTCTCGATTACGCAGGCGCCAGATATGGAAAACGCACAGCGTCGGGACGCTAATCTACACAGCGTCTCGACGCTGTCACGATGGAGGCGCGACCTAGGGTTCCAAATGGCGCGGTTCAAGCGAGGCCGGTCCGGTTCGGACCGGTTCGGCTGGGCTGGGACCTATTTGGTCCGGTTCAGCCAATTTTTGGCATGGTTCGTGATTTTGGAGGCCGGTTCGAGGTGGTTCGGGGCGGTTCGAGCTGTCTAGACCAATTCTGGAGCTGTACATGTGTTTTTTAGGATAGAATTTAGCTAAATTATTGTAATTTAATGCTTTATTTTATCCTAGGGGCCAAAATTAACCGGTTCAATTGCTATTTATATGCTTTATGGATGTCATATAGATTATTTAATCCCACCTTAGGTTATAAACATGCTCATGCATTTTTTATATATTATAAATTGTTATAATGTATGTTTAAATGCATGGATTTGTTTTCATATTTTTAATACAAGTGTATATTAATTATATGAAAAATTGGAAAGCATGAAGCATGTCATTACTTAAATTAAATATAAATAGTTATGTTTAATGTGATGAATGAAGCATGCTTGGTTGATTTTCTTGATTGGCTTATAATTGTTATAATAAAAGAAAATCAAAATTGCATGAAGCATGAAACATCCATAGTTATTAATATAATTGTTATATTATTCATGCAATTGATGAGGCTTAATTATTCAATTTGAATGAGATTGTTGAATGAATTAAACCCTAGATTCTTGATTATAGGATTAATCATTAAAATTTGAAATAGTTCTTTAATATTAATGGTTAGAAACCGTCAATCTATAATCAAGATTTGCATGCAAACATGAGATCATAGGATAAATTGAATTAATTTTAAATCGTTTAAAATTAATTAGACCTAGATCGATTTCTAATAGGATTAGAATCTTTTCTTACTTAGAATTAAAAATAGTTTTAATTTACTAAGTAGGAAAAACATTGCTATGATTATAAGGGAACTCCACCGGTAATGTTCTGTCTAAGGCTGGAGGTATTTAAGTTGACGGTTTACGGAACACCTCCTACCTGGGAACTGACCTGGAATACCGGAGTTGAATTAATCATAGTTAAATGTTAGCATGCAATGTCACTAGGTTTATTAAAAGTGTTTAATGCACCTAGATCTTTAGAGTAAAGACCTTACATTACTGAGGTTATAAGGGAACTCTCTCGGTAAAGTTCTGTCTAAGGCTGGGGGTATTTAAGTTGACGGTTTACGGAACACCTCCTACCTGGGAACTAACCGGATTGAGTTGAATTAACCATGGTAATGTTGACTTGCAATGTTGGGTTTATTAAAAAGTTTAATTCACCCAAAAGATTGCAGTTGAATCCTTTCCATAATTGTTATAATAGGATCAGACTTAGATAGATTGACTTAGCCGAATACTATCTAAGTTAAACAACCCTATATTAACCTTAGGACATTTTCAGTGGGAGAAAAATTACAAAACGAGATTTAAATCAAGTTTTGCTCCTACGTCCCTATATTCACAACGTGAGATTCATGCTCGGCTTCGAGTCGCCCTAGGAGCGGCCTCCCTTCGGAAAGTGTTTGCATGGGTCAATATCAAGGTGAATGGGAAAAATGTCCAGAGTAAGTGGGAGCGGGACACGTGTCAACGTATCCCTCGGTCTCCGCCCATAGTTCACACCGTGAGAGTCCTATGATCCGCCTGCAGGTTGCCCTGGCGCATCCATCCCTTCGGAGGGCCTGATCATAGGATTCGGAACATCGTGAACTCCTGAAAAGGATAGGAGCTCTTAGGCTAATCACCAACAGTTGTCTTTCCCTTCGGTAGCCTGTTGGTGCGTGCCTCTGAGATCTGAAAGTGGGAGGGTTACACTTACGAGGATGAGTTAAAAGTGTTAACAAATCCTTGACCGAACAACGGTGGCTAATGTCTATAGGAATATGAGTTATTCTGGAATTAGAATTAGCTGAGAGGTGTCTCATTTCAAAGGAGGAGTACCTGATCACCCTTCGGTGGCTGATATTCTAAACCTCTGAAACGTCGTTGCAAAACTAAATCGATAGTTTTAGGGTTCTGTGATTGTCTGTTTTGCTAAATTGATTGGATTGTGTGCAATTGTTTGCTTGTATGATGGGTTAAGGCAAAGATAACTAATACGGTCATTGTTTGTTTAAATTTCAGCAATGTCTTCCTCAATTGTCTCTCTGCTTAAAAATGAGAAATTAACCGGCGAAAATTATGCTACGTGGAAATCGAACCTGAATACGATTCTTGTTGTCGATGATCTACGGTTCGTCTTAACGGAGGATTGTCCTCCAGCCCCTGCTCGTAATGCATCCCAGGCAGTTAAGGATGCTTATGACCGCTGGACAAAGGCCAATGATAAGACTCGCGTCTATATCTTAGCCAGCTTATCTGAAGTTTTGGCTAAAAGGCATGAGAGCATGGTAACAGCGAGGGAGATTATGAACTCTCTCCAGGAGATGTTTGGACAACCGTCCTACCAACTCCACCATGACGCTCTCAAATACGTTTATAGCTGTCGCATGAAAGAGGGCACGTCTGTTCGGGAGCATGTCCTGGATATGATGGTCCAATTCAACGTGGCAGAGGCAAACGGGGCGGTCATAGATGAGCGTAGTCAGGTTGCATTCATCTTAGAATCTCTTCCGAAGAGTTTTCTACAGTTTCGAAGCAATGCAATGATGAATAAAATAACATTCAACCTGACTAGCCTCCTGAATGAGCTACAGCTCTATCAGTCTCTTCTTAAGAACAAGGGACAGATAGAAGGAGAGGCAAACGTTGCTCACTCTAAAAGAAAGTTCGAGAAGGGTTCATCCTCTGGAACTAAATCTGTAGCCACTTCTTCAAAGAAAACTCAGAAGAAGAAAGGAAACAAGGGGAAAGCTCCCAGTACTGCTGCTAAAAGCAAGGGAAAAGCCAAAGCTGTGGCAGATAAGGGCAAGTGTTTTCACTGCAATGTAGATGGACATTGGAAGAGAAACTGCCCAAAGTACCTTGCTGAGAAAAAGAAGGAAAAGGAAGGTAAATTTGATTTACTTGTTTTAGAAACATGCCTGGTTGAACATGATGAGTTTACCTGGATACTTGATTCAGGAGCAACTAATCATGTTTGCTCTTCTTTTCAGGAAAATAGTTCCTTTCGGCAGTTGAACGATGGAGAAATGACACTCAGGGTCGGAACTGGAGAAGTCATTTCAGCTAAAGCAGTGGGAGCTGCAAAGTTATTTTTTAGAAATAGATTCTTACTTTTAGAAAGTTTGTTAATCGTTCCCAAGATTAAGAGGAACTTAATTTCTATTTCATGTTTGATTGAACAATCGTATACAGTTACTTTTGATATGAATGAAGCGTTCATTTATAAAAATGGTATACTCATTTGTTCAGCAAAATTGGAAAATAACTTGTATGTTTTAAGACCAACCGAAAACAAAGCACTTTTAAATCACGAATTATTTAAAACTGCTGAAACTCAAAGTAAAAGGCAAAAGATTTCTCCATCAAGTAACAATACTCATCTTTGGCATCTTAGACTTGGTCATATAAACATCGATAGGATCGGTCGTTTGGTAAAGAATGGACTTCTAAGTAAGTTAGAAGATGATTCACTACCACCTTGTGAATCTTGTCTCGAGGGAAAAATGACCAAAAGACCCTTTACTGGAAAAGGTTACAGAGCCAAAGAACCCTTAGAGTTAATACATTCGGATCTATGTGGTCCAATGAATGTGAAAGCTCGAGGAGGGTACGAATATTTCATCTCATTTATAGATGATTATTCAAGATATGGTTACTTATACCTAATGGGACATAAGTCTGAAGCCCTTGAAAAGTTTAAGGAGTTTAAGGCTGAAGTTGAAAACCTATTAGGTAAATCTATCAAAGTACTTCGATCTGATCGAGGAGGGGAGTATATGGATCAAAGATTCCAGGACTATATGATAGAACATGGAATCCAATCTCAACTCTCAGCCCCTGGTACACCTCAGCAGAATGGTGTGTCAGAAAGGAGAAATAGAACCTTGTTAGACATGGTTCGATCAATGATGAGCTATGCTCAATTGCCTAGCTCGTTTTGGGGGTATGCAGTGGAGACTGCAGTATACATCTTGAACAATGTTCCCTCGAAAAGTGTTTCTAAAACACCTTTCGAGTTATGGAAGGGGCGTAAACCTAGTTTGCATCACTTTCGCATCTGGGGTTGTCCAGCACACGTGCTTGTGACGAATCCTAAGAAACTGGAACCTCGTTCAAAACTGTGCCAATTTGTTGGTTACCCTAAAGAAACGAGAGGTGGTTATTTCTACGACCCACAAGAAAATAAGGTGATTGTATCGACAAACGCCACTTTCTTAGAGGAAGACCACATGAGAGATCATAAACCACGAAGCAAAATAATATTAGGAGAAGCTACTGAAGAATCATCAAGAGTTGTTGATGAAGTTGGACCTTCAACAAGGGTTGATGAAGGAACTAGTTCTTCAGATCCATCCCGTCCATCTCAAACGTTGGGAATGCCTCGACGCAGTGGGAGGGTTGTGTTACAACCTGATCGCTACTTGGGTTTAACAGAAACTCAGGTTGTCATACCTAATGATGGCATAGAGGATCCATTGTCCTATCGACAGGCAATGAATGACGAAGATAAGGATGAATGGGTCAAAGCCATGAACCTGGAAATGGAGTCAATGTACTCCAATTCTGTATGGGAACTTGCAGATCTACCATATGGGGTAAAACCCATAGGGTGCAAATGGATCTATAAGAGAAAAAGAGATGCAGCTGGAAAGGTACAGACCTTCAAAGCTAGACTAGTGGCAAAGGGTTATACCCAAAAGGAGGGGGTTGACTATGAAGAAACCTTTTCTCCTGTAGCCATGTTAAAGTCCATAAGAATTCTTTTATCCATTGCCACATATTATGACTATGAAATATGGCAAATGGACGTCAAGACTGCCTTTCTGAATGGTAATCTTGAGGAGAATATCTTTATGTCTCAACCCGAAGGGTTCATAGCCCAAGGTCAGGAACAAAAGGTTTGTAAGCTAAATCGATCCATTTATGGATTGAAACAAGCATCCAGATCATGGAACATTAGATTTGATACTGCAATCAAATCTTTTGGCTTTGACCAAAACGTTGATGAGCCTTGTGTATACAAGAAAGTCAACAAAAGGAAAGTAGCTTTTCTAATACTTTATGTAGACGATATCCTACTCATTGGGAATGATGTAGGATACCTAACTGACATTAAGAAATGGCTAGCAGCCCAATTCCAAATGAAAGATCTGGGAGAGGCTCAATATGTTCTGGGAATCCAAATCATTAGGGATCGTAAGAACAAAACGCTAGCTCTGTCTCAAGCAACGTATATTGACAAGATGTTGTCTCGATATTCGATGCAAAACTCCAAGAAGGGACTCCTACCCTTCAGACATGGGGTACACCTGTCTAAGGAACAATCTCCTAAGACACCTCAAGAAGTTGAGAACATGAGACACATTCCCTACGCCTCAGCTGTGGGCAGCTTAATGTATGCTATGCTCTGCACTAGGCCTGACATATGTTATGCAGTGGGAGTAGTCAGTAGGTATCAGTCTAATCCAGGGTTGGACCACTGGGGAGCGGTTAAGAATATCCTCAAGTATCTTCGGAGAACGAGGGACTACATGCTTGTGTACGGAGCTAAGGATTTGATTCTTACTGGATACACTGATTCTGACTTTCAAGCTGATAAGGATTCTAGGAAATCCACATCAGGGTCAGTATTCACCCTCAATGGAGGAGCAGTAGTGTGGAGAAGCATCAAACAAGGATGCATAGCAGACTCAACCATGGAGGCTGAGTATGTAGCAGCTTGCGAAGCAGCTAAGGAGGCAGTGTGGCTCAGAAAGTTCTTGACTGATTTGGAAGTAGTTCCGAATATGAACGTGCCCATAACACTATACTGTGACAACAGTGGGGCTGTAGCCAACTCAAAAGAACCTCGTAGCCACAAACGGGATAAACACATCGAGAGGAAGTATCACCTGATACGGGAGATTGTGCAAAGAGGAGATGTGATCGTCACTAAGATCGCCTCGGAGCACAACATCGCTGATCCATTTACAAAGGCTCTCACGGCTAAAGTGTTTGAGGGTCATCTAGAAGGTCTAGGTCTACGAGATATGTATGCCATCTAATCTAGGGCAAGTGGGAGAAATGTATAATGGGTATAAGGATGCCCTAGTTCATTGTATTTCCAGCTTTAGATTATTGCATTTACATCCCACTAACTAAGTGTTTTAGTTCAAGTGGGAGTTTGTTGGGTTTTATGCCCTAAAACTCGTAGATAGTGAATGTAACCGTTGACCGGATATTAATGAAATAATATTGATATATTTTCCATTAATTGTTATTAGTTATTTTATATATGTCTTTGCTTAATAATAACCCTAATCCAATAAACTAGACATCCAAGGCTGTGATATGAGTCTTGAACTATATGTAGCGACATATGGGATCATTGTTCAAGAAACAGCCTAAAGGGTCTATAGTATAGGGATAAGACTGGGTGCCTTATCCTGGTGACACTATGGATACGGCCCACTTTGTATTTGATACAAACGCTGCGATCCAACGCGTTCGTGTAGGAGACATGCGAGTGGGGGTATCCTATGCAATGAGTTTGCATAAGACCGGACCGCGAAATAGTAACCATTAGTTATAACACCGTTAACTAGTTGGTTTTCTATTTCACTAGGACGACCGAGACAACTTAGTCTTAATCCTGAGTTGATTATGGACTCCTGCTCATGAGAGACTGTCCTTTGATTTGCATGGGTGAGAGTGGCCAATACGCCGACTCAATAAGCCTACCACTTTGGGGACAAGATCGAATGGGGAGCTGGGAACATAATCGTACAAGATGGAATTCACTCCTTCCCGACTTTAGGGAAGCAGATGAGTGTTCCCTTAAGTGATTACTCCGAGTCTTGAACAAAGGGCCCTACCCTCTCAATGGCACGAGAGGGTTTTCTGTTTAATGGTTGGACCATAAACAGATTGTTCATTAGAGGAGAATTGGTACTTAAGGAAATAGAGGTGACCCAGGGGTAAAACGGTAATTTGACCCAGCTGGTGTTACGGACACTCGTGAAGGACTAACTAGTCGATATTGGTCTAAGTTCCGTGGACACAGAAAATATGTCTGCAGTGAGAAGAGTGCAACTGTGAGTCTATAGTGGAATGTACACACAGTTAACGAATATTGATTATTGTGGTTAATGAGTTTAACCAATTAATCTCACATCGTTGGAGCTTCTGATCTGCAGGTCCATTAGGTCCCACTGGTAGCTCGTAAAGTAATTTGAGGCAACTAAGTAATTAAATGTAAATTGAAAATGTTCAATTTACTAAGGGAAATAAATATAATATATATTGATATATTATTATGAGAGAAATTAATATTTGAAAAGTTCAAATATAAATTTATGGAAGATTGAAAAGAATTAATTAATTTAAGTCCTAAAAGTGTTTGGGCAAAATTAATTAATTCAAGGCCGGAAATTAAATATGTGATATTTAATTGGTGGTTAATTAATTAAAGAATTCATTAACCATGAATTAATCAATTATGTAAATAATTAATCACTTAAGGAAGTGATTAATCATTTATGGGAATGATCTAATTACTTATGGAAGAAATTAGTCATTTATGGAAAAGATTAATCAATTGGGGAATTGATTGATCATGATTGATTAATTAAGGAATAAAGATTGAATCAATTTTGGAAAAGATTGATTTTATTGAATATTTTATTCATGGCCTCTCTTCTATAAATAGAACACTAGACCTAATTGGTCATGACACTTGACACTCTTGAAAGACAAGACCTAGAATTCTCTCTAGCCTCCCTCTTAGAGAAAGACTCCCACAAGTCTTTGGCCTCCTAGACTTAGAGACATACCGGTGTAACCTCTGTGGTTATTGTGTCAATCAAAGAAGAATTTCCAGCGAAGAATACCTTGAAGCGGCTGCTGCGTTTTCGTTCGTGGAGCTTCGTTGGCGAAGAACGGTCAAGTCTACAACGGAGGTTTGTAACGGTTCTTCCTCTTTTCGTTAGAAAAGTTTTTAAAATAAATTTAGATTTATTTTAGCATGTTTAAACCGATTTTACAGCGGCTTTAAAGTTAGTTTAAAGTTTTGTTTGAGTTTTCGTAACGGTTTTTTAAAGTTAATTAATATACGGCGTAAGGTCCAATCGATGCGCTTCCGCTGCGTGGGGACTTTTATTCCCTTCACTTCTCACACTAATCTCGGCAGCCAACCTCACCTCTCAAGGTTTATAAAAGAGGACCAAGATGCAAGAAGCAAATGGAGCTTGGAGTTTTCGTCCTTAGGATAGATTTTTAAGTTTTCTCTTCTCATCTTGTAACCACTCCGAGTTTTGGGTCTTTCAGCCTTTGTCAGCTCTTCCATTCAAAAGAAGAATAAGAGAAAGGTTTGTCTCTCATTGAAAAATGGCAAGGGCAAGCTAGATAGAAAGAGAGATCCTTAATCGAGTCTTGTCTTTACTTTCTGTTTTGAATTCTTTTATTTCCAACAGTGTTTTTGTTGTTTTCCTTTACTTTTCAGTTGTAAGTTAAACTTTTGTACTCAATTCTTTCTTTAATATTAATTTAAGTTGTTTTTTCTTTATGTCGAGTTTGATTTCTTTTATGTTTTCTACTTTAGTTTCAATTATGAGCTAAACTTCTACTTGGGGGTTCAAATATGTGGATTCCTTGTGTAAAAGAATGCCCCGCCTATGCAAAAGCTGAAGGATTGGAATTCCCAATTCCGTTACAGTGGAAGCAATTGGATCGTTCGTAAATTAATTTTGTTCTACAAAATACTAATACATTGGCAAAAAGTTAAGCGATGAGAAACATACATCCGTCTGACGACTCTGAATTCTTCAACGGACGCCACCAGGGCTTCCCCACTGTAACTCTGAGATTAGGAACGTAATTGTGGGACTACCTAATCTTGAATGGGAAAAACTCTTAGAGAGAAAAATTCTCTCTAGAGTTCTTGAGTTGAGAGAATATGTGAGGGAGGCTAGAATGAGACCTTAGGGTTAGAGTTCTCATAACCTTTCCTTTTATAAGAGAGGAAACCCTAATGTGAGGTTATGAAACAATCTTGACCGTTAGACCAAGGTGTCTCTCTTGACATCGTACCCATCCGCGTCGAGAGAGACCTATTCTGTCGATGTCGTTAATGACCTATTTAAATAGGACTTTGTTTTCTTGCATCTGATAGCGAGCATAACAAGCTATTTTTCCCTATCTATTTTAGTTAGTCTTTGATATTAAATTAGCCAAATTTATGCATTTTAATGTTCTATTTGTAGGAATCATTTATTGCAGCTAAATCAAGAAAATTGAGTTAATCGGGTGTTCAGAACACGAAAAGAGCCCGAAGAACCGAAAAGAATCAAATTAGAGGCTTCTAAAATAGGCACATCCGAGAGCCAGAGTCGAGATGCTGCTCTTGCACGTCTCATGATAGCGAGCATAGCTAGCTTGTTTTTCCTAATTAATTTAGCTAGTCTTTTATGATTAATTGGCCAAATTTATGCATTTTCAAGTTTTATTTGTAGGAAATGTGTTTTGGAGCTTAATTGAGAAATTGGAGCCAAATGGATGTTCGGGATGCGAAAAGAGATTCAGCATGACACTTGTAAACCAAACCGAATCGGATCGAGCCGGTTCGGTTCTTTTATTTTCACCCCTACTACTGATAATGCTTCCTTTACTTTTGAATGAGTCTACTTTTGCCCTTTTCTAAAAAGTGGAATTGGTTTGTTTTGACTAACCAATATAATGTTGTAAATTCCAAGTCAGTTGGAATCATTCAAACTTTGATGTCCAACGACAGGACCAACGTGGTCCCAAAGGTTTTCTTGTTCTTTTTCCTTTTCTTTTTTTAATTTTATTTACTTTACTTATTCTTAGAATATACTTTTATTGAAACTCATTTGTAAGATATTATAGTTTTAATTAAAATGATACAAAACCATATCTTGAAAAGTTGCTTTTTGCTTTTCTATAAATAAAATAACAATTGTTTTTTGCCAAATGCCATCAAAATAAATAAATAAATAAATATCCCTCCTCCATGGTAGATGATGAAACCATAAAAAAAAAAAAAAAAAAAAAAAAAAAAAAAAAAACTCCTGATTTGTTAAAAAACCTCTCGATTGGGATCTCATCGAGGGGCTTGAATAGCGATTTTACTAAATGATTTGATAAAATTTGTCAAATTCAAAATCTAATTGTCATGTTACAGTTGCTATACTTCTATATCTTTTTTTTAATTGAACAACAATCTAAAATTGAGGTATTTGAACCTTTGACCTCTTAATCGAAAGTATAGGCTAATTAACACTTAACCTATACCCTGTTTCAAAAAAAAAACACTTACCTATACCCACCTGGACAGTTATCTTATTTTATTTTATTTTATTATTATATTTTTTTTACAACATGTGGGGGTAAAGGATTTGAACCACATACCTCTTGATCGTTAGTACAAGCTTTATGTCAATTGAACTGATTTTTGCTTGGTTATCATTTTTTGCCCTAAACTTTAGGGATTGTATTAATTTCAATCTCAAACTTTCAATTTCATAAAATTGAACCGAAACTTAGTAAGTTGTATCAATTTTAACCATGAACTTTTAATTTCATCAAATTGAACTTTAAACGTAGCAAATTGTATCAATTTTAACCCCAACTTACGAAAGTTTTGTAATGTGAACCTTCAGTTACATTTTTGTGTGAACCATTATTAAAGCATGTAATTGACTATTTCTTTTCTTAAAAAAATCTATTTTGCACCTTAATTGATTTCTTGTAAAAAAAATTATTGGAGAAATTTTTTATTTGAAGAAACTTTTGCTACCGAGAAGTTTTACCTGAGTTTTCTCTCATTTTTTTCTTATTATGTTTGTGAGTTTTGTTGGTTTTTTATTAGGTACTTAGAAAAGCATGCAATGATGAGTTGATATAAAAGATATTTGTGGATTTTTTTTTTTTCATTTTAGATGACTTTTTCTTGTTTATTGAGAACTTTGTATTTTTTTTTTTTTTTTTTTGTTGCTATCTAGGATTACGAAAGCAAATAATTTTGGATTATTTTTTTCTTTAAATGGTTGTTGTTTTTTTTTTATATGAATTTTGTGGGGTTTCTTTTTTCTTCTTTTGTTTTTGTTTTTTCTCCTACTAATTAGAAGAACATGCAAATGTAGGAAACAAAAGCAAAACAATTTTTTTTTTCTTCTCATATTTGCTAGATTTTTTTTTTGTTGCTAATAACATTGTAAGTTTTTTAGGAAGAACACTAATAATAATGAGAAGAATCAATGTAGAGTATTTAATTTCTTCCAATGAAGAGTTACTTCAACAAATTTCTTACAAGAAACCAACTTAGTACAATGTGGATCTAAAGAAAAGAGGAAATTGTCGGTCACTATTTGCTTTAATGGCAATTCAAATGGAATGTTAATTGAAAGTCTACTTAGCAACTATTGAATCTAAGAGTAAATGAAGCCTTGCATATTTGCTTCATTAATGTTAAGCCTTTAAATAGGCAAGAAGATCTGTACAGATGGAACATAACTTACATAATAGAAAGAGAGCTAAGAAACTGAAGTAGTTTTACAATTTAATACTCCCCTCAAGATGGGGATACAATGTTTAAAATTCCCATCTTGGATAATAGGGACTCAAAGGATTTTCGAGGCAATGGCTTGGTGAAGATGTTCGCCAATTGAAGGTGAGTCTGAATGGGTAAGATCTTCACATTTCCCTGACTGATATGATCTCGAACAAAGTGGCAGTCAAGCTCGATATGCTTTGTTCTTTCATGGAAAATGGGATTGGATGCAATATGTACAACAACATCATTTTCACAAAACAGAAGAGTATGAGCAGTGGAAGTAATCTGCAGGTCTGTGAGGAGATGTTTCAACCAAATTAACTCACTAGCTGTAGCTGCCAATGCTCTGTATTCCGCCTCTGCAAATGAGCGGGAGATAGTGAACTGTTTCTTTGACTTCCATGAAACAAGAGCTTCGCCTAAGAAGATGCAAAAGCCTGGGGTTGACTTTCTAGTGTCAAGACAGGATGCCCAGTTGGCATCCGTGAATGCACGCAGTTGTAGAGAACTTGAGGCTGGAAGAAACAACCCTTGTCCAGGCGTTCCCTTGATGTATCATAACAAGGCATGAGCAGCTGCTAAGTGTGGTTGTCGAGGATGAGCAACAAATTAGCTCAGCTTGTGGACGACAAAGGTGATGTCTGGCCGTGACACAATGAGGTACAACAAGCAGCCAATCAATCTTAGACAAGTAGTAATATTAGTCAATAGGGATCCTTCTGTTGCACTAAGTTTGACATGAGGATCCATGGGCAGCGGAGATTGTTTAGAGGCCAATAGGCCTGAATCTTCAAGTAGCTGAAGTGCATAATGTCGTTGGGACAAGAAAATCCCTTTTGATGATCGTGCTAATTCAAGGACCAAGAAATACTGTAGATGACCTATGTCCTTCAACTTGAAAGTAGAATGTAGATGGTCTTTCAAGATGGAAATTTCAGTGGAAGAAGCTCTAGTAATTATGATGTCATCTACATAGACCAACAAGACTATAAAGGAAGGACCACTTCCTCGTACAAACAAGGAATAGTTAGACTTGGACTGTTTGAAGTCTAGGGCCAAGAGAGCACGTGAGAATTTTTCAAACCATTGGCGAGTTGCTTGTTTGTGACCATATATGGATTTATGTCGTTTACAAACTAAACGTTCCCCTTTAAGTGCAACCACATTATGTTTGTAGTCTAACGGAAGGTCCATATACACTTTCTCAACTAAGTCACCATGCAAAAATGCATTGTTTACATCCAATTGTATCAGTGGCCAACTAAAGGAAACAACAAGGGTAAGTAATACCTTGACAGTCACAATTTTGGCTACGGGGGAGAAAGTTTCTATGTAATCTAGGCCCTCTTGTTCTGTGTACCCCTTCGCCAACAAGTCTGGCTTTGTATCACTCGATAGAACCGTCTGCTTTGTACTTGATTTTGTATATCCACTTGCAACCCACCGAGTGGTGGCCAACTAGGAGGGAAACAACACTCCAAGTTTTATTTGTGTCCATGGCCTGCAACTCAACATTCATAGCCTCATGCCAATACTGGAATGGAACAACCTGATGGTAAAACTGGGGCTCAAAATCAGAAGAAATGGTTAGAGCAAAGTTGTGAAAAACTGGGGACAATGTGTCATAAGAGAAATACTTATGTAATGGAAATTTAGTATCATTGGTGATACGAACAATGTGTCATAATCCCTTAGGTATGACGGTTGCCTAGTGATCCTAGAAGATTTTCGAGTAGCAGGGGCATCATGGCCTGGAGGAATACCAACAGAAGTATCATTAATAGGTGGAGTACTGGAATGAACATCAGTACTTTGAGCATCAACGCATGGGAGAGCACTGGAGCTCGATGGTTCAGTAGTAGTATTGTTCGTATCAATAGGTAATGAAACAACATCAGTATGATCTCTGTGTTCTGTTTCCTATGGAATGGAATCAATACTATGATGTACTTCAAGAACACCAGAATAACTTGGTGGAGTAGGCAAGACCAATTCTAGAAAAGGGTCAACTATGTCATCTTGCAAGGTAATAGTATGGAAAGGAAATAAGTCTTCGTGGAAGATGACATCTCGAGAGACAAATATCTTTTTGTTCTCGATGTCATATAACTTGTAGCCTTTCATTCCCAGGGGGTTACCTATGAACACTGAAGGTATGACCCGAGGATGGAATTTTGAGCGTTGTCCAAATAAATGTTGGGTTTTATGCCCTAAAACTCGTAGATAGTAAATGTAAAAAAATTGTATACTTGTTTCAATAAAGTGTAATTGAGTTTCTACAATAAAGTGTTATTGTTAAATATTGCACAATTTGACCCAAATCCAATAAACTAAGATCCAGGGTTGGTTACATGTGACTTGAACTAGTATGTGGGGACATACGGGGATTGATGTTCAAGTAACAACCTAAAAGGTCTATAGTACAAGGATAAGGCTGGGTACCTTATCCTGGTAACACTATGTGATACGACCCGCTTTGTATTCGATACAGACGTATTAATCCAAGGCGTCCATGTAGGAGACATGCAAGCGGGGGTATCCTATGCAATGAGTTTGCATAAGACCGGACCACGAAATAGTAAACCACTAGATGTAACACCGTTAACTAGTTAGGTTACTGTTTCAATACGATGACCTAGGTAACTCAGTCTTAATCCTGAGTGTGTCATGAACTCCTTCTCACGAGGGGTTGTCCTTTGATTAGTATGGGTGAGAGTGGCCTGCACGCCGACTCAATAAGCCTACCTTCTTGGGGACAAGACCGAGTGTGGGGCTGGGGACATGACAACACAAGATGGAATTCACTCCTTCCCACTAGGAGAAGTAGATGAGTGTTCCCTTAGGTGGTGACTCCAGGACTTGAACAAAGGGATCCCGCCCTCTCACTGGCCCGAGAGGGACTTTCTGTTTAATGGTTGGACCATAAACAGGTTGTTCATTAGAGGAGCGTTGGTACTTAAGGAGACAGATGTAACACAGGGGTAAAACGGTAATTTGACCCAGCTGTGGTTACGAACACTCGTGAATGATTGACTTACCGGCATAGGTCTACATCCATGGACACAGAAATGTTCTACAGTGAGAAGAGTTCAGCTGTGGGTCTTTAGTGGAATGACCCACAGTTAATGAATTGGTTAACTTGATTAATGAGTTTAATCAGTTAACCTCATATCATTGGAGCTTCTGATCTGTAGGTCCATTAGGTCCCCCTGCTAGCTCGTAAAGAGTAATTAGGAACAAATATATCTTGAGAGAATTTGAATAGTTCAAATTCATATTGGGAATTAAGTTAATTGTATGAGATACAAATTAATATAATGTATAGTGATGCATTAAAATATAAAGTCTAATTTGAGATTAAACTTTATTATATTGAGAGATTGATATATTTGAAAGAGTTCAAATATATGTCTAATTAAATATATGGTATTTAATTAGAAGATGAATTAATTAATTATGAATTAATTAATTATTCAATTTAGTTTAAATTAAATGAGATTTAATTAAACTATAGTCTATGAGAGAAATAAATATTTGAAGAAGTTCAAATATTAATATGAATTTGATTCATATTAAATTTATAGGATATAAGAGAATTTGAAGGAGTTCAAATTTTAATATGGATTTGATTCATATTATAGAATTAATTAATTGAAGGCCTGAAATTAAATATATGATATTTAATTGGGTAATTAATTAATTAACTAATAGAAGGTCTAAAATTAAATATATGATATTTAATTGGTGATCAATTAGTTAAAGAATTAATTGGAAATTAATCAATTATGGAAGTGATTAATCACTTGTGGAAGTGATCAATCATTTATGGAATTGATTGGTCATGGAATTGATTAATGGAAAAGATTAAATCAGTTATGGAAATAATTGATTTTAAATGAATATTTTATTCATGACCTTTCTCCTATAAATAGAACACTAACCCTAGGGGTTAGGGACCACAACATATGGCCACCATAAGGCCTTCTCATATTCTCTCTCAACTCAAGAACTCTAGGGAGAATTTTCTCTCTAAAGTTTTTCCCATTCAAGATTAGGTAGTCCCACAACTACGTTCCTAATCTCAGAGTTATAGCGGGGAAGATCAAATGGTGGTGTTCTTCGTTGTTGCAAAGCAATCAAGAAAGGCGTTCTTGAAGAATTCAGAGTCGTCAACGAAGGTATGTTTTTTCACCGCTTAACCTTTTGCCAATGTATTGGTATTTTTGTAGAACAAAATTAATTTACGAACGGTCCAATTGCTTCCACTGTAACGGAATTGGGAATTCCAATCCTTCAATAAAGACGAGGCAAAAACAAGGCAACCGAAAACTTTCAAGACTTGATAATCAGCATTTTTTCCATGTAGCTTGAAAAATGGGGTTTGCCAATTCAAGATGTGGGATGGTGTTCGATTAATGATGTATGCAGTCACGAGGATGCAGTCACCCCATAATTGAATAGGCATCCGACTCATGAAAAGTAAGGCTCGAGCAACTTTTAGGAGGTGTTGGTGCTTCCTTTCTACCATAGAGTTTTGTTCAGGATGTTCTACACAAGAGAATTGATGAATAACTCCTTGGGATAGAAAGAAATCAATAAATCACAGCTCGGGGGCATTGTCAGAATGGAAAGCCTTGATGGAGGTACCAAACTGAGTTTTCACATATTAAAAGAAGTTTGGAACAATTGTCAAAGTATCAGACTTGCACTTCGTTAAAAAGACCCAAGTGTATCTGGAGTAATCGTCCACAAGTGTTAAGAAAAACCTATAGCCATTGTGTGTGGGAGTTTGGTAAGGGCCCCAAGTGTCACAATGTAAGAGATCAAACATTTTAGCAGATAAACGATTGTTTGATTGAAAAGACAAACAGCGTTGCTTCACTAAAGGACACACCAAAC
This sequence comes from Luffa acutangula, assembly GCA_036850905.1. NCBI lineage: Eukaryota > Viridiplantae > Streptophyta > Magnoliopsida > Cucurbitales > Cucurbitaceae > Luffa > Luffa acutangula. Next base: position 20,355,461 of record CM072089.1, read on the forward strand.
ATGGAGAAGTGTTGTTCTTAAAAGATTTGATAGATAATAGACCTTTTAAGACATCCAAATGTTTGTTAGAGAGGTTTCCTAATCTATCATGCCAAGTAACAAAACTATTACAAGGAGAATGGTCCTTATTTGTAGCGACAGATTACACAAATTTTGTGTGCTGCCAAACTCAAGATCAGTGTGGAGTAAGTATAGGCCCTGCCAAAGGTTAGCTCTGTCAATCATCCTCAAAGAGTACTTGTCCTGGATGGTACAAGAATTACCAGCAAATTTAATCATGACGGGCAACTGAGTAGTTAATCTACTAACTGAAATCAGATTAAACTGGAAGAAGGGATAAACAAGACATCATGCAGGACTATATCCGGAGTAATATGAACATCACCAATATGATCCACAGATATGCGAGCATGATTTGGTAGAGATACAGTCATACCAGAGACATTCTTGATGGAGCTAAAAAATTTCCTTGAGCAGCAGATATGGGTGGAAGCACCCAAATCGAGAACCCAGACAGTTTTCATAATATCAAGAGGCAAGTGAGATGTACCTGTGACATGTGTGGCACTAGGAGGATCGGAAATAGTTGTATCAACACCAGATTTTACTTTACTGAGATGAGTATGCAGAAAGGTTAGGAGGCCCGGGCATTGTTCGGCATTTAGACCAGACAAATGATCACTAACAGATGCAGTGTTGGGCGAGGAAGTAGGGGTGTCTGATTTAGCCGAAGTTGTAGCATTCCTCTTGACTCCGATATCTTGGGGGATATCCGTGTATTTTGTAACAACGGTAAATAGTGTGACCTTGCAGGTTGCAATGTGTGCAGAAGGGTCGCTCCTTCTTCTTATTTGAGTTAGTAGAGGTGCGAGAGGTGTTGGGGCCTGAAGTAGGATTCGCTTTGACAAGTAAGGCAATCGCTGTAGGTGTAACCGCAAAAGAAATTGTGGATGCCCGTTGTTCCACTTCTTGTGCCACTAAAGAGAAGCCTCTCTAAACAGTTGGTTCTGGCTCCATGAGGAGTAATTGTGTTCGGATTTGTGCGAAAGAATCATTTAGGCCCATCAGGAATGTCATGACGTATTCCTTCTGAAAGTAGTCGACCAACTCCTTGACGTCTCCACAGGTACATCAATCGCAAGAATAAGAAAGTCGATATGAGGTGAGTTCATTCCAGGGGGTTCGGAGTTTTGCAAAATAAGCAGTGACAGACTGCTGATCTTGAACCAGGTTGGCGAGTTCACGCCGCAACTGAAAGATTCGAGGATGATTTTTGCATTGGTAACGTTGCTGGAGGTCAAGCCATATTTCCCGAGCCGATTCGACAAAATTAACACGACAGATACTTCATTGGAGAGAGAATTTAAGATTCAAGCGGTTACCATGCTATTGCATATTATCCACGAGCGCCGAAGATCACCAGTCGATTGGGGCAAAGTACCATCAACGAAGCACATCTTATTCTTCACAGTGAGACCGATGACCATCGCTTGACTCAAGGAAGCGAAATTTGATTCTGTAAGAGGTTTTGAAACCAAAGCCAAATTGGTGCCATTAGAATGGTGAAAATAGTATGGGTTGATGTAGAGATCCACAATCGAAGAATCGGTAGGCTGAATCGTGGAGGAAGAAGAAGCAGGTTGATGCGCCTCAGTTTCAGTGTCGACGTCGTCAACCATGGATTAGGGCTTGAAGGAATTTGATCGAAGACTCCTAGATATCGCAAGGAAGTAATCGAGGTTTGCGAGAAAGAAACTCTTAGGGGGTGTTTGGGGCACTGAATAGGTTATAATAACCCCCCTTATTATAACCTATTCAATGTTTGGGGCACCAACAAAAATAAATGGTGAGGTGGGTTATTTTAACCCCCGATTATTTTATCCATTATCTACAGTAACCATCATTCAACCCACTCGATTATTCTATCCATTTTCTATAGTAACTATCTCCTCTCTTCTTCCATGTGACTCCTTGACTTTTCCGACGACCGCTGGCTGCCGTCGGCCGGCGAAGTTTTCGACGAATTTTCTGACGACAGCCTACGACTTTTCCAGCGATCGCCGATGACTTTTCTGGCCACCAATTTTTTTTTCATATTTCTTCTCAATTTCATTTTGAAAAATAAAAAAAAATAAAGAAAAAAAACATCAAAAGTTGCCGGAAAAGTCGTTGACAACATCGAAGGTTAATCAACTTAAAAAAAACATTCATACGAAATTATATTTACAACACTCAAGTTTATTTCAAATGATTTTATTGATAAAAAAAAAAAAAAAACTAATATGATTTTTGAACTAAACATTTACAATTTTTATTTTGGCAATACTAAAAGTTAACTAATATGATTTTTCTATACCAAATCCTAAATTTTTTTGCTTTGTAAAAAAAAAAAAAACATAACCCTAAATCAAAGTGTTGTATCATTAAAAAAAACTAGAAAAAAAAAACAGTCAGTTTGAACCTTTGATTCAGAACCCCATGTTAAAACAAATCAACACTCCAAACACAGACTATTTTATCCCAGATTAAAATAATCCGCACCCCAAACACAGATTATTTTATCCTAGACTATGATAATCTGCACCCCAAACACAAATTATTATAACCACCAGACTATTATAATCACCAGATTATTACAACCACCAGATATTATAACCAATTCAGCGCTCCAAACAGCCCCTTAGAGTATTAGATTTTCATCTGATACCAGATTGAATCTAAGAGTAAATAAAGCTTTGCATATTTGCTTCATTAATGCTAAGCCTTTAAATAGGCAAGAAGATCTGTAGAGAGGGAGCATAACTAACATAACAGAAAGGGAGCTAAGAAACTGAAGTAGTTTTATAGTTTAATAGCAACATTTATGCAAGTTTGAGGTTAAAGTTGATACAATCTGCTAAATTTGGAGTTCAATTTGATGAAATTGAAAGTTCAAGATTAAAATTGATACGACAATCGGCTAAGTTTAGGGTTCAAATTGATTTTTCCCTTATTAAAAGAAGGGAAGCAGAGAGAGTTTTTTCACCGTATAGTCCATTTTTATAATATATTTATATATAGATTTGTCGATTTTGCCAACATAAATATATGATTAGAATAAAACTCTCAATTTGGTTGAAGTCAAGGAGAAAAGAAGAAAAATCAAACTCTCAAATTTAAAAATCATAGTAGGCAAGTTATATCTTAGGGGGTGTTTGGGGGAAGGGTTTAGGTTTTGGAAGTGGGGGTTATGGAAATAGGGTGATTTGTGAAATCTATGGGCTTTGGAAGTCTGTGTTTGGAGTGCTGATTTCTGAAGTCTGAGTTAGGAAGTCTGTGTTTGGGGTGCTGAGTTCTGAAGTCTGAGTTTCTGATTTTTTATTTTTTTAATGTTATACAATTCTTTCAAAATTAATAAGTCAAAATGTTCTTTCCATTAATTGTAAAATTGATATTTTAAGTCACAATTTTGATTAAAAATCCATTTTTTTAAAAAAAAAAATCCATTTTCCATTCTTCAATTTTTTTTTCCACACTTGTTACATTTCGTTCTAAACATAGATATTGTTACATTGTTATATTAGTTTTGTATATTATTAGTTTAGATTTAATTAACAAGATTTGTCCATTACAAGCTTATAAGGTTCTCAAAAGTGATTAAATCCAATGTTTAAAAATTGGCATAAGGTTTCCTTCTCCTTCTTTTTCCATTTACTCCATTTCTTTATTCTAAAAAAAAAACCTTTCTTTCCATTATTTTTATTTATGTATTCTGAAATAAAATAAAAATAAAAACTCACTTTCTAAACCCTTCTTTTGATTTCTGACTTCTTAAATTAAAAAAAAAAAAAAATCCTTCTTTCCCTTTCTAAACCATTCTTTTTATTTCCAATTTCTTAAATTAAAAAAAAAAAACCTTTTTTTCCCTTTCCCCTCTCTCTATCGATTTTTTTTCTCTCTCTTCCCCTCTCTCTGGATTTCTTTCTCTTCCCCTTTATGTTTTGATTTCTTTATCACTCTTCCCCTCTCTCTGTGATTTCTTTCTCTTCCCCTTTCTGTTACGATTCTTTATCTCTCATCCCTTTTCTCTTTCGATTTATTTCTCTTCACCTCTCTCTTTCGATTTCTTTCTCTCTCTTCACCTTTCTCTATTGATTTCTTTTTGTTTCCCTCTGTCTTTCGATTTCTTTCTCTTTCTTCCCCTCTTTCTGTCGGTTTCTTTCTCTTCCCCCTCTCTTTTTGTCGATTTTTTCTCTCTTCTCCCTATCTTTTTGTCGATTTCTTTATCTCTTCCCCTCTCTTTCGATTTATTTCTTTTTCTTCCCTCTCTCTTTCTTGATTTAATCTCGCAAGACTCATGTCGACGAACTGAGAGAATGGAAAACAGAGAGAGAAACGCGAAGAGAATGGAGAACGGAGAGAGAAAACGCGTTTTAGGGGACTCGGGTTTGGGAACTCCGGATTTGGGAACTCGGGTTTCGGAAGACAACGACCCAAACACAGTTTTAGGGGGACTTGGAAACTTGGGTTTCCGGAAATGGTGGCCCAAACACGCCTTTAATAGAAAGAAAAGTCATTCATCAAGAAAAGTCATCCATTAATTAGTAATTGACAACTTTATTGCACATGTTGGTAGATAGAAAAAGTAGAGATAAATTCAATTTCATGGGGTCCATGTTGGAGACAGCGGGGCAGTCATCGTACCGAAACAGTAAGATTCCAAAGGAAAATGCACCTAAGATAAAATATTTCGAGTTGGCTTTCGTGGAAAATTCAAACTTTCTTTTTTTTTATATGCTACCATCACATATAAACATAAACTTTGAGGTTCAATAGTTAAATACATGGAAATTGAATCATGAGTCGAGATCATAAAAAGCATACTGTGAGTAGGAAGTGAAATTAATACAATGAATTCAAAAGAATCAAACCTCTCTTATTTGAAAGAATCGAAACACATCGAAATGGTACCTGATGTGGAATTTTCCTACCACGTAAGCGCACGGGTCAAGTAATAGTAAAGTGATTTTGAAATCGAGTTTCGTCCTCTAGATTGGATTGTTAATCAAATCTAATTACCGAAAATAATCTTGTCCAATTTTATTTAGGGAACAAATTTTAGTAGTAAAGAAAGCAATTCTAACACAAAACAATAAGAAAAAGTGTGACAAACAATTGATGACAACGGTCTTAGGGAATTGATTTCACCAATTGGGATTATGGATTTATTCATGGATTAATGACATGCTATGATTCATAAATCTTGGAATATTAAAATCACACATATCTCTCCCGAGCATACATGATTCTCCCACATGCCATGAACCCGATATCCCTATCTAAATTCATTAGTCATGCAAGACATTAAGGTTATCATTTTAACGATTTCTAGAATTAACTATTATCTCCCGATTTCTAGCTAAATCCTAGCTATGCACAATGAGTTCTAAGCTAAATCCTCTCTCCCGAGTTAGATTTAATCATAATCAACATTCAATTCATGACCGATAAATTGAAAGCATTAAACATACAATATGCATAAATGAATCAATAACAACAATCCATAAATTCAATCCATAAAGTGCCCAACGGCTACATCAATCCCTAAGAAATAAACTTAGCTACACATAATCCGCGTAACGATATAAACTAAGTCTACATAAGCCATAAAAACTACTAAAGAAAAGGGAAAAGAGAAGTAAACGCTAAGTAGGCCGAGACCGAACGTCCCTGTCACGATCTCCACGAATAAAGCCTTGAAATCCACTTTTCTCCACTTGCTTCAGCTGTGATGCCCCGCATTCCAGGTAACCTAAAGTTTTTATTAAGCGATATTTTATATGTTAGCCAATTGAGGTTTTTGTCTTTTCTCGTGTATTAGTGGCTGAATATTTTGTTGGTTGAGTTTTTCCAAGTTAGTGGGCATGTGAGTGACGCTTTTTTCTCCTCGTTAGTGGGTAGTTTGGGATCAATTAGGTTTTTATAAAAAAAAAAAAGAAAAGAAATAGGAAATCTCTATCTCTCTCTCTCGTCACGTGCAGACCCCCTCCCCTATCTCTTTTGTTTTTTTCTTCTCCCAGCCGCACCACTCCTCGTCTCCCTCTCGCCCCGCCGCCGTCTCCCTCTCGCCCAACCGTTGTCTTCCTCTTGCCAGCCGTCGTCTCTCTCTCTCGCCTAACCGTCGCCTTCCTCTTCGTTTTCTCCCTCTGGCGAACAGAAACCGCTCGCGTGCGCCTGCCGCCCCTCACAACCTGTCGTCACTGATCACCTCGCACCGCCGTCGTCTTCCCCCTCGTTTTTCAGTGTTTGCCGCCGCCGCACCCTCCCCCGTTTCCCTCCTTGCGCCGCCTCTGACCAGTCACGCTGCCCCCGTTTTTCCTAGATTTCGGCCAGCAGTGGGTAAGATCTAAATTTTTCTCTCGTTCTTAGTTGATTAACCTTGTTCTGACCTTCCTCTCTCTCGTCTTGGTTAGATCCCGTGCAACCAGCATCTCAGAACTCGTTTCTCTTGCGATTTCATCTCTGTCCAGTGTGATTAGGTGTGGTTTCAACTCTTTTTCATCGTCATTTGGCAATTCCAGTAAGTTCTACCTTGACCCATTCGTTATTGGCTATGAAAATGAGTTACCCTTGATCCAAGAAGTGTTATTCTAAGTCACCCATTCCTTACCGCCTCCTAAATTGTAGGTTTTGGCCACTTTCGAACACTGTACAACACGTAGGCATCTCTGTTTGGTGTTGATCGGTAAGTTCCAGCAGCCTTAAAGTCTTTAAAAATTGTCCTAGTTAGCTTAGAATAGTTTTTAACCATTACGTGTTCTTTAGTTTCAATTCTAAACTGAATATGAATGCCGGACAGCGCGAGTTCTTAGGATTTTGGTGTTCTTCAGTAATTTCCATCAAGCATTCAGTGTTATTTCAGTAAGCTTGAGTGTTTTCCAGCATGTTTTAGGCTCAGTTGAACTCATTTAGAGTGTTGGCAAGTGGGCTAAGCCATTCCCTAACCTTTAGAAGGTCTCTTTTGTGTCGTAGGTTTGTTTAGAGCATATCCTAGTATTTTTCCAGCAAGTTATAGTTGGGTTTTGAAGCGCTTTTATCTTGTGTAAGTAGTTTCTATATGGTTGGGCTTGATTGTTTGTTTGTTTGTTGAGCATATCGTTTGCTTCACTTGCTTGTTATTGTATGTTGTGTTTATTATGTATGTAGCTCGCTATGTGAATAAGCATGATGCTTTGTTGGATTCTTAAGCATAATGATATGTTGATTCGTTGGCATGTTTCTTGTTTAATGCATAAGCATGAGGAGTTGTTGATAGTGCGCTATGCTGCATATGAGTCGTGTCTACATAGTGTGTATACATTGGGGAGAGGCGGAACATGACGTGTAAATCATGTGCTAGGTGTGTGTGCGGAGCGTGACGCGGAAATCACGTGTGGGTGTGAGTGCGGAGCGTGACGCAGAATCACGTGTGAGTGGCGCTGCGCATGGCGCGTGATAATACATGTGTTGGGTGGGTTTGCGGAGCGTGATGCGGTAATCGCGTGATGCGGTAATCACGTGTGGGTTGTGAGTGCAGAACGTGACGCGAAAATCACGTGTGAGTGTGCAGACATGGCGCGGAAACCATGTGGGGGTGCATAACATGATGTGTGGATTCATGTTGTCGTCCCATTTTTGCATGAGCATGTGTTGGCGTTGCTATTTTCATGTTTAAGAGCATGTTGGGTTGTGTATCGCTTTCCAAGCATGATGTGTGTGGATAGCATGTTGTTGTGGTTGTTTGTTGTTAGTGGTTCATCGGGTGTGACCTATTTACCAGTACTGTGGTTGTATTGATACCCCTCCCATTCCTTCCCCCCAACATTTTCAGATTATGCAGGTAACGAATATTATGTGCCCGGTGATGTAGATGAGGAGGTTCATGAGGGATGACCACAGGGGTCCTTTGGTTGTTTATATTTTTCTGTTGGATAGGGTAGCTTTCATTCGATTGTTGATAGGTTGAATCTTTATCTTGTAGCTAGGTTGGTTTAGTTTTTCTTGTTGTTGAGCATGTTTAGATTTTATGTTTCCCACTAGGTTGTAAATATGTTAATGAGTAATAAAGTCGAACTATTTTTAGCAAGTTAAGAGCATGTTTGCATTAGAAGAATTTGGTTCTGTTGTTGGTTGAAGATACGAGATCTGACTCGTAATCTATTATGTAGTTGTTTCTGTGGAGTTGTGGGGTAGGATGGATTAACATAGAAGTGTTGTATCAGTTTAACAGGTGATCTAAAAATTTTGGTAACGTCCTATGTATGTCGTTATGCTGCCAAATTTTTCAGAGCTCTCGGTTAGTTTGAATAGGAGTTTAGTAATGTCACTAGGTTAGATTATATTAAAACCTGGGGCGTTACATCAGCCTTCACTGAAGCCTTTTCTCTCTGTTTTACGGCTCCAAATTCACCAAAAAAGTCCCCCCCAAAGACCTAATCGCATTCCTTAAATAAGGCAAAAATTCGGGACAGCGTCGCGACGTTATAGGGGCAGAGTCGCGACCCTGTCACGATACTGCGAATCTGGGAAAAAAATCCTAGAGCGTCGCGACACTATAGGTGCAGCGTTGCGATACCGCGAATCTGGGGAAAAAATCCGAGAGCGTCGCGATGCTATGACTTTTTTTTTTCGCGCGAACGCCAAATATAGAATGTTAGCGTCGAGATGCCCAACGAGCAGTGTCTCGACGCTGGTCTGCGGATGGGCCTATCTTCAATCTTCCAACTTTGATTCTTTTTCATTCTTCGGCTTCTTTTCGCATCCTGAACATCCAATTGGCTCAAAACTATATTTCCTACAAATACAACATATAAAGCATAATTTTGTCCAATAAATTATAAAAGACTAGCTAAATTAATTAGGAAAAACTAGCTATCTATGCTTGCTATCAGTACCTATCGTACTTAATAATAGAAAGATTTGATCCCACATTCTAGAAAGAATCAGACAATGGAAAGCCTTCATCGAGTAATGGGAAGCGGGCTAGTCGACCATTTAGTCAGTTTTTTATAGGATCTTTGAGGGAATAGAAAGACAAATGGAAAATAGATCTATGTGATCTGAGAAAAGAAGTAAGTTTTTCCCACGAGATCGAGTAAAAAAATTAAAGAAAATCACATTGTTTTTTTTTTTTGGAGTTCGAGATTGAATTATAAATTTTGAGATGGTAATCAATGCTTTTATCTACTGAATTATGTTTGAATTAGCAGGAATAATGTTAATTTTTTTTTACCTTCATTAACTTTTTTAATAATTTAATTAATTTATGTAAGTGTAACCTTGAATAAACAAGTTGATTTGGCAACTCACTAGCTAAAGCTACAGGTGTCGTCTAATATTTAATTAATGGTATATAATTTTAAATTACATTCCAATAAGTTATAAAATTTATAAATAGTAACTTTATCCATTCCAAATTATTATTATTTTTTAATAATATATTCCAAATTAATTTTAAACACCTTTATAACAATTTTTTTATTTTTTTTTTTATAATTTGTTTTACATTTGACCAATAGTTTAAAGAATTTGAAATTACTATGTAACCACGAGCCAAAATGTTCTACCAAGGGTGGAAAAAGTGTATATTCTATTTTAAATATAAAATATTCCTCGTCTTACAAAAATTTAAGACAATAAATAATGCAATCTTAATTTTTACACAATTATTTTAATATAAAGTAAAATCCTCATCTTTATTGTGCTCATGAAAAGTTTGAATCACGTGAAATTTATTAAAATAATAACTAATCAACTTAGACATCATTTTGAATTTTTAATTAAATAATAAAAACAACAAAAACAAGTCTTGAAATACCACTGGTCAATTTGGTCGAGTACAAAAATGTATTATAAAGGTATTCATCATTAATTTAAGGTTAAAAATCACTTTTGGTCCCTAAACTTTCATGAAAGTAACGATTTGGTCCTTGAACTTTGATTTATAACGAGTTGATCCCTGTACTTTCAATTTTATAACAATTTAGTCCCTAAATTTTAATTAGTAACAATTTAGTCCCTATATTCTCAATTTTGTAACAATTTAATCCTTGTCGCAAAAACTTCATCAAAATTAAATGTCGATTTTTATTATTTAATGATTAAACTTTGTAGATTATAAATACATAAGGTCCCAAATTAGTTTATTAATCTATTTAGGTAAGAAATTTCATTAAATCTTTACATTAATTTTTCTCGATAGGGACTAAATCGTTACAAATTTAAAAGTGCAAGAACTAAATTGTTACTTACTAAAGTTCAGGGACTAAATTGTTACAAAATTGAAAGTACAGTGACTAAATCATTACAAATTTGAAAGTACAAGAACTAAATCGTTACAAATCAAAGTTCAGGGACTAAATTATTACTTTTATGAAAGTTTAGAGACCAAAAGTGATTTTTAACCTTAATAGTTTTTGAAAAGATAATGCAATTTCTAAGTCTTAAAACACTACTGAAGTCAAGTCAATGGATAAATACAAATATGACATCACTTTCTTTCCGTTTCTTACGTGTCAAATCAACAACTTGTAGTACTTCAAAAGAAAAAAAAAAAAATATGTCTACAAGTCTACACCTATCTTTTTCTTCAATAATTTATTAGAAGGGTTCATTGTCAGAATAATAAAAATAAAAATGAAATTTACAAATATGTCATCAGTTTTTTCCTATGGCAAGTATAGCAAATAAATAAATAAATAAATAAAAATCCAGTCCAGGAATTAAAGTTGAAAAGTCGAAAAAAAGACGACAGAAATGGTCAAAATAAATTAGCGATTTTGATAAAAGGCTAATTATATTTTTTTTTATTAAAAATGACTAAAACCATAGTTTCGATTGTATTTGCTGGAAAGAAATAGACCAAAATACGCTTGATTCAAAATTGAAAAACAAATCCTAAAATCAAGAGATAATTAAATTAAAATCTACAAAGATATACTCCAGCTATTTAAATAAAAAGTCCACAAAAAATCTACCAATATAAATTTCAGAAATGTAAAAAGTAAATCCTAGAATCAAGGGATAATTATATTCAAATCTACACAGATATACCAACAACTACTTCAATTAAAAAAAAAAAAAATCTACAAAGATCTATCAATATCAATTTCAAAAATATTATTAACATGACTTCATTCCGAAATCTTATATACGAAAAGTAATTAAAAAAAAAAAAAAGAAAACTAAATCAATGAAATCTTATACATAAAAATATATAAAAAAAAAAAGAAACCAAAAAAATGAAAAAAAAAAAAAAAACACATTGAATTTAGAACTACAACTAGAAGATAAAAAATAAAAGTCATAAAATCATATATGTGGCGTAAACAGAAACATAATTTGTTGGTAAATCATAGAAACAACTAAGAAGCCCTCACAATAAGGAAATAGGTTACGAACCACAAGTAGCCAAAATCGTCCCAGTTATTAGCAAATGGATTAACAATACTCAAATAACTACAAATGTGGTATGTGTTGCACTATGATCATACCTGACATGTTTAACAAAATGTTACTATCTGAAAATAAGCTAAGACTACGTCGTAGATTAGCTGAATTTCTTAACGGATAACTTCATACAAATAAGTATATAGATGTAAAAGAAATTCAATTACAACCAATCAAGAAGAAAAAAAATCGATTATTACATCACGCAGCGACGGATTTACGTTGGGTTCAGGGGGGCTCGAGCCCCTCTGAACCTTTCAGACATATGAAATTAGTATTATACATCGCAATTTCTATAAATTATACAATTGTGTGCTTGTGTGGTTTAAGCCCCCCATACCTTTTTCCTAGGCCTGGGATCGACCCCATGTATGCGCGTTTTCATTTACCTTTTTTTCTTTATTTTCTTTTGCCCAGGGTTTTTTCCTTTTTTTCGTTTGGTTGATTAAGTTCCGTTTTTGTAACTTTTTTTCCCATTATGTTCGTTTTTTTTACCTCGTTTTTGTTCATTCTTTCTTTTTTCGTTTTAACTTTTAAGTCAGTGTTTTTTACTCCTTTGTGAAACTTTTAAAGTCAATGACCTATTCAATACAATATTGAAAATTGAAGGATTGAAGTTATGATTTAACCATTTTAATATTAAAATATATAAACTAATATCAATATATATATAATGTGTTGAAAATTATTTTAATCTAGCCCCTGACATTAAGTTCTAGATACGCCACTGAGTGCACGTCTGTTATGTGTGAGAGGGAGGCAGAGAGGCTGATACACCTTGTCAAGACTCGCTCTCTCCCTCACAAACACACACACAAAAATATTTGAAAAGGACCTACCTAAATGGATGTGTGCATCATAATAAAATAAACTAACAAAGAGATACTACATAGAAGCATTGGCTACACTTACATAGCACTATAAGCCAAAGTTGCAACTGCAAAAAGAAGACTGCAAATCACAATGACGGTAGAAGGCGAAAGGTTGAAGAAGAAGACTCCCAGCGACATTGACAACGTAGAAAGACAGTGAAAGGTTGAACGACGACGGAAGGCGAAAGGTAGAAGAAGAAATCATGGCTCGAAGAAGAAGAAGATTGAAAATCAAAAGACTACAACAGAAGGCGGTGAAAGGTCACGAAAGATTTCACAGCTTGAAGAAGTATATAGGTCTGAACGAATTTGATTAAAGACCTCAAAACTATGTCGTTTCTCCTTAAACAAAATAACGTTGTTTTGAGAAGACGAGAAATATATAGGCCTCTTTTTAAAAGTTTTTTCATGGCGGTCACCTATGTTGACGCTCAATAGCCGTCAATAAAATCTTGCTCTATATAGACACTTAATAGTTGTCAATAAAAAGCGTCAATAAAAAGTGGAACAAAACGGTTTTTTGTGTTGACATTTTTTTCCCGTCAACAATTTGAAAAGGCGAAGCTAGTTGAAAAACTACATAAATTTAACTTTTAGTTACTTTTATTGAACGGTTTCACCACCCGTCAAGGTAAACTCTATCTTTTATTGATACTTTAAATCCATCAATATACCTATTTATTTATTAATAATTTATTTAAAGTACAAATGATACTTTTATTGATGATTTTTTGTCACGAATGTCAAAAAAAAACTAAAAAACCTTGCATCAACAAATGCCAAATTTGTACGGCTCTCTCAGTTGTTACTTCACACTGGTTTTACTTCTTCATACTTCACCCTTCCCGATTTGTATTTAAAGATGGTCTGACTCTTATAATAATGCTTGTTTATGTTGAAGACATCGTGATAGGGACCAACCTCAAGTACATGGACACTCTCATTGGTCAACTTACCTCAAAATTTGGCAAATCACAAATTGTCATGTCATTACTTAAAATTAATGACGAAATTACAAATAATTAAATTTGGGACCAATTATAAATTAACATGTATCAAATTTAATTTGAAGACAAAGTTGACCAATTATAAATTTTTAAAGTCAAATGTCCGTTTGATCAATTAATTAAAAATAAATTATTTTGATCAAATTAATTAGAAAAAATAATTAATTGGATCAAATTTGATTTTTTAACATTTGGGTGATATGATTTTTGGGTCAAATATAAACCAAACTCAAGACCAAATAGTGAACCCAAAACCAATAAAGCCAAAATCAAAGTTGTTAGGCTCAAAAGTCACCAGAACCCATCCATGTAGAACTTTATAAATAGAGGAGTTCTCCCCAATTTCAAGTGTTTAGAAATTCTACACCCTCACAAAGACAAGAGGTTCAGAATTTTGAAGCTTTCAATCAAATGATGCGCAATTTGCTTACCACAAGTGTATGGGTCATGTAATAATATAGTATTTTCGTTGTTAAACGAGTGTCGTCCTCTGGATTGGTTTTCTAACAAATTATATATGTACTGTGAATAATCTTGTTCAATTTTATTTAGAGAGCAAAACTTAATGATAAAGAAAAATTTAAAGACAAAAAGCATAAAATAAAAAGGTGGGGACTCAAATGGAAACATCTTAGGGAATTGATTTCACCTATTGGAGTTGTGGATTAATCGCTAGAATATGTGAACACACTACTACAAAAAATGGTTTTAATGTCGGGTGGTGTATGTGTAATGCCCCAGGCCTAGGATTCGAAATCCGGATTCGGCACCTGACGACCCCGACATTCTCCTACATCCCCTGCAACCTGGTAAGGTCACTATACTCGTCTTAAACTGCTTCCAAGAGTGAAGACTGTCCCCACAAACCAACACGGGGTCCTAGGGTCCTTTTAGCATGCTTTGTCCTCACTCACATGCTTCCTAGGAAAATTCCCAAGAGGCCACCCAACATAGAACTTCTCCAAGCCAAGCACGCTTAACTTCAAAGTTCCTATGATTGAGCCACCGAAAAGGAAGGTGCACCTTGTTGGTATAGGTAGTATCTATCAATTCTTTTAAGCTTATCTTGACCATACTTTCATGTCCTCAAGATCCCTCTCATTCGGATGTGATCTCGGTTCATTCATGTACCCCTCCTAACCTCAGGCGTTACAGTACGTCATCTATGCAAGTTACATCGTATCTATTAATGTCGGGAAAACCGCCCGACATTAAAGGATACAATGACAGGCGGTTTTAATGACGGGCAATGCCCACCATTAAAGGGTGTCCGTCATCAAATGTCCGTCATTGAAAGGATATTTTCCAACCAAATGTCCATCATTAAAAGTCCGTCATTAAATGTCCGTCATTTCTAACTTTTTTTTAAGAAGAATGTGCCAATTTATTTAAAAATCAAATATTTGCTTAATTTTATTCCAATAAACCAAATAATAAAATTTGTTCATACAATTTTTGTTCATACAAGTTTGATATAAAAAAGTAAAATTACAAAGCACCTACACTTGAAAGCACCTATGATTAAAAGCCTACTTAAGAAAAACAAAAATTCTTGTACATGCAGCTTCCATTCTTTTCGGCAGAATCTTGCTCGTGTACATCAATCTTGAAGAACCTAAGAAAAACAAATTTCAATTAGATTAAACTGAAACATCCCTCGCTTTACAACCGAAACAAGAACTCACATAACAAACATATGTTCAACAACTTGAAGAACCTAAAAAAAACAAATTTAGTTAACAATAAAATACAGAAAAAAAATCAATCTCAATGAGTATCGAAAAAATTTGTTAGAAAACCCAATAAACTCCAAAAGCTTACAAACTCATAGAGATCAAGTTTAACCGCTTCAAAGAACCTATAACACTCTAGGTTTCTATACTTAACCTAGCGACATTACTAAAGCATCTATCCTAATTCTAACTGGATGCTCCGAAAATTTCGACAATATAACGACATACATATGGCTAACCCAAAAAATTGTACACCTGTTAAACAAGAGAAACACACTTCTATATGAAAAATCGCTCAACTACAACCTCACAACACTTCAGGTTCACAACAAGACTCCAAATATTCTAAAACTAAGCAAGTTAGGTCTCACATCAAACACAATCTAAATCTAAACAATCATTAAAGGACATTGCAAGAAAGTCAGCAAAATAATATCAAGCCCCAAATTACAAAGTTGTAAGTTGAAAGGTAATAATACTCACTCTCATGAGGATTAATTAATCAAGCAATTAGCAATATACTTTGGAACATTTGAGACAGAAGTCCACATCCATATATGTCAAGACATATTTGTGATTTCAATATATTTTAAATATGTCTTGAAATCACAAATATGTCTTGAAATCTTATGTCATTTTAACAAGGATATACTTAAAAACAAGATGACCATTTATGAGACAGGCACATTAAATAATTGTAAATATCAATCATAGTAAAAGCTGAATTCTTGTGCTAATCTAACAAATTTGATGCAAAACTACAATAATTAATGGAGGGTTATAGTAGAAGACTACCTTGATGATTGGGCCAGCAATTTCTAATTTCCCATTCAAGCTTTGAGCTGCCTTTGCATGCTCTAGATGAGCAAACTGGAAACAACTAAAAAATTAAGACATATCATCATGAATCTATGGACTATGATACATAGTATATCAAAAACTTGCAAAAAATAATAATAAATGATTACCCACTTGAACAAATCCAGAACCCTTGCAGTGTAGTCAGTCAAGAGGTAGCTGCACAAGCTCCACAGGACCAAATGCTTCAAAAATCTAATTAGAAAAGTGAGAGTCAATTAGAAAGACCTCCAAATCTTGAAGGTTCATTCAAGGAAGGGCAAAACTGAAATGTGGTTGTTTCTAACATTTACAAGAATCGGTTTTAATTGGATTCCTTGTTTAAATATTTTAAATAGGGAAGTTATAACTCCCATAGTCAGTTATATTGTTTTTGTGTCTTTGTTTATGTCATGTTTTGTGAAGACTGGGATATTTGTATCATTGTGTGTATTTTGAGCGTTAACTAACAGTGGTGTGGAGAGATTGACGATGACGACCCTCTCAAATTAGTCATTGGCAAGTTAGGTTGTAAGTTTCTTCGAAATCTATATAATCGAAAGGAGATACCCATCATAGCCAAAAGGATATTATGATATAATGGTTTAAAAACCATATTCACTGCATACACTTCCACAAATGATATTGGTTCATAGATTTGTTTATTGTTCAATGACAGTTTACAATTGTCACTTGTATAGCAAATAACTGCATACAAGAGGATAATTCCTCTAAAAAATGAACGTCTCGAGATAAAAATGCATAGATTAATTGATCTCAATACCTCTCTAAGGTGAGTCTCAGTAATGTTAAAATGTAGATTTCCAACATAAAGTTTCCTGTCTACTGCTCCATATGGCCCTGCACCAGAGGCCCCCGACGTATTTGATTGAACAAGATTCTTTTCAGCCTCTAAAGGTTTAACCATTACAGATTGGCCAAGAAGTAGTTGACCAGAGAGAGCAATAGCCATCTACCTTGAACAAACAACATGAATTGATTGAACATGATTGCATAGTATTCACACCATCCCTCATCATTTTTGCATTGTTATTTTATTTAAAAACACAGTTAAATTTGACAAGATCACAAGCATACAATATAAAAATTGCTCATCCCAATACCACATACCCAACTTCTTTTGACCGTCTAGAATTCCTGTCCATGATCAACTTGACATCTCTGACCTGAAATCTGCAAGAACAATGAGAGCAGGTTATTTGGGAAGCCAGCAAAGAGACAAGAAATAAAGGTTTCCATTCTTTACACTCGAGGCAAAACACCATTTGGCCATCAATGAGATGACAACAGAACTCATACATTTTCACTCACCCCATATAAACAAAATGTTGAGATAGAAGAAATTGATTATAGTTTCGAAACTGAAGGCAGAGGAACAATAACTGCAATAAGAAGCAAATCTATCTCAATATCTATGCAATCATAACGTTTGTAGCAATAACATTGAAACAAAAATGCTCCTACATGCTACAGAGGTGAACAAGTATGAGAGGCATGACACATTGAAATTATATAGATGAAAGTAGGACTGCTAATACCTTTAATTGTTAATTTTTAGCAAAAGAAAAAATAAACACTCAAATACTTCTATTCAGTAATAAGTTTCAAATACCTTTCCCGCTTTTGAAAAGAATTCGTAAACATCTCTCTCAGTGGCCTTCAAAGGCATCTGCACAAAGAATATAGAGGAGAACAAAAATGGTAAGCAAAATATAAACAGAAACATGAAAGGTAAGGAAATAATAGAGGAATTCATCAACCTAATAAACAAATACAGTTCATTGATCCCCTCTCCAGATCAACTTCTGGCTCCACCATGTCTTTCTTTTCCTTCATTCTCCTGCCATTCGCACACCCAAAACATTAGGGAAAGAATGAAGGACAATACAGTAATTTAAACAAAAAAAATGTTAAGAAATTTAAAACCACTCAGTTTCTTCTTCACACTCCATATTAGGGGATAATGATAATATGAATGCACAATCTTTTTTCTGAATGAATTTGATACTTTTTTCTGAAGGAGAGACGAATGTGATAGATAATACGGCGGCGGAGAAGTTGGGTGGGACAGAAAGAACCCACTACCCACGATGAAGCTTGCTGGAGATGAAGAAAGGAGCGGCTGACGGTGAGGGGAACAGAGTCGAAACCCACGGGACAAAGAAGACGAAGAAGATGAGATTTTTTTGAAACCCACACGAGATACAAGCGAACGAAGGTCAGAAACATTGTCTTTGGTCCCCGTCCAGTCGCCGTGGGTGAGGTTTGCTTGTCGCCGTCGATTGAACCCACGCGACAAAGAAGACGAAGAAACTAGGGTTGCTTTTTGGGGAAAGAGAGACCACGTGAACCTTTCAGGGAGAGAGAAAAGAAATTTCCTTTTTATCGTTTTTAAAAATTAAAAAAAAAGGAAAAAACGCGCGTCTGACATTAAAACTGGCGCGCGTTTTCCGTCCGTCATTAAAGGCCCTGCACCCTTTTTTTGTCTGTCATTAAAGGTTGTTTTTGTAGTAGTGACATGCAAAGATTCATAAATCTATGATAAACTATTATCATAGCTATCTCTCTCGAGCATAACTAATTTTCATACATGTCATAAACCCAATATCCCTATTTAAGTTCATTAACATGCAAGACCTTAAGTCTAATCCTTTAATGATTTCTAAGACTATCTCTCATCTCCTGATCTCAAGATTATCTTAGTTATGTGACAGAGTGAGCTTGTCGCGGGGCTCGTGTCAAAACAAATTTATAGTCACTGATCACTAAACTACTTTCAGTAGTAGTGACCAGGGTCGAACACAGGGAACAATTGGTTTACTTCTAATTTCTTTTGTGCCTGGTTATAGAAGGGGGGGGGGGTTGAAGGAGAAGATTATATTAACAGGAAAAATAAAATTGCGAGAAAGTAAATAATAGCGAAAATTAAATGGCAGAAAAGTAAATAGGGAGGTTGGCTAATCTCACCTTGCCGCTCAATGTAGCTGAAGACACTCAGGATCAGTACATTTACTTTTTATTCATCGATTAGTAGATAATGATTTATATGCATGCTTGCCTAATTGGTACTCTAAATCAATTGATTCGATCCCACCGTCCATTGACTCAATTACTAGATACTAATTAACTAACCTCACGAACCCGTCAAAGTTAATTAATTAAGTACCTGTATTAAGATCAAGATACCCCTAGAGCACTAACCCAACGGACCCGTTGAACCAACATGAAATTTATTAATTAATTAACCTGGCCAACGATTAATGAATTAACTAATTGTCGCCCTAGGCTAAAATACCCATAATCAATTAGGAAAAATCTAATTAATTAAAAATATCGGCTTAGACCCTAGATCTATCGTGTCAAGAAACAAAGTATGAGAACTGCTCTTGGGACTCGTGCCCACGAATCAATCTAGTGCTAACTATTGAACCAACCATCCATTAGCTACGTGGAAATTAGTTCCTTAGCGAGTTATTAACATATGAGTTGCAAGTTAGGACGTCAATCTAACCTACTGCACATGCTAATTATAAAAGTGGGAATCTAAAGCCATAAACAACAAATAAATCATACATAAAGCTCAGAAATCTAAAGATATACAACCATTCAGTTCAAACAACTCCAAAATCTCATAAAAAGACAAATGTACTTACAATCCCAAGGTTCCAACTACAGCGAACGGTGCTTAGACGACCATAGACAAGCCTGATCCAAGCCCAAGGCTCGAGAAACCAACCTAAACTACCTAAAAACTATAAAATACAGGTAGAGGATGAAGAAATCGGAGTAAACCCGAGAGAAAAATAGAGAAAAACGACTGCTGGACCTCCAAGTCGTTGTAACCTAATCGTAAACTGCACTATTTAAATAGTGAGGTGGTGTCGAGACGTCGTGGCCAGCGTCTCGATGCCGACAGTGTTTCAGTCGGTCCTTCAAATCCGAAGCGTTGAGACGCCGTGAAGGGGCATCGAGATGTCACCTCTTGGGTCTTCCTTGTTTGGCTGCTTCAAAACTTGATCTTTTTGACATTGTCTTCGAATCTCGAGTGCTCCGCTTTGGTCTTTTCACCGTCTTGACATCCCATGGACTTCAAGATGGATCAAAACCACGTTAATTTTCTCGAATTAACGCCAATTTCGAATATGGGCTCCCGAGAAGCACTTGATACCAAACTCCTACAAAATACAACTTTAAGCAAAATAATTATCGTAAACCTAGCAAGATTAAGAACAAATAAACAGGGACAATTTGGTCCCATCAAATACCCCAACCTAAACGTTGCTAGTCCTCGAGCAAGCATACAAAATAAGGATATAGGATTCAATGGTTGCAATTCTATAGTCTCCAATCTCAATGTCTAAAATGCCAAAATTATTGCAATCAAGAACAATTTACATGCAACCCAAATAGAGAGACAAATCAAAAGTTTTCACGAGATTTCTTGCTCAAGCTCACACTTAGCCTATCTAGAATCAATTCTACAAACCCGGGATTGGATTATGCAACCCTCTGTTGGATTTTGGTGTAAATGTGTGAAAGAAAGTTATGGTTAGTTGATCAAAAGTTTTAAAACTGTTGTTTAAATTATGAATTTAATGTCCGGAATTAAATTGATAACTTGTATGAACTTGAAGAGTTGGTGTCTTTTCGTGTTCTACAGCTGCTGTTAGTGCTCATAATTACAGAGTAATCGTTTGACCTTCTGTATTCTCCAGTCGTTGTAAATACGCATAAATACACTGTAATTAAACGTAATTACAGAGTATTTATTGTTGCCTTTTCATTTTTCCAGAAATTTACTATTTGTACCACTATAAATAGTAGCTGATTTCTTCGTTTCAGTATTATTCCATTTCGTGTTTCTCTTATTTTTCCTTCTTTTGAGTTTGATTTTGTTGAGAGTAAGTATCCAAGAGTTCTGCTAGATCCGTGTAGTTCGAGGTTGTTGTTCTACCGGAGTTAGTCGTTGTATCCTGCTGAGACAATCGTTGTAGTCTGCTAGCAACCCGTGCAGAGCGAATAATTGTCTTCAGGACAGCGGTTTGAAAGCGTGCCTCGACTACCAATCGTCACATTCTTTTGTTTTACAGGTTCGGTTCGTTTGATGTGGTTGTTGGTGTCAATCGGATCAGCTACAACCTTTGAAGCGCTATTGTGATTCTTATATGGTTTAATTATGGTTTCTGTAATTTCTGTTATATACAGTGTCTGTAGATAATTATGGTTTATGTAATTTCTGTTATATACAGTGTGTGTCGATATATTTACACTGTATTTGTTTGTAGCCAGTTACATTGTAATCTGTTTGTTAGTGTGAAACAGTCTCTATATACAGCTTATTTTCCAACAATCTGAAGACAATTAGGCGATTAATGGATGTCAGTACCACCGCTAATGTTGTTGCTCCTACCATGATGAGATCAACCATTACCAAAGCTCGTGCTGGAAAAGAATGATGATCTTCTACCCCACTATGTTGGACCTTGCTCACATATTGAATGAATACTGTCAATTACTTCACAAGAAGCTTGAAGCTAAAGTTTTTGAGTAAGGAAAAGTGAATGCATTTGGACATCATATGTTGCAATTATTCTGTAAGTGGTCGTGAAGACACTTTTAGTAATGTTTGTTGCAATGCCTCGAAAACTTCAAGGTTTTTGTGGGGGCATTGGCAAGATGTACAAGCTAAAAGATGTTGTACAAAGAATTTCCTCTGTGAGAAATTTTTGAGTTGATACCAATTTGGTAGTCAATCAAATGAAAGGAATTGCAAATTATCATTAGAAGTTTGCAATGTGAGAAATTGGTCATGAACCATTCCAAGATGTTGTTGTGATTGAGAAGTTGCCTCCTTTATGGAAGAATTCTTAAAACTTTCTCAAACACACGCAAAAACAATTGTCTATGTGGATATTGCAGTAAGACTCCATATTGAAAATGACAATAGAAAGGGAGACAAAGATCCACTAGAGATTGAAGTCAAAGCTCACATTGTTGATGCTTCAAGGAATGACAATGTAATTGTTGTCGTCGATAAGGTATTTATGCTCCAGTCGCTAAAGATTGGTGGACTAAAACTAGTGCTTCTAGGCACATTTGTGGGGGTAAATCATTATTTATTATATATGATAAGTTAGATGACAGCGAAATGCTTCAACTATTTTTATAGAAGGCAAAGAGAATGTCCTACTGAAATGGATGTTTGAAAATATAATTACCCCAATGATGTGTGACACATGCTAGAGGTTCGAAAGAATCTAGTGTCATGAATTCTACTTTATAAAATAGATTCAAACTAGTATTTGAGTCAGATAAATCTATTTTGGTCGAAGGGGTATTTATGTGGAAAAATGTTATTTGAATGATGATATGTTTGAATTGAATGTATTGACACAAGTGTCAAAGAATGATAATAATGACAACTCATCTGCCATGTTGTTGAGTTGTGTTGTATGACCTTTTAGGCTGAGACATGTTAATTATCATTCTTATGGAATGGTAAGTTTAAGACTAGTGTCTAACTTTTAACATTGGTAATAGACGCAAATGCAAAGTTTTGTGTTGAATCAATGTTTGATAGAAAGTCGTTTCATCTGTGGAAAGAAGTAATGAGTTACTTGATTTAATCCACAGTGATGTATGTGACATGAAAAGTACCCCAACAAGAGGCGGTAAGAGATATTTTGTCACATTTATTGATGATAGTAGTAAATATTGCTATGTATATTTATTACATAGTAAAGATGAAACCTTAGATGTTTTTTAAAGCATATAAGGTAGAAGTTGAAAATCTGACTTGAGAAGAAAGTGAAGATGCTTAGATCTTACAGAGGTGATGAATTTTTAAATATCATTGCTTTATCAATTTTGTGAAGTCAATGGTGTAATCCATTAATCTAAAGCATCTTATACACCACAATAAAATGGTGTAGTTGAAAGAAATAACTGAACTTTAAATAGTTCAGGTTTACCTCATAATTTGTAGGGGGAGGTGATGACATGCAAAAATGTCATCATTTTCCTATTAATTTTAGCTAGTTTTATGCTTGAATTGTGTTCTTTAATGCTATTTTCTGTTTAAATTTCAGAAAACCGAGTCAAGGAAGCAAAACCGGAATTTTGAGAGATTTTAGATGATTTTGGAGACTTTTTGAGCAATTTGGAGAATTACATTGAAGATCCGAGTCCAAAAAGCCAAGAAGAATGAATTAGAAGCCCAAATTCATGAATTTCAAGTCTTAAAGTATCAATTTGGGTCAAGAAAAGTGCCCAAAATCCATTACAAGAAGTATTTGGGCCAAAAGAAAGTTGGAGGCCCAAAAATGGAGTCAAAATCGGGCCTTTATTGAAGATTCAGGGCCTAGCGTCTCGACGCTAAGCCTGGAGCGTCTCGACGCTAGGCAGCTGCGTGGAAAGATCCAAAATCGCGAGAGCGTTGCGACGCTGTCCAAGAAGCGTCTCGACGCTGAGACGTCTTGGAGCCCAAGAAAAGATGACGTCAGAGCGTCTCGACGCTGTCCTTGTAGCGTCTCGACGCTGTGCCTGCTGGGAGCCTATAAAAGGAGCCTTTTGCATCCATATTTTGGGTGTCAATTGGTGGGTTTTCACCCCATTCTAGAATCCACTCTAAAATTGGGGATTTTTGGGAGAGTTTTGGAGCTTTGTTGAAGATCTTTGGAGCTCGGGATCGAAGGAGGTCGGCGCGGGATCGAGGAGATCGACACTTTTATGAGCATTTCTCTTCCCTTTTCCTTTATGTTTTAGTTTCTAGAATTGTTGTGATTAGGAATTATTGAATTTTAGTGATTATGAGTAGGAAATTCCTAAATTCTATGAGATTGATTTAGATGTTGAACCTCTGCTGAATTAATGAATTGATGTGGTTTAATTGTCATTATTGTTCATTTGTGCATTTTGTCCATAATGCTTTTAATCAACTGATCACTGATTAAATGAATCGTTACTAAGTGGAAACTCGACGGAGAGAAGCTTAGACTAGAACTGAATGCATGACTAACGGTTATTTACCCGGGTGACACGGGACAAAATAAATAACGTTAGAGGTTGTATTGAAGGGTCGTAATGCCATACTAAGTAAATAAAGATGAGACTGAAAGGAGATTCTTTATTGAACGGTATGAGATAGGAGGAGACCGACAGGAGAGTCCTTGTTATTAGGCTTCTAGACTTATGAATCAAATGATTTGTTAATCCATATTAGTTAATTGATTAAGCGATTAAAGGTCCAATTGATAAAATCAACCACTCTAGAATTATCCCTCCAAATTGTGTCACCATTTATCTTTTGCTTTCTAGATTAGCTTTTTATTATTCTTTTTGGCATTAGATTTTGTTCTCTAAATAAAGCTAAGCAAGATTATTTGCGGTACTTAATTGAATAAATCCAATCCCTGTGGAGACGATACTCTATACTCAAAATCACTATATTACTTGTGACGACCCGTTCGCTTGCGGGATTAAAATCGTGCAACAAGTTTTTGGCGCCGTTGCCGGGGAGGCTTGATTTTTAAGCAAAGAATTAATTTTTCTTGACATCGAAAAGAAAAGGGTAAATGGTAATTTAGGTGTAAATATTTTTCTTTTATCGTTTTGTGAATATTATTTTATTTTCATTTTTGTTTGGTTCTTTTATTATCTGGGAGCATTGTATGCGAAGAAACAAGGTGGTTGATCTGTTTCCGTTAGATCTTGAGATTAACAGGACTCTAAAATTCATTAGAAAAGAAAAAAGATTAACAGAAACGATGGCCCACCAAGAAGAAGCTCCCAAGGCAATTAGAGATTTTCTGCAGCCAGTTCTTCCTACCGAGAATTCTGGAATTGTTTACGCCCCCATCCAAGCTACAAATTTTGAGCTAAAAACAGGATTGATTCAGATGGCGCGCGATAACTCGTTCAAGGGACATCCTTCCAAGGACCCCCACTCTCATCTGCGATCATTCCTAGAAATATGCGGGACAGTAAAGATGAATGGAGTTCCGGCCGACGCAATCAGATTGAGGCTGTTTCCATTTTCCCTGCAGGATAAAGCAAAAGATTGGCTCGAATCAGTCGAGACGGGCAGCATCAGTACTTGGGACGAGCTTGCCCAGGCTTTTCTGACAAAATTTTTTCCACCAGCTAAGACTACCAAGCTACGGACTGAAATTGGAACATTCAGACAGCTTGACGAAGAACAGTTGTACGAAGCGTGGGAAAGATATAAGGAAATGCTTAGGCGATGCCCCCAACACGGATATCCTGATTGGCTTCAGGTACAGTTATTCTATAATGGATTAAACCCCTCCACGAAGACAGTCCTTGACACATCAGCAGGAGGAGTTTTCTTTCAAAAACAGTGACAGAAGCCAAAGACCTGCTTGAGGAAATGGCGGCAACAAGTTATCAATGGCCGACGGAGAGAGGAACAGTTACAAAAAAGGCTGGATTATATGAATTGGATGAGTCAAGTTCACTGAAAGCGCAACTGGCATCTCTGACCAATGCACTAAACAAATTGACGTCATCTGAGGTGGTTAAGTCCATTTCCACCTTAGCTGAAGGTCATTCGAAGAAAGAAGGTCAAGATGTGGAAGAAGTTCAATACATAGGAAATAGATCATATACTCAAGGAGTACCGAACTTCTACCACCCCAGTCTGCGCAATCACGAGAACTTCTCATATGCGAATACAAAGAATGTTTTGCAGCCACCCCCAGGTTTTGCATCAACGAGTACTCCTGAGAAGAAAAATAATCTGGAGGAGATGGTGGCTTTATTCATCAAGGAACAAAGAATATTGAATGTGAGTCTCCAGACATCAGTAAACAACCACGACGCAGCTCTAAAGAATATGGAAGTGCAGATAGGACAGATTGCTTCAGCAGTAAATGCCCTTCAAAAGGGAAAATTTCCAAGCGATACTGAGCCTAACCCGAAAGAGCAGTGTAAGATGGTGGTTCTGAGAAGTGGCAAAAGACTGGAGGACAGTTTAGAGAAGAAAAAGGAAGAAGAAAAGAGAAGGGATGAAGATGAAGGGGCTGAGGCACCAAAAGCCTCCTCTGAAAGGTTCCAGCATCCTCCTAACTCTATTGAATTAAAATGTGATTTTTCTAACAGCTGTGCAGGTAGAAAAGAAGAAGAGAAGCAGAATGACAATAAAAAGATGACTGAGGAAGAAGTGGTTCCATGCAACCACCATGACAGAGGTTCGCATATTAGCCCGCCCAAGCGGAGGGGCGAATGTTCAACCTTTGATTACAGGGAGTTACCTTTTCCTCAAAGATTTAAAAATGTCAAATTAGATGAACAATTTCAAAAATTTTTAGAAATGTTTAAAAAGTTGACTGTGAATATTCCATTGGTAGAAGCTTTGTATAATATGCCGAATTATGGAAAATTCATGAAGGAAATGCTTTCTAAAAAGAAAAGTCTGAAAAAAGAAATTTTTAATTTATCTGAAAGTAGCAGTACCATCATTTCTGGTAGGATACCCTCTAAGCAGAAAGATCCAGGGAGTTTTACTGTTCCCTGCACCATAGGAGAAGTATCCTTCGATAGGGCCTTGTGTGATTTAGGAGCAAGTATAAATTTGATGCCCTACTCTGTATACAGGAAGATTGGTTTATCAGGTATGGCAGACACTGACGTCACTCTCCAGCTTGCCGACAGATCGATTACCCACCCGATGGGTGTTGTGGAGGACGTGTTGGTGAAAGTCAACAAATTCATCTTCCCTGTAGATTTCGTGGTACTGGACATGAAGGAGGACAAAGAGGTGCCAATTATCTTAGGCAGACCTTTCCTAGCCACTGGTAAGGCCGAGATAAGCGTGCATACAGGTAAGCTTACCTTGAACATTGATGATGAAAAAGTCGTGTTTAGTATTTTTGGCCAAGATGAATCTGTTTGTAGTTTGCATACATGTTTTTCTGTTGGGCCTGAATACTTGACTGATGACGATGAAGAGGTAGACTATAATCTTGGCCTAGGCTTAGGAGAAATGCTTATTGATAATGTGAATTTTGATCATGATGTATATATGGATAATCCTCTGTTTGAAAATGATTTGGATCTGCCTGACTTTGAAAATGAATTAGACTTGCCTGCTTGTGATAATGAAAGATCTGCAGTTGATGATTTACCTTCCTTTGAAAATGAATTGGAATTGCCTGAAATGAATAATTTTGATAATGATATTGATTTGCCTGACATTGAGCATGAACATAAAAGGCATAAAAAAGATTGCTCGATAGATAATCTTGAGTCTGACCATGATTACAGTGAATCTATTGAGTCTGATCTTGACATTCCTGAATGCATGAATCCTAACAATGTGAATACTTTCTTTTCATGTCCTGATGATGTGTACAGCATAGAAACTGACCCAGAAGAACTTAAATCTGTGCATAGTATAGAATCTGATCCTGAAATTCTTGAATTCTTTAATTCTTCTGATGATGAGTCATGTGATAGCCTAGTTGAATCATTTTTTAATTCTGAGTCTGAAGGATCTACTGAGCATATAGATATTTTTTCTGATGAATGGACTGGCATGATTGATAGGCCATCTCTAGATCCTAGACCAGTAGATATTATAACGCTTGATGACTCTGTTAACAACTGTTTTGAAAATAGAGATTTAGAAAAGAGATTTGATGCAGCTGATTATTTTCTAAAATGTTATTATAAAAATCTCTTTAGTGAAGATGGGCCAGGGGAAAGTTTTTTTTCTCCCCTGTTTGTAGTATGCAATTCGGTGTGTGATTTCTTACAGGGCCCGGAGGATGATGAAAATTTTTATTTTGAGCCTCCGTAAGCGTGCCGAGCCTAGTCTAGCTAAAGACGTTAAAGAAAGCGCTGCTTGGGAGGCAACCCAAGGATTAAAGTAGTTAGTTGTTTTTGCGGTAAATAATTTTCTTTGCTCCGTGATCCAATTTTGTTTTGCAGGATCACCTTAGCAAATCCCAAAATTCCACATTTCCCATTTTTCATGGATCCAAAGGAAGAGGATGAAGCGCTCCTAGCTCAGGGAAGTCTCAGTATCTCTCTTTATGCTTTTCTGTTTTAAAACATTGGGGACAATGTTTAGTTTAAGTTTGGGGGGGAGGTTTCCGCTGTGTTGAGCATATTTAAATTCTGTTGGATGCATAAATAGATAGCCATGATAGCCAAGGATGTGATTTTTGAAATTTTGGGAGAAAATGGTTTATATGTTGTGGAATCTGGGAGCACGGCAGAAATTGTGAAATTTTAAATTTTTTTTATACTTAGTTTAGATGTCTAAAGCATGCAATAGTCTTATCTAATGACGTCTTTGAAAATCTAGATTCTTATTATGGTTTTCAAAGTTGTTGTCACCCCGATAGGCTTAGTTTCTAATATCAGGAAGTTCATGCTTGATTGCTCTAAAGAACTAGGTAGGAAAAAATGCTATGCCTGCTGAGAGAAAAGCAAAAGCAACAAAAGAAAAAGTGAGAAAAAGAAAATCTATTGAAAAAGAATTTTTGCTTGCTCAAAAAAAAAAAAAAAAAAAGAGCCTAGGGGTAAAAAGAGCTACCTGCGGTGTGATCAGTTAGGCCAACCAAAGAATAAAATTCGGGTTAAGGGTGCCTGCACCGTAGTGTGAAAGCTAGTACCATTAGATATCAAAATGCAAGTTTGGGGGAGGAGCAAAAGAGCAACAAAAGAAAAAGATGAGAAAAAGAAAAATCATGTGAGAATTCTGCTCCCCCATGAGAAAAGAAAAAGATGACAGGCACCCTAGTTACTTTTTTTTGCATGATAGAAGGACTCCGAAGTATTAGGGGCTCTTAGCCAGTGTAGGGGGAAAACAAATGGAGAAAGCCATAAGACTAATCTAGGTTAGTAAAAGAATCAATAGATAAAGTCTTGAGCATGCTATTCATTAATCTTAAGTTCAAACTAGTTTAAGATTTCTTCAAGAGTATGCGGTGCTTGCTTATTCCACTTGCATGTTTTCCATTCGATCCTAAGAATTCAAAAATCATTGAGGGTTGAGCGATTCTATTTCATGCATCTTTAGAATTTATTTTGCTCGGGACTAGCAAAAGCTTAAGTTTGGGGGTGTGATAGCGAGCAGAAATGTCGCTATTTTCGTCTCAATTTATTAAGCTTTTTGGTGCTTTAATCGTGTTTTTAATGAATATATGTAATGAATTTTGTTATTTTGTCTTTAGGAGCATAAATGATGATTTTGGGAGAAAAAGAGCCATAATTGAAGTAATTATAACCCAAATCAAAGTATGAGGCATTTGGAAGCCCAAAGAAGACATCCATGAAGAAAAGACCAAGAGAAATGAAGAAGAAGGCCCAAAAATCAGCCCAAAAGGAAGCTGATTTTTCTGGAAAATCTGGACAGCGTCGAGACGCTTAGCAAGGCAGCGTCGCGACGCTGCCCTTTCTTGTTGCCCAAGCCGCGTGCGCAGCAGCGTCGCGACGCTTGGCAAGGCAGCGTCGCGACGCTACCCCTTTTCCAGGCCTATAAATAGGCGCCCTTGGTGCCTCATTTGGATCATCAATCAATCATCACTCAATCATCCTCCCAATTCCTTTCTTTCCTTTCTTAAGACTCCTTTTTTGGAGCCCCTCTCAAGGCTTTTGAGCCTTTTTGAGAGGGTTCTTCTAGTGGGAATTTTTGGGGAATTTTGGGAAGCAAGTCTAGAGGCTCGAGGAGTAGTCAGCGGGGGCTCCAAGCGTCAGCAAGGGGTTTTTCGACGGTCAATTCCTTTTCCTTTATGTCTTTTAATATGCTTTCCCTTGTAATTATTGTGGATATTATGTGTAGCTAAACCCCAATTTGGGGTCTTGAAATGAAATGTTAGTGGAAATATTGTTATAATTTCTTGTCTCTTGCCCATGTCCTAATTATTTGTATGGATGTGCTTAATGCTTTACTCAATCTGGCCAATTGTGTAATGATTCGTTTCTTAATGGAAACTCGACGGAGAGAAATTAGGATAGATCATAATCCATGCAACTAGTTGAATTGCCCGTTGTGACACCGGGATTAGTTGATTAAACTTAGATTCCTAAAATGAATCAGAGCGTAATAATTAATGATTTTTAATAGCGCTAAGGACACTTAGGTTGTTAAAATGAATTAATTACAATTAGGGGAAACCGACAGGAGAACCTATGTGATTAACGGAGATTCTAGGTTTATAATTAGTTGGGCAATGAGATAGGATAATTGTAGCAATTATTTAGCTAATCATTGATTTTCAAGACCCCTCTTCCCGCTTAAAGAAACTCTTTCTCCACATTTTATTTCTGATTGATCAAATTTGTTTTCTTTAATTGTCTTGAATTTAAATCTTTTTATTACATGAGCGTAGTCCCTAAATATTATTTAACCTAAGTATTTTCAGTGCTCAAGAGAATTTTAATTAATTGCTTAAGTTTCGCTTCGCCTCCCTGAGGATTCGATACTCGGAATACTTTCCGTTTTATATTACTTGTGGCCCGTGCACTTGCGGATACCAACAAGTTTTTGGCGCCGTTGCCGGGGAGGCTTGATTTTTAAGCAAAGAATTAATTTTTCTTGACATCGAAAAGAAAAGGGTAAATGGTAATTTAGGTGTAAATATTTTTCTTTTATCGTTTTGTGAATATTATTTTATTTTCATTTTTGTTTGGTTCTTTTATTATCCAAATTGCTCCAAAAGCCTCCAAAATCATCTAAAATCTCTCAAAATTCCGGTTGGCTTTTTCTGCAATTCCGGGGAAATTGTAATTTTTTTCGTTAATATTGAGAATTAAGTGTTTGATTTTAATTTAGAAATTTATTTTTCTGCATTTTATTTTTTTTGTGGAGCTAGGTGGATAATCTGTTCTTTTGAGATTTAATCATGGCAGAAGACAAAGCAATCCGAGATTATTTCTTGCCTGAATTTCCATTAAATTATTCTGGAATAGCTTATGAGCCAGTCACTGTCGATAATTTTGAGCTCAAAGCTAGTCTCATTCAAATGGTAAGAGAGAATGATTTCAAAGGCCATCCATCAGAAGATCCACACAATCACCTAAGATCGTTTTTGAATATCTGTGGAACTGTAAAAATGGGAGGAGTTAGCCCTGACTCAATTCGGTTGCAGTTATTCCCATTTTCTTTACAAAACAAGGCTAGAGATTGGTTAGACTCGTTGACCTCAAATAGCATCCTTGGTTGGAATGATTTAGTCAAAGCCTTCCTTGCAAAATTTTTCCCATTAGAAAAGATCACCAAGCTTAGAGCTGAAATTGGAAAATTTCAACAATTGGAGGAAGAGCAATTATATGAAGCTTGGGAGAGATATAAGGATTTGTTAAGAAAATGCCCACAACATGGATATCCAGATTGGCTTCAAATTCAACTTTTCTACAGTGGGTTAAATAGGAGTTTAAAGACAATTCTTGACACTACGGCTGGAGGAAACTTTTTAGCCAAAACTGTCAAAGAGGCACGAACTATAGTAGAAGAGTTGGCTTTGACAAGTTACCAATGGCAACCAGAGTCCAAAAGTAAGGAGGAGCTATGTAAAAATCAAGAAGTGAGTGCTTTAAGGGTGCAAGTCGAAGCTCTAACCAAGGCTCTAAACAAGCTCACAGGATCAGAAATTCCAAGTTCACCTAAAGCCACATTAAAAGAGGAAGTTAAACCTAAAGAAAAGGAAAACCCTTTAGAAGAAATGATAAGAAACTTCCTGAATGAGACTAGAAATTTGAATGAAAATGTTCAAACCAAGGTAGATATTGTCATTAATAAGATGGAGGCAAAAATGGATCAAATGACAATATTTATGAAGGAAATCCAGCAAGGAAATATCACCATGGACCCACACGAACAATGCCCCGCCATATCTCTTAGAAGTGGGAAACAGTTGAGAGAAATTGAAAGAAAAGAAGAAACAAACCCTGTCACTAGAAGGACAGTGGATGAGGAAGATGAACACAAACCAAAGGAAGAGTCAGCACCATCAGTACCAGATAAGTCTTCTGATTCTATTCCTTTAGTTCTTAACCAGATTCCTTATCCTCAGAGATTTCAAAAGAAAAAGTTGGATGCCGAATTTTCAAAGTTTCTTGATATTTTTAAACAGCTTCATATTAACATTCCTTTTGCTGATGCTTTGGAACAGATGCCACATTACGCCAAGTTTATGAAGGAAATTTTGTCAAAGAAAAAGAAATTTGAGAACCATGAGACAGTAAATATGACAGCCGAGTGCAGTGCCATAATCCAGAAACACCTGCCACCAAAATTAAAGGATCCAGGGAGTTTTACTCTTCCCTGTACTGTTGGTAGTTTGTTTATAAAAAAGGCTCTGTGTGATTTAGGGGCAAGTATAAACCTAATGCCATTCAGTGTTTACAGGAAACTTGGTTTAGGGGAATTAAAGTCAACCACAATTGCTCTGCAATTAGCAGATCGTTCAATGACATACCCCAAAGGTGTGTTAGAAGATGTTCTGATCAATGTCGACAAATTCATATTCCCTGCGGACTTTGTAGTTTTAGACATAGAGGAAGACCCTGAAGTCCCGATCATTCTTGGGAGACCATTTTTGGCAACCGCTCGTGCCCTAATTGAGGTACAAAAAGGAACCCTGACTATCAGAGTGGAAGACGACGAGGTAGTGTTCAACCTTTTTAATGCATTAAAACATCCAGAAGAGGTTAGCTCCTGCTACTCAATTAATTCAGTTGACGCTATTATCAATGCATGTGTAGAGTCAGAGTCTCCTGTTGATCATTATGAAATAAGCATGCCTGACGTATTTGGAGATGAATTATTAGATGTTGATCAGAAAAATGCTCTAATTGATAGATCTTTAGGAAGGGAAGAAACGTTGACATTAGATATTTGTGCTCAAGTTAATGCCCCTTCCCCTGAATTAAAACAATTGCCTGCCCACTTGCGCTATGCATTCTTAGGAGACTCTTCTACTTTTCCCGTTATCATTTCTGCTGATTTAAGTAAAGAAGAAGAGGAAAAATTGTTGGATATTTTGAAAAAGCATAAATCTGCCTTAGGATGGTCCATTAGTGATATTAAGGGTATTAGTCCTTCAATTGTCATGCATAAAATTTTAATGGAAGATGCCTTTAATCCTACAGTAGAACACCAAAGGAGATTAAATCCAGCAATGAAAGAAGTGGTAAAAGCCGAGGTGTTGAAATTATTAAATGCAGGAATTATTTATGCCATATCTGACAGCCCTTGGGTGAGTCCTGTTCAAGTAGTGCCTAATAAAGGGGGGATGACTGTTGTTAAGAACGAGAAAGATGAATCCATTTCTACTAGGACAGTTACCGGTTGGCGTGTGTGTATTGATTATAGGAAGTTAAACAAGGCCACCAGAAAAGACCATTTTCCTCTCCCTTTTATTGATCAAATGCTTGATAGGCTAGCTGGGTATCCATATTACTGTTTTCTTGATGGTTATTCGGGCTATAATCAAATCGCGATTGCACCCGAAGACCAGGAGAAAACAACATTTACGTGTCCCTATGGCACTTATGCTTTTCGGCGTATGCCATTTGGGCTATGTAATGCTCCAGCTACCTTTCAACGTTGTATGATGGCCGTATTTTCAGACTTTGTGGAAGAGATCATGGAAGTATTTATGGATGATTTCTCTGTTTTTGGTTCATCCTTTGATAACTGTTTACATAATCTCTCTCGTGTCTTGCAAAGATGCCAAGAGACTAACCTTGTTTTAAATTGGGAAAAATGCCATTTTATGGTAAAAGAAGGGATAGTCTTAGGTCACAAGGTGTCTGAAAAGGGTTTGGAGGTTGATAAAGCCAAGATTTCTGCTATTGAGCAACTTCCTCCACCCATTAATGTTAAAGGAGTTCGTAGTTTTTTAGGCCACGCAGGGTTTTACAGGCGTTTTATAAAAGATTTCTCAAAAGTGGCTAAACCCCTGTGCCATTTGCTTGAAAAGGATTCTCCATTTGTGTTTTCAAAAGAATGTTTGCTAGCATTTAATCTTTTGAAGGAAAAATTGATTTCTGCACCCATCATTGTTGTTCCTGACTGGAGTCAACCATTTGAAATCATGTGCGATGCTAGTGATTATGCTTTGGGAGCTGTCTTAGGGCAACGTCGAGATAAGTTCTTTAGGGCAATCTATTATGCAAGCAGAACTTTAGATAATGCTCAGCAAAACTACACCACTACAGAGAAGGAGATGCTTGCTGTTGTGTTCGCTTTCGATAAGTTTAGGCCCTATTTACTCGGTACGAAGGTTATAGTGCATACCGACCACGCTGCTATTCGTTATTTGAGTAGTAAAAAGGATTCCAAGCCCAGACTCATAAGATGGATTCTGTTATTGCAAGAATTTGACTATGAGATCAAGGATAGAAAAGGTTGCGAGAATGTAGTCGTAGATCATTTGTCTCGGATAAAGCATGAAAAGAACATTGCAACCTTTCCTATTAAAGAAGTTTTTCCTGATGAAAGGTTATATGCTGTTAAAACTTCTTTTCCTTGGTACGCCGATTTTGTAAACTTTCTTGCAGGAAAAGAAATACCTCCAGACTTAAATGCTCAGAAAAGAAAGAAGTTTTTCCATGATGTGAAGTCCTATCTGTGGAATGACCCATTTCTCTTTAAAGTATGTTCTGACCAAATCATTCGAAGGTGCATTCCAGCAGAAGAAGTGGGTAAAATTATACATGATTGTCATGCCTCTCCTTATGGTGGTCATTTTGGACCAACTCGGACTGCCGCAAAGGTACTTCAATCTGGTTTTTATTGGCCTACTTTATTTAAAGATTGTTATACCTTCGTGAGAACATGTGATAAATGTCAAAGGACAGGAAATATTTCTAGACGCCATGAAATGCCTTTAACCCCTATTCTCGAAGTTGAACTTTTTGATGTGTGGGGCATGGACTTTATGGGCCCTTTTCCCTCTTCCAATGGATACTCGTACATCCTAGTTGCTGTTGATTACGTATCTAAATGGGTAGAGGCAATAGCCACAAAGACTAATGATGCTCGTGTTGTGTTACGTTTCTTGCATAAAAATATTTTCGCTAGATTTGGCACACCACGAGCTATAATTAGTGATGAGGGGTCTCATTTTTGCAATAAATTGTTTGAATCATTACTGAGGAAATATGGTGTCAAGCATAAGACTTCTTTAGCTTATCATCCACAAACTAACGGGCAAGCTGAGATTTCTAACAGGGAGATTAAGCAAATTCTAGAGAAGACATTTCGTATCAACAGAAAGGACTGGGCATACAAGTTGGACGATGCTTTGTGGGCCTACCGGACAGCTTTCAAAACTCCAATCGGTACATCCCCGTATCGATTAGTATATGGTAAGGCCTGTCACCTGCCTGTGGAGCTTGAGCACAAAGCATATTGGGCTATCAAGAAGATAAACTTGGATGCGGAGAAGGCTGGGGAACAACGTCTTCTGCAGCTTAACGAATTAGAAGAATTCAGGAGCCAGGCATATGAAAACGCAAAGCTCTATAAGGAAAGAACCGCAAGATGGCATGATAATATAATCCAAAAGCGTTCTTTTGAGCCAGGGCAGCAAGTTCTTCTATTCAATTCTCGATTGCGATTGTTCCCAGGAAAACTGAAGTCAAGATGGTCCGGTCCATTCATTATCAAGGAAGTATCCCCATATGGACCAATTGAATTAATGGATAACAGCGGGTTAACTTTTAAAGTTAATGCTCAAAGAGTGAAGCACTATTGTGGATTCGAAGAGCGCAAGGTCGAAAAAATGATTTTAACGGATCCAGGGTGACCAAGCCCCGTCTAGCTCAGGACGTTAAACAAGCGCTTCTTGGGAGGCAACCCAAGCTGTTTAAAGTTTTTAGATTTCATATGTTTGTTTTTTGTGTTGATCCTAATGTTCCCTTGAGATTGATCCTTATGCAGGAGGTTCGCTAAATCATGCCTAGCTTCTCATTCTTTCCTCGGGCAACAATTCAAGACGTTTTGGATTCTCTCGCTTTTTCAGGGCAGTATCAATCTCTCTTTATCTGATTAAATGCTCATACATTGGGGACAATGTATATTTTAAGTTTGGGGGGGAGATTCGCGCTGCTTAGGTTTTGCTTAAGCAAAGTAATGCTTATGATGAATTAAATGCATGTGATGATAATGACGTCTGATGATTTGCTTTTAGCCATGATTCTCTCTTATTGTTGCAAATTTGGAAGCATGTCTAAATTCAAGAAAATTTAAAATTTTTCTTTGATCCCCTTGCAAAGTACGTTGATTCACTTGTTTTATTATGATTTTGAAAGCCTAGATGAAAGTTATATGCTTTGGAAGTTTGTTGTCACTCCGATAGGTGTAAAGTTTGTCTAGATAGCTTTCCTGCGTAATAGTCAGTAATGCTGAGCTTTGGGAAAAAGAAAAATTGCTCAAAGGATAATAATAGTAATAAATGCTCCAATTTCTTGAAAGTGCTAGTAACCAGGGGCATTCATGACACCCATCGTTTGCCTTTGCATGAAAACGCTGGAAAGGAATGAGCATGCTTCGACATCCTGAAAGATGAAGCGCTCGTAGTTGGATGCTTTCATCACCAATGTTGGCAAGCCAGAACGAAGGCGCTACATCTAAAAGGATTATCATATTTCATCTAAAAAAAAAAAAATTATATATATATATATATATATATATATAGGAGAGAAGTTTGGGGGGCGCCTCAAGAATTTTGGGCACCTTAGTAAAGTAGTGCTTGCTAGATAAGTATGATGGCTAAAAGGGCTAGCTTTAGTACCAGTGTAGGGGGAAGATGAATGGAGGAGTATATAAATGATTCCGGGCTAGTAAAAAATTGTGATAAGGCAATTGATGATTCATTTTTGCAAGGGAGGATAGGATTAAATTTTAAACTTCTTGATGTTTGTCATGCTTACTTATTTGTTTCAACAGTTTGCATTCATGGCTAGAAGCATTGAGGATAGAGTTGTTAGCATGCAAGTTATGATTCATATGTATCACTTTATTTTGCTCGGGACTAGCAAAACTTTAAGTTCGGGAGTGTGATGACATGCAAAAATGTCATCATTTTCCTCTTTATTTTGGCTAGTTTTGTGCATAAATTGTGAGCTTTAATGTATTTTTATGTTGATTTTACAGAAAACCGAGTTCGGGCAACAAAACTGAGATTTTAAGAGAATTTTGGTAAATTTGGAGACTTTTTGGCAATTTAAAGAATAATCATTGAAGATCCAAAGCCCTAAAGTCCAAGAAGAGAAGATAATTAAAGTGGGAGGCCCAAAAAGCCCAAAAGTTTGAAGAAAGGAGGCAAAAATCTGCAAATTAGGCTTCTAGAAGGCCTAGCGTCTCGACGCTAGGTGGTCAGAATAGCGCGTGCAAAAATCGCGACAGCGTCGCGACGCTGTCTGCGTAGCGTCTCGACGCTGCGACAACTTCTGCCCCAAGACAACATGACGTCACAGCGTCGAGACGCTGTGACGTAGCGTCGAGACGCTGTCGACTTGTTCAGCAAGAAAATTCCAGCCCCTTGCACTATAAAAAGGCCCCTTCCCTTTGGTTCAAATCATCCCAAATTTGGGGGAGCTCTCCCCTAGCTCAATAGAGAGAAAGAGTGAGAAGAATTGTGGAGAGAAAGTGAGAATTGAGCGAGATTCTAAGGCTCAAGATTCGAGATGATCGTAGCGGGAGCTTGGGATCGACTTGTCGGTTATTTCTTCCTTACTTCTTTATAATTCCTTGTTGTAATTTGAGATAGGCCTATGGATCAAGATCATTTTGGCAAAATTATTTCCATGCGTGAGTAGATCTTGACACCTAGGGTCGTTATTCTAGTTAATTGGATATTGTAGCGCAATTACTTGGATTATGTAATGAAATTCTCCATATTTCATCTATGCAATTCTTGCTTAATGCTTTTAATCTCTTGATCACGGATTAATTGTTATGATGGTCTAAATTGATACTCGACAGAGAGAAATTAGATTAGATCCTAATTGCATGGCTAACGATTGCTTGGAACACGAGAGTGAAAGAGAATTGTTAGAAATTGATTATGAAGTTGCTTAATGCCATACTATGATTAACTAAGGAGATGGACACATAAATTAGTTATGTTAGTATGAGATGTGGAGGAGCTTGAAAGAGAAATCCGCTAAAAATTACTTCTAGATTTATGGAATTGAAGATTATTAGTTCCATACATCCATGAAATTG
Source organism: Luffa acutangula (assembly GCA_036850905.1). Lineage (NCBI taxonomy): Eukaryota > Viridiplantae > Streptophyta > Magnoliopsida > Cucurbitales > Cucurbitaceae > Luffa > Luffa acutangula. The sequence continues at coordinate 20,393,601 of CM072089.1, forward strand.
AGCTACAAATCCAAGAAAACTAGATAACACCCTAGGTCAAGTCCCCTTATTTGGTTATTTTCATTTCATTATTGCATGTTTATTTTCATTAATTCCTTAAAATTTCGCACTATTATTCGAGTTGATCTTCTAAATAAAATTAAAACATGATGATTCTTGGTACTTAATGGAATTAATTCAATTTCCCTGAGGATTCGATACTCGGAATACTTTCCGTTTTATATTACTTGTGACGACCCGTTCGCTTGCGGAATGGAAAATCGTACACCAACAAGTTTTTAAAAAACTTGTTCGTACGATTTTAATCCGCAAGCGAACGGGTCGTCACAAGTAATATAGTGATTTTGAGTATAGAGTATCGTCTCCACAGGGATTGGATTTATTCAATTAAGTACCACGAATAATCTTGTTTAGCTTTATTTAGAGAACAAAATTTAATGCTGAAAAGAATAATAAAAAGCTAATCTAGAAAGCAAAAGATAAATGGCGACACAATTTGATGGGATAATTCTAGAGTTGTTGATTTCAACAATTGGACCTTTAATGCATAATCAAATAACTAATATGGATTAACAAATCATTTGATTCATAAGTCTAGAAGCCTAATTTCAAGGATTCTCCTGTCGGTCTCCTCCTATCTCATACCGTTCAATAAAGAATCTCCTTTCAGTCTCATCTTTATTTACTTAGTATGGCATTACGATCCTTCAATACAACCTCTAACGTTATTTATTTTGTCCCGTGTCACCCGGGTAAATAACCGTTAGTCATGCATTCAGTTCTAGTCTAAGTTTCTCTCCGTCGAGTTTCCACTTAGTAACGATTCATTTAATCAGTGATCAGTTGATTAAAAGCATTACGGACAAAATGCACAAATGAACAATAATGACAATTAAACCACATCAATTCATTAATTCAGCAGAGGTTCAACATCTAAATAATTCTCATAGAATTTAGGAATTTGCTACTCATAATCACTAAAATTCAATAATTCCTAATCACAACAATTCTAGAAACTAAAACATAAAGGAAAAGGGAAGAGAAATGTTCATAAAAGTGTCGATCTCCTCGATCCCGCGCCGACCTCCTTCGATCCCGAGCTCCAAAGATCTTCAACAAAGCTCCAAAACTCTCCCAAAAATCCCCAACTTTAGTGTGGATTCTAGAATGGGGTGAAAACCCACAAATTGGCACACAAAATATGGATGCAAAAGGCTCCTTTTATAGGCTCCCAGCAGGCACAGCGTCGAGACGCTACAAGGACAGCGTCGAGACGCTCTGACGTCATCTTTTCTTGGGCTCCAAGACGTCGCAGCGTCGAGACGCTACTTGGACAGCGTCGCGACGCTCTCGCGATTTTGGATCTTTCCACGCAGCTGCCTAGCGTCGAGACGCTCCAGGCTTAGCATCGAGACGCTAGGCCCTGAATCTTCTAGAATGGCCCGATTTTGACTCAATTTTTGGGCCTCCAACTTTCTTTTGGCCCAAATGCTTTATGTAATGGATTTTTGGGCACTTTTCTTGACCCAAATTGATACTTTAAGACTTGAAATTCATGAATTTGGGCTTCTAATTCATTCTTCTTGGCTTTTTGGACTCGGATCTTTAATGTAATTCTCCAAATTGCTCCAAAAGCCTCCAAAATCATCTAAAATCTCTCAAAATTCCTATTTTGCTTCATTGACTCGGTTTTCTGAAATTTAAACAGAAAATAACATTAAAGCACACAATTAAAGCATAAAACTAGCCAAAATTAATAGGAAAATGATGACATTTTTGCATGTCATCACACCCCCAAACTTAAATCTTTGCTAGTCCCGAGCAAAGCTAAAACCATATATATGAATTAACTATTGCAAATGCATGACTCTAAGCTCAATGATCAAAATAATGAACTCTAACAATTAAAGGAAATATTAAAACATATTCTTTCATCACGAAATTTAAATTTAAACTCTTCATCCCTTGCGTGTGTGTGTGCGAGCCTCCTTATTAGGTCTTTACTAGCCTAGAAAAGGTTTATAAAATCCTCAGTTCATCTTCCCCCTACACTGGTCATAAGCTTTAATTATCCAGCTTCCCAACAATCAAGAAAGCAATATCCCACTAAGGTGCCTGAAACAACGGGGTATGCCTCCCCGAAACTTGCATTTTTTTTTTTCAATGAGAATCCTTTTAGATGTAGCGCCTTCGTTCTGGCTTGCCAACATTGGTGATGAAAGCATCCAACTACGAGCGCCTCATCTTTCAGGTTGCCGAAGCATGCTCATTTCTTTTAAACGCTTTCATGCAAAGGCAAACGATGGGTGTCATGAATGCCCCTGGTTACTAACGCTCTCAAGAAAGTGGAACATTCATTCTTTTTTTTTTTTTTTTCACCTCCCTTTTTTTCATATTTTTTTTTTCATCTGCAGGCTAATAAACATGTTTTTTTTCTCCCAAGAAAAACATTACAGACTCTCATGTCGTTCATCTTTCAAATTAGATCTTAAGCCTATCGGAGTGACAACAAACATCTAGATAATATAATCCAGTTCTAAGCATTCAAAACCATATAAGTAGGCTAAGTGCTCAACATGTGCAAGGAAATCAAAGCAAAAATTTAAATTTACATGAATCTTGAACATGCTTTCATATTTCACAAAAATTGAACAAAATTCATTATCTAGATCATATCATAGACCGTCCTCATCAAAATAGATGCAATAGAATCATCATGAAAAAATTTTGCTCAATCAGAACAGCAAAGCCTCCCCCCCCCCCAAACTTAAATCACACATTGTCCTCAATGTATTGATTATTCAGACTAATTAAGCATGCTTAAGGACAATTAAAAAGATAAAGGGAGAACGGTACTGCCCTGAAGTGTGAGAGAAACCATGGATGACAGCCTTCAACATTATTGGGGTTGTTTTTGGAAGAAAATGTGGTCTCGAGCTCCTTCAAAAATTGATCAACGGGAACAAAAGATCAACATGCTCTAACTACAAAAAACTGAAAAACAACGAAAAGAAAATTAACGGAAAAATAAACTTGGGTTGCCTCCCAAGAAGCGCTTGTTTAACGTCTCTTAGCTAGACGAGTTTTGCAGACTTTCAAGGCACATAAAAATTCTCGTATTTCTTCGGGCCCTTCTTCCTTGAATCAATGAAGCAGACTATTGCTAGTAAGCTTACTAGCTTTTCATGGGACCCTGAAGCAGAAATATTTTTGGGATTTTCTTTTAATAAAAGCATAAAAGGAGAAAGATCAAAATAAATAGACTCTGACTCTGACTCTGACTCGTGAGGACAAGAAAAAGAACACTCGTTATCAAGAGAGGATGTGAAGGATAGAACAGACAAAGGCCTTTCAACCTTAAACTCTATCTCTAGAAACTCCTTAATCACTATAGGCTCATTTTCTTTTTCTTCCTCACAAACTTGTTCTTGATGGGTGCTAGAATTATCCAATTCTTCCTCACTGCCTAAACAACTCACCCCTATATGCTCAAACTTAGCAAAATCGAAAGAATTTGACTCTTGAATTGGCGCTAATGAATCACTGGCCACATGACTCACTAGACACTCTATGGAAGTGGATCCTACTTCCCTATCTTCCTTTTGGGTATTGAGTCTCTCCATAGATTTTTCTAATTCTAAATTCATGGCTCTCGACTCTTGGATAAAATTTTCAAGCAAGCTCTCTAAGGAAGATTTTTCTTCTATGGAAGCGGATTGCACTTCACTCTCATCCTCTTGGGGATGCAATCTCCCTAGGGATTTTTCTAGAGCTAAATGAGTGGCTCTAGTATCCTCAATAAAATCTTGAAGCAAATTTTCTAGGGGAGATTTTTCTTCTAAAGGGGGATAATTTGAATAAAAAAATTTGGATGATGGTGTTGGTTCTTCGGGCTCAGATTCCCTAAAGGGCCACCCAAAACTATAAAAAGCCATTTAAAACAATAAATCAACAATAATTAGGCTTTCAGTCAGATGCAAACACCAATTAAATGCACAACAAGAACAATGGACCAGGATAAAAATAAAACAAAGAAAGCAAAATAAAACCTCTAATCTAAAGCAAGCAATTTCTTCACAATATTAATTGAATGAAATTAGCCAATCCCCGGCAACGGCGCCAAAAACTTGTTGGTGTCCGCAAGTGCACGGGCCACAAGTAATATAAAACGGAAAGTATTCCGAGTATCGAATCCTCAGGGAGGCGAAGCGAAACTTAAGCAATTAATTAAAATTCTCTTGAGCACTGAAAATACTTAGGTGAAATAATATTTAGGGACTACGCTCATGTAATAAAAAGATTTAAATTCAAGACAATTAAAGAAAACAAAATCAATCAATCATCACTCAATCATCCTCCCAATTCCTTTCTTTCCTTTCTTAAGACTCCTTTTTTGGAGCCCCTCTCAAGGCTTTTGAGCCTTTTTGAGAGGGTTCTTCTAGTGGGAATTTTTGGGGAATTTTGGGAAGCAAGTCTAGAGGCTCGAGGAGTAGTCAACGGGGGCTCCAAGCGTCAGCAAGGGGTTTTTCGACGGTCAATTCCTTTTCCTTTATGTCTTTTAATATGCTTTCCCTTGTAATTATTGTGGATATTATGTGTAGCTAAACCCCAATTTGGGGTCTTGAAATGAAATGTTAGTGGAAATATTGTTATAATTTCTTGTCTCTTGCCCATGTCCTAATTATTTGTATGGATGTGCTTAATGCTTTACTCAATCTGGCCAATTGTGTAATGATTCGTTTCTTAATGGAAACTCGACGGAGAGAAATTAGATTAGATCCTAATTGCATGGCTAACGATTGCTTGGAACACGAGAGTGAAAGAGAATTGTTAGAAATTGATTATGAAGTTGCTTAATGCCATACTATGATTAACTAAGGAGATGGACACATAAATTAGTTATGTTAGTATGAGATGTGGAGGAGCTTGAAAGAGAAATCCGCTAAAAATTACTTCTAGATTTATGGAATTGAAGATTATTAGTTCCATACATCCATGAAATTGAGCTACAAATCCAAGAAAACTAGATAACACCCTAGGTCAAGTCCCCTTATTTGGTTATTTTCATTTCATTATTGCATGTTTATTTTCATTAATTCCTTAAAATTTCGCACTACTATTCGAGTTGATCTTCTAAATAAAATTAAAACATGATGATTCTTGGTACTTAATGGAATTAATTCAATTTCCCTAAGGATTCGATACTCGGAATACTTTCCGTTTTATATTACTTGTGACGACCCGTTCGCTTGCGGAATGGAAAATTGTACACCAACAAGTTTTTGGCGCCGTTGCCGGGGATTGGCTAATTTCATTCAATTAATATTGTGAAGAAATTGCTTGCTTTAGATTAGAGGTTTTATTTTGCTTTCTTTGTTTTATTTTTATCCTGGTCCATTGTTCTTGTTGTGCATTTAATTGGTGTTTGCATCCGATTGAAAGCCTGATTATTGTTAATTTCATTATTTTAAATGGCTTTTAATAGTTTTGGGTGGCCCTTTAGGGAATCTGAGCCCGAAGAACCAACACCATCATCCAATTTTTTTTATTCAAATTATCCCCCTTTAGAAGAAAAATCTCCCCTAGAAAGTTTGCTTCAAGATTTTATTGAGGATACTAGAGCCACTCAATTAGCTCTAGAAAAATCCCTAGGGAGATTGCATCCCAAAGAGGATGAGAGTGAAGTGCAATCCGCTTCCAAAGAAGAAAAATCTTCCTTAGTGAGCTTGCTTGAAAATTTTATCCAAGAGTCGAGAGCCATCAATTTAGAATTAGAAAAATCTATGGAGAGACTCCAAACCCAAAAGGAAGATAGGGAAGTAGGATCCACTTCCATAGAGTGTCTAGTGAGTCATGTGGCCACTGATTCATTAACGCCTATTCAAGAGCCTAATCCTTTCAATTTTGCTGAGTTTGAGCATATAGGGGTGAGCTGTATAGAAAAAGAGGAAGAATTGGATAGTTCTAGCACCCACCAAGAACAAGTTTGTGAGGAAGAAAAAGAAAATGAGCCTATAGTATTTGAGGAGTTTCAAGAGGGAGAGTTTAAGGTTGAAAGGCCTTTGTCTGTTCTATCCTTCACATCCTCTCTTGATAATGAGTGTTCTTTTTCTTGTTCTCACATGTCAGAGTCAGAGTCTTTTTATTTTAATCTTTCTCCTTTTATGCTTTTATTAAAAGAAAATCCCAAAAATATTTCTGCTTCAGGGTCCCATGAAAAGCTAGAAAGCTTACTAGCAATAGTCTGCTTCATTGATTCAAGGAAGAAGGGCCCGAAGAAATACGAGAATTTTTATGTGCCTTGAAAGACCGCACAAACTCGTCTAGCTAAGAGACGTTAAATAAGCGCTTCTTGGGAGGCAACCCAAGTTTATTTTTTTGTTAATTTTCTTTTCTTTGTTTTTCAGTTTTTTTTATAGTTAGAGCATGTTGATCTTTCGTTCCGATTGATCAATTTTTGAAGGAGCTCGAGACCACATTTTCTTCCAAAAACAACCCCAATGAATGTTGAAGGCTGACATCCATGGTTTCTCTTGCATTCCAGGGCAGTACCGTTCTCCCTTTATCTTTTTTAATTGTCCTTATGCATGCTTAATTAGTCTGAATAATCAATACATTGAGGACAATGTATGATTTAAGTTTGGGGGGGAGGCTTTGCTGTTCTGATCTGAGCTTATTGAAATTTTTTTCATGATGATTCTATTGCATCTGTTTTGATGAGGACGGTCTATGATATGATCTAAATAATGAATTTTGTTCAATTTTTGTGAAATATGAAAGCATGTTCAAGATTCATGTAAATTTAAATTTTTTCTTTGAATTCCTTGCACATGTTGAGCACTTAGCCTGCTTATATGGTTTTGAATGCTTAGAACTGGATTATATTATCTAGATGTTTGTTGTCACTCCGATAGGCTTAAGATCTAATTTGAAAGATGAACTACATGAGAGTCTGTAATGTTTTACTTGGGAGAAAAATCATGTTTATTAGCCTGCAAATAAAAGAAAAAAAAATGAAAAAATGAGGTAAAAGAAAAAAAAAAGAAAAAAAAAGAAAAAAAAAAGAAAAAAAAAAAAGAATGCTCCACTTTCTTGAGAGTGTTAGTAACCAGGGGCATTCATGACACCCATCGTTTGCCTTTGCATGAAAGCGCTGGAAAGAAATGAGCATGCTTCGGCAACCTGAAAGATGAGGCGCTCGTAGTTGGATGCTTTCATCACCAATGTTGGCAAGCCAGAATGAAGGCGCTACATCTAAAAGGATTCTCAATTAAAAAAAAAAATGCAAGTTTCGGGGAGGCATACCTCGTTGTTTCAGGCACCTTGGTGGGATATTGCTTTCTTGATTGTAGGAAAGCTGGATAATTAGAGCTTAGGGCCAGTGTAGGGGGAAGATGAACTGAGGATTTTATAAACCTTTTCTAGGCTAGTAAAGACCTAATAAGGAGGCTCGCACACACACACGCAAGGGATGAAAAGTTTAGATTTAAATTTCGTGATGATTGAATATGTTTTAATATTTCCTTTAATTGTTATAGTTCATTATTTTGATCATTGAGCTTAGAGTTATGCATTTGCAATAGTTGATTCATATATAAGGTTTTAGCTTTGCTCGGGACTAGCAAATATTTAAGTTTGGGGGTGTGATGACATGCAAAAATGTCATCATTTTCCTATTAATTTTAGCTAGTTTTATGCTTGAATTGTGTTCTTTAATGCTATTTTCTGTTTAAATTTCAGAAAACCGAGTCAAGGAAGCAAAACCGGAATTTTGAGAGATTTTAGATGATTTTGGAGACTTTTTGAGCAATTTGGAGAATTACATTGAAGATCCGAGTCCAAAAAGCCAAGAAGAATGAATTAGAAGCCCAAATTCATGAATTTCAAGTCTTAAAGTATCAATTTGGGTCAAGAAAAGTGCCCAAAATCCATTACAAGAAGTATTTGGGCCGAAAGAAAGTTGGAGGCCCAAAAATGGAGTCAAAATCGGGCCTTTATTGAAGATTCAGGGCCTAGCGTCTCGACGCTAAGCCTGGAGCGTCTCGACGCTAGGCAGCTGCGTGGAAAGATCCAAAATCGCGAGAGCGTCGCGACGCTGTCCAAGAAGCGTCTCGACGCTGAGACGTCTTGGAGCCCAAGAAAAGATGACGTCAGAGCGTCTCGACGCTGTCCTTGTAGCGTCTCGACGCTGTGCCTGCTGGGAGCCTATAAAAGGAGCCTTTTGCATCCATATTTTGGGTGTCAATTGGTGGGTTTTCACCCCATTCTAGAATCCACTCTAAAATTGGGGATTTTTGGGAGAGTTTTGGAGCTTTGTTGAAGATCTTTGGAGCTCGGGATCGAAGGAGGTCGGCGCGGGATCGAGGAGATCGACACTTTTATGAGCATTTCTCTTCCCTTTTCCTTTATGTTTTAGTTTCTAGAATTGTTGTGATTAGGAATTATTGAATTTTAGTGATTATGAGTAGCAAATTCCTAAATTCTATGAGATTGATTTAGATGTTGAACCTCTGCTGAATTAATGAATTGATGTGGTTTAATTGTCATTATTGTTCATTTGTGCATTTTGTCCATAATGCTTTTAATCAACTGATCACTGATTAAATGAATCGTTACTAAGTGGAAACTCGACGGAGAGAAGCTTAGACTAGAACTGAATGCATGACTAACGGTTATTTACCCGGGTGACACGGGACAAAATAAATAACGTTAGAGGTTGTATTGAAGGGTCGTAATGCCATACTAAGTAAATAAAGATGAGACTGAAAGGTGATTCTTTATTGAACGGTATGAGATAGGAGGAGACCGACAGGAGAGTCCTTGTTATTAGGCTTCTAGACTTATGAATCAAATGATTTGTTAATCCATATTAGTTAATTGATTAAGCGATTAAAGGTCCAATTGATAAAATCAACCACTCTAGAATTATCCCTCCAAATTATGTCACCATTTATCTTTTGCTTTCTAGATTAGCTTTTTATTATTCTTTTTGGCATTAGATTTTGTTCTCTAAATAAAGCTAAGCAAGATTATTTGCGGTACTTAATTGAATAAATCCAATCCCTGTGGAGACGATACTCTATACTCAAAATCACTATATTACTTGTGACGACCCGTTCGCTTGCGGGATTAAAATCGTGCAACAGGAGGCGTGATAACTCTTAGTATAAGAGTTATTTACCTTATCTTTTAGCTTGGATTCTTTAATATGGGGGTGATTGGCTAACATATTTTGGTGTTTTTCCTCTATAAATCTCATGCTTTGGTCTGAATCATCTTTGAGGAAATAGTTAATATTTTTCTACTGTTTTGAAGGTGAAATGCATTAAATTTTGTGTACTTATAGTGCAGATCCATAAAGCCATTTTGGTAGCAGACTAAAGGCAGCTTGTGTAGCAGTTAAAGTGATTGAGGAGCTGGAGATGGAATTGCTGGATCAATTCTGGAGCAAAGTTCGCACGTGATTTACACGAGGGAAAAATCAGTTCATTAAATGAGCTGGCACCTTTTTAATACAATCAGCTCTTTCATACAATGGGAGTCTGCCATCTTGCTGAAAAGAAGCTGATGTAGCCCTGAATTCAATGAAGAGAGGAGTATATTTTTAGGGCAACCACATTTTGTGAGGAGATATAAAAAGGAGAAGAAACCAAAAGGGAGAGACATTAAGACAGCAGTGGAGAAATCGAGACGGGAAGAGAAGGAGATTCCATAGAAGAAGGGGAAGCTGACATTTGGAAGGAGCATCTTCTGCAACCTTTCCATTTCCGGCGACTTCTTCCTTTAGTTTTCTTTCTTCTTCTCTTGAACTTTGAGTAGCTGTGTTTAGTTTTCTTTATGGCTTTTTCTGGTTGTTTTATTCTGTTTTCAGCTTGTAATATGAACTAATCACCTTAAGGTGAGGATTGGGATACTTTTGTATTAATCTAAACATTGGAGCTGAGCTCCTTAGCTTTCTTAATCTGGTTTTGAGGGTGTTTCATGCTTAAGCAAAGATTTCGTCCGACCAACCATTTCTTTGCATTGTCATATTTAGTTTTGGGAAAAACAAGGGTGGCTGAATACTCAAAATCACATTAGCTCCTTGTTAGGGTTAGTAGCTAGCTAAGTGAAGGAGTTAGAGATAACACTTCACCTAATGCACATAATACAACATGTTTAAAATGAAGTGGGTTAATGGGAGTTAATATGCTATTTTAGGAGATCTGGGAAGATTCCGTGAGAACTTGCTGTGTGGATTGAGAGAGCAAAGTTCTTGCTCCAGCATTCGATGTTTAGAGAGATACAAATAGTTCCTAATCCGAGCCTACTTTCTTAACCTTGTTGCAAGTCTCGTTTCCTTTAGTATTCTGCATTTACTTTGTTTTATGTTCATTTCTGCAATTTATTTTATTAAAGCACCTTAGTTTAGACATTACTAAGATTTTATCGGTTGCCATCTTGAATTTGCTAGAAATTAAGTTTGAACATAGGAATTTTCTTGTTCTAATCTATGTGGAGACGATATTAATATACTTATCACTTGCTGCTGGTCGTGTATACTTGCACGTGCGTTGTGTGGATTTCATTGAATATTTTAACCTCACCTTACAAGGCAACAAGGCGTTGCTTACAGCAAATTTTGTACTAAACAGAATTCCACAAAAAAAAAAGTGATAAGTCACCTTATGAAGTGTGGAATAGAAGGTTACCCTCATATAAAATGTTGAAAGTGTGGGGGTGTTTGGCAAAGGTACAAGTTCCTTTACCAAAAAGGACCAAATTTGGGTCTAAGACAATTGATTGTGTATTTATAGGATATGCAATGCATAGTGCTGCTTATAGATTCCTCGTGGTTAAATTAGAAATACCTGGTATTAATGGAATCTATTGAAGCTGAAGTCTTTGAGGATATATTTCCTTTTAAAGAAGAAAGACACAAAAGTAATGGTGTCAAAAGGAATTATGAGGCTAGCTCTCCGAAAGGTCAAGATGATCAGGAAACTAAGTCTGAACCGAGGAGAAGCAAAAGAGCTAAGAAAGTTATTTCTTCTGAACATGATTTCAATGAGCCTGAAACTTTATAGGAAGTTGTGTCAAGGTGAAGAAATCTATTTGGAACATAACCTAAAGGGTTTGTTGTAAAAGGACTTGAAGATAAAGTTTGTAAACTTGTCAAGTCTCTTTGTGGGTTGAAACAAGCACCCATATAATGACATGAAAAGTTTGATCACACTATGTTATCAAATTGTTTTAACGATAAATGAGTGTGATAAATGTGTCTATGTTAAAACCATAGAACAATTGATTGTGTCATTGTATGCTTGTATATGTTGTTAATTGACACAAGTCGAAGTGTCATTGATTCCGTTAATGATATGTTGAAATTCAACTCTAATGTGAAAGACAAATGGTCTTGTAGATGTTATCCTTGGAATTAGAATTCAAGTGAATACATAATTTCTTAAATCTCATTATAAAGAGAAAGTGTTGAAAAATTTGATCACTTTGAGAGTAAGTTGGTGTTACTCCATTTGATCAAAATTGTATGTTGATGAAGAATAATGATGAAAGTGAATCTCCTCTAGAATACTCTAGAGTTGTTGATGACTTAATGTACATGGTGAATTGTACTAAGACCTGATGTGCCTATTTAGTAGGAAGGTCACAAAGATACATTAGCAATCCTAGGCATGACCATTGGAATGCTTAGTTAGAGTTCAAAGGTACGTGATGTACACTCTAGACTATGGATTGCATTGTATGAGGTATCCCCGTGTACTGGGAAGGATTTAGTGATGCTAATTGGATTTCTGATAGCATGGAGACTAAATCACCCATGGGTATATATTTACCTTAGTTGGGTTTGTTGTATTATGGAAATCTTCAAAACAGATGTGTATAGCGCGTTATGCTATGGAGTCAGAGTTTACAGCTTTTGACAAAGCTGGAGAAGAAGCTGAATGACTTCAAAATTTCCTTGAAGATATTCCATTGTGGCTAAAGCCTGCGAGTGGGATATGTGTCTATTGTGACAGTTTAGCAACCTCAATGAGAGCTAAGAATATCGTATATAATGGAAAGTCACGACATATAAGACGCAGGCATAATTCAGTAAGACAACTGCTCTCTAATGGAATCATTTCCATTGATTATGTTAAATCGAAAGAGAATATTGTTGATCCTTTGATGAAAGGATTATCAAGAGAGCAAGTGATATATACATCGAGGGAAATAGAGTTAAAGCCTATGAAATGAATTATTTGGTGGTAACCTAACCTAGTTGACTGGAGATCCCAAGATCTAGGTTCAATAGGCAAACTGGCTGAATGATTCATAATTGACACACTAAGAAACTTATAGTTTCTTCCTATTTCTATGATGTTTAAAGAGTGTGTGATCTGTCGAAGCTAAGGTCATATTGATATTTTGTATACAAAAGGAGTAATGGCAGAATACTCTTAATCAATATCACCTATGTGAGAGTAGAAGTGGGTCGCTTCTGTGAGAACTTTTCAAATGGCTTATGTTCTCTAAAGCTCTCATGAAATCGGGATTTTGTCCAGGACCAAAATGGACACAAACGTATAGAACTCGAAGATACAGAATGAGTTATGTGTGATGTCCGTTGTCTCAATTTACCATGAGAAGGATAGTTCCAGAGCTAGTCTCACTATTTCTTCGGTAAATTCGATGGACATTTGCTAAGGAAGGTTCAAGTCTAGAAGACATCTCTCCTGATGCATAACTTGTTTGTTTTCTCTCAACGATTTTATTTTGTTTATCCTTACTTTCTTTCATGTGGGGGATTGTTGGATTTTGGTGTAAATGTGTGAAAGAAAGTTATGGTTATAATTAGTTGATCAAAAGTTTTAAAACTGTTGTTTAAATTATGAATTTAATGTCCGGAATTAAATTCATAACTTGTATGAACTTGAAGAGTTGGTGTCTTTTCGTGTTCTACAGCTGCTATTAGTGCTCAAAATTACAGGGTAATCGTTTGACCTTCTGTATTCTGCAGCCGTTGTAAATATGCATCAATACACTGTAATTAAACGTAATTACAGAGTATTTATTGTTGCCTTTTCATTTTTCCAGAAAGTTACTATTTGTACTACTATAAATAGTAGCTGATTTCTTCGTTTCAGTATTATTCCATTTCGTGTTTCTCTTATTTTTCTTTCTTTTGAGTTTGATTTTGTTGAGAGCGAGTATCCAAGAGTTCTGCCAGATCCGTGTAGTTCGAGGTTGTTGTTCTACCGGAGTTAGTCGTTGTATCCTGCTGAGACAATCGCTGTAGTCTGCTAGCAATCCGTGCAGAGCGAATAATTGTCTTCAGGACAGCGGTTTGAAAGCGTGCCTCGACTACCAATCGTCACATTCTTTTGTTTTACAGGTTCGGTTCGTTTGATGTGGCTGTTGTTGTCAATCGGATCATCTACAACCTTTGGAGCGCTATTGAGATTCTTATATGGTTTAATTATGGTTTCTGTAATTTCTGTTATATACAGTGTCTGTAGATAATTATGGTTTCTGTAATTTCTGTTATATACAGTGTCTGTCGATATATTTACACTGTATTTGTTTGTAGCCAGTTGCATTGTAATCTGTTTGTTAGTGTGAAACAGTCTCTATATACAACTTATTTTCCAACAACCTCAACCTATCTTCCCTCTACACTGGCACTAGGAACTAACCAAGGAGCAAACGAAACAAATTAGACTGCTTTTCTCTTTACCTAGGTGCCTGAAAAATAAAAGACATTTTCTTTCTGCATTCTTTTAAGGCGGGGCACACTAGCTTTCACACTACGATGCATGGACCCATAACCCGATTTTAACCCTTGGTTGGCTTAACTGATCACACTGCAGGCAACTCTTTTTAACCCTTATCGCTCATGAACATTTCATAGCATGTTTTTTATTCAAAAATAAAAATAGACGAGCATATGATTTTCTTTTAAGCTCACTCATTTTTCTCTTCTTTCTCTTTCTTTTTCTCTCTTTTCTTTTTCCATAGGCAAATTTTCTTTTTTTTTCTTCTAGGCAAAATATTACATGCTAATTTGCGGGCATTTGACTCTCTAGTTCATCCCTACACCTATCGAGATGACAACAAGCATATGGATTCTATAATTCGCTCCTAAGCCTTCAAACTAATCCTAGGTGTACGAAGGTTTACTCTTGCAAGAAAAGTACTAGAAAAAATTTAAAAAGACTCAATTTATGGGCAACATGCTTATATAATTCAATAAAAGCAATAAAGTTGGAAGGATGACACATCGTTGATTTTCATAATCAAAGAAAAAGCAACCAGATCATCCATACATCAACACTCAATCATCTAATATTTGCTTAAAAACAAGTCCAATGCTCAGATGCATGACCTCAATCTAGACAAAACAGAACAGTAAAATAAAGCATGCATAATAAAATAGTCTGATGCTCAGGTGCATCAAGACTCAACCAAAACATGCATGCAGGACCAACTCCACGCCCAACCTAAAATCATGCATTGTCCTCAATGTATTTAATCAGGAAAAAATTAAAGAACAAAGAGTAAGGGAACAAAAAATCTCCTCTACTTCAAGCTCAATGGTTGGAAGGGAATGATTCACCATGTCTCGAAGGATTGCAGATTGCTGAAGGTCACAAAATCTAAAAACAAGAAAGGAAATCAAACATAAATAAAGCTTAAGTAGAAGAAAACAACTAAAAGTAAAGAGAAGGGATAAAAATTATTGTTAAAGCTGAGCTGCCTCCTAGAAGCGCAAATCTTTAACGTTGATGACTCGACAGGATTTGCAGTCTTCAACCGAAATCCACTTCTTTGATCCTCAGAGGATCTTTCTTCTTTTTCTTAATCAGCTCATGCACAGGAAAACTCAACTTGCACACAAAGTGTACTGCGTAAGAAATTTTAAGCGACATTGAAGGATTGGAATTCCGTAATTCCGTAAAGCGGAAGCGTAATTGGGAACGATTCGTAATTAATTTTGTTTAATCTAAAATACCAATACATTGGCAATAATATTAGAACTATTCTAAATATATATTAAAGCTAAGCATACAAAAATATTAGATCTAAATCTAATTTATAAAGTAACAAATTACTTACTCTCGTTGACGACCCAGATTAAATTCACCAACTGCTTGTGAATTAATCACGAACTAGTGTGAACACCACCACTATGGCTACACCGGTATGACTCTGAGACTTCTAGAGGCAGGAGACTGGTGGGAGTCTAGGGGAAGCCTTGAGGGAAATTTTCTGAGAGTAGGAGAATGAATGGGATGCCTTTCACCCCACCCTAGGGATCCTATATATAGTAAAGGCCAAAACCGGAAAATGTCTCTAATTTTAATAAATAAAGAAATAAATAATTCCTTAATTAATTAATTTCCCAATTAAATATCATATATTTAATCTTAGGGATTTTATTAAAATTAAAATTAATATGAATCCAATTCATATTAAATTTATTTGAACTCTTTCAAATATTTATTTCCTAATACGAAAACGTCTCTAATTTTAATAAATAATTAATTAATTCCATAATTAATTAATTACACAATTAAATATCATATATCTAATCTTAGGGATTTTATTAAAATTAATATGAATCCAATTCATATTAAATTTATTTGAACTCTTTCAAATATTTTCTCTCAAGAATTAATATTTGAAATTAATTAAAAAATTATATTATAAAGTTTCATAAACTTTATATTATAATGAATCAATATACATTATATGACTCTCCAAATAAATTGAACACTTTCAATTTACAATTTATACTTAATTGCCTCAAGTCTCTTTTACGAGCTACCAGTGGGACCTAATGGACCTACAGACCAGAAGCTCCAACGATACGAGACTAATTGGTCAAACTCATTAACCAAGTTTAGTCAACATTCGTTAACTGTGGGTCACTCCACTAAAGACCCACAACTGCACTCTTCTCACTGTAGAATATTTCATTGTCCACGGATATCGACCAAACAGTAAGTCAATCCTTCACGTGTGTTCGTAACACCAGCTGGGTCAAATTACCGTTTTACCCCTGGGTTACCTTTGGTTCCTTAAGTACCACTGATTCCTCTAATGAACAAGTTGTTTAGGGTCCAACCACTAAACAGGAGTTCCTCTCGGACCAGGAGAGGACGACGTGCCTTTGTTCAAGCCTCGAAATCAGCCTTTAAGGGAACACACATCTACTTACCCCAATAGGGGAATGAGTGAATTCCATCTTGTACTGTTATGTTCCCAACCCTCGTTTGGTCTTTCCCCTGAAATGGTAGGATTATTGAGTCGGCGAACTGACCACTCTCACCCATACAAATCTAAGGATAATCCCTCCTGAAAGGGGTTCATAACAGACTCAGGATTGAGATTGAGTTACCTACCTAGGTCATCCTATTGAAATAGAAACCTAAACTAGTTAACGACGTTACATCTAGTGGTTACTATTTCGCGGTCCGGTCTTATGCAAACTCATTGCATAGGATACCCCCACTCGCATGTCTCTTACATGGATGCTTTGGATCATTGCATCTGTATCGAATACAAGGTGGGTCGTATCACATAGTGTCACCAGGATAAGGTACCCAACCTTATCCCTATACTATAGACCTTTTAGGTTGTTACTTGGACACTGATCCCCGTATGTCCCCATATACTAGTCCAAGTTTCATTTGAACAACCTTGGATCTTAGTTTATTGGATTTATGGTTTATTAATGCAAACTCGATTATTCATTAGCCAAATTACTGAATTACTCAAATAACACTTTATTGAAATCGATTAATTTGTTTCATTTACAATCTACGAGTTTTAGGGCATAAAACCCAACACGACATATCCTCATCCGTCCAATTTAAGCTAATTCTAAGTTCCCTAGGCTCAACTTGGTCAGCCACTTGAAACACTAATTAAGCTTAAATCATGCTTTCTAGAATGGAGTGAAGGTGTTCATATAACACATGCGGAAGCAATTGAAGATCGAAAGCACTTAACAACATTAATTTTACTCCTAAAACATGCTTGTTCTAAAGAAGACAAAACAGAGAGTTTAGAAGAACCAACCTCTTGTAGCTCAATTGGATGATCCTCCTTGTAATGTTTTCCTTCTCCAATCAATTATGGACAACCGACAGTGTCTTCCCTACTATTCTCCGGGCCAAGAACGACTTGTGGGAGTCTATAGTGGTAGGGAATGAGAAGGGAATGCTTGAAGGTACAAGCACTTGAGAAATATATGGAGATGAGTGAGTTTGAGAGTAAATTTCAGCAACATAACAGTAAGGAAATCACTCTCTTGTACTTGAATCTGATTCACACTCTACTTATAGAGATATTTCATGCAAAGAGAAGCCTCAAGACACAAGACACATGGTAGTCTTTTGGGTGAAAGTGAAAGCTAGGTGTTCAAGCAACATCACATGCAAGAATGCATGAATGTGGTGTCATTCCACTTTGAATATTCATGCAAGAGTGGAATTACAACATTTTCCACTACCATGTGATTAAAATCAAATTTAATCTTGCATCTTTGATATTAATATCAATTCTAAATATGAAATTAATATAGATAATTAACTATGAGGCTTGTCCAATTAATTATGTATGATTAATCAAATTAATCTTCTTAGTTTTGTGCATCTTTTATACATGAATCTTAATTCATGTATATAGTATTTAAAACCCTTTTAAATACTCTATCTCTCATTTTCTAATTTAATTCATTCTTAAATCATTGTGTCAAACACAATTTACGATAATACCATTTTTCCGATTTTGAACGATTCAAAGAATCCTATCAATTTGTTCTAGGCTTTATTCCGATATGAGCTAGTAGGGGGACCTAATGGACCTATAGATCATGGGCTCCAATGATTCGAGGCTAACCGACTAATCTCATTAACCAAGCTAGCAAATATTCGTTAACTATCGGGACACTCCACTATAGTTGCACTCCCCTCACCATAGATGTATTTCTGTCAACTTGATTTAACCATGTGCAGTAAGTCGACCCTTCACAGGTTGTTCGTAGCTATAGTTAGGTCAAATAATCGTTTTACCCCTATAGTACTTCTTGTTCCTTAAGTTCCACTAATCCTCTAATGAACAATCGGTTTGTGTTCCAAACATCAAACCTAAGTCCCTCTCGATCCAACGAGAGGGTGGGGCCCCTTGTTCAAGTCCTGGAGTTAGTACTTAAGGGAACAACCTCTCTACTATCCCTGAAATAGGTATGAGCGAATTTCATCTTGCAAGACTATGTCCCCAGCTATCCCCAAAATGGTAGGTCAAATAATCGTTTTCCCCAAAATGGTAGTCTTGTTGAGTCAGCGATACTGGCCACTCTCACCCATGCAGATCAAATGATAATCTCGTATAAACAGGAGTTCATAGTTAGCTCAGGATTAAAAACGAGTTACCTAGGTCATCTTGTGAAATAGTCACTTTCTACAGTAAACGACTTTATAAAGAGAAACTAACTTAATTCGTGGTCCATTCTTATGCAAACTCATTGCATAGAACGCCCCACCTCGCATGTCTCCAGATGAACGATTTAGGATCTCATCATTTGTACTTAATACAAAGTGGGTTGCGTCCATAGTGTCCCTAGAATAAGGCACCCAACCGTATTCTTATATTATAGACTATTTTGACTATAAACTTGACCTTGATCCTATGATATGTCACTGCATATAGTTCGAGTATTCATGTTATAGCCAAGGATCTTAGTTTATTGGATTTAGGTTAATCATTCGCAATTTACATATTCAATAACATCTTTTACTGAATAACCTCAATAACGACTTTATTGGAAACAGAATATGTTTAATGATTTACAAACTACGAGTTTATAAGACATTAAACCCAACATGGAGGACATCAGACGCAAAGGAATTAGGTGCGAAATAATCTGAATTTAGCTCGACATTCCTAATTTCTAACTCTCCTAATTTGCATGAAGCACTACATGAATCAGACCTAGAATTAAAGGAAGAATTAAGTTCAGGCTTACTGACCTCGTTGGGATTTTCTTCTAACTTACCTTCCTACTGCTGCGAGATTTGGCTCTCTAGCTTAATCTTAATTTATCATCTTTTTCTAACATCCACATTCAATTCCAACACGCATCATCTAACCAGTCAACAAATGCCCAAACAGCGTAGAACCACCTTGAACAGGTCAAGAATCGATCAATAGAACTTGAACTGCGCCTGAACCGAACGAACCAGAACCGCGTCATAACTGCACGAACCAGATGCAAATGATGAACCAACCTAGAATTGCACGGATAACACCCCACCGAAATACAACGACCCACAAAAATTTGAACAACGGCCCACTCGCGCAAAACCATTCCACTGCTGACGCACGCCTGACACACGCAACACGCTTCACAATCTGGTTGGCGAACTGACACGCTCTACCCCTTCCCGCCTTGAGTTCGAGTCCCAGCGAGCGTTCTTCGTTCGAATGGACCGTTAAAATGATGATTGGCACGTTATGAATAAATTAATTACAAACTTATTGGAGAATATTACGCCATGTGCTCAACAACCATATATGTCACCCCTTTAGGTTTTGTTTAAATTGAAGATGATTAATGCTCTAAAATATATAATTAATTGCACATGTGAAATTGAAAGAAAATAATAAAACATATAAAAATTAGGAAAAATACACTTTTGGTCCCTGAGATTTTGATTAGGTTTCATTTTGGTCCATGAATTTTCAAACTCGACAATTTAGCACACGAGGTTTGGATTTCGTTTCACTTTAGCCTCTCCATCCATTTTTTCGTTAATTACTAATGGATTGCTGATGTGACACTATTTTTTTATTAAAAAATTATTTATTTATTTTTAAATAGAAATATTATTATTAATTATTATTATTTTCTTTCTTTCTTGTTGTTCTTCTCCATCTAACCACCACCTTGTCGGAGCCACCACCCACCTCGCTGGAGTCGTCGCTGACTTCTTCTTCTTTCTTTCTTTCTTTCTTTCTTTTTTTTTTCTCTCTCTTTTCCGCCTCTTCCTCTCCCCTTCTCCTTTTCCCTTTTCATTTCTTTCTTCTTCCTTTCCTCTTCTCCTTTAACCCACAAATAAATCAGATCTGGAAAATTTGAAGTCGTCGAACTTGAAGCCAAACGCATCAGATCTGAAGTTGTTGAACACGAAAACTCCGCCTGAAATAGAACCATTGTCATACCTGTCGATCTTTTCGTTGTTGCCATCGAGTTGTTTGTTGGAGCTCGATTTTTCAGATCTGAAAATAGGGGAAGAAACCAGGGAAGAAGAAGATAAAAAGGAGGAAGAAGAAGAAGAGAAAGAGGAAGAGACAGAAAGAAAATGAAAAAAATAAAATGGATCGACTCCGACGGCGGTGGCGGCAGTCGGCCGGTGATGGTGCTGGTGGTCTAAAGAGGAAGAAGAAGAATAAGAAGAAAGAAAGAAATAAATAATAATAGTTTTTGTATTTTAATTTTTTTTATTTTGAAAAATTAAAAGAAAATTTGTTTTAATAAAAAAAATTGTGCCACATCAACAATCTGTTAGTAATTAAAGAAAAAATGGATGGAGGTAGGGGTGTAAATTTTTCGGGTCGGGTCAGTTGTACAGACAACCCGACCCGACCCGATTGTACGGACAAACCGACCCGACCTGATCCGATCGAGAGTCGGGTCGGGTCGGGTCGGTTTTTAATCAAGCAAGAGAGAGGGAGAAAAACCAACCAGAAACCCAAGAGAGAAACCCAATAAAGTACAAAAAAAAAAAATCAAAATCAAAATCAAACACAACCAGAACTCGACGATGAATTAGAGAGATTGGGAAGAAGATCAAAATCAAAATCGGAACATGTAAATCAAAATCAGGGGAAACACAACTTATATACCAGATGATCAGGGGGAACACAAAAACAAAGTAAATCAGAAACCAGAAGATTGGAACAAGTAATCAACAATCACACTCACACTCTTTCCTTCCAATGAACTGAATCTCATACAAAGAAAAGCACCGAAAGAAAATTAAAATGATGAATTTCAGTTGGAACCTCAATGTCCATCTCCCTCACAACCCCCATGACCTTCTCATTCAGATCCAACTCTTCCAATGCACTGAATCTCAGTTGAAATCCTGAGATGGCGATGGCGCGCGGCGACTTAAATCAGGGCATAACTTCGACTTCGACGTCGACGAAAACCCAGAGACGTGCAGCGACGACGAGGTTGAGGCGGCGAAGACGAAGACGAGGTTGAGGTGGTGAAGACGAAGACGGATGAGCGGCGAAGACGGAAGACCCCGAGCACGAGAGGCGGCGAAGATGAAGACCACGAGCACGAGAGGCGGCGAAGACGAAGATGGATGAGCAGTGAAGACGGAAGACCACGAGCACGAGAGGCGGCGAAGACGAAGACCACGAGCTATTGTGGGGCAAAGAAAACGAAGCGAAGACGAAAAAGAAAAACCCTAGACGAAAAACGCGTATCTTATATGTGGGGCAAAATAGGGAACCGAACCGAACCCCTGGGTTCGGTTCGGTTCGGTCAGAATTAAACTTGGAAACCGTACCGAACTGGGCCGGTTCAGTTTGGTTCGGTTCGGTTCACCGATTCGGTTCGGTTTCTTACACCCTTAGATGGAGGGACTAAAATGAAACGAAATCCATACCTCAGGTGTTAAATTGTCAAGTTTGAAAACTCGATGACCAAAATGAAACTTGTGATGAAAGTTAGCAAACAAACAAACAAATATAAACTGAAAATTGAGAGAGAGTAAGGGAGAAAGACAAAACACTCGGTTTATAGTGGTTCAACCATATTTCTATGGTCTACATCCACACTACAACAAATTATGCTTTTAATGTTGGACGGAAAAAAATTTGCGGGCCTTTTAATGTCAGACGAAAAAAACGCGCGACCTTTTAATGTCGGATGGCGGGGTTTGAAATTTTTCGGACTTTTAATGTCGGGCATTGAAGTCTTTTTTTTAAAAAAAAAAATTAATTTGTGTTTTTTTTAAAACAAAAATTTCTCTCCAGTGAAAATTTACTCTCTCTCCCCGACATTTCTCTCTTCCCCCTTCTCTCGTCTTCACTTTCCCCTTTTCTCGTATTCTCCGTCTAGAAGCTCACTAGAGGCGACTCGAAGCATTACATCTCTAGCGCGATTCCCTTCTCTCGTCTTCAAAACGCGTGGGTTTTTTTGTTCGGTGCGGTGACTTGCCCACACACATCTTTCGACGACGACTTCATCTCTTCCCCTCATCGTCGGTCACTGAGCTCTTCATCTCCAGCACGACGTGGGTTTTTTTGTTCATGGGTTTGTGAGTTAAAAGTGTAGATGTGTGTGGTTGTACTTCGTGGGTAGCAAATCCATGGTGGTCGTGGCTGTTCGTGCTCAGATCTGAGGTCGTGGTGGTCGTGGGTAGCAAATCTGACATTAAAAGACAGTAGATTTGAGCCCAATCAGTTTGATTTTTAAGATTTGAGTTGGATTACTTCTAAGGTTTTTTTTGTTTGCTTCTTTTTAATTTTATAAAATGTAGACCTAAATTTAATTCTAGGATGTCTGTATAAAATTATTTCTTTCTTGTGGTTGGATTGTGGTGTAATGCTTCTGTTTGGTTTAGTGGGGGTGGTGTGATGCTTCTGTTTGGTTTAGTGGAGAGGAGGAAAATTCTTGTTTCTCCATTTTTTTTAATGTTGTTATTGTCCTTTTTTCATTGTCTATTAAGTGAAATGGAAGCTTTATTTTGGATGATGGATTATGCCCTTTGAGTCTGCTATTGCTCAGGCATTGGAGTCATCTATCAGAAAACTTTAAATATTATCTTTTGTTGTGTAAGATGATGATTGAATTCTGATCTGCGCCTGTCTAATTTAGATCTTAATGAAAAATGGGATCTAGTTTATTGTACGGTTTTTTTTTTATTAGATGGTTTATTTAAGAGATTATATAGTTTGTGGAGTTGTGTGAAAAGTTACTGGAAGTTTGCTTTATTTCTTTCTGTGAATGTGTTGGAAACTATAGTGGCATGATACAACCCCTTGATTACTATGTTTTTTGTTTATGATATGATATTAGATCTCTGTGCAATTCTTGTATTTAAGGTTGTCTCAATAATTTGCTCCATTTGGTTGATGAAAATGTTTCCAATACATGCTCCCACCTTGGGTGTAGTGAATGGAAATTGATCACCCGGAAAAACTGCAGAAAGAACTATGGAGTTTCGAGAATTAAATGATTATTCCATTGAGGAAGCTAAGGTATAGTTGTACAATTGGTCTCTCTCTCACTCAGGCAGACACCTAATGTTATGAACAATGATATAAATACTAGCAGCTGATCGTCGTTTTGAGCTTCAAGATGCTTGTGAAGATAATGTAACCTTGTCAAATCAATTCCAAGATATTGAGGTTTGCAATCTTCTTCACTTAATATCTTGTTTTTGGGATCACTCTTCCATGTTTACATTTTTTACCACAGTGAACTTTGAACATTTTCTCTCTATTCTTGAAGAATGATTTGAAGGATGATAAGTGTGCACATTCATCCCGCTTATACATTTTACTAAACGACCAACTCCAACATTTGACTGCTGAAATGGAGCGTTACAAATCATTGACCGAAGCTTTAGAGGTTAAATTGAACTTATGCTTTTGAGATTTTTATATATTGTTGGGCTTATATGACACCTTTCCAAGAAGTTGTTGAGAATATATTTAAGGATCTGCTACTTCCGGAGACTGATTTTTTTTTTTTTTTAATTTAAGTTTGCTCCATATGCTTGGAATTGGCATAAATTGCATGAATGTTGTTTTCTTCATAAAATTTATCTGTGATTTCTATTTAATTGTATCAGGAAGAATATGATACTCATGATCCAAAGAGGCATTGCTTACCAGTTTTACCTTTTCTAATGAAGAGGACAAAAGTAATAGAAATTGTTGCTGCACGGGATATTGTTTTTGCACTTGCACATTCTGGTGTTTGTGCAGCTTTTAGTAGAGGTAATTACATATTTACATTATTTATGCCCTAGTGAATTTTCTTAAACAAAAATTCTTGAATGACACTTGTTGGTTATTTTTTGCACGAGACAAATGAAAGGATATGCTTCTTGAATGTCAGCCATGATGAGGTCATTCGGAGTTTGTTTTACAATAAGAACAATGATTCACTTATTACAGTTTTAGTTTATGCTTCTGATAACTTCACCTCTTTGAAATGCAGATCTACAAGGATTGAGTTCTTTTGACATGTTTTCAAATTACCAGTTTAAGATCAGTGTAGTGGAAACTAGGGGAAAGATTCAGAGGGAAGAAGATCCATTTTACTCTTCAAATATCCTTTTGTCATAACAGATCTAATTTTGCATTTCAGTATGGTCAACAAACATTTGATACATTGAAGAGCACCGAGAATTATGGTGTTATAGTCTTACTTTTCATTTCTACTCTATAACTTCCTCACGTGCTTTGTGTTTTTTTTTTTGTGTGTGTTTGTGTGTTTTTTTTTTTTTTGTTAATGATGCATTTTGTATCTAGTTTTGGTTTAATTGAGGAACAACAACGCTTTGTTGAGGGATTGGTGGGGTTTCTTCCCATTTATTTGGTCGTATAGTAGTTCGTTTTTAGTTCATGTAATACTTTAACAGAAAAATGTGTAAGGTAGCGAAGGAGACATCCTATGCTGTTGATTTTGGAAAAGCGAAGGAGACATCCTATGCTACACTAAATAACACTCGTTGTTTGCTTCCATCCTGGATCTCTAAGGCTGCTGCCCAACTAGTAAGAACAATTTGATAACACTTGGTTTTGTACATTGGTTCTGCCATTCCAAACACATATCCTAATTCATATGTTTTTTCTATAATATAAAATTTTGAATAACACGTGGAAGTTTATTGCCTGCAACACAACTGTTTAAAGAAAAAGGAAAATAAATGAAAAAGGATTTCAGTTAGTCCATTATTTTCTCACTTTTCTGAGTTGCTTTGAAAATAAAAGAAATAGATTTCTGTGGTGTTGAATATAGCGTTGCTCCCTTGTTTTGTGGATAATTTAAATAACATTTCCTATTAACTTGCTTAGTTTTAGAATTTTTGGAGTCTTGTTGTGAACCTGAAGTGTTGTGAGGTTGTAGTTGGACGGTTTTTCATATAGAAGTGTGTTTCTCTTGTTTAACAGGTTTAAAAATTTTTGGGTTAGCCATATGTATGTCGTTATGCTGTCAAAATTTTCGAAGCACATCCGGTTAAAATTAAGATAGAAGCTTTAGTAATGTCGCTAGGTTAAGTATAGAATTCTAGAGTGTTACAGGTTCTTTGGATTTTTATTCATTGCTTTGTTGCCTTCATTTGGTTTGTGCACTATGTACCCTATTGTTACAGGAAATTCTCATTTGATTATTTGAATATTCTCATTTGTACCCACCGTTTTCTTTGACGTCTATTTTTGTTTATTCTACTGGAATTACGTTTTACCGAATTCAATTTCCCGTTTTGTGCAGGAACAAAACCATGAACTTCTCCAATATTTAATATCTCGTCAGCGACTCCAGCCCCTACACGCAAGACTGGTGCTGATGATTTTCTTAATTCTGACAATGATAAAAATGATTATGATTGGTAAAGTTATCACCTTACACTTTTCGTTTTAGTTTATTGAATGAAATTCCCTATTGAAGATTGTTGTTTTTATCCTGGCTTAACCGATCATTCATAGTGTTGAGAATAACTCAATGTCTCGATATCAGTAATTGACTTGGGTGGGTTTCCAAATGAAACCACATCAGATTAGTACCAGGCAGTTAGACACTTATGCCAAAGGAAGGTAGATAGGAAGCTTGAAATTAGAACAATTTCTTATTCAATGTATCTGGACTAACATCTACGAAAAAGATATAACACCATAACATGATTTAAGCTTACATTTGAGAAAAGATAAAATTAGGGTTAATGTCGTAATTTACCAATAAGGGTGTAATTAACAAGTTAATGAGACGTAGCAATTTTTGAGTTGAATAATAGTTTATTTTAGGTTTACTCTTAATTGTGGCTTTTAAAAGAATTGTTATTATAGATTAAAATAGTTTTTTCATTAAATGCAGCCTCTCCTTTACCTGTACGTCTTGAGCTTTAATTTTAGTTTAAGGATTTGATTGGAGATGTGTGTCGATTGTATTTCACTTATACGTTTTTTATTTGTATAAGGTTTGGAATTCATCTTGTTAAGCAAGAACTGTTGCAGATGATGAAATGAATATTCTTGAAAAGAAGCTCGAAGATGAACTTGAAAAAGAGCATTTAAGGAGTTGCGTACTTATCTTGTTTAGTAATTTTACTTTTTCTTTGTAAATTTGGTTCATGGATGTGATTTGTGGATGGACGGAAAGTTTCATGTATTATATACACTCTTATATTTTATTAATTAAATACATGTTCGTTGAGTTTTAGTTGTGTAAAAATACTTTCAAGATTTTGTGTATATGTTTAAATTCTATTTTGTTTACAGGTTTTTACAAAATGAAGAAATAGTATTGTTGGTTAGCTACGTGTGCAACCAACAATTTTTTTTTAATTTAATATCGCACATTTAATGTCGGACACTTTTAATGTCGCAACTTTTAATGTCGGGCAATGATCGACATTAAAAACTGACCGACATTAAAAGTGACTTTTAATGTCAGACAAAGAGTGGTTGACCGACATAAAAAGTTCACTTTTAATGTCGGGCATTGACCGACATTAAAAGTGATTTTTAATGTCGGTCATAGCTTGTTGAATGACATTAAAAAGGCCCTTTTAATGTCGGGCAATGACTGACATTAAAAGG
The DNA here is from genome assembly GCA_036850905.1 of Luffa acutangula. Taxonomy (NCBI): domain Eukaryota; kingdom Viridiplantae; phylum Streptophyta; class Magnoliopsida; order Cucurbitales; family Cucurbitaceae; genus Luffa; species Luffa acutangula. The sequence goes on from CM072089.1 coordinate 20,420,436, forward strand.
GTATTTTTAATGTCGGACAGAGCTTTTAATGTCGGTCAATGACCGACATTAAAAGCGACCGACATTAAAAGAGGCTTTTAATGTCGGGCAATGCCCGACATTAAAAGCCAAATTTTTTGTAGTGCCACTTTCTTAAAGGGGCAGGGCAAATGATCTTATTCCAAAAGATGAATCCACCGAAGCTACAGAAATGGAGAAGATAAGACTCCTCATCAACACTCAGACCTCACTTCCCTTTGTTTCCCCAAGCTCACAGTCGCTCTACACTCCCAGCAAAACTCTCTGCCCTAAAATGCAAGCAGAAACGTTGCATTTATACACATTCAGAGATGGGAACAAGTAGTGGGCTTTTAATTGTTATGGTCCATACAATTAAAAAGGAATAATAATGGGCTGAGCCTTGGAAAAACTTCCAGCATGTGTTCCAATTATCCATATATAAATGGGTCAAAAAACCTCCACAAATCTCCCTCTTGAACCATATATATATGCTTGGTAAAAGATCAATCAACTTGCTGCCCCTGTAAACTCATGAGCAAACTGAAATAATTAGCTAACACCTACTCTCAGTAGGCTCATCAGATAGTAATTCTTAAACCGATGAGAGTTTTAGTAAGCATATCAGCAGGGTTCTCAGATGAAGCAATCTTTTCCAAACATATTTCATTATTAATCACCTTTTCTCTAAGATAATGAAATCAAATATCAATATGCTTGGACCTATCATGATACAAGGGATTTTTAGATAAAGCAATTGCACTTTGGCTGTCACTATACATAGTAAGGATATCAGTACTACCAATCAGCTCATTAACCAATCCATTTAACCATATACCTTCCTTAACAGCCTCAGCAAGAGATATATATTCAGATTCTGTAGTAGAAAGTGCAACAACAGACTGTAATGAAGATTTCCAGCTAATTACATTCTGAAATAAAGTGAAAACATACCCAGAAGTTGACTTTCTCTTGTCTAGATCAGCTGCAAAATCTGCATCAGCATAGCCAACTAAGCAATTATCATTTAAATCCCCTTTAGTATAAATCAACTCTGTGTTTACGCTGCCTTTTACATAATGAATAATCCATTTTACTGCTTCCCAATGTGTCTTACCCGGATTACTCATGTATCTACTTACTAAACTCATAGCAAACGCAAGATCTGGCCTAGTACAAGTCATCCCATACATTAAGCTCCCTACTGCATTAGTATAAGGAATTTTCAACATTTCATTTTTCCCTTCCTCTGTTTTAGGTGACTGCTCTTTAGACAACCAAAAATGTTGTGCTAATGGAATGGACACTGTTTTGGCAGCTTCTAACTTAACTCTCTTAACTACTTTCTCAAAATATTTGGATTGTGTCAAAGTTAAAACACTTTTTACTCGGTTTCTTGTGATTTCCATCCCTAATATTTTAGTGGATGCACCAATATCTTTCATTTCAAATTCAGATTTCAGTTGCTTTTTTAATTCCTCAATTTTACTAAATTCTTGTGAGGTTAACAACATGTCGTCTACATAAAGCAATAGGAACACAGATGCTTCAGCTTTAACATGTTTTATATACACACAACTGCCATACAAGCTTCTTTTAAAACCACAATTCTGAATAAAAGCATCAAAACGTTTGTACCATTGTCATGGGGACTGTTTTAATCCATTCAATGATTTTAAATTCTCCATGTAAGAAAGTCGTGGTTACATCCATTTGCTCTAATTCTAAATTGAATTGAGCTACTAAAGACAACATCACACGAATTGAAGAATATCTAACCACGGGGGAGAATATCTCGGTGTAATCAACACTATACTCTTGAGTAAACCCTTTGGCTACTAGTCTAGCCTTAAATCTAGGTTTATCATCACCTTTTAGACCAAGTTTTACTTTATACAGCCACTTGTAATCAACTACCTTGTGACCCTCAGGTAATTCTACTAACTTCCAAGTTTTGTTTTTCTCAAGTGAACTCATCTCATCAACCATGGCTTCATACCACTTATTTTTATGCTCAGAATTCATGGCTTGGTTGTAAGTGTTGGGTTTTATGCCCTAAAACTCGTAGATAGTGAATGTAACCGTTGACCGGATATTTAATGAAATAATATTGATATATTTTTCCATTAATTGTTATTAGTTATTTTATATATGTCTTTGCCTAATAATAACCCTAATCCAATAAACTAGACATCCAAGGCTGTAATATGAGTCTTGAACTATATGTGGCGACATATGGGATCATTGTTCAAGAGACAGCCTAAAGGGTCTATAGTATAGGGATAAGACTGGGTGCCTTATCCTGGTGACACTATGGATACGACCCACTTTGTATTTGATACAAACGTTGCGATCCAACGCGTTCGTGTAGGAGACATGCGAGTGGGGGTATCCTATGCAATGAGTTTGCATAAGACCGGACCGCGAAATAGTAACCATTGGTTATAACACCGTTAACTAGTTGGTTTTCTATTTCACTAGGACGACCTAGACAACTTAGTCTTAATCCTGAGTTGATTATGGACTCCTGCTCATGAGAGACTGTCCTTTGATTTGTATGGGTGAGAGTGGCCAATACGCCGACTCAATAAGCCTACCACTTTGGGGACAAGACCGAATGGGGAGCTGGGAACATGATCGTACAAGATGGAATTCACTCCTTCCCGACTTTAGGGAAGCAGATGAGTGTTCCCTTAAGTGGTTACTCCGAGTCTTGAACAAAGGACCCTACCCTCTCAATGGCACGAGGGGGTTTTCTTTTTGATGGTTGGACCACAAACAGGTTGTTCATTAGAGGATAATTGGTACTTAAGGAAATAGAGGTAACCCAGGGGTAAAACGGTAATTTGACCCAGCTGGTGTTATGGACACTCGTGAAGGACTAACTAGTTGATATTGGTCTAGTTCTTCACATCCATCCCGTCCATCTCAAACGTTGGGAATGCCTCGACGCAGTGGGAGGATTGTATTACAACCTGACCGCTACTTGGGTTTAACTAAAACTCAGGTTGTCATACCTAATGATGGCATTGAGGATCCATTGTCCTATCGACAGACAATGAATGACGAAGATAAGGATGAATGGGTCAAAGCCATGAACCTGGAAATGGAGTCAATGTACTCCAATTCTGTATGGGAACTTACAGATCTACCAAATGGGGTAAAACCCATAGGGTGCAAATGGATCTATAAGCGAAAAAGAGATGCAGCTGGAAAGGTACAGACCTTCAAGGCTAGACTAGTGGCAAAGGGTTATACCCAAAAGGAAGGGGTTGACTATGAGGAAACCTTTTCTCCTGTAGCCATGTTAAAGTCCATAAGAATTCTCTTATCCATAACCACATATTATGACTATGAAATATGGCAAATGGACGTCAATACTGCCTTTCTGAATGGTAATCTTGAAGAGAATTTCTTCATGTCTCAACCTGAAGGGTTCATAGCCCAAGGTCAGGAACAAAAGGTTTGTAAGCTCAATCGACCCATTTATGGATTGAAACAAGCGTCCAGATCATGGAACATTAGATTTGATACTGCAATCAAATCTTTTGGCTTTGACCAAAACGTTGATGAGCCTTGTGTATACAAGAAAGTCAACAAAAGGAAAGTAGCTTTTCTAATACTTTATGTAGACGATATCCTACTCATTGGGAATGATGTAGGATACCTCACTGACATTAAGAAATGGCTAGCAACCCAATTCCAAATGAAAGATCTGGGAGAGGCTCAATATGTTCTGGGAATCCAAATTATTAGGGATCGTAAGAACAAAACGCTAGCTCTGTCTCAAGCAACGTATATTGACAAGATGTTGTCTCGATATTCGATGCAAAACTCCAAGAAGGGACTACTACCCTTCAGACATGGGGTGCACCTGTCTAAGGAACAATCTCCTAAGACACCTCAAGAAGTTGAGAACATGAGACAGATTCCCTACGCCTCAGCTGTGGGTAGCTTAATGTATGTTATGCTCTGCACTAGGCCTGACATATGTTATGCAGTGGGAGTAGTCAGTAGGTACCAGTCTAATCCAGGGTTGGACCACTGGGGAGCGGTTAAGAATATCCTCATGTATCTTCGGAGAGCGAGAGACTACATGCTTGTGTATGGAGCTAAGGATTTGATTCTTACTGGATACACTGACTCTGACTTTCAAGCTGATAAGGATTCAAGGAAATCCACATCAGGGTCAGTATTCACCCTCAATGGAGGAGCGGTAGTGTGGAGAAGCATCAAACAAGGATGCATAGCAGACTCAACCATGGAGGCTGAGTATGTAGCAGCTTGCGAAGCAGCTAAGGAGGTAGTATGTCTCAGAAAGTTCTTGACTGATTTGGAAGTGGTTCCGAATATGAACGTGCCCATAACACTATACTGTGATAACAGTGGGGTTGTAGCCAACTCAAAAGAACCTCGAAGCCACAAACGGGGTAAACACATCGAGAGGAAGTATCACCTGATACGGGAGATTGTGCAACGAGGAGATGTGATCGTCACTAAGATCGCCTCGGAGCACAACATCGCTGATCCATTTACGAAGGCTCTCACGGCTAAAGTGTTTGAGGGTCATCTAGAGGGTCTAGGTCTACGAGATATGTATGCCATCTAATCTAGGGCAAGTGGGAGAAATGTATAATGGGTATAAGGATGCCCTAGTTCATTGTATTATTTTAATATACATGACATTTCCAGCTTTAGATTATTGCATTTACATCCCACTAACTAGTGTTTTAGTTCAAGTGGGAGTTTGTTGGGTTTTATGCCCTAAAACTCGTAGATAGTGAATGTAACCGTTGACCGGATATTAATGAAATAATATTGATATATATTTCCATTAATTGTTATTAGTTATTTTATATATGTCTTTGCCTAATAATAACCCTAATCCAATAAACTAGACATCCAAGGCTATAATATGAGTCTTGAACTATATGTGGCGACATATGGGATCATTGTTCAAGAGACAACCTAAAGGGTCTATAGTATAGGGATAAGACTGGGTGCCTTATCCTGGTGACACTATGGATACGACCCACTTTGTATTTGAAACAAACGTTGCGATCCAACGCGTTCGTGTAGGAGACATGCGAGTGGGGGTATCCTATGCAATGAGTTTGCATAAGACTGGACCGCGAAATAGTAACCATTGGTTATAACACCGTTAACTAGTTGGTTTTCTATTTCACTAGGACAACCTAGACAACTTAGTCTTAATCCTGAGTTGATTATGGACTCCTGCTCATGAGAGACTATCCTTTGATTTGTATGGGTGAGAGTGGGCCTACCACTTTGGGGACAAGACCGAATGGGGAGCTGGGAACATGATCGTACAAGATGGAATTCACTCCTTCCCGACTTTAGGGAAGCAGATGAGTGTTCCCTTAAGTGGTTACTCCGAGTCTTGAACAAATTGTCCTACCCTCTCAATGACACGAGAGGGTTTTCTGTTTGATGGTTGGACCACAAACAGGTTGTTCATTAGAGGAGAATTGGTACTTAAGGAAATAGAGGTAACCAAGGGGTAAAACGGTAATTTGACCCAGCTGGTGTTATGGACACTCGTGAAGGACTACCTAGTTGATATTGGTCTAGATCCATGGACACAAAAAATATGTCTGCAGTGAGAAGAGTGAAAATGTGAGTCTATAGTGGAATGTACAGACAGTTAACGAATATTGATTAATGTGGTTAATGAGTTTGACCAATTAATCTCACATCGTTGGAGCTTCTGATCTGCAGGTCCATTAGGTCCCACTTGTAGCTCGTAAAGTAATTTGAGGCAACTAAGTAATAAAAGTAAATTGAAAATGTTCAATTTATTAAGGAAAACAAATATAATATATATCGATATATTATTATGAGAGAAATTAATATTTGAAAAGTTCAAATATAAATTTATGGAAGTTTGAAAGAGTTCAAATAATGAATTAATTAATTTAAGTCTTAAAATGTGTCTGGGCAAATTAATTAATTTTAGGCGGGGAATTAAATATGTGATATTTAATTGGTGGTTAATTAATTAAAGAATTTATTGACCGGGAATTAATCAATTATGGAAATAATTAATCACTTAAGGAAGTGATTAGTCATTTATGGAAATGATCTAATCACTTATGGAAGCAATTAGTCATTTGTGGAAAAGATTAATCAATTGTGGAATTGATTGATCATGATTGATTAATTAAGGAATAAGATTGAATCAATTTTGGAAAAGATTGATTTAATTGAATATTTTATTCATGACCTCTCTTCTATAAATAGAACACTAGACCTAATTGGTCAAGACACTTGACATTCTTGCTCTTGCTCTTAGGCTCTCAAAGACAAGACCTAGAATTCTCTCTAGCCTCCCTCTTAGAGAAAGACTCCCACAAGTCTTTTCCCTCCTAGACTTAGAGACATACCGGTGTAACCTCTGTGGCTATTGTGTCATTCAAAGAAGAAATTTCCAGCGAAGAAAATCAAAGGCGGCTGCTGCGTTCTCGTTCGTGGAGCGTCGTTGGTGAAGAACGGTCAAGTCTACAACGAAGGTTTGTAACGGTTCTTCTTTCTTTCTTTAGAAAAGCATGAAAATAAATTTAGATTTATTTTTAGCATGTTTAAACCAATTTTTCCAGTAGCTTTAAAGTGTGTTTAAAGTTAGTTTGAGTTTTCGTAACGGTATTTTAATGTTAATTAATATACGGCGTAAGGTCCAAACGATGCGCTTCCGCTGCGTGGGGACTTTTATTCCCTTCAGTAAGATGTTGGTTCTAAATTTTAAAAAGAATCATCACAGAACAAGGCATATGTTGCAGCATCAAAAGCATCCATATTGCAGTCAGCATAATCATACCTAGCAGGAGGTTTAATGACACTTTTCTGTCTATCTCGAGTCAATTGGTAGTTTGTTAAATTTTCTTCAGTGTTTTGGGTATGAATGTTCTGATCTACACTGTCTAATTCTTGCAAAGCTTCAGTATTTTCAGTATTATGATCAAACTGTTCATTAGTAGCTTGACTTGAACCCTCTGGACTAGTGTTTTGATCTTCATTTTCTAGTTCAATATCAAAAGAGGTCTCTATTTCTGATTTAGTTTTATGATAATTGAAGCTTCCCTCAGATTCCCATGGCATTTCTTCTTCATTAAATTTAACATCCCTACTGATTATACATCTTGTTTCTCCTTGAGTTAAGGTCCACAACTTGTATCCTTTTACTCTTTTTGGATACCCTAAAAAGATGCATTTTTGGGATCTAGGAGCTAACTTATCTTGTTTAATGTGGGCATAGGTTGAACAACCGAATACTCTTAAATTGCTTAGATCTGGAGGCTTCCCAGTCCAAATTTCCTGAGGTGTTTTTAAGTTTAATGCCAAGGAAGGACTTCTATTGATCAAATAAGTTGTTGTATCAACAGCTTCTCCCCAAAAAGTTTTTGGTAACTTGGCATTTGCTAACATACACCTAACCCTCTCTAAAATAGTCCTATTATATCTCTCAGCTAGGCCATTTTGTTGAGGGGTGTTTGGGACTGTTAAATGTCTTTGGATTCCAGCTTTTACACACATGTTTTTAAAGCTTTCACTTAAATATTCTAAGCTATTGTTTGTTCTTATCACCTTTATTTTTCTGTTTTTTTTTTTTTATTTTCAACAAAAATTTTCCACTGCATAAAGGTTTCAAATACCTCAACTTTGCTTTTCAACAAATAAACCCACAATTTCCTTGAATGACCATCGATTATACTTAAGAAATATTTAGCTCCTCCTAATGTAGAGACTCTAGCTGGCCCCCATAAATCAGAGTGAACATAGTCAAGGAGACCCTTAGTTTTATGTAGTGATCGATTAAATTGAACTCTTGTGGCTTTCCCCAATGCACAATGCTCACAGAATGGTAGGCTTAGAAATTTAGTTTTACCTAACAAACCTTGCTTACTTAATTCAACTAGGCCTCTTTCACTGACGTGGGCTAATCGTTTATGCCATAGGATTGCTTCATTATTTGTTTCAACAGTAGTAGCTATGGTCACATCTCATATACTTGTTGTACCATTTAAAGTGTACAATCCATTTTTTAAGGTTCCCGTCATTTTCAGCAAAGACCCTTTATATATTTTCATAATACCTCCCTCTGATTTATACTTGTGAGAGAGAGAGATGGGTTCTCTTTTTTTTTTTTTTTAAAAAAAAAAACCCCCCTTTGACCGAAAATGTGGGGGGAAAATTTCCCCCCACTCCCCCTTTGACCGGCTGAAAAGTCAACTCCCCTCCCTTTTTTTTTATTTTTTAAAAGCTTGTCGTACACTATGTCTGTAACATCTAAACAAATTTTTATGTATTCGTCTAGATTATCTTCGAGGGATTTAGAGGGATCCATTCGATATCCAAACAGTCTTTCTTTCAGAAGAATCTTATTAGACAAAGATTTGTTTAAGTACATTTCATCTAACTTTTTTCCACAGCGATCTACAGCCGTAGTTACTTCATTTACTTGTCTTAACACATTATCTGAAAGGTACATAATCATAGTGCTAAAAGCTATTTCATCCATTTCCTATTTTTTCTCCTGTGTTACAGTAACAGGGATATTTTCAGGCTTATCAAGAATTTTAGCAACCTTCAATTGAACTAGCAGTGCTTTCAATTTCTTTTTCCACAAACTAAAATCCCCTTTTCCCATCAAACTTTTCTAATTCGAATTTAGCAGACATGGTTTAACAAGAACACAGAAGTAAATTCCAACAGTCTTCAAATTCCAACAGTCTTAAAAATAAATTCCATCAGTCTCAAAAAACAAATTCCAGCAGACGAAATATTCGTAGAGAGGAAAAACGAAGAAACCTTAATTAACCTCTTATTGAGATTAAATCTCACCAAAGAAAAAGAAGCAAGCAGTCAATCGAACGATTACGAACTCTTTGCCTCTCCTTTCATCACCGATTACTGCTCTAATACCAATTGTGATGAAAGTTAGCAAACAAACAAACAAATATAAACTGAAAATTGAGAGAGAATAAGGGAGAATGACAAAACACTCGGTTTATAGTGGTTCAACCATATTTCTATGGTCTACATCCACTTTCTTAAAGGGGCAGGGCAAATGATCTTATTCCAAAAGATGAATCCACCGAAGCTACAGAAATGAAGAAGATAAGACTCCTCATCAACACTAAGACCTCACTTCCCTTTGTTTCCCCAAGCTCACAGTCGCTCTACACTCCCAGCAAAACTCTCTGCCTTAAAATGCAAGCAGAAACGATGCATTTATACACATTCTGAGATGGAAACAAGTAGTGGGCTTTTAATTGTTATGACCCATACAATTCACAGAAATTATAGGAATTAGACCGTTTCGGAACCAATATTTCACAAATGTCCAGTTATGAAAAAAATTTCAGCTTCGTCTTGGCTCAAGATTTTCCAACTAAAACTTCTCTATTTTGCCCTTTAAAATTCTGCACATTAAATTTTGGGTTCTATTGATTCTTTCCAGAATAAAAACTACTATTAAGATTTACCAATAATACTCAACCCTAAGCCTAAATATATTTCAAAAAAAAAAAAAAATTCAACTGATTGCCGTTAAATTGAAGTTTCCAACCAAATGTTTATTTTTTTGTTTTATTTGGTCAAAAAATATGAGTATAATTTTTTTTTTACATTTTATATTGCTGGCTCATTCTTATTGGGAGTGGTTAATTAATAGAACCATTTTATGTCAAATAATATGTTTTCTTTCATCTTTGGTTTGGTTTTGTCAAAAAGATTTTTTTTTTTTTTTTTTTTTGGCAACAGACCATCCAACCATATTGTTTGACATGAGATGTTTGTAATTTTTTATATATATTTTTTTGTTCACATTGACCCTATTTACATCTAATCACCCAATTACTGGTAGAATTTCTTCATATGGTAAATATATCATATATTATAATATATAAACAATTATAGAATATATTCGTCATTGTTTATATAGTTCATAAGTAAAATTTCTTAATGATAAATATATACTATGATGTATATTATATAAACCTCATTTTATATAATATATATAGTTTATAAGTAAAATTTTATATAGTTTATATTGTACCATAAATATATACTTAGATATATATTATATAAACCTCATTATATATATATATATATATATATATATATATATATCATGGTTTATATAGTTCATAAGTGAAATTTTGAAATGATAAATATAGGCCCAACATATTGCGTCCATATGTATATTATATAAACCTTATTATATATTCGTCATATATTTTTATAGGCAATAATCTCAATATGAGATGGTATATCACGGTCGTTGGAATGAGATTAATAACTATATTGAAAGAATGTCATTCACTAATTTGATTGGAGTTGTAACACAAACCAACGTAACAAAAAAAAAGAAAAAAACTCGATGACTGATTTATCTAGACTTCAACCATATTTATATAATTGCCTATATATTATATAACCTTTTTTTTAAGTATATAACCCCTTATATACTTATTAATATACAAAATAAACACGGTATGAATTGTTTAAACTCTAACAAAGTTGAAAATAATAATAGGACCAATATTTAAAAAAAAAAATTACTAACCAAATATACCTTTTTCCGAGAATGTTATTGAAATATAATCTCGGTATGATTTTTATAAACTCTCCTAACTAAGTAAATAATAACACTTTTTCTATAAAAAAAAATAATAATAACAACACAGTAACCAACATCTTTTTTAAAAAAAAAAAACAAAAAAAAAAGCAATAACCAACGAAAAAAACATCCTATGATTTTTATAAACACCTTCTAACCAAGTATTTAACACAGTAATCAACCGAAGAAAAAAAACCCTTGTATAATTCTTATAAACTCAAAAACAAACCAAAATCTTCCTTTTGTTTCAACTGACGTTAAGGAGGAAAGTGAAATTGTAAAGTTCTTGTCCGATGACGGCGACTGGCTTTGTATTTCAGTGGATGACACCGTGTAGATGGTCTGTGTTGTTTCACGACGTTGAGGGAGAGAGCAGAAAGTTTTTTACTGGTTGAATTGGATTGGAAGTAAATGTGAGATAATGGTTTGGAAAGAAATCTTGAGAGAATCAAGGGTTGCAAATTTGAGAGAGAAGGTGAAGAGATTAATAATAGGTAATGGATGGAGATATTTTAGGGAAAATTTTTCTATATTAATTAAGCCTATTTTATTTTTTAATTTAAATATAATATAATGGGTATTAATGTAAATTAATCTCTACATTGGTTTGACTTTGGACAAAGCTGATAATTTTTTAGAAATTAGACATTTTTGAAATTTCGATTTCAATTTGGTCTATCTACGTAGTTAACCCTACAATTAAAAGGGAATAATAATGGGTTGAGCCTTGGAAAAACTTCCATGTGTTCCAATTATCCATATATAAATGGGTCAAAAAACCTCCACAAAACCTAACCACATCTTCAGGAACCAAAAGTGTATTTTTCCCTAAAAAATAATATTATTACTATTTTCTAAAACGATCAAACAAAATTATTAGTTATTTAAACAAACTATAAAAAATTTCCATATAATTTTGTGTTATTAATTACATTATATATATATTTGAAATTTCAATTTTAAGTTCAATATCCATTCTATATAAAAGTGTACTGTTTGTATTATTATTTTATTATATTTATAAACTTTGAAATCATTTATTTTAGTCCTTCACAATCTGCGTAAAGACTATTTTAGTTCTTTAATACAAACCTAACACATGCCTTTCGTGTTACTAATAGATATATGAGTCAAATTGGTTTATTTTGTTGTAACAATTTAGCTATTATGTTGTATTTTGTTGTAACAATTTTAGTTAGTATATTGATACTTTTAGATAGTTTTAGTTCATTCAAGGTGTATTTAAAGAGAGGTTTCCCATCAACCAGATCAATGAAGTTTTGAGAAGGTTTCACTCTCTAAAACTTGATATGGTATCAGAGCAAATCTCTCTCTGATTTTTTTTTTCTTTTTTGCGCCCTTGTTCGTTCTTCGCACCTTTGTTTCTTATTCGTTCTTGGTTTGATCGATTTCCTCCATGGCGAACAAAGATTCCGTTAGCGACAATTCTCCGGACATTGATGCGCAACTTAATCATTTTCTTCTTCATCATTCCTTCACATCTACAACTACACTCGTTAATCAGCCTTTAATTGGTGCTGATAATTACACCTCATGGAGTAGAGCTATGTTAATGGCTCTTTCAGGCAAGAATAAAGATGGTTTCGTTGATGGAACCATTGAAAAACCTACTTCTGCAAAGTTAGCAAAGGCATGGAAATGTAATAATGACATCATAGCCTCCTGGATCATCAATTCAGTCTCTAAAGAAATCGCTGCCAGTATTGTTTATTCCGGTTGCGTTAAAGAGGTTTGGGATGAACTTGCTGACCGATTCAAGGAGAGCAACGGACCAAGGATTTATCAGCTGCGGAAGGAATTAATTACCACTACTCAAGGTACTTTGTCTATCGAAGCATATTTTACGAAGTTAAAAACAATTTGGCAAAATCTCAATGATTTTCGCCCTAGTATTGATTGTACCTGTGGAAAAATCAAATCCTTCCTCGAGCATCTAGAGTCTGAGTATATTATGATCTTCTTGATGGGTTTAAATGATCACTATGCACCAATTCGAACTCAGATTTTGCTAATGAATCCGATTCCTTCAATTAGCAAAGTATTTGCTCTAGTGATTCAAGAAGAGTGACAACGGAATGCAGGAATTCAGAGTTCTGCAATAGATCCGGTTGCATTACTTGCTGCAAATACCTCTAAGAAAGAGTCTCCTACTAATGCCGTTAATTCTCCTCGTAATAATATGAAGAAGGAGAATCCTCGTGAAAATCAGAGGCCAATTTGCTCGCACTGTGGAATTCGAGGACACACCGTGGATCGCTGTTACAAAATCCATGGTTATCCACCAGGATATCGATCGAGAAATCAGAATACCATGAGTAATAACTCTAATTTTTCTAACAAACCTGCTGGTATTAATTCTGTTACTCAGGTTTCGCAGGCTCCCTCGGCTGGAACGAATTTTTTCTCAAGCCTTAATTCTAATCAATGCTCTCAATTAATGGAGCTTTTGTCCTCTCATCTTCAAGCGGCAAAGTCTGATCCAATTACAGCAACTTCTTCAGCTGTTCATGTCACAGGTATTTGCTCTACCATTTCACCGATTGATTCAAATACGTGGATTTTGGATTCAGGTGCTTCTCGACACATTTGCCATTGCTCATCTTTGTTTCATAATTGGCGTTCTGTTGATGGTGTTTCTGTTGTATTACCAACTTCCTATCAAGTTCATGTTAACTATATTGGTGACATTCGGCTGTCTAAAGACTTGGTTCTTCATGATGTTCTATACGTTCCACAATTCTCTTACAATCTCATATCCGTGAGTTGCTTGTTGTTATCTGATAATTTTGAGCTAAAGTTTTCTGGTCAACGGTGCATCATATAGGACAATCGTCAATTGAAGATGATTGGCAAGGCTGAGTGCCACAATGGTTTATACTTGATGTGTTCTTCAAATTTGGTCCCTGTTTACTCAGTCTCCATTACCACTTGGCACAATCGATTGGGGCATCTATCTCATAAACGACTTCTCCAGATGAAAGATATGCTTTCTTTTAATGATTCTCATGTTTCTACATGTCATGTATGTCCTTTAGCTAAGCAAAGAAGACTGTCATTTTCCTTCAATAACCATGTTGCAGCAAATATTTTTGATTTGGTTCATTGCGATGTTTGGGGTCCGTTTAAAACTCCTACTTACAATGAACATAAATATTTTTTGACCATTGTTGATGATTGCTCCCGTTACACTTGGGTTTTCCTTATGCGTGCAAAATCTGATGCTCTTACCATAGTTCCTCGCTTCTTCAAACTTGTTGAAACACAATTTTCAAAAGTTATTAAAGTGTTTAGGTCTGATAATGCACCAGAGTTGAAGTTTGAAGAGTTTTTTGCATCCACTGGGACTATGCATCAGTTTTCTTGCGTGGAGCGTCCTCAACAAAATTCTGTTGTTGAAAGAAAACACCAACATCTCTTGAATGTTGCCCGAGCCCTATTATTTCAGTCAAAAGTTCCCATTCGTTTTTGGGGAGACTGTGTTCTTACTGCAACTCATCTTATTAATAGAACTCCCATGCCACTGCTATCAAATGCAACCCCCTTTTCTATTCTACATAAAATATCTGTTGATTACTCTGTGCTTCGCATATTTGGTTGCTTATGCTATGCATCAACCTTTGTTAGTCAGAGATCGAAATTTGATCCACAGGCACTTCCTTGTGTTTTTATTGGTTACCCACCGAGAGTGAAAGGATATCGTTTATATAATATTACCACGCGACAAGTTTTTATCTCTCGAGATGTGGTATTTATGGAAGATGTTTTTCCCTTCCATAGTGTTCTTGATGAACATCCTGTTGATGATATGTTTTCTGAGTTTGTATTACCGTGTCCAGCATCAGGTTTTGTACCTTCTAACACTGATTGCTTGTCTGCTGCTAATTGTGATTCACATCCATCTGGTGGTTCTATTGGTGTTAATTCTGGTATTGCTGGTGATAATACTGGCTTGCATCCATCTGGGAATACTGATGTTGATGCCACTGTTTCCCCTTTGCTTGGCAATTCTGGTGGCATTAGTACTGATTCCATGACTGATATGCCTATTACACAACTTGATGCTGCTATTTCTTCTAGCAGTCAAACAGAAGCAATTGTGCAACCTGATGTTGTTGCTGATACCTCTATTCAAAATAATGTTGATATTAATGACGATATTTCATCTTGTGATCAGGCCAATTTACAATCTCTTAGACGCTCGTCACGGAATCGTCATCCCCCAGGCTTCCTACAGGACTACCACTGCAATCTCTTGGTTCATCAATCAAGAAGTATCCATGATAAGTTTCCGTATGCTTTACAAGGTTTCTTATCTTACGATAAACTCAGTCCTTCTTACAGGCATTTTATACTCAACATTTCAACAACATTCGAGCCATCTTTTTATCACCAAGCTATCAAGTTTCCCCACTGGAAAGCTGCCATGGATGAAGAGATAGCTGCAATGGAACGTACTAATACTTGGAGTGTTGTTCCTTTACCACGTGGACATCAACCTGTTGGTTGTAAATGGGTTTACCGAGTTAAACACAAAGCGGATGGTTCTGTGGATCGTTACAAAGCACGCCTCGTGGCAAAAGGGTATAATCAACAGGAAGGTATTGATTATTTTGACACCTTTTCTCCTGTTGCAAAGATAGTCACTGTTAAACTCCTTTTGTCACTTACTGCTTCTTTTGGATGGGGCTTAGCACAATTAGATGTCAATAATGCATTTTTAAATGGGGAGTTATTTGAGGAAGTATATATGGCTTTACCTCTTGGATATTATGGTGATATTAAGTCAACATCTTCTGCTCCTCTTGCCTGCAAATTGCATAAATCAATATATGGCCTTAAACAAGCTTCACGTCAATGGTTTTTCAAATTCTCGAGTGTGTTGACATTAAATGGCTTCTCTCAGTCCAAATCTGATTATTCTTTATTCACTAGAGGAAAAGGTTATACTTTCATTGCTTTGTTAGTTTATGTCGATGACATACTAATTACGGGTCCTTCTCCTACTGAAATTGCTCGAGTCAAGGATTTGCTTCGGTCAAAATTTATGCTTAAGGATTTAGGTTCAGCAAAATTTTTTCTTGGCTTGGAACTATCTCGATCAACACAGGGGATATATGTTTCACAAAGAAAATATTGTCTTCAAATTTTGGAAGACTGTGGGCTTCTTGGTGCTAAACCAGTCTTACATCCTATGGTTCCAAGTCTTCGCTTATCAGCTACTTCTGGTACGTTACTTGATTCATCTACTGCTTCTGATTATAGAAGAATTGTTGGCCGTTTGTTGTACCTTCAAATCTCGCGTCCGGATATATGTTTTTCTGTTCACAAACTCAGTCAGTTTGTGGCCAAACCGTGCACAGAACATTTAAAGGCAGCTTATCATTTGTTGCGATATATTAAAGGGACTATTGGACAGGGCATTTTACTTCGAGCAACACAGAATTTCCAATTGAAGGCGTTTGTTGATTCTGATTGGGGCTCTTGTCCTGATTCTCGAAAATCAGTTACCGGTTTTTGTATCTTTTTAGGAGATTCCATTATCTCCTGGAAAACCAAGAAACAAGCTACCGTATCACGTTCTTCCGCTGAAGCCGAATATAGAGCTCTTGCCTCTGTTTCTAGTGAGTTGTCTTGGTTATCCCATTTATTAAATGATTTACAGATTTCTTCTCCTTCGCCTGCCTTGGTTTATTGTGACAATCAGGCCGCCATCTCCATTGCTTCCAATCCTACATTTCACGAGCGTACAAAGCACATCGAGATCGATTGCCATTTTGTTCGTGACCGGATTGAACGTGGTTTCCTCAAGCTTTTACCCATTCGTTCTCGATCTCAGCTTGCTGATATGTTCACCAAGCCTCTGGCTGCTTCGATTTTGCAAGAGTTTATGAGCAAGATGGGTATTTTCAACCTCCATGCTCCATCTTGAAGGGGGTAATAGATATATGAGTCAAATTGGTTTATTTTGTTGTAACAATTTAGCTATTATGTTGTATTTTGTTGTAACAATTTTAGTTAGTATATTGATACTTTTAGATAGTTTTAGTTCATTCAAGGTGTATTTAAAGAGAGGTTTCCCATCAACCAGATCAATGAAGTTTTGAGAAGGTTTCACTCTCTAAAACTTGATAGTTACCTATATCTATTGATGTATACGATAATGTACTCCACGTTCTTTTTTTTAAAAAATGATCTTTTGTTAAATGAAAAAACTAAGAGCAGGAATGCTTTTTTTTTTTTAAAAAAAAAAAAAAAAAAAAAAAAAAAAAAAAAAAACTAAGAGCAGGAATGTAATTTAATTAGGTTTTTATGTGAAGTTCAGTGAGTTTAACGAAGGATTTGATAGTCATAGAAGAACTGAAGCACAACATTCGAAAGTCTATGAACTAAAACAAAATAATAGATATCAAATTAATTAATCTATTATTTGTTAAATTAACATTTCTATTATTTGTTCATTTGAAAGATGGCAAGAATGATGAAAAAATAATCAAAAAATTAATTATGGTGAAAAATTAGAGTAAGTAATTTACAAAATTAGCTATATAGGCAAAAATTATCCTATTGGACTGGATTGTTTACCTTAATAATTAGAGTAAGCACAACATTCTCTGTTCCACTGTTCTTTTCTTTTCTTTTCTTTAATTTTCTTTAATCATATTGGAAATTTTAGTTTTAAACATTCGGATTAAACTTTTTAAAGTATAAGAAATAAATTAACATTTTCCTTTTTCAACACAAGAACTAAATACCACATACCACATAATGAAAAACATATTTTAACTTATAATTTAAGAAATTGACGTTTACCTGAATTTAGCAGTGTTACATAAAGAATGTTTGAAGTGTGGGATAGGTTAAGCGTGAGTTTAGCTTCTTAAACTAATCCACATGTTTGGAGGTAAGAGTTTCTGAATTCGAGTTGAATACGAAAAATCAATATAATGGACTTGAACAGTAACTCAAAATTCAAGCTCTCTACACATAATCTTGTTGAATTTAGATTTTCTAATCTCTCCATTTAAATCTCTAATGTTATAGACCATGTGTTGTTAAATAAACTTAAAGAGTCACCTTTTCCGTCTCGAGAATAAATTACAACACCCATTTTTTCAAAATCCAACAAAATAAATCCCCTCATGGCTAAATAAAACATTAAAAAAATAGTGGATTTGCCTTTTGCACCAAAACCAGGATGGCGAGTTGATAACAATTGGAATAACTATTTTAAAATGTGTGATCTTTACAACATTGCATAGTATATTATCAAACTGAAATTTTCAAATTAAAAAATTATCATCCGATGTTTGAATCTACTATCAAATAGGTGATCTAAAATAGAGAAAAAACAAAATATAAATTCGTTTGATCTTATATTTTGTTTTCAAACTCTTATTTTCATATCACCAACCAAACAAATGTTAAATTTATCATTGATGCAAGATAGCATAGTTTGAACTCCACAAGATTTTAAAGATAGAGGCTTTAATGGCCATTATTTAGAGGTAATTAGACTTAGTAGTACATAAATTATAATGCTTCAAGCATTTCTTTAAAAGGGTGCACATGAAGAGAAACTCAAACTCCCATAAGAGTGCATATTCCCTCAAATATAGGACTTGTATCACTTCCTGTCATTACATTTGATTGGCATCCATTCCAAGAGTCTGAACCACTGAGACCCGACTCATATAATAAGTTAGAGATGTAATTCCAATGATCATTATTAGTATAATGTCCTTCCTCACGAATCTCAGTATATGCCTGTCAGAAACACAAATAATAAAAGAATTGTTGGAAAAGTAAAAGTAGCTAGAGAGTTAAATTTACCTTAAATCAAATGTTTCACACTCTATTCTTTGAAGCTTAAATTAAATGAGATGGCATATATATTTTGTTCATTTGGAAGATAGTCACAAGGATTACAAAGAAAATGATAATTTTAATTAAGGCGAAAATTAGAGCAAAGAATTTGGATCATTAGATGGATGGATTTAATGAATGTATATTTTGAAATATTTTCTTTTACCTCATTACCTAAATTTTGGATATATATGTACGCATGTATGTATATTTTTTTAAATATTTTATTTTACCTCATTACTTGAATTTTTGATAAATTAGTTTCTAATCTTACAAATTGAGAAATTGAAATAGATATTTTAGAAGTTTAGGAACAAAAATAAAATAAAATCGAAATCCTAGAGATGAAAATGAGATTTAAGCGAAAATAATAATTATTAAAAAAAAAATTATAGTTGAAACTCCATAACGAGAGGTTAGAACAAAAACTAACTGACCGTATTGTCTGAAGATGATCGATTCCATGGATTGGACCAAGCAAGCATCCAATCACAATGCTCACTAGGATTATTTTGACCACGATATACAACACAAGCAGAAGAGCCAGTGGCAGTTCCAGAGGTTTTGACATGAAGAAAACCACCCCATTGACCATTTGCAATCTCAATTGGGTAAGGACCAGGCCCAATATGACCATGCCAGTTGTGATCTGTAACAAACTTTATGGTATCACCAGTGGCATTGTACACTACGCAAAGGGTAGAAACTCCCGTTCCCCATCGTCTTTTCAAATTTTCTACATATTCTCGAGCATTTTTGTCTTTATCTTGAGCATTCTTCATCTGAAGTGCCACACGTGCTCTATCTAGACGTGTTATAATTTTCCCTTCGTACTCAGGCATGGATTCTAGAGTTTGGTCTGTGATGGGATTGCCAAACACATTGTATGCCATCTTCAAATATATCTAAAAAAGAAATATATAAAGAAATTAAACATAATAAAAACAATCAAGGACATGTCTCATTGTGACGTCTAATTCAAATTTTTGTGTATTTTCAGGAAAAGAAACAATAACGTATTTTGTAGTAAGTTCTTGTTTTTGTTTTTTCTATAACTAATTTAAAGAATAGAAAACTATATATTTGGTACTTTTTATTTTATTTTATTTCATGTGTTGGAATTTTCAAGTAATTTATATAAAAAAGATATTCAAATTTTTTAGAGCCAAAAGTAATAAAAGCATAAGCTTGTATATCAAACAAGGGAAAAAAATTTATTATTATAATTTATACGATAATTTGAAGATTGTTTACAAAAGCTAAAGAACAAGACACATACACATTATCAAATACATAGGAAATAGAAATATTAATCTCTAATTGGACTCTATTTCAATGAAAGAAAAAGAAAGTACTTAAATCTTACTCTCAAAGGAGATCTGTATGCAAACCTTTTGTTGCCTTTCTTCCTTAAAATTTCTACCTATTTATAAAATTCAAGACATAATTAAAAAATAAATGTCTGGATGACAAGGTTGCTACATCAAAATTTCAATGTTTTTTTTATGGACAATTATTGTTGTGATACACTTTGTTTTAAATATCTTGATTTTTTTTTTTTGACAACTTGCAAATGTGAAAGAACTCCATTTACTGGGTCTCCAGTATTATAAATTAAATATATAACGCACTTAAAACGCGTAAGGATTTAAAAATTAAAAACATTATTAAATAGATTCTACTTGCCTTATCCCTTTTATTTAAATAATGCACCCTAATAAAAATATTGTTTCCTTAAAATGATGATTGACACGTTATGAATAAATTACAAAATTATTGGAGCATATTAATGGTCAACAACCATATATCACTTTTTTTTTTATTTATTTTTTTTTTAATAATATGTGGGGAGGGAGATTCGAACCACAAACCTCGTGGTTAGCAACACAACTTTGTGCCAGTTGAGCTATGCTCTTGTTGGCATATATGTCACCCCTTTAGGTTTTGTTGAAGTTGGAAGATGATTAATGGTCTAAAATATTTAATTAATTGTACATGTGAAATTGAAAGAAAATAATAAAATATATAAAAAATTATGTGAAATTCCTGATGTAACACTATTTTTTTATTAAAAAATTATTTTTAGAATTTTTTAAATAAAAATATTATTATTATAATTATTTTATTTCTTTCTTTCTTGTTCTTCTTCATCTAACCACCAACTTGCCTGAGCTACCGCTGACTTCTTCTTTCTTCTCTTTCTTTTCGTGTTTTTTTTTTCTTTTTTTTTTTCGCTTCTTCCTCTCCCCTTCTCCTTCCCCCTTTTCCTTCCTTTCTTCTTCCTTTCCTCTTCTCCATTCTCCCATAAGTAAATCAGATCTAGAAAATTTAAAGTTGTTGAACTTGAAGCCGTCAGGCCGTGTCGAACACGAAAACACATCAGATTTGAAGTTGTCGAACACGAAAACTCTGCCGTTGAGCCTACATGCGTCAAATCTAAAGTCGTCGACCCTACCGCATAGAGCCTGCACTACAACCATCTTCGTACTTGCCGATCTTTTCGTTGCTGCCATCGTGTTACTTGTTGGGGCTCGATTTTTCAGATCTAAAAACAAGGGAAGAAAATAGGGAAGAAGAAGATAGAAATGAGGAAGAAGAAGAAGAGGAAGAGGAAAAATGAAAAAAAAAAAAAAAAACAGATCGCCTCTGACGGCGGTGGCGGCAGTCGCCCACTGATGGTGGTGGTGGTCTGAACAGGAGGAAGAAGAAGAAAGAAAGGAAGAAAGAATAATAATAATACTTCTAGTATTTTAATTTATTTTTATTTTGAAAAATTAAGAGAAGAATTTTTTAATCAAAAGAATAGTATCACAAAGCAATCCGTTAGTAATTAATGGAAAAATGGATGAAGGGATCAAAATGAAACGAAATCCAAACCTCAGGGGTTAAATTGTCATGTTTGAAAACTCGAGAACCAAAATGAAACCTAATCCAAACCTCATGGACCAAAAGTGTATTTTTCCCTAAAAATAAATATTATTACTATTTTCTTCAAAAGATCAAACAAAATTATTAGTTTTTTAAACAAACTAAAAAAAATCCATATATTTTTTGTGTTAATTATATTATATATATATATTTGAAATTTCAATTTTAAGTTCAATATCCATTCTATATAAAATTACATATTAGAATCTCATTCTAATATTTCTCTCATATATTATAGTTTAATTAAATCACATTTAATTAGACAAATTGAATAATTAATTAATTCATAATTAATTAATTCTATTTATCAATGAAATATCACATATTTAATTAATTATATATTTGAACTACTCCTTCAAATATATTATTCTCTCATTTTAATAAAGTTTAATCTCACATTAAATTTTATATTGTAATGTATCACCATACATTATATTAAATGTATCTAATACAATTAACTTGATTCCCATATTGAATTTGAACTATTCAAATTCTTTCAAGATAAACTGTTCTCAATTACTCTTTACAAGCTAGCAGGGGGACCTAATGGACCTACAAATCAGAAGGTCCAATGATACGAGGTTAACTGACTAAACTTATTAATCGAGCTAACCAATATTCATTAATTGTGGGTCACTCCACTAAAGACCCACAACGAACTCTTCTCACTGTAGAATATTTTTGTGTCCACGGATATTGACCAATTACGGTAAGTCAATCCTTTACGAGTGTTTGTAACTACAGTAGGGTCAAATTACTGTTTTACCCTTATGTTACCTCTATCTCCTTGAATACCAGTGCTCCTCTAATGAACAACTTGTTTATGATCTAACAAGTAAACAGAAAGTCCCTCTCGGGCCAGTGAAAGGACGGGATCCCTTTGTTCAAGACCCGGAGTCACAACTTAAGGGAACACTCATCTACTTCTCCTAGAAGCGAGAATGAGTAAATTCCATCTTGTGTTGTCATGTCCCCAACCCCCCACTCGGTCTTGTCCCCAAGAAGGTAGGCTGATTGAGTCGGCGTGCAAGCCACTCTCACCTGTACTAATCAAAGGGCAATCCCTCGTGAGTAGGAGTTCATGAAACACTCAGGATTAAGACTAAGTTACCTAGGTCATCATATTCAAATAGTAACCTAACTAGTTAACGGTGTTAGATCTAGTGGTTTACTATTTCGTGGTCCGGTCTTATGCAAACTCATTGCATAGGATACCTCCGCTCGCATGTTTCCTACATGGAAGTCTGGGATCAATACATCTGTATCGAATACAAAGGGGGTCATATGACATAGTGTTACCAGGATAAGGTACCCAACCTTATCCCTATACTATAGACCTTTAAGGTTGTCACTTGAACACTAATCATCATATGTCCCCACATACTAGTTCATGTTACATATAAACGACCTTGGATCTTAGTTTATTGGATTTTGATTATATTTTTTAATTCTCAACTTAATATTAACAATAACACTTTATTGTATAAGATTCCTCAATAACACTTTATTGACACAAGTATACAATTCGTTAACATTCACAGTCTACGAGTTTTAGGACATAAAACCCAACAAACTCCCACTTGGACTAAAAATCTAGTTTAGTGGGATGTACAATAATCTATCCCAGCAGTGGGTGTATAAATACATGTATAATACATAAAACGTATTTACAAGGTACAAATACAATAAACTAGGGCATCAATATACCCATTACATAATGGCATCACTATACCCATTATACTTGCCCTAGATTACATCTTTGTACATAACTCGTAGACCTAGACCATCTAGATGACCCTTATACACTTTAGCCGAGAGAGCCTTCGTGAATGAATCAACAGTATTCCATTCAATTTGATGTGCATGTTTGTCTTGTGTTGGAAGTTCACATTTGGAACAGGTTCCAAAATAGTCAAGAACTTCTAAGTCATACAGTCTCTATAACTGCTTCACAAGCAGCCATGTCTTCGGCCTATATGGTCGAGACTGCAGATAAGCCATACTATAGCTTCTCCATTAAGAGTGAACACAAATACTGATGTAGATTTCCTCAAATCTTTATCAGTTTGGAAATCTGTGACAGTGTATCTTGTAAGGATCCAATCCTCAGTACCATACATGAGCATATATACCCTCGTTCTCCTAAGATACTGGAGGATGTACTTAATGGCTCTCCAGAGATTAAATCCTGGATTGGATCGATACTTACTAACAACCCTACTGCATAGGGAATATGTCTCATGTCCTCAACTTCTTGAGGTGGCTAATGACACTGTTCCTTAGACATAAGAATTCCATCCCTGAAGAGGTAGTGAACCCTTCGTGGAATTCTGCATCTTATATCTAACCGACATCTTGTAGATATAATACACTTGAGACAAGAATGTAGCCTTTTGTTCTTACGGTTCCTAACAATTTGGATCCTAAGAACAAATTCAGCTTCTCCCAAATCTTCATTTGGAAATGAGCTGTTGGCCTCTTTTAATGCCAGTAAGATAACCTAAATCTTTCCTAATGATTAGGATATCAATCTCATACAACACTAAGAAAGCTACTAAACTATTGACCATCATCTTGTAGACACAAGACTCATCAATGTCATGATTAAAGCCAAAAGATTTGATCAAAGAATCAAATCTTATATTACAAGATCGAAATACTTAGGTTAATCCATGAATGGATCACTTAAGTTTGCAAACTCTTTTGCTTTGACGTCTTGTTTACTCTTGTAAATCCACTTGTAACCTATAGGTGTTACCCATCAAGCAGATCTACAAAATCCCAGATGGAATTGAAATACACAAACTCCAATTCCAGATCCATGGGTTTAATAATCTTATCGTTGTCAACATCATTCATTTTCTTTCTAAAAGGCAATTAATCCTCTATGTCATCATCAGGTATGACGACCTACGCTTCAACTAAGCCCATGCAACGGTTTGGTTGTAGAACAATCCTCCCACTACATCGAGACACTCTCAATTATTGTAACGCCACGTGTTTCGAAATCGAGCCATTTGGAGATATGTTGAGCTTTCTTGTTCTAATTTGAGGAATTAGAATTTAAGTTTAGCCTTGGGTCTTTAAATTAAATTTCTATAATTTAGGGAAAATAGATTTTTAATTAAATCTTTAATTTTCTAAAGTTTGGAAGTTTAATATTCGATATTTATTTTAAGTATCAAAAGACCCAAATCCTTAAGCAATTGAGTTATTTTCCATTCCAAATCTTTTAAGAGTTAGGGGATTTAAGTGGAATTAATTTGGTTAATTCAAGCCCTTTTCCTTTCTATTTAAATTGGGGTTTTTTTTAAAAGAAAAGAAAAGGAAAAAAAAGGGGGAAAAGCCCTAAATTCATCTTTTCCTCCCCTTCTCTTTTTTAGCCACCGTAGCCCATCCTAAATTCCCCCTTTATCGCGTGCAGCAGTCCAACGTCGTCCCTCCCCTTACTGTCTTCTCTTCGCCGGCGGTAGACCCCAGAAGTCGCCATCTCCTTCCAATCCCGAGTTCTTCTTCTCCGGTGTCGTCCCTCTCGATCTCTCTCATCCCGCACGCTCTCAATGTCTCTCTCTCGGTGTTTCTCCTCCCCACAGTGTCGTCTCTCTCTCTCTTGCGTGCTCATCGACTGATCGTCTGCGATACCGTGAGTTTCGACTTGGGTGTTCTTCTTCACTCGCGTGGTGGTAAGGTCTCTTCCCTCTCGATTTTTCTTTCGATTTTGGCGGGTAACGAGCTTAAACTTTATCTTCCTCGTTTTCTTTGATTTGGCCAAGGACCTTGCGCTGCCCCTCCATTTGTTGGTAGTTCCACGTGTAGCAGGCTAGCAGGACTCGCGAGAATCAGATTTCTCTCTCAATCTTGGCAAGCACGAAGTTTTGCCCCCTTTAATCGCGTTTTGTTTCCATTGGGTTTGGATTCGTAGTTCCCATCCCTCCAACGTCATTGTTCGACGTTTTTTTGGTAAGGTTTAACTTGTGTCCATGTTTATTCGAAATTGAATTTAGATTACTCATGCTTGTTCGACCTTAGAATTGAGTTTTATGATTGAATTCTTGATTTTCCAGCGTTGCGCAGAGCCGTCTTGGACTCGAAACCATCCTTGCCTCGTGACCCATCACCCATTTGGCCTTCAACTATGATACCCACTGTCTAGCGACTCTAAACATGTGGTTTCAAACCTCTTTGTTCGCTGGACAACACGTGTTCAAGGTTATTCGCTCGCTGAACGGTAAATTCCAGCACCCTCTTCCTTCCTTTATTAAGTCTTTTATGTGTTAGAAGTTGGTTCCTAACTCTTAGTAGGTTGTTGCTTGTAGTTTGACTCTTTTAGGCTCTTCCAGTTGAGAATCAAGTGGTTTCGGAGTTCTGTTGATCTTATAGGATCGCTTAGCAGTGTTATATGTAAGTAGTTCTTATTTGTTGAGTCTGTTTGATTGCATGATGCACGTTGTTTGTTTACTTGCTTTATAACCGTTCTCTTGTTTCTTGCTTCTCTAAACATATAAATATATATATATATATATATATGTGAAATCTCTTAATAGCGTGGACTGATGTTGTGATGTTTGGTTGTAAAGCATGCTAGTTTTGTTGTGAGCTAATGTGGTATGCGCGAGGTGAGAACACGTTGTTGAATGTATGTGCTTGGTGGACACAGTACTTGAGTCTAGAAGCTAGTTGCATGGCATTTGCATTCTAAATAGTTGTGAGAAAAGAGGTCAGGGACCTAAAATGTGAAAAAGGACAAGATGGGTGAATGTTAGTTCACCTCGGGTACAAATGGTCGAGGGGTGGCATGTCACCATGGGTTTAAAGAGGACTGATATTGTTTCGAGGAAAGTAAAGTGATTATCAGGGCATCGGGTATAAAAGGTCGGGGACTGATATATCACTATTGGATGTCGATGCCTCAGGTATAAATGATCGAGGGTCGATATGCCAATGTTAGATAAAGATGAGCATCGAGGCCTTGGGCATAAATGGTCAAGGGTGGGTGAGATGAATCTTGAGGCAAGTATTGAGGCCTTGGGTATAAATGGTGAAGGGTCAATACGTTGCTTAGTCATCGAGGCCTTGGGTGTAAATGGTCAAGGGTCGATGCACAGTTCGAGGCCTTGGGTATAAATGGTCAAGGGTCGAACGCCGAGCTCTGTAGAGAAGTGTCGAGGTCCTGGGTATAAATGGTTAGGGGTCGATGCAACTCGAAGGGTCAGTCTTGGAGAGTTTTCCGGAGCGTGACGTGGAAATCATGTGTGGAGAGCCATGTGAGAGCTAAACATGATTGTTGAGTAAGCTCGTGGAGCATGAGTGGTTAATGAGTTGCATAGAGAGATGCATGAGGTTTGACTTAGGAGAGTCATTCATTTTACTCGATTTGGAGCATGTTGATGTGTTTACAGCTTTAAGAAACATGTTGTTTGCATGTGAAAAGCATGTTGGTTGCTTGGTTGTTGGTTGATTACTTTTCAGGTAGGGCTGTTTACCAGTACCATGGTTGTACTGACTCCCTCCCTTCTCTCCCCCAACCTACCAGATTTTGCAGGTTATAAGGACTACGTCATGGTGATGGAGAGGAGGCATATGAGGAAGGACCATAACTAGTCTATGTTGTTTTTCATTTTATTTTCATGTTGGATAGTTTGTTGCTTAATTTGGTTGGACAGCTGTTGTCCTGTTAGGTTTATTTTTTAATATTCTTGTTAAACTCTAGGTCTAGTTGTGTTTGCTTTAAAGAAATCTATTTATTCATTTAGTTAATAATAATTTTGTTTCGAATCATGATCTAAAGTTGTAAGCTTTCTTAAGGTTGTGTTTCTGGTTAGAAAGTTGCTGATACGAGACCTGACTCGTATGATGTTTGTAGTATGGTGGTGTTGTTGAAAATGTTATAGAAGTGTTAATCTTGTTCTAGCAGGTGTTTGAAAAATTTTGGTTTAGTCCGATGTATGTCGTTATGTTGTCGAAATTTTCGGAGCACTCAGTTAGTTTATCATGAGGAGTTAGTAATGCAGCTTGGTTAGTAGTTTAGGATTATAAAAACCTAGGGCGTAACAATTATTGAGATGGATGTGACTGACCAAATGCACTGGCGCATCAACAACTCTTGATGAACAACCAACCTCATCAACAACTCTTGTTGATGTTTCTTGACGGAACGACTTGTCGAGGGTCATGTTAAATAAATTTATAATCCACAACCTCTAAAGCTAACTTGTAGCAGTAGCGGTCGAGGTCGATCATAGGGAGTCTATACAAACAAATCTTAATTTCCTTATTTGTTTTAAGTAACCAAAGGGGGGGGGTTGTAATTGGAGTGAAAATAATTATTGAAAGCAAAATAAGTATGGAAAATATTAAATAAAGAAAGTAAGAGAATAAAATTAAGGAAAGAAATCAATACCTCAAAGATCATGCAACCGGTATAGTCATGATAAGTTCAATTCATTTAAATCATTAATCTCACTAATAAGTCAAAACAAATTTGAACGGTGTTCTAGTTTCCTTTGGGTTAGTCACAAGCACATGTGGTGGACGTCCAAAAACCGAAATAACGTAAAAACTACTTTTACGCCTTATCCACAAATCAAAATATGTTTCAGAAACATATTTGATGGAACTTTGTTCAAAATACACACTGCAGTCAACACTACCTGGCTCCAAAACGAGTTAGGCAATTGAACATTGCTCAACATGGATTGAAAAACCATATCCAATAGGGTTATATTTCTCCTAATTGAGATTTAGGATGTGATTCCATGTACTATCAAATAGTGCTGGAATCTCAAGTCCCTATACTCAATACTTTGATCAGATCGAAGTATTTTTAACAACTCACCTAACAAGTGTTCAACTTCAGTCCTAAGCCCCTTTGAATAACTCAAGAGCTTCAGACCTAAGATACTCATACCTTTGAATAATAATCTATAAAAGAGATGAATTATTCATGTCCTCCCAATGCTTTAACATATTGGACCACAAGGATCCAAATGTACAAGCTCCAAGGGCTCTTTCGCTCTTTAGCTCTTTTCCAGTAAAAGACCTATCAGTCATCTTACCCTTAAGGCATGACTTACAAGGTAGTAGAGAGTCATCTTCTAACTCGTTTAGAAGTCCACTCTTGACCAATCTTCCAATCAAATTGAGATTAATATGGTCTAACCTTAAGTGCCAAAGAAAAGGTATTTTCCTTTAGGAGAATTCCTTTGCCAGCTCTTTTCACATTGAGTAGTAGCAGTCTTAAAGAGCTCGGTGTTCATGACTGCTTTACTCATGATTAGTCTTAAAACATATAGGTTATTTTCAAGTCCACACTAGAACAAATTTGACTTTTAATATCGGGCATTACCCGACATTAAAGGTCTTTAATGTCGGTCACTAACCGACATTAAAAACACCAACATTAAAAGTTTTAATGTCGGTCGCTTTTAATGTCGGTCAATGCCCGACATTAAAGGCCCTGTCCGACATTAAAAGTACCCGTTTAATGTCAGTCATAGCCCGACATTAAAAGACTGTTTTGTTGTCTGGTTGACCAACATAGATAGCACGGTTGTAATGTCGGTCATTGCCCGACATTAAAAGCTCTGTCCGACATTAAAAGTATACTTATAATGTCGGTCTTGCTCGACATTAAAAGTGGGGACATCAGAAGCGTGCGACATTAAATGTGTGACATTAAAAGTTTGCAAATTTTAATTTTCCCATATAATATGTCCAACATTAAAAATCCATTTTTGTATGTTTCAATGACAGACAATGCTCGTCATCATTTTTATTCAGTATTAAATAAAAAAAGATTGTTGGTTGCAAACGTAGCTAACCAACAATACTATTTCTTCCTTCCTGTAAACAAAAATAGAATTTGACTTTTTAATTTCCAATACAAATAGGTCAATCCGAACACAATTTTTTTATGTCACAAAACCAACTTGAAATACAAACACTTCCATATATCATTTACAATATAATACTTGGATCACCCGTCCCTCCACAAATTAGATCCAACCAAATATTCCAGAATCAAGGGTCCACCACGAACCCTTGGACCTAGGGTCCACCACAAACAACATCTGCTTAAAAAAAATACCAAAGTAGTTAGCAAAACAAGTAAACTAAATAAGCTCTTCACTCCTATAGATCAATAAACTTGTTACCTCTATACAATAAAAATTTTTATCCTTCAGTTCCTTAGGCACATCCTTTCAGTTTTCGTATGTTATTGGGATTTGTTGTCTCACACAAACCCCTATGTAACTTTGCATCTGGTTAGCATTATCTCCAATAGCTTGACCTTGGTTGTTGTAAACAATCGTCAAGCGTTCTCCATTATTTCTGAGGCGTGCCAATCTATGCATCGTAGTAGGCCCTCGTCCTGGCACCCGTGGTTGGATAAACACATTTTCTTCATCTCTACTACTACTGCTTTGTTCACTCATTGTAACAATCTACAAGAAAAACACAAAACATACATTCATGAGATATATAAACTTAGAAGATATATTAACTCATAAAAAAATATAATAAATAACTGAATTTGAGATAGTACTTCTCAACCCTCAACTTAACTAAACTTACAAACTAACACCAACAATTTCAAAATTTAATTCAAGTATTTATCAATTTCCACCTAAACTCAACTAAAACCATAAACTAAAACAATCAATTTTAAAATCCTAATTAAAGCATTTCTCAACTTCTCCTCCACTAAACTCAAGTAAAATAACGAATTATAACAAACAATTTCAAGAGATATCTTAAGTATCAATCAACTTCCCATAAAACTAAACGAAAACCATAAACTCAAACAAACCATTTCAAAACATGACTTAAGTAGTATCCATCAAATTCCCAATAAATCCAACTAAAACATAAACTCACAAACACCTTCAAATCATAACACAAGTATTTCTCACCCCCCCCCCCCCCCAACTCAACTAAACTTATAAACCAACACAAACAAATTATTTCAAACCATAACTAAGTATTTCTCAACCCTCAACTTAACTAAACTTACAAACTACCACCAAAAATTTCAAAACTTAATTCAAGTATTTATCAACTTCCACCTAAACTCAACTAAAAACATAAACTAAAACAACCAACTTTAAAATCCTAATTAAAGCATTTCTCAACTTCTCCTCCACTAAACTCAATTAAAATAACAAATTATAACAAGCAATTTCAAGAGATATCTTAAGTATCAATCAACTTCCCAAAAAACTAAACAAAAACCATAAACTCAAACAAACCATTTCAAAGCATGACTTAAGTATCCATCAACTTCTCAATAAATCCAACTAAAACATAAACTCACAAACACCTTCAAACCATATACATCTTTGTTTAAGTAATCATAAAATTAAATTTTCATGAGTGATTGAGTATGTCCTGTCTATCAATATGTTCAAAATACATTATAGAAGATCTTTACATATAAGTTTGTGATGTAAGTTAGTTTATCCAAACTTTTCTAGTTAGATATTGATTTCTTATGGGCTATATTTTGTAATAGAAAGTGGGAAGATTTCTTATGGAAAAAAGAAAAAAGAAAAAAGATTGTGGAAAGAAAGAAATAAAAAAGAGAAAATGTCCAACCTTTCTTTGTTGATTCCCTAACAAAAATTCAACATTATAGCAACTACCTTTCTTTAGTTTTAGTAAAAAGGAACAACATTATAGCAACTATCAACATTATAGAGCAAAAAGGAACTAAATTTATACACTAACACCAACAATTTCAACATGATAATTTCTCAACTATTTTTCCAACAATCTTTTTTGTCCATCATCCAATCCAAGACAAAAATAAACCTAAGCAACTAATCAATTAAATTTAGCTCTAAATTTTTATAAAATTAAAAAGAAGCAAAAAATTTTACCAAGTAATCTCATTCAAATCTTAAAAATTCGGTGTCAGATTTGCTAACCACGACCACGACCACCTTAGATCTACCCACGAACAGTGACGAACACCACTGATGTGTTACCCAAAGACAGAGATCTGGAACCCACGAAGAAGTGTTGGCCGACGGTCTGTAAGTTTGGAGAAAACCCACTTGCTGGAGATGAGTTTGAGCTCACAAAAACGCCACTTGCCGACGGTCTTTGAGTTTGAGCTCACAGATCTGAAACTCTCCACAGATCTGAAATGCTGGCCATCGATGAGGGAAGAAGTTCGAGAAAAGTTGCTAGATCTGAAATGTTCGAGAAAAGTTGTTAGATCTGCCGGCGATGAGGGAAGAAGTGGTCGCCATCGGTCGAGAAAAGTAGAAGAAAAAAAACCCACTCACGTGATAAATGGTCGCCGCCGGTCGCCGTCAGAGAGAATCAGTCGCCATCTGTTAGCTCGCCGTCGAGGAGGGAGGAAGCTTGTCGTTGATGAGGGAGGAAGTTGCCGTCGATGAGGGAAGATTTTGTCGGTTTTTGTTTTCGTTTTCGAGCAGAGAGAATGTTAGGGCAGAAGACGCGTGCTGTTGTTGGGGAGAGAGAAAGCTATTTAATTTTTACTGTTTTAAAAATTAAAAAAAAAATAAAAAAAAAAAAACTTTTAATGTCGGGCAGTGCCCGACATTAAAAGCTACTTTTTGATGTCGGGCAATGCCTGATATTAAAAGTTCGAAAAGTTTAAAAACCGTGCATCCGACATTAAAAAGCCCGCACATTTTTTTGTCCGACATTAAAGCTTCCGCGCCTATTTTTCTGTCCGACATTAAAACTATACTTTGTTGTAGTGCCAGCTGAAAAAATGTCTACTCCCTTTCTATAAATGAAAAACTGTGTTAGCAGTGAAACGTAAAGAGCAACATTGTTCCAACATATAAGACACAAAAATCAAATTTCTGTTAATCTTAGGAAATACATACACATTATCTAATAATATGTATTTTCTCCCAGTGGGAAAAAATAATGTTAGCTTTACGAGCTTCAATCATACTATATGTTTTGATGATAACAAACTTTAATTTACTAATGATTTTAGTGTTTTAAAGTGTTTATAATGTAGAGCTTGGCAAGACGATTCCAACGCAACTTGAATCGCTCAAATCGGAGTTCAAACGAGAAAGTTACAAGCAAAAGAAGATTGGAAGAAAAAGCCTACGTGGCAGTGACGTGGCGCTTACTTGGCATCCAACGTGGCAGCTGATGAAGAATGATCAATTTCCTCCATGTTTCTCTTAATTTTAATTCCCTCCATTTTATTATTTTCTTTCATCCTATTTTCTCAAAATTACATCAAAATTCCTCCCAATTCAAATTTTATTCTTCCCAAAATCCATCCCAAAAATCCTTGATTTATTCTCATTATCTCCAAAATTCCATATCTTCAAAATTTGCTCTTAATATCAAAATTCCTCCAAATTCAAATTAGATTCTTTCCAAAATTCATCCCATAAATCCTTCATTTTATTCTCCTAATCCTAAAATTCCAATCCTTCAAAATTCTCTCTTAAATTTGAAATTCTTTCCTTTTCTAATTCTAAATTCAATCTCCACCATTCATCCTTAATTTGATCCAATGGCCAATGTTCAACCTCCTCACCTATAAATTGGACTTGATTTTCCCATTCATTCACACACTAAAAGACATCAAAGTCTTAAGCTCTCAAGTCTCCCTACTCTCAATTATTGTCCAAAATCCTCCCTTGATCCTAAATTTGCCTAGTGTTACTTTGTGGGGTTTTATTATTGTGAGTGCTCAACATTGTGTAATTAGCTTTCAAGAGGTATTTTATTTTGTGAGTTTTTTTTTTTTCATTCATTATTGGGAATTGTAATAAGGTGTGGGTGCACCTTGGGAATTGAGTGAGTGGTTTAATCCTTAACCCGAAAAAGGATTTGTAGTGGTTTGATCCTGAACCCGGTTAAAAGGATCGTAGTGGTTTTGATCTTGAACTCGTTTAAAAAGATCGGTATAGGTTGGGTCCTGAACCTGTAAAAGGATCGGTAGAGGTTTACTCTTGAACCTGGAAAAAGAGTCAGTTTGGTTCTCACCCGTAAGAGAGCTGTTGCAGTAAAATACCCAAGAAGGAGTCTTGGGGAGTGGAGTAGGAATTTCCGAACCACTATAAAATTTCCTGGTGTTATCTCTTTCTCTCTACTCTTTTAATTTCCGCTATTTCATTTTTACGAGTAGATTGCATGCCTAGGAAATTGTCTAATATTTCTGGCTTATTTTAAAGTACTTATTAAATTGGTTTAAATTAAATTAAGTTAGTTTAACTTGGCAAGAAGTTTTAAATTTTTATTAAGCAACTCTATTCACCTCCCTCTAGTGTTGCCGTATGATCCTACAATTGGTATCAGAGCGGGTAGCTCGATTTTTTATTTTATAAAGTGTTGTGTTTAGGTGAAAATTTTCAAAAATTATTTTTCTCTTAAAATTCATTTTGAAAATTATTGTAACGCCCCAGGATTTTAGAAGCTAATCCAGCGACATTACTAACTCCTAAGCCAAAACTAACCGTGAGCACCGAAAATTTCGGCAGCATAACAGCGTACATTGGACTAACCCAAAATTTTTACTTTAACCTGCTAAGCATAAAACACTTCTAAACAACATTATTCAACAAACTCCGTCAACTACAACACAACAGAGCTTCGCAGAAACTAACAGCCAGATAGGCCACGCATCACAACTAATAACCAATCAGAAACACAACGTTAACGGAGCTTTTAACATTAAACGCTAGAATTCAACTTATTGATCACTAACTGAATGAAACAATAGGGTTCATTAAAACAATGCAACTAAACCTAGAGACTAACAAAAGTAAATCAGAATTAACCAAGTCCAACATCTTTCAAAACGACAAGCACATCTATCCTAGCTAAACCAAGAGAAATAAATGGACAAGAACAGGCTACAAGCTATGGTTCCTCCTCATAGGTCTCCTCCGCATCACCATGGTCCACGCAGTCGTCATAACCTGCAAAATCTGGTAGTTGGGGGGAGAGAGGAGGGGGTCAATACACTAAGGTACTGGTAAGCAGCCCCTACCTGAGAAGCCATCAAACAGCAAGCAACAACCAACATGCTTTTCATGCGCAAACAACATGCTTTTAAAAGCGGTAAACATAATATCATGCTCGTAATGCTAGTAAAAACAAATGACTCTCCTAAGCCATACTCATGCATCACCATGCAACTTACTAACCACTCAAGCTCCACGAGCTCACTCAACACTCAGATTTAGCCCTCACATGGCTCTCCAAGACTGATCCTTCGAGTCGCACTGTCCCCTGACCATTTATACCCAGGGCCACAATGCTCTCTACGGAGCTCGGCGTTTGACCCTTGACCATTTGTACCCAAGGCCTCAAACTGTGCATCGCCCCTTGACCATTTGTACCCAAGGCGCATCGATGACTTAGCAAAGTATTGGCCCTTCCCCAGGCGCCCAACACATGCTTTCTAGACTCATCACACCGACCCTTGACCATTTGTACCCAAGGCCTCGATGCTCCTCTTAACCAATGGTGACGTGCCACCCCTCGACCATTTGTACCCGAGGTGCACTGACACTCACCCAACTTTCTTTTCTTTCACACTTTAGGTCCCTGACCTATATCTCTCAACCACTAGAATGCATATGCCCTGCAACATGCTTCTAGACTCATGAATCATGCCCACCAAGCATTATACATGTGACCACATCTCTTAACTCATGCTTAACTCGCTGACGCAAAACAAAACCAATCATGCTTTACATCCATTCAACATGCAACAACAGTCATGCTTTCCAACGATTCATATATATATACATATATTCAAAGAAATAGCAATCATGAGAACAGTTTTAAAGCGAGAAAGCACTCAGCATGCATCACACAATCAAACAGGCAACATCAGGTAAGAACTACTTACCGGAAGCTCAAACGCTCCTAAACAATCCTAGAGGACCAATGGAAACAACCGGAAGAGCCTAAAGAGCTCAAACTACAAGCAATGATTACCATGGGTTAGAAAACAACTTAGAACACCTAATAAACTTGAGGAAAGGATCTAGGGATGCTGGAATTTACCGCTTAGTGCTCAAACAACCTTGAGAACAAGCTGACTTGTGTTCGAAACGACCCAACAACCAAGATCCCAAGTCACCGGGTTATGGGTAACCAAAATCAAGGTCTTTCGAGTTGTGGGTATTCGCTGAACATGATATTTGAGATCAAACGCTCGCTGAACAGCAACCGAATACACCTAATTCTGCAATTTTGAAGTCGATAACGAATGGGTATCGATTACTTAAGCTATAGAACCAAAAACAACATTGAACCTTACCCAACGGACCCGATATCATGCAAGACGGGTTGCAACAACCTCGAACAACGCACTAGAATGATCCTTGGGCAGTGGGTATTCAAGTCGATGAGTTTCGAACCTAATCGAACACCTAGACGGCGCTGCAGATCAGAAAATCGAACAACATTAAACTTTTCAACACCTAAAGCTAATGGGTAATCAAATTTAAGCTTCAACCAAGAGTGGGTTATATAAATTTGAATTCGAATAAGCATGGGTCACAACGAAGACTTACCGAAAGAGCCTAAACCCAATGAAACGATCCTTAAATCAGCCCGAACGCATCTAAAACGCCAGAACACGAGGCTTCGATCCTAAACCCACTACTCTTGCTGAAACAATAGGAAAATAAATCAATGCAAGCCGGGTTATAGAAAACGAACAAACACAAGGAAAAAGGAATATGACGTTGCGAGTTCGAAGGTGAAAAACAGGAGTCGTAAGTGCTGGCCGACGCATGCGAAGACGGCGCCTCCGAGCTGCTACTGCCGACGACGGGTCAAGGAAGAGGGAGAGAGAGATCGACTAAGGAGATGGAGGTTCACGTGGGTCTTGCTGCTCGAGTCGAACAAACACGCGAGAGGGAGAGAGAGCTCGACGACGGGAACCGCTGCTCACTCGAAGAAGGACCTGCTGCAGCCCGCAACGCGCGAGGGAGGAAGAGATGAAGAGGGACGGCGGGGCTTGGCTACTGGCGGCGGCGCACATACAGCAGAGAGGAAGAGAGGACCTGCGGCTGGAAACGCACGAAGAGATGGGGCTGGCGGCAAGCTGGTCACGCGAGGAAGAAGGCTGGTGAGGGGGCGGCTGCTGCACTTCACGACAAGAAGGGAGAAAGAGATGCTTTTAGGGTTTCCTTCCTTTTTTTTCTCTTTTACTTAAAATAAAACCCTAAGAGGAGAAAAAAAACCCATTTAAAACAGGAATGAGATTTAATCTAGGATTCTAATTAAAATCCCAAATTGAATTTTAAACCCATTCTTAATTCCGAAAGATTTGGGATTAAAACTGACTATGAAGAGTTTGGGTCTTTTGATATTTAAAAGAAATATCAAATATTAAAACCTCTAACTTTAGGAAATTTAAAGATTTAATTAAAAATCTCTTTCCCCTAAATTTTAGAAATTCAGTTTAACGACCCAAGGCCAACGTTAAATTCTAATTTTCCCAAATTAGAATAAGAACGCCCAATAAATTCAAAAATGGCTCGATTCGAAACGCGGGGCGTTACAATCTCCCCACCTTAAGAGCTTTCGTCCCCAAAAGACTCCAGCTCGAACAACTCAGAGAATTAGGCTCAAACTTCACCTACTTCTTCCTGGTAGCTCCTTCCGCTCTATGGTTCGCCCATAGCTCTTCTACCAAAACATCGATCTATCTTCTCAAAACCTTCGTTTCTCTGGATAGAACCTTGACAGACTTCTCCACCACAAATGTCAAGTCCTCGACCGACGACAGGGGTTCAAAATACACACATGCGAAGGATTACGCACGCATTTCCACAACGTGGACACATAGACACATCATGCACAGTTGACATGGTCGGTGATAACGCCAACCTGTAAGCAACAAGCTCGATGCGCTCCAAGACCTCATAAGGACCAATGAACCCAAGCTAAGCTTCTTATCAACAAGCAAAGAAACCTTTCGACGACACCACGTGCCAGAACACACGATCACCCAAAACTGAACTCCAGAACTCGAAAGAGCTCGCCTAACCACACTGGTGGACTGGCCTTGACTCCATCTCACACTTCACAAGGCATTTAACACCAGAGGCTTTTGCTCCCCAAACCATTTTCTTCTAGGATTCCAAAGCTCAAAACTGAGGCACAAAAGGAATAGGTGATGTGTATGCATAACAACAACTCTTGAGACGAGTTGTGTTGAACATACAACACTTGAAGCAAAACTCGCTTACCGGAAACTTGACCAAGTGCATTAAGAACACTAAAGGTCTGACAAAATCCAGATCGAACTCGGATCTTGCACGATCTACCGGAACTTAGCCATATGCATGAAAAAGCCAACTTCACTAGCAAAGTTGGAGCTAAGCTAGCTACTTCAGCACGACACACATGAGGCTCATTCTAATGATGCCACTTGAAGAACACATGCCGCTAACGACAACTTAGAACTTCAAGCTTGACATAACCACAACCCACCTTCAATGACCTCAAGAATTCTCATCCCGGTCCTACGGAAGGCTTCATCAACACTTCACCAACTTAAACTCACTTAGTTGATAAGTTTCAACTAGGTATCGCCAAAGGAACGTCGAAACAGCCTCCACTGCCAACTCTCCTTATGAAATCAACCACCCTTCCTAGAATGGTTACGAGATGACAAAAACGCCACCCTTGGTGCTAACTTACTAACACCTACCAAGGTAACCTTGTCGCGACGACAACTGACGCTGCAGTCACGACTCAATACTGATTCACAGTATCTCCTTGGCTTTGGATTGAGGTCTCACTGCATGAGGGAATTGCTCTAACTCTTGGTTTGAGAACCAACACCATTGAGCATCGCCACGAGCAAATCCAAAAACCTCGAGACTCGATTCACGAAACCCAAGTAGCGGCAAGGCTATTTATGAGTCCGAAGACATAACATAAGCTTGCAACGTTCAATCACACTTGGATTCTCAGGCATCCTCTTGAACGAAAATACCTTGACCTTCATCAGAGATTGGATGAAAACTATCCTAAGGAAACCTTCTGCTAAACTCAAAGGAAATCCTCAACTCCTTAGAAACTCGACGACACCAATCGAACCTTGAACGAACTGAGGAACAGAAGATCTAAGCACCCATAAGAGTTGCAAAGCTATTTTAGCCCGAGGACCTCACAGCAAGCTTGCAACACTCAAACTTGACTTTGAAAGCCACTTTGGAACAATGATTCCATGATCCCAACTAAGAAGCTAGATCACAAAACTATCCTAGGAAAATCCTTTTTCCCTTGAAGCTAGCCTATACAAGGAAATTTAGAAACAAGGCACCAAGGAAAAGGATACCCTAGCAATACTAGCTTCAAGATTTGATGACAAGCAATGCCACCAAATGAAGGAATGATCCATGCATACTCACATCAACGAACAGTTATGCACAAGACAAGCATAAATCATAAGAACAAGATTTCAGAACCAAAAGATATAGGCTTGAGAAGAGAAGGGATTACTAACCTTGAGCGAGAGGCATGCTGACTCCCCACCTTAGGCGCTATCTTCATCATCAGAACCATCGACATCGTAAAGCTCTGGGTATTCTGCCTTGAGCTCCTCATCGGTGACACAGGGCAAGAACTCCTCAGTGCACGCACTAGATCCTGACGAAGAACTTCTGACCTTCTGACTAGCTGCAAGCACATCCACTTCGCTCTTCTTCTTGGCACCAGACGACGTGCCAACCTCTTGGGACTGATCCGTCCTAGGGATGTCCCTATCCAACTTCCGAGCGCTCGCTAGGGCTGCTGCAAAGGTGGCCGGTCGACCAAGCCTGACCAAACCTCGAATTTCTACGCGGAGCCCATTAACGAATCGGTTGATCCTAATCTCTTCGGTGGCAACCATCCCTGGGACTCGGCAGGATAACTCTTCAACCTTCTGACGTACTGTTCCACAGACAAGGTCCCTTGAACAAGAGAGACAAACTCCGCTTCTTGCTCAACATCAGCAAAACGACAACCAAAATGGTCTCGCACAAGACCTTTGAACCCCAACCAGGAAATGGGATTCTCTAGGCGGTTCTCGGTTTGACCCACAACGTTCCACCAAGTGCGAGCGTTGCCTTTGAGCATAAAGGCAGCTCCTTGGACCCGCTGTTGGGCATTAGCTCCAAGAAATTGAAATATCGCTTCCAATGCGGCGGTCCATTCTACCACTGCTTCAGAACTATCCGAGTGCCCCTCGAAAGAAGGAGGCTTCGCCTTCATGAATCTCTTGATAAACTGCACATCTTCGCCATGAGCAGGGGCTCCATTTGCACCGACGTGCTGCAGGTTGTTCAGGAATGCATTGCCAAGCACCGCCTGCAATGCCTCTGCTGCCAGCACAGGAGGCGCTGGGGGAGGAATGGGAGGATTCGCCTCAGGATGCAAATTAACCTCGGGAATGTCTGGAGGGCCAGAATGTCCACTACCTTGACTGCTACTGGAACTCATCGCTGAAAGGAAACGATGAACTCACTTAAGGAAAACTCCTTAGAACTAGAATAGAAGGGGCTAACCTCGAACTAAGGCAGCAACCTAGGCCTTAAAGAAAACAACCTAGGCCTACGAACAAACCACATCGCACAAAACAATTACAAGGAAAACCAAAAGTTATCTAGCAAACTATGGGAGCATCCTACTCCTACTACCAAACAAGAGTCACACAAACCAAGGCAAGCTATCTATCCGCCTACAGGGAGCATCCTAAACCTAGCTACTATATGACAAGCAACATAGGAAAACAACATGCTCAGACAAGGCAAACAAGCACATAACAGGAATTCAAGCAAACAGCAACAATTATGCAAACAATCAAGTACATCAAAATAATCATGGCAACATAATAATATCTTAACCAGACCAACATACCTGGTGATGGAGAGGAGAACGAGGAAGACCATAACCCTAAACATCAAAACAACCTAGATCTCCAAGGCCAGTCTACAGGAACAACTCTGCTCTGATACCAACTGTAACGCCCCAGGATTTTAGAAGCTAATCCAGCGACATTACTAACTCCGAAGCCAGAACTAACCGTGAGCACCGAAAATTTTTGCAGCATAACAGCGTACATTAGGCTAACCCAAAATTTTTACTTTAACCTGCTAAGCATAAAACACTTCTAAACAACATTATTCAACAAACTCCGTCAACTACAACACAACAGAGCTTCGCAGAAACTAACAGCCAGACAGGCCACGCATCACAACTAATAACCAATCAGAAACACAACGTTAACGGAGCTTTTAACATTAAACGCTAGAATTCAACTTATTGATCACTAACTGAATGAAACAATAGGGTTCATTAAAACAATGCAACTAAACCTAGAGACTAACAAAAGTAAATCAGAATTAACCAAGTCCAACATCTTTCAAAACGACAAGCACATCTATCCTAGCTAAACCAAGAGAAATAAATGGACAAGAACAGGCTACAAGCTATGGTTCCTCCTCATAGGTCTCCTCCGCATCACCATGGTCCACGCAGTCGTCATAACCTGCAAAATCTGGTAGTTGGGGGGAGGGAGGAGGGGGTCAGTACACTAAGGTACTGGTAAGCAGCCCCTACCTGAGAAGCCATCAAACAGCAAGCAACAACCAACATGCTTTTCATGCGCAAACAACATGCTTTTAAAAGCGGTAAACATAATATCATGCTCGTAATGCTAGTAAAAACAAATGACTCTCCTAAGCCATACTCATACATCACCATGCAACTTACTAACCACTCAAGCTCCACGAGCTCACTCAACACTCAGATTTAGCCCTCACATGGCTCTCCAAGACTGATCCTTCGAGTCGCACTGTCCCCTGACCATTTGTACCCAGGGCCACAATGCTCTCTACGGAGCTCGGCGTTTGACCCTTGACCATTTGTACCCAAGGCCTCAAACTGTGCATCGCCCCTTGACTATTTGTACCCAAGGCGCACCGATGACTTAGCAAAGTATTGGCCCTTCCCCAGGCGCCCAACACATGCTTTCTAGACTCATCACACCGACCCTTGACCATTTGTACCCAAGGCCTCGATGCTCCTCTTAACCAATGGTGACGTGCCACCCCTCGACCATTTGTACCCGAGGTGCACTGACACTCACCCAACTTTCTTTTCTTTCACACTTTAGGTCCCTGACCTATATCTCTCAACCACTAGAATGCATATGCCCTGCAACATGCTTCTAGACTCATGAATCATGCCCACCAAGCATTATACATGTGACCACATCTCTTAACTCATGCTTAACTCACTGACGCAAAACAGAACCAATCATGCTTTACATCCATTCAACATGCAACAACAGTCATGCTTTCCAACGATTCATATATATATACATATATTCAAAGAAATAGCAATCATGAGAACAGTTTTAAAGCAAGAAAGCACTCAGCATGCATCACACAATCAAACAGGCAACATCAGGTAAGAACTACTTACCGGAAGCTCAAACGCTCCTAAACAATCCTAAAGGACCAATGGAAACAACCGAAAGAGCCTAAAGAGCTCAAACTACAAGCAATGATTACCATGGGTTAGAAAACAACTTAGAGCACCTAATAAACTTGAGGAAAGGATCTAGGGATGCTGGAATTTACCGCTTAGTGCTCAAACAACCTTGAGAACAAGCTGACTTGTGTTCGAAACGACCCAACAACCAAGATCCCAAGTCACCGGGTTATGGGTAACCAAAATCAAGGTCTTTCGAGTTGTGGGTATTCGCTGAACATGATATTTGAGATCAAACGCTCGCTGAACAGCAACCGAATACACCTAATTCTGCAATTTTGAAGTCGATAACGAATGGGTATCGATTACTTAAGCTATAGAACCAAAAACAACATTGAACCTTACCCAACGGACCCGATATCATGCAAGACGGGTTGCAACAACCTCGAACAACGCACTAGAACGATCCTTGGGCAGTGGGTATTCAAGTCGATGAGTTTCGAACCTAATCGAACACCTAGACGGCGCTGCAGATCAGAAAATCGAACAACATTAAACTTTTCAGCACCTAAAGCTAATGGGTAATCAAATTTAAGCTTCAACCAAGAGTGGGTAATATAAATTTGAATTCGAATAAGCATGGGTCACAACGAAGACTTACCGAAAGAGCCTAAACCCAATGAAACGATCCTTAAATCAGCCCGAACGCATCTAAAACGCCAGAACACGAGGCTTCGATCCTAAACCCACTACTCTTGCTGAAACAATAGGAAAATAAATCAATGCAAGTCGGGTTATAGAAAACGAACAAACACAAGGAAAAAGGAATCTCACGCTGCGAGTTCGAAGGTGAAAAACAGGAGTCGTAAGTGCTGGCCGACGCACGCGAAGACGGCGCCTCTGAGCTGCTACTGCCGACGACGGGTCAAGGAAGAGGGAGAGAGAGATCGACTAAGGAGATGGAGGTTCACGTGGGTCTTGCTGCTCGAGTCGAACAAACACGCGAGAGGGAGAGGGAGCTCGACGACGGGAACCGCTGCTCACTCGAAGAAGGACCTGCTGCAGCCCGCAACGCGCGAGGGAGGAAGAGATGAAGAGGGACGGCGGGGCTTGGCTACTGGCGGCGGCGCACATACAGCAGAGAGGAAGAGAGGACCTGCGGCTGGAAACGCACGAAGAGATGGGGCTGGCGGCAAGCTGGTCACGCGAGGAAGAAGGCTGGTGAGGGGGCGGCTGCTGCACTTCACGACAAGAAGGGAGAAGGAGATGCTTTTAGGGTTTCCTTCCTTTTTTTCTCTTTTACTTAAAATAAAACCCTAAGAAGAGAAAAAAACCCATTTAAAACAGGAATGAGATTTAATCTAGGATTCTAATTAAAATCCCAAATTGAATTTTAAACCCATTCTTAATTCCGAAAGATTTGGGATTAAAACTGACTATGAAGAGTTTGGGTCTTTTGATATTTAAAACAAATATCAAATATTAAAACCTCTAACTTTAGGAAATTTAAA
Organism: Luffa acutangula; assembly: GCA_036850905.1. Taxonomy (NCBI): domain Eukaryota; kingdom Viridiplantae; phylum Streptophyta; class Magnoliopsida; order Cucurbitales; family Cucurbitaceae; genus Luffa; species Luffa acutangula. Next base: position 20,463,852 of record CM072089.1, read on the forward strand.
GATTTAATTAAAAATCTCTTTCCCCTAAATTTTAGAAATTCAGTTTAACGACCCAAGGCCAACGTTAAATTCTAATTTTCCCAAATTAGAATAAGAACGCCCAATAAATTAAAAAATGGCTCGATTCGAAACGCAGGGCGTTACAATTATCCTTCTAGAAAACTTAATTGTTTGAGCTTATGACAAATTTTAGAGTTAATAATGTGTTAGAATATTCATCTGGTGTTTCTAATGATTTTCTTGATGTGAAGGAAATTTATAAATCTAGAAATCAAGGAAATTTTCATAAATTGGAGAAGGAAGATTTTCAGGAATCTCATTGGTGCTTGATGACTCACATGGATGATGAAAGTGACGATGAAGAGGTAAGTAACGAAAGTCCCTCACATGATGAGCTTGTGGATGCTTATAATGAAATTAAAATTTATTTTGAAAAAGTATGCTCTAAATATATGTCTCTTAAAAAGAAGAACACAAAATTAGCTCACCAAAATAATGAGTTATTAAATGAGCTTAATTGTGTGAAGGAAGAAAATGAGAAAATTAATTCCTCATTTTTGGAATTGAAAAATGACTTGGATGCCTTACTTATTAAAAATCAATCATTAATTGAAGAAAATGAATGCTTGAAATTAAATGCAAATAGTGTTGTGAAGCATGATGGTGTTGATAATTCTTGTGATGAAGAAAAATGTGTTTTGTTAGATAAGATTAAATTTCTTGAGCATGATACATTTGAATTGCATGAACTTGTTAAAGCTCTCAAAGAAAAAGAATCAAATCTTATGAATGAGCTTAATTGTGCTAAAGAATCTATTAAGAAATTGACAATAGGTGCACAAAAATTGGATAAAATTATTGATATAGGTAAACCATTAAATGACAAAAGAGGTCTTGGTTATGTTGATGAGAGTGTTACTCCATCAAGTTCCAAAACTATTTTTGTTAAGGCATCTTCTAATATGCCTAATGATATTTTGCATAATGTTTTACCAAAATGTGATATGCATAAGCATGATGTACCAAAATTTGTTCATAATAAGCATGGTGTAGCAAAATTTGTGTCAAATCATTCTTATTCTAAGTCTAATTTTGTCCAAAATAAAAAATTTGTGCATAATACAAAATTTGTGTCTATATGTCATTATTGTGGTATTAAAGGTCATATTAGACCAAATTGCAATAATTATTTAAAAAAAAAAAAGACCAAATTGCTATAAAATGAAAAATGCTCTTAATGGTTATGGAAAGAAAAATGTTCCTTATAAAACAAAAATTCAAAATACTCATAAAAGAAACACTTATGTGAAAAAGAATATGCAACGATATTATGTGAATGAAAAGTTTATGCATAATGTTACTTGTTATTCTTGTGGCAAATTTGGTCATAAATCTTATTCATGTTATTTGTATAAATCAAATGGTATGAATGTTATAAATGTTGGAACTAAAAAGAAATGGGTTCCAAAAGTTGAGACTAACCTACATGGAACCAAACAAGTATGGGTATCAAAAACTACTTGCTAAATTGTTTTGTAGGTGTGCTCCAATATTCAAATTTGAAGATTGAATGAACTTCAAAAGGAAATTATTCAAATTTCAAATCCAAGCTTATAATTCTCTTGGTGCTTCAAAAGGAAAAATCCTTCTTTGGTAACTTTATCTCTTAAATGAATTGTGAGATATAATGTGCTATGATATCTTCTTTTAAATTTGAATTTGAATTTGAAATTGTTGGATTGTTTGAATTGATGTTTTTATATATTTTGTAGAAATGAAACATATCTATGGTTCTCTTATTAATTCTCTTTTGAGATAATTTGATATATTTCATGATATTACCTTTGAATTTGAATATTAGATTCTCAAATTGTTTGAATGGAAACTTTTATGTCTATATTGTGATATTATGTTTAAAATCAAAATTATGAATTTCTTATCAACATATTTATTGATGATTGAATATGTTTATTAAAATATGCTCATTAAGTTTGAATTTTATAATCTTGAATTTCTGGTAAGATATATATTTTTTTTATGGTTGTTGTACAATTGAAATGTCTGTATGATATATATTTTTTGAATAATAAGATATAGATGTTGTAATTAATGAATTGTGATTTAGCTACTACATTGGTATTAAGAATTTTAATTGTATTAATTGTAGACTTGATTGATTATTAGATTAAATGTCCATGAGATTGTTTGTTTAAGGAACACATGATTATATATGTGCTCTTGAAAAATTAAAATGGATTAATTTCAAATTGCTTGTTTATTTTATATTCTTCTTTGCTTTATGTTTAAATTTATAGAATTAATTACCTGTCATAAGAAATTGTTGAAAATCTATTTTGACATACTATTGATTCATTTGAATTTGAGCCTTTTGAAATATACTTGATATTTTGATTCTTTATATTTTCTTAAAGTTAATATCATTTTTGGTTTATCTTGGATGATTCAATCTTTAATGTTTAAAATTGTGGACCATTGACACATCTCAATCGTTTGATTTTTATTATTTATTGCTTGATAAATGATAATTAAAATTTGATTAGAATTAATTCTTGTTATTAATTTATCAAGGAAGTTGTTTAAAAATATTTTTTAACTATTTCCCTTTATACTCTATTGTTTGAGTTCCACTCTTACAATTGGTATTAAGGTTTGTTAGTTTGAAAATATTTTGAATCATTTAAATGTTTTATGAGCTTGAATATCTATTCCTTAATTAAAGCATTATGTTTTGATGATCTAGTTCTTAAAAGTTATTATGTGTTATGGAAAAAAGATGTTAAATTCCTTTTAATGGGGAGTACAAAAAATGTTCCCTATTGATTGTGAATTTTGAGTTTATGTTGTCTCTTGATGAAACTTGTTTCACTTGTATTGATTATTGGCATATTTCATTTATTGATAACTTTTCCTTTTGTGAACTAAATTACTTTGAGATTATGGTTGTTATTGATGTATTGTTTTGTCTCTCATATTAGTATTTTGTTAATTTTTGGTATAATGCATTTTGCATAAAATCAATATATCTTTGCCTTAAATAAATTTGATATTATGTCTAAATTATTTTTATGAATTTAATTTTATAAATATTGATTTGATCCTATAATATGAATTAGATTCTATAAATTGGTATATGGTGTGAAATTCTATGAATGTTTAAATGTTTAAACATTTTATGTATATTTTTTTAATTGGTATCTCATATTGCCTAAATGTTTGAGAATGTGTGATTAAGTACTTTGAATTGAGTTCTATATTTGGTATGTTTTTAAAGTGATTTATTCTATGAATATCTCAATCTAATGGCTTTTATTATGGTTAATTGAGCATTTGAAAATTAAGGTGATTAGAATTTAAATATCCTTTTTTGTTGATTTATGAAACTCCACGAAATCCTCTTAATATCTTTATTGGAGTTTGCTTATTTTTTTAGGGAGCAAATGCCTTTTAAAAATGAGATATTTTTGTGGGTTTAATTGTAGTCTAATTATTTGTGATAATTTTAAGTAATTATGAATTATCCTTTTGTAACATTTATACAGTATGATAAATTCAAATCTTGATTAAATTGATTAATGTTTGGTTGTTCCTCATTTACAATATTTACTATGTCTCATATATTTAGGGGGAGTTCTTATTTATTTGTCCAAATATTTATATGATTCACTTGTTTAGGGGGACCTACATATGTTTTGTGAAAATATTATGATCGCGTATCTTTGTTATAGAGATGTTCGTTGATTTATTGAGATAAATTATTGTCTCTGTGAAATTGAGATTGTGTGCTTTGATGTATGGTTGAATATGCAATATTTCATGATTATCTTTGCTCAAATTGATTGACTTCATTTATTAAGGGTGCTTAAATGAACTTACTGTTATTACTTTCTTGATTATTGTTTTGAGGGGGAGCTTTAACTTTCTTTAATTATTCCAATGATTATTCTTTTTAGGGGGAGCTTATGCTTTAAATTGTTATCTTTTGATGATAACAAAAGAGGGAGAATTTAGAAAAATATATTTTATGTTGAATAAATAAATAGAATGTTTACTGATTGAATTCTTTCGATACCATTATTCACATTCTACTTTGAGAATATTTTTCTTAAGTAGTTTGTCATCATCAAAAAGGGGGAGATTGTTAGCTTTACGAGCTTCAATCATACTATATGTTTTGATGATAACAAACTTTAATTTACTAATGATTTTAGTGTTTTAAAGTGTTCATAATGTAGAGCTTGGCAAGACGATTCCAATGCAACTTGAATCACTCAAATCGGAGTTCAAACGAGAAAGATACAAGCAAAAGAAGATTGGAAGAAAAAGCCTACGTGGCAGTGATGTGGCGCTTACTTGGCATCCAACGTGGTAGCGGATGAAGAATGATCAATTTCCTCCATGTTTCTCTTAATTTTAATTCCCTCCATTTTATTATTTTCTTTCATCCTATTTTCTCAAAATTACATCAAAATTCCTCCCAATTCAAATTTTATTTTTTCCCAAAATTCCTCCCAATTCAAATTTTATTTTTCCCAAAATTCCTCCCAATTCAAATTTTATTTTTCCCAAAATCCATCCCAAAAATCCTTGATTTATTCTCATTATTTCCAAAATTCCATATCTTCAAAATTTGCTCTTAATATCAAAATTCCTCCAAATTCAAATTAGATTCTTTCCAAAATTCATCCCATAAATCCTTGATTTTATTCTCCTAATCCTAAAATTCCAATCCTTCAAAATTCTCTCTTAAATTTGAAATTCTTTCCTTTTCTAATTCTAAATTCAATCTCCACCATTCATCCTTAATTTGATCCAACGGCCAATGTTCAACCTCCTCGCCTATAAATTGGACTTGATTTTCCCATTCATTCACACACTAAAAGACATCAAAGTCTTAAGCTCTCAAGTCTCCATACTCTCAATTATTGTCCAAAATCCTCCCTTGATCCTAAATTGGCCTAGTGTTACTTTGTGAGGTTTTATTATTGTGAGTGCTCAACATTGTGTAATTAGCTTTCAAGAGGTATTTTATTTTGTGAGTTTTTTTTTTCATTCATTATTGGGAATTGTAATAAGGTGTGGGTGCACCTTGGGAATTGAGTGAGTGGTTTAATCCTGAACCCGAAAAAGGATTTGTAGTGGTTTGATCCTGAACCCGGTTAAAAGGATCGTAGTGGTTTTGATCTTGAACCCGTTTAAAAAGATCGGTATAGGTTGGGTCCTGAACCTGTAAAAGGATCGGTAGAGGTTTACTCTTGAACCTGGAAAAAGAGTCGGTTTGGTTCTCACCCGTAAGAGAGCTGTTGCAGTAAAATACCCAAGAAGGAGTCTTGGGGAGTGGAGTAGGAATTTCCGAACCACTATAAAATTTCTTGGTGTTATCTCTTTCTCTCTACTCTTTTAATTTATGCTATTTCATTTTTACGAGTAGATTGCATGCCTAGGAAATTGTCTAATATTTCTGGCTTATTTTAAAGTACTTATTAAATTGGTTTAAATTAAATTAAGTTAGTTTAACTTGGCAAAAAGTTTTAAATTTTTATTAAGCAACTCTATTCACCCCCCCCTCTAGTGTTGTCGTACGATCCTACAAATAACTTAGTGTTCCCCTCTGCTACAACCGAGGTAACCTCTCTAGTTCTAACTTTGAGAGTTATTTCATCAACAGTAAGTTGTTTCCAGGAACTTATTCCTTTAAAGGAAGAACACACGTGATTTGTGACCCCTAAATCAAATATTAAGGGAGAATCACTATTCTTCACTAATCACGTTTTTAAGACAAGTAAATGAAAATTACAGTCTTGGACAAGTTCTCTTTTGCAAAGCAGGGTCCTATGTCATATTCACCAACAACAATTCTTAATGAATTAGACATATGGGGCATGAGGACATTCCTCAGTTAAGACTAATCCTAGACTTATTTACCATATTCTGTCGTTTAAGCTTGTTGTAATATTACCGTTATTAATAAACTGGCATAAGACAATGTACATACAAATCATTATACATATCGTTGAAGTAACAAATTACGTGTATTATTAATTGCACTAACCCCTTACATCCAATCCAATCAGATTCTGCAAAAATAAACAAGCAATCAAAGAAACCCTATAAAACTATTGATTTAGTTTTTGCAATGATACTTCAAAGGTTTAGAACAAGCCACTGAAGGTTGGTTAGCTACCCCTCCTCTGAATTGAGACAATCTCAACCAAACTCTAACACTAGAATAACTCATATTCCGTTAGTGTTTAGTTACCGTTGTTTGGTCAAAGATTAGTTAACTCACTTAACTCATCCCCGTAAGTGTAACCCTTCCACTTTCAGATCTCAGAGGTATGCACCAACAGGCTACTGAAAGAAAAGACAACTGTTGGTAATTAACATAAGTGACCCTATCCATTTATTGAGGTCGTGGTGTTCCGAAACCTATGATCAGGCCCTTCGAAGGAATGGTCGCTCCAAGACAACACGCGGGCATATCATAAGAATCTCACGGTGCAACCTTGGGATGGAGACCGTAGGATACATTGACACGCGTCTTGCTCCCACTTACTATAGACATTCTCCTCATTCACCTTGTTATTGACCCATGAAAACACTTTCCAAAGGGAGGTCGCACCCAAGGCGACATGAAGCCGAGCATGGATCTCATGGTGTGAACACAGGGGGACATGAGAGTAAAAACTCGATATGAAAATCTCGTTTTTATTTTTTTCCTCCCACTGAAATGCCCTACCGTATTTTTAGGGTTATTTAACTTAGATATGTTGGATTTTATGTCCTAAAACTTGTAGATAGTAAATGAAACAAATTAATCGATCTCAATAAAGTGTTGTTTGAGTGATTCAGTAATTTGGTTATTGAATAATCGAGTTTGCATTAATAAACCCTAAATCCAATAAACTAAGATCCAAGGTTGTTTAAATGAAACTTGAACTAGTATGTGGGGACATACGGGGATCGGTGTCCAAGTAACAACCTAAAAGGTCTATAGTATAGGGATAAGGCTGGGTACCTTATCCTGGTGAAATTATGTGATACGACCCACCTTGTATCGATACAGATGCAATGATCCAAAGCATCCATCTATGAGACATGCGGGTGGGGGTATCCAATGCAATGAGTTTGCATAAGATTGGACCGCAAAATAGTAACTACTAGATGTAACGTCGTTAACTAGTTTAGGTTTCTATTTCAATAAGATGACCTAGGAAATTCAATCTCAAATCCTGAGTCTGTTATGAACTCCTTTCAGGAGGGACTATCCTTAGATTTATATGGGTGAGAGTGGCCAGTTCGCCGACTCAATAATCCTACCATTTCAGGGGCAAGACCGAATGGGGGATGGGAACATAACAGTACAAGATGGAATTCACTTCTTCCCCTATTGGGGTAAATAGATGTGTGTTCCCTTAGGGGCTGATTCCGGGGCTTGAACAAAGGCGTGTTGTCCTCTCCTAGCCCGAGAGGAACTCCTATTTAGTGGTTGGACCCTAAACAACTTGTTCATTAGTGGGATCAGTGGTACTTAAGGAACCAGACCCAGGGGTAAAACGGTTATTTGACCCAGTTGGTGTTACGAACACACGTGAAGGATTGACTTACTGCATTGGTCGATTTCTGTGGACAAAGAAATATTCTACAGTGAGAAGAGTGCAGCTGTGGGTCTTTAGTGGAGTGACCCACAGTTAACGAAGAAGTTGATAGTCATAGAAGAACTGAAGCACAACATTCGAAAGTTTATGAACTAAAACAAAATAATAGATATAAAAAATTAATCTATTATTTGTGCAATAAATTAACATTTCTATTATTTGTTCATTTGAAAGATGGCAAGAATGATGAAAAAATAATGAAAAATTTAATTATGGTGAGAGCTTAGAGTAAGAAATTTACAAAATTAGCTATATAGGCAAAAATTATCCTATTCGACTAAATTGTTTACCTTAATAATTATTGTATTTTGAATTCTTTTCTCATATACTTTCAAGCAGATAACCTTAAAGTCATATAATTTTCTGTTCCACTATTCTTTTTTTTTTCTTTTTTTTTTTCTTTAATCATATTGGCAATTTAAGTTTTAAATATTCGGATATAAACTTTTTAAAATAAATTAACATTTTTCTTTCTAAACACAAGAACTAAATACCACATAATGTAAAAGCATATTCTAACTTATAATTTGAGAAATTGACGTTTACCTGAATTTAGCGGTGTTACATAAAGAATGTTTGAAGTGTGGGATAGGTTAAGCGTGAGTTTAGCTTCTTAAACTAATCCACATGTTTGGAGGCAAGAGTTTCTAAATTCGAGTTGAATACGAAAAATCAATGAACTTGAATAGTAACTCAAAATTCAAGCTCTCTACACATAATCTTGTTGAATTTAGTTTTTTCTAATCTCTCCATTTAAATCTCTAATGTTATAGACATGTGTTGTTAAAGAAACCTAAAGAGTCACCTTTTTCGTCTTGAGCTAGCAGGGGGACCTAATGGACCTACAGATCATGGGCTCCAACGATCCGAGATTAACCGGTTGAACTCTTTCAATCCTAGTTAACCAACATTCGTTAACTAATGGTGAAGGAGTGTAGAACACTCTAGCGGAAGCAATTTGAATCGACTGCACTTTAATTTCGTTAATTTCTCAAAAGAAGAACAGGGTTTTTACAACCGAAAAACAAAGCAAGTTTTTGTACCATCCTTTTGGACGAAATTAAACCACTCCATTGATGAATTCTCAGCACGAATCGGTTGTAGACGACCAAGAGAGTATTCCCCGCCATTCTCCAGCCTTAGAACGAGTTGTGAGACTCCAATTGTGATGAACTTTTGAGAGGGAGAGATGGGTTTGAGAGAGTTTAATGTTAAGAGAAAAATTTCCAGCAAAAAACCATCCAAGATCAACCCTTGATCTTCTGTTTTTCTTCTCTTATATAGAAGAAGCATAATACCATAAATATTCCAAATCAAGATATCAATTAAGAATGGAGATTAATCACTCCATTAGGTGTCTTAGATCAAAGAAGAGAAAATGGGTTTGGTGTCAAGCTTGGTGAATTTGCCTCTTGGATTAATAATTTAAAAAAGGAAAATAAAAACCAACAAAATCCACTAACTAAATTTTGAGAAAAATTAATTCATCAAATTAATTTTTAAGTAAAATTACTTCTATTTATTAATTAAACATTTTAATTAATAATAATTATTTAATTTAATATCAAATATTAAATTAAATATTTGCACCAAATCCCACTCTCTTTCAATCCCGGTTTCTAATACGAACCCCTATCCATATTCAAACTGAAATATTGTATCGAATACATAATCATAATATTTAAATCTCATTTAAATATTCTCAACTCTCTCGATCTAGTTTAATTTATAATTAAACCATTATGTCAATATTATCGCATATAATTGACATTAACTCCCTAACTCGTGTTTGAACGTATCAAACTTCATTCATTACTATGTTCTAAGGTTTATTCCATATGAGCTAGCAGGGGGACCTAATGGACCTACAAATCATGGGCTCTAACAAGTCGAGATTAACTAGCTAAACCCTTTTAACCTAGTTAACCAACATTCGTTAACTACCGGGACATACCACTATAGTCCGATAGTGAACTCCCCTCACTGTAGATATATTTCTGTCCACCCGATATAACAATTATTAGTAAGTCGACCCTTCACAGGTTGTTCGTAACTAGAGTTAGGTCAAATGTTCGTTTTACCCCTGAAGTTACATCTTGTTCCTTAAGTCTTCACTAAGTCCCTAATGAAAAATTGGTTTGTGGTCCCACCACCTAAAACCTCTGGGGCCAATGAGAGGGCAGGATCCCTTTGTTCATGTCTCGGAGTCAACACTTAAGGGAACAACCTCTCTACTATCCTTAAATTGGGTAGGAGTGAATTCTGTCTTGCAGGACTAAGTCCCTAGCTATCTACCCGTTCCTATCCCTAAAATGGGGGGTTTATTGAGTCGGCGATGATGAGCCACTCTCACCCATGCAGATCTAAGGATAAGCCCGAATAAATAGGAGTTCATAGTTAGCTCAGGATTAAGATCAAGTTACCTAGGTCATTGCATTGAAATAGTCAGTCTTGTTAGTAAACGACGTTATAAAGCAAGCGTGACTTATTTCTCAGTCATGGTTTTATGCAAACTCATTTGCATAGGATGCCCCCACTCACATGTCTCTACATGAACGATTCAGGATCACATCGTTTGTACTAAAACAAAGTGGGTCACGTCACATAGTTTTCCTAGGACTAAGGTATCCAACCTTATCCATATACTATAGACTGTTTAGGCTAGTACTTGAACTTGATCCATATTTATGTCACTACTTATATTTCAACTATTCATAACATAGCCAAGGATTCTAGTTTATTGGATTGGGGTTATTTAACGTGCAATTCACTTGAGCGTGAATAGAAACTCAATAACGACTTTATCGAACAAGTATATAACTATTTGTTTTATTCACTATCTACGAGTTTTAGGGCACTAACCCCAACAAACGGGACACTCCACTATAGCCTGTAGTTGAACTCCACTCATTGTAGATATATTTATGTCCACCCGATATAACCATGATCAGTAAGTCGACCCTTCGTAGGTTGTTCGTAACTATAGCTAGGTCAAAATTCGTTTTACCCCTATAGCACTTCTTCCTTAAGCCTCCACTGAGTTGCTAATGAACAATTGGTTTATGGTTCTACCACTAGACCTAAAATATCTCGAGCCAATGAGAGGACGGTGTACCTTTGTTCACGTCCCGGAGTCAGCACTTAAGGGAACAACCTCTCTACTACCCCTAAAGTCCGGTAGGAGTGAATTCCATCTTGCAAGACTATGTCCCCAACTATCTACCTGGACTTATCCCCAAAATGGTAGGAACTTATTGAGTTGGCGATGTTGAGCCTCTCTCACCCATGCAAATCAAAGGATAATCCCGAATAAACAGGAATTCATAGTTAACTCAGAATTAAGATCGAGTTACCTAGGTCATCACTTTGAAATAGTCAGTTTCACAGTAAACGGCGTTATAAATGTTGGGATTGGTGCCCTAAAACTCGTAGATAGTGAATGTTAAACGAATTATATACTTATTCGATAAAGGTGTTATCGAGATTGATTCAGTAAAAGTCATTACTGAATAAATTAAATTGCACATATAATAACCCAAATCCAATAAACTAAGATCCATGGGTATAGGATGAACACTTGAGCTTTATGTAGAGACATAAAAGTGGATCAAACTTGAGTAATAGCCGAAACGGTCTATAGTATAGGAATAGGGTTCGGTACCTTATTCTGGAGACACTATGAGACGCGACCCACTTTATAGATGGTATAGACGATCTGATCCTAAATCGTCCATGTAGAGACATGCGAGTGGGGGCGTCCTATGCAATGAGTTTGCATAAGACCAGGACCGAGAAATAAGTCGCTCTCGCTTTATAACACCGTTTACTGACGAGACTGACTATTTCATGTGATGACCTAGGTAACTCGATCTTAATCCTGAGCTAACTATGAACTCCTGTTTATTCGGGCTTATCCTTAGATCTGCATAGGTGAGAGTGGCTCAGTATCGCCGACTCAATAAGCCTCCCATTTCAGGGATAGGAACGGGTAGATAGCTGGGGACATAGTCGTGCAAGAAGGAATTCACTCCTACCCGAATAAGGGATAGTAGAGAGGTTGTTCCCTTAAGTGCTGACTCTGGGGCTTGGACAAAGGGATCCCGCCCTCTCATTGGCCCGAGAGGGACTCGGTTTATTGGTTGGACCATAAACCAATTGTTCATTAGAGGATCAGTGGGACTTAAGGAACTAGAAGTACTATAGGGGTAAAACGGCTTATTGACCTAGCTATAGCTACGAACAACCTGTGAAGGATCGACTTACTAATCATGGTTAAATCAAGTGGACGGAAATATATCTATAGTGAGGGGAGTGCAACTATCGGGCTATAGTGGAGTGTCCCGATAGTTAACGAATGTTGGCTAGCATGGACAATGAGATTAGTCGGTTAGCCTCGAATCGTTGGAGCCCATGATCTATAGGTCCATTAGGTCCCCCTACTAGCTCATATCGGAATTAAGCCTAGAACAAAAGATAGGAAGCTTTGAATCGTTCAAAATCGGGAAAAAGGGTATTATCGTAAATTGTGTTTGACACAATAATTTAATTATGAATTAAATTAGAAAATGAGAGATGAAGTATTTAAAAGTGTTTTGAATACTATATATATGTATTAGGAATCATATATATGGAATTGCACAAGATAACAAAGATTAATTAGATTAATCATATCAAAATTAATTTGAAAATTTTCAAATTAATTACCAAGCAATCAATTTCAATTTAGAATTGAAATTGGGGATAATTTGCAAGCTTGAAATTTGATTTCAATTTGAATTTAGTGGATTTAGTTGGAAATCCACTTAATGCATGATCATTCAAAGTGGAAAGACAACTCACTCGTGCATTGTTGCATGTCTTGTGTAATGTACACCTAGAATCCACTTGAGCTTGCAAATACACCATGTGTCTTGTGTCTTGAGGCTTGGCTTTGCATGGAGAATGTCTTTAAAAGGAGTTTGAATCATATTCAAAGACAAGAGAGTCATTTCCTTAAGGTTATGCTGCTGGAATTTGGACTCAAAGTTCTCTCATCTCTCATTCTTCTCCATTGCTTGATGCTTCAAGCATTCCCTTCCCATTCCCTATCTTATATAGACTCCCACAAGTCGTTCTTGGCTCGGAGTATAGTAGGGAAGACTCTAGAGGTTGTCCAAGGAGCATAGGAGAGGCAAACACCACAAGGAGTTCAACATAAGTGAGCTACAAAGGTTGGTGTTTTCTAAACTCACTATTCTGTCTTTTCTAGAACATGCATGCTTTAGGAGTAAAATTGAATGTCTTAAGTGCTTTCGATCTTCAATTGCTTCCGCATGTGTAATATGTACACCTTCAATTGGTATCAGAGCATGATTAGAGCACTTAATTCGTTTTAATTTTGCTTTGGTGGGTACCATTTTGAAATTGAATTTTCTGTGTGCTAAAATGGAAGTGTTCTGGTTTGGCAATTTTTTGAGCATTCAAACCTTCATGAAATTGTAATTGCTCGGATATGTAAGAGCGTTAATGTGTGTACTATAGTCTGTAATTTTTATAGAGTCATTAGAGTCCATATAGGCTGTAAAATCGAAGAAAAACCGGAGAAGACGCAGCAGAAAATGAAAATTCCAGCAAGCTGTTTTTTAATTCCAGCAGCAGTATTATTTTAATTCCGGTTCAGCTGCTGCCTTTTGGTCCGGCTCGGTCTGTTGCAGCCTCATTTCACTCATTGCATGGCCGGTTCATTGCTTGGATGAGCGGTTCGGGATGGTTCGTGAAGGTCGGGCGTGTTGCAAGTTTTTTTATTCATTATTATTGTAATAATTAGTGAAATTGCTTGTGTTTTTTTTAAATTGCCAAACCATTCCATTTTAGCTTGATTTAATTACTTTATGCATTGTGAATGTATGATTTAATTAAATGGATGTATGTGCATTACGAGCATGCCATATAGATTAAAATCCCACCATAGGAAAGCATGTTCATGCATTTGTTTAATTTGAATAAGTGTTATTGATCAATTCAAATGCATGAGGGAAATTTCATGTTTAATTAATATAAGTGTTGTATTAATTTAGGGAGATTCATGCTTGAATGGTTAATTAAAATTGATTATTCTTATAATGGTTATAATTATTAATTGATAAAATTAACCAAGCATGAAGCATGAAATTTCATTAGTTTGATTATAAGTGTTATTCTCAAATTAGGCTTGTTATGGATTGTTTTTATAATTGTTATAAAAAAAGATAGAAATCTAAAATCTATAACAAGATTAAGTGCATGCTCACTTAAGTTAATGAACCTTCAACGATTCGATCAACTTACATAGTTTAGGTCGATATCTTGTAAAACAATGGTTACGAGAGAACTCACCCGACAAGATGCTGTCTAAGGCTGGAGGTATTTAAGTTGACGGTTTACGGAACACCTCCTACCTGGGCATCGAGTCGGTTCTTGAGTTAAGTTAACTTGAGTTTTATGAGCATGCGTGAGCGGTGTGAGGTTTTAAAGTGTTATCACCTAGACATCGTAGTATAAAGCGTTATACAAACCTAGACATAGGTTGTTTCTAAATGGTGCTTTTCTTATAACTTGAATGATTGATTGTTATATGCTTTTAAACACCATTAGAAAGCATGTTATAGGGTTAATTCATTAAAAGTTATAAGAGTTATAATAGTTAATGAATACAATCCATATAACCTATAACAAAGAGTTGCATGCTAACATAGGATCTTAGGATCTTATCATTCTTTAAATGGTTTAAAATGAAATAGATCTAAGATCGCCTTTTCTAATAGGATTAGAATTATGTCTTACTTAGTTTTTTTAAAATAGTTTTAAAATTTGAGTAAGTAGGACATAAGACCTTGGTTATAAGGGAACTCTCCCGGCAAATGGTTCGGAACCTGAGTTGAATTAACCAAAGTCTTACTAGCATGCAATGTCACTAGGTTATTAAAAGAGTTTAATTCACCTAGACATTTAGTGTAAAGACCTTGTTTAATAAGGCATAGACTTAGATAGATTCATTTAGCCGGAATTTACCTAAGTAATAGACCCTAAAACTTTACGACACTTTAGTGGGAGGAAAAGTATAGAAACGAAATATTCATATTAAGTTTCTACTCTCACGTCCCCCTGAGTTCACACTGTGAGATCCATGCTTGGCCTCGAGGCGCCCTGGGAGCGTCCCCCTACGGATGGTGTTTGCATGGGTTAATATCAAGGTGAATGGGGAAAGTGTTCATAGTAAGTGGGAGAAGGAAACGTGTCAAACGTATCCTGCGGTCTCCATCATTAGGTTGCACCGTGAGATTCCTATAGGCTGCCTGCGAGTCGCCCTGGGAGCGATCACCCTACGGAGGGCTTGCGCATGGGATTCGGAACAACGCAAACTCCAGAAATGGATAGGGTTTCCTAGGGCCATTCCCAACATTAGCTCTTCCCTACGGTGGCATTGTTGGGGCCGCCCTCTGCAATCTGAAAATGATGGGTAACACTTACAAGATGGTCTTGACCAAATTAACGTTAGCTAATAACTATTGGAGTAAGAGTTATTCTGGGAATAGTATTTGGCCGAGATTGTCTCGATTCAGAGGAGGAGTAGCTGACTGCCTTACGGTAGCGGTTATTCTAAACCCCTGAAGTATCGTTGCAAAATAAATCAATTGTATATATGGGTCGATGATTGCTTTTGCTAAATCTGATTGGATAAATATGATTAATGGGTTTAGTGCATGTTTCTAATAGAGATTAATTTGTTTGTTTCAGCAATATGTCGAAAAACGTATGTGCTTTGTCAAATACCAAATTAAACGGTTTAGTACATTCGACTAAGAATACTTGCTTAAACGCTAAACATGTGGCAAAGGATTTAGGTTTGGTCTCAACTGAGGAATGTCCTCAAACTAACTGCGTAGCCAAGAAAAACATGATCCACGACTCTAAATGTGATTTATTAGTCTTGGAAACGTGTTTAGTGGAAAACGATGATTCTGCCTGGATACTTGATTCAGGTGCCACTAATCACGTATGTTCTTCATTTCAAGGAATGAGTTCCTGGCAACAGCTAATAGCTGGAGAGATGACTCTTAAAGTTGGAACAGGAGAAGTCATCTCGGCTATTGCAGTGGGAGACATAAAATTATTCTTCACCAAGGAACGCTACATGATATTAGATAATGTGTACATAGTTCCGAAGATTAAAAGAAATTTGATTTCTTTATCTTGTTTATTAGGACAAGGTTACTCAATTTCTTTTTCTGTTAATGAAGCGTTCATAACTAAAAGAGGTATTGATGTTTGCTCTGCAAACTTGAAGAATAAATTATATGTTTTGAGACCAATTGAGTCTAAAGCTATTTTAAATCACGAGATGTTTAAAACCGCTGAGACTCAACCTAAAAAGCGAAGAGTTTCTCAAGATACCTATCTCTGGCACTTGAGGTTAGGCCATATCAACCTCAATAGGATTGGGAGATTGGTCAAGAGTGGACTTCTAAACAAGTTAGAAGACGACTCGTTGCCTCCTTGTGAATCATGCCTCGAGGGCAAGATGACAAAATGACCTTTTACCGGAAAAGGTTATCGTGCCAAAGAGCCCTTAGAGCTCATTCATTCGGACCTCTGTGGACCAATGAACATTAGAGCTCGAGGAGGGTACGAATATTTCATCAGTTTCATTGATGATTATTCGAGGTATGGCTATCTCTACCTGATGCATCATAAGTCCGAAGCTTTTGAAAAGTTCAAGGAGTATAAGGCCGAGGTTGAGAACCTATTAGGTAAGACGATAAAAACACTTCGATCCGATCGAGGTGGAGAGTATATGGACTTAAGTTTTCAAGACTATTTGATAGAGCATGGAATTACGTCCCAACTCTCAGCCCCTGGTACACCTCAGCAAAACGGTGTATCAGAAAGGAGAAACAGAACCTTGTTGGACATGGTTCGTTCGATGATGAGTTATGCTCAATTACCTAACTCGTTTTGGGGTTATGCAGTAGAGACTGCAGTTTATATCTTGAACGTAGTTCCCTCAAAGAGTGTTTCTGAAACACCATTTGAGCTCTGGAAAGGTCGTAAAACTAGTTTACGACATTTCAGAATTTGGGGATGTCCTGCATACGTGCTAGAAGCAAACCCAAAGAAATTGGAGCCTCGTTCTAGATTTTGCCTATTTATAGGCTATCCCAAAGAAACGAGAGGTGGATACTTCTTCGATCCAGAGGAAAATAAAGTACTTGTATCGACAAATGCTACATTCCTAGAAGAAGACCACCTCAGAGATCACAAGCCACGTAGTAAAGTCGTTTTAAGTGAACTATCTAACGAAACTACAGAAACATCAACAAGAGTTGTTGATGATACTGGCACCTCGAGTCAATCACGTCCTTCTCAAGAACTAAGAGAACCTCGACGTAGTGGGAGGGTTGTTAGACAGCCTGATCGCTATTTGGGTTTAACTGAAACTCCAGTCGTCATACCTGATGACGGGATCGAGGATCCATTAACCTTTAAACAGGCAATGGATGACGTTGACAAGAACGAGTGGATTAAAGCCATGGACTTAGAGATCGAGTCCATGCATTTTAATTCAGTATGGGATCTTGTAGATCAACCTAAAGGGGTTAGACCCATAGGGTGCAAATGGATCTACAAGAGAAAACGAGACGCTGCTGGAAAGGTACAGACCTTTAAGGCACGACTTGTGGCAAAGGGTTTTACCCAGCGGGAGGGGATTGACTATGAAGAAACCTTCTCCCCTGTTGCCATGTTAAAGTCGATTCGGATACTTTTATCCATTGCCACGTTTTACGATTATGAAATATGGCAAATGGATGTCAAGACTGCCTTTCTGAACGGTAATCTTGAAGAAAGTATCTACATGTCTCAGCCAGAGGGGTTCATAGCTCAGGATCAAGAGCAAAAAGTTTGCAAGCTTAAACGATCCATTTATGGATTAAAACAAGCGTCTAGATCCTGGAATATGAGATTTGATACTGCGATCAGATCTTATGGCTTTGAACAAAACGTTGATGAGCCTTGTGTTTACAAAAGGATCATCAACAGCTCTATAGCTTTCTTAGTACTGTATGTGGATGATATCCTACTCATCGGGAATGATGTAGGTTATCTAACTGACATTAAACTATGGCTAGCAACTCAATTCCAAATGAAAGATTTGGGTGAGGCACAGTTTGTTCTAGGAATCCAAATTGTTCGAAACCGAAAGAAGAAAATGCTAGCCCTGTCTCAAGCGTCTTATATCGACAAATTGTTGGTTAGATATAAAATGCAAAATTCCAAGAAAGGTCTATTACCTTTTAGGCACGGAATTAACTTGTCTAAGGAACAGTGTCCTCAGACACCTCAAGAAGTTGAGGACATGAGACGTTTTCCCTATGCCTCTGCAGTAGGTAGCCTAATGTATGCCATGTTGTGTACAAGGCCTGACATTTGTTATGCAGTAGGGATCGTCAGTAGATATCAATCCAATCCAGGATTTGATCATTGGACAGCCGTTAAAAGTATCCTCAAATATCTAAGGAGAACGAGGGACTATATGCTCGTGTATGGTTCGAAGGATTTGATCCTTACAGGATACACTGATTCTGACTTTCAAACTGATAAAGATTCGAGGAAATCTACATCGGGGTCAGTATTCACTCTAAATGGAGGAGCAATAGTATGGCGCAGCATCAAGCAAGAATGCATTGCAGACTCGACCATGGAGGCCGAATATGTAGCCGCTTGCGAAGCAGCAAAAGAGGCAGTATGGCTCAGGAAGTTCCTAACTGACTTGGAAGTCGTTCCAAATATGCATCTGCCTATCACCTTGTATTGTGATAATAGCGGCGCAGTTGCAAACTCAAAGGAACCTCGCAGCCATAAGAGAGGCAAGCACATCGAAAGGAAATACCATCTCATTAGGGAGATTGTGCACCGAGGAGACGTGATCGTCGCAAAGATAGCATCGGAGCAGAACATTGCTGATCCATTCACGAAGGCTCTCACGGCTAAAGTGTTCGAGAGTCATCTAGAAGGTCTAGGTCTGCGAGATATGTACGAGAAATAATCTAGGTCAAGTGGGAGAATTGTAACCGGTATATCGATACCTTAGTATACTGGGTATTTAGATGCCCTAGTTTATTGTATTTTTACTCCGTTATTAATACAAGTATTTATTCATCCACTGCTGTTATAGACTATAGTACATCCCACTAAACTAGAGTTTTAGTTCAAGTGGGAGATTGTTGGGATTGGTGCCCTAAAACTCGTAGATAGTGAATGTTAAACGAATTATATACTTATTCGATAAAGGTGTTATCGAGATTGATTCAGTAAAAGTCATTACTGAATAAATTAAATTGCACATATAATAACCCAAATCCAATAAACTAAGATCCATGGCTATAGGATGAACACTTGAGCTTTATGTAGAGACATAAAAGTGGATCAAACTTGAGTAATAGCCAAAACGGTCTATAGTATAGGAATAGGGTTGGGTACCTTATTCTGGAGACACTATGAGACGCGGCCCACTTTATAGATGGTATAGACGATCTGATCCTAAATCGTCCATGTAGAGACATGCGAGTGGGGGCGTCCTATGCAATGAGTTTGCATAAGACCAGGACCGAGAAATAAGTCGCTCTCGCTTTATAACACCGTTTACTGACGAGACTGACTATTTCATGTGATGACCTAGGTAACTCGATCTTAATCCTGAGCTAACTATGAACTCCTGTTTATTCGGGCTTATCCTTAGATCTGCATAGGTGAGAGTGGCTCAGTATCGCCGACTCAATAAGCCTCCCATTTCAGGGATAGGAACGGGTAGATAGCTGGGGACATAGTCGTGCAAGAAGGAATTCACTCCTACCCGAATAAGGGATAGTAGAGAGGTTGTTCCCTTAAGTGCTGACTCTGGGGCTTGGACAAAGGGATCCCGCCCTCTCATTGGCCCGAGAGGGACTCGGTTTATTGGTTGGACCATAAACCAATTGTTCATTAGAGGATCAGTGGGACTTAAGGAACTAGAAGTACTATAGGGGTAAAACGGCTTATTGACCTAGCTATAGCTACGAACAACCTGTGAAGGATCGACTTACTAATCATGGTTAAATCAAGTGGACGGAAATATATCTATAGTGAGGGGAGTGCAACTATCGGGCTATAGTGGAGTGTCCCGATAGTTAACGAATGTTGGCTAGCATGGACAATGAGATTAGTCGGTTAGCCTCGAATCGTTGGAGCCCATGATCTATAGGTCCATTAGGTCCCCCTACTAGCTCATATCGGAATTAAGCCTAGAACAAAAGATAGGAAGCTTTGAATCGTTCAAAATCGGGAAAAAGGGTATTATCGTAAATTGTGTTTGACACAATAATTTAATTATGAATTAAATTAGAAAATGAGAGATGAAGTATTTAAAAGTGTTTTGAATACTATATATATGTATTAGGAATCATATATATGGAATTGCACAAGATAACAAAGATTAATTAGATTAACCATATCAAAATTAATTTGAAAATTTTCAAATTAATTACCAAGCAATCAATTTCAATTTAGAATTGAAATTGGGGATAATTTGCAAGCTTGAAATTTGATTTCAATTTGAATTTAGTGGATTTAGTTGGAAATCCACTTAATGCATGATCATTCAAAGTGGAAAGACAACTCACTCATGCATTGTTGCATGTCTTGTGTAATGTACACCTAGAATCCACTTGAGCTTGCAAATACACCATGTGTCTTGTGTCTTGAGGCTTGGCTTTGCATGGAGAATGTCTTTAAAAGGAGTTTGAATCATATTCAAAGACAAGAGAGTCATTTCCTTAAGGTTATGCTGTTGGAATTTGGACTCAAAGTTCTCTCATCTCTCATTCTTCTCCATTGCTTGATGCTTCAAGCATTCCCTTCCCATTCCCTATCTTATATAGACTCCCACAAGTCGTTCTTGGCCCGGAGTATAGTAGGGAAGACTCTAGAGGTTGTCCAAGGAGCATAGGAGAGGCAAACACCACAAGGAGTTCAACATAAGTGAGCTACAAAGGTTGGTGTTTTCTAAACTCACTATTCTGTCTTTTCTAGAACATGCATGCTTTAGGAGTAAAATTGAATGTCTTAAGTGCTTTCGATCTTCAATTGCTTCCGCATGTGTAATATGTACACCTTCAATAAAGTGAAAGTGACTTATTTCGCAGTTCGGTCTTATACAAACTCTTTTGTATAGGATGCCCCCACTCGCATGTCTCTACATGAACGATTTAGGATCACATCGTTTGTACTAAAACTGCAGGTGTTCATATAACACATGCAGAAGCAATTGAAGATCGAAAACACTTAAGACATTCAATTTTGCTCCTAAAGCATGCATGTTCTAGAAAAGACAGAATAGAGAGTTTAGAGAACACCAACCTTTGTAGCTCACTAATGAGGAACTCCTTGGGTGTTTTCTTCTCCTATGCTCCTTGGACAACCTCTAGAGTCTTCCCTACTATTCTCTTGGGCCTAGAATGACTTGTGGGAGTCTATAGTAGTAAGAAATAGGAAGGGAATGGTTGAAGGTACAAGCTTTAGGAAGAAATGAGATGAGAGAGTGTTTGAGGGAGAATTTCAGCAGCATAACCTTAATGTAATTGTTGTGTTTTTGCACAATCTGATTCTTCCTCTATATATAGAGAGAATCCATGCAAGAAGGGCCTTCAAAATGCAAGACACATAATGGTCTTGATGGTGAATGTGGAAGCTAGGTGTTCAAGCAACACAACATGCACCATTGCATGAGTGTGGTGTAATTTCACTTTGAGTCTTCATGCAAGAGTGGTTTTCCAAGTTTTTCCACTTACTTTTGATTCAAAATCAATTGTATTTTCAGCATGAATAATATTAATTTCAATTCTCAATTGAAATTAATCACAAATTCAATCTTGAAGCTTGCCCCACAATTTGTAAATGATTAATCAAATTAATCATCTTCTTATTGTGTATCCTTTATATATGAATCTCAATTCATGTATATTGTATTTAAACCCTTTTAAATACCTTATCTCTCATTTTTTAATTTAATTCATAATTAAATTATTGTGTCGAACACAATCTTACGGTAATTCCCTATTTCTCGATTTTGAACAATTCAAAGATTCTTATCAAAATGTTCTAGGCTTTAATCCAATATGAGCTAGTAGAGGGACCTAATGGACCTATAGATCATGGGCTCCAACGATTTGAGGCTAACCAACTCATCTCATTATTTAAGCTAGCCAACATTCGTTAACTACTGGGACACTCCACTATAGCCCGATAGTTGCACTCCCTTCACTATAGATATATTTCCGTCCACTTGATTTAACCCTGTTCAGTAAGTCGTTCCTTCACAGGTTGTTCGTAGCTATAGCTAGGTCAAATAACCGTTTCACCCCTATAGTACTTCTTGTTCCTTAAGTTCCACTAATCCTCTAGTGAAAAATCGGTTTGTGGTCCAACCATCAAACCTAAGTCCCTCTCGATCCAACGAGAGGGTGGGGCCCCTTGTTCAAGTTCTGGAGTTAGTACTTAAGGGAACAACCTATCTTCTATCCCTGAAAAGGGTAGGAGTAAATTCCGTCTTGGGAGACTACGTCCCCAGCTATCTATTCGATCTTATCCCCAAAATGGTAGGCTTGTTGAGTCAACGATGCTGGCCACTCTCACCCATGCAGATCAAAGGATAATCTCGTATAAACAGGAGTTCATAGTTAGCTGTTGGGTTCCTAGAGTGAGTAAAATTATGGTATAAAAGACTCTAGAATTCCTGTGCAAGTATACACAGTCTGCAGCAAGTAATATTATCAATCTGAGTCCTGAATTAGTTTTCACTTTACCTATTTTGCGTAACTTTCTAGTGGTTTCAAAGATGGTAACAATAAATTGGTTTTATAAGAATTATGCTGAAGCAAATTAAATGACAGAACAACGAGTATGCAAATAGATAGACAGATTAAAGACAGGCGCTGGTTAGGATTTAGTGATTGTTCTAAAAGATGCTCTAGCAATATTATTGATCATGCATTTCTCGCAGTATTATTAGCGGATTCCTCCCGGAACTCCGGATCTTTTGGGATGTGTTTCAACCCCAATGAAGTACGACCGATCAAGCACTAGGCAACTGGCTATCCCTAGCTCAGTCACTGGCGTTCACCAATACACAATGATCGTAGTGTGGATAATTGCCACACACTCTCTAAATCATCCCTGAAACTAGAGAGAGCTATTCACACCGGCTGGCCAGGCGGGCATAAAATGGAAATAAGTACAACAATTAACCAAAATGCGATAGTCAATATATTACTAAAGATGAAGCACGACAATCACATTATTCCCAACCAACACCTAAGCTACTTAGTTCATAATAGGCATGGAAAAACAAATCACAATCTGAGTAGGCATGTCCATAATCACAAGTTAATAAAGAAAATAAACTCCTTAATCAGCTTGCGGATGATGGTGTTCTTGATGATCTGCAACCTCTCTATACTATTCGGCTTCCAAGGGAAAACATGGAATGCTTTTGACTTTGACGGCTACTTCCTTTTATAGAAGGATGAGAAGCTTGAATTAGGTCAACTAGGACACGTGTAAGGCTCTCCTTGATCCTTTATCACGAAAATAACTCAACAAAAGTCAGTTCATGAAGTTGGCTAACGAACTGTGATGTGGCAGTTCTGTTCCCAGTTTTGCTGCAGCACAGAATTTGCTCCCTCCAGTCGCTCAACAGCATAATCTGCACAAAATTATTTCCAATGCTTCCATTCTTCCAAATGGGTTAAAACATGTAATATCCATCTCAAACCAACCCTCTTAAGCATAAAAGACACACAAATCCTGATATAAATGAAACCTAAATAACCACCTTTTGGGCAGTTATCACACCCCCAAACTTGAACTATTGCCGTCCCGAGCAATACTAACTTACCTTCCCTTAAGAATTTAAAAACATTAGACAAAGAATTAGCTTAATCACATCAGACAATCCAATACTACCTTTGACCTTTACCTGAGCACTCTGCAACACCGAGCTCTGCTGCAGCAAAATGATTCCTTTAGCAGGGACAAATAATCACCACTTTCAACTCAATTCTACGGACTCTCCACAACTTAGCTCTATTATCAGACATTCAAAACATATTCTCAAGGGGTTTATATTTTCATTTTTAAGACTTAAAGCAGCCCTACAGTCATAAGCTCTTAAGCATGGGATGACCCACTTTATGGTGCAATATACCATTGCCTCAAACTTATCACCAACTAGGCTCAATACTCTTTATAAAGCTAAAAAATCCTTAGTTATTCCATCTCTTGCCCCTCAGAATGGCAACATTTTATGATGAAGCTCACCTAAGTTCTGGGAGACAGAAAAACTGCTGGATCATCATTCATCCCTCAAAACTTTTGCTCCATCAATTTTTTTAGCAAAATTTTCAATAATAAAATTTTTTTTCAGCAAATAATTTTTTCATTTTTCATAATTACTAGGTCATCTTTTGACGCGAAGACAAACTGTGGGTATCACAAATTTCCCCGGTTACTCAATAACCTAACAAAATTTTACTTGAAGGAGAGGAATGCTCGAGCAAAACAATTGGAGTAGCAAAAAGTCCCCCAAACTTGAATTATTCATTGTCCCCAATGAATCATTAAATTTTCACAATTATACCCCCAAACTTAAATTTTCTTATCAGAATTTTAAATTAAGCGCGGGACTAGAATTAAGCGTAGAGTGGATCATATAAGTCAAGACTACCTCCAAAATCTTCTTTGTCGCAGCAACAGTCCAGGCTAGAAGAAATGCTCAAGCAAAAGGTTTCTGGAGATCAGAATACCTTGATCTAATTAAGCTTAATCAGTCCAAGCTTCAAAAATTCAGAAAAAAATTAGTTAAGTTAGAGTTAGTCAGTGCTCATGGAATGGAAACATCAAAAAATTTCATTAAAAATAAGAAAAGAATTTGCACATCAGATATATATTTTTTTCAAGCAGCAGAAAAGTAAAAAGAAAACAGACAAGCAATCAAATATAGAACAAATGCGGTCAGGAATGCGCGAGCAAACAAAATATTGCATCAAAATTATTGCGCGCTCAAATCCTCCTTCAATCGTCCTGACCCAAATCTTCTTCTTCATCTTCCTTCTCAACAGGCGGTGGTGGAATCCAGGGGTTCAATAAGTCTTCGGGGAATGCAGGGAGAGTTGGGTATGGCTTTGTCAAATTTTCCTGCAGCGCCCTCTTCAAACCAGCATCACGATTCTTAACATAGGAAATCTTTATTAAATCTAACCTAATCAGAATTCATCTTTTAATTCAAATTGAAGCCAAATAAATTATAGAAAATCTTTATTAAATCTAACCTAATCAGAATTCAAATAACTGAAGATAAAATCCAAATAAAACAAAATCTAACTAAATCTAATTAATTCAAAGATAATTCAAAGATAATCCAAATAAATAATCCTAAAATCCAATCAAATTGAAAACGAAATAGATAAAATCTAAACAAATACTTAAAGATAAAATCTAATAAACCATGCAAAATCAAATCTAACCTAATCGAAATTAAAAACAAATAAGAAAAATAAAATCAACACAAACACTGGGAGCTCAAAATTTTGCTTTGTGAAATGCTCCCGCAAAAATCCTACTCTCTCAATCATCAACCAACCTTAGGGAAGGATATTTCGACTGAAACTCCTCACCCCAATAATTTTTCACACGTTGTCCATTCACTTTGAACACTCTCCCATCTTTTTCATCCTGCAAAGTAATTGCTCCATGGGAAAAAACCTCAACCACAGTAAATGGTCATGACCATTTAGATTTTAGTTTCCCGGGAAATAATTTTAATCTATAATTATAAAGCAAAACTTTTTGACCCTTTACAAACTCTTTAGATTTTATTTTCTTGTCATGCCACAACTTAGTCTTTTCTTTATACATTTTCGCATTCTCATAAGAAAATTGGCGAAATTCCTCTAATTCATTAAGCTGCAGCATTCTTATTGCTCCTGCACGACTCAGATCAAAATTTAATTTTTTCAAAGCCCAAAACGTCTTATGCTCTAGCTCCAATGGTAAATGGCAAGCTTTCCCATAAACTAACCTATAGGGAGACATACCTAGAGGAGTCTTATAGGCTGTCCTATAAGCCCACAGAGCCTCATCCAACCTAAAAGACCAATCGTTTCTAGATGGATGGACTACTTTCTCTAAAATCGCTTTAATTTCCCTATTACTAATTTCAGCTTGACCATTTGCTTGTGGGTGATAAGGGGTAGCTATCCTATGCTTAATCCCATACTTAGCTAAAAGCTTAGTTAAGATATTATTAACAAAATGTGTACCCTCATCACTCACTAGAGCTCTAGGTGTCCCAAACCGCGCAAAGATGTGCGATTGAAGAAACCTTGCAACTGTCTTTGCATCACTCTGATGGCATGCAATGGCCTCCACCCACTTAGACACGTAATCAACTGCCAATAAGATAAAAACATTGCCATTAGAAGGGGGAAATGGCCCCATGAAATCAATACCCCATACATCGAATAATTCAACTTCTAAAATGTAAGTAAGAGACATTTCATCTCTAGGCCCTAAATTTCCTCTCCTTTGGCAAGCATCACATTGCTTGTAGAACCAATGGGCATCTTTGAATAAGGTGGGCCAGAAGAATCTGCAGTGCCAAATCCTCATAGCTGTCCTCTGACCGCTGAAATGACCTCCATACGGCGAAGAGTGACATTGCTCAAGGATTTCCTTTGCTTCAGCACCTGAAACACACCTACGAATAATACCGTCAGAGCAATTCTTATACATAAATGGCTCATCCCAATAGAAAAATTTCGCATCATGCTTAAACGTTTTCCTCTGCCTCCAATCCATGTCAATAGGGGTGACTCCCTTTACCAAAAAGTTGACAATATCAGCATACCAAGGGACATCCCTAACTACCTTTACCTCAACAGCAAAGAGTTGTTCATCTGGAAAAGAATCGGAAATGGCAGATTGCTCCAGCAAAGATGATGACGGATCAAGACGAGATAAATGATCTGCAATAACATTTTCTGATCCCTTCTTATCCTTTATTTCCAAGTCGAATTCCTGCAATAATAAAATCCAACGAATTAGTCTAGGCTTTGCATCCTTCTTAGTCATTAAATACCTTATTACTGCATGATCCGTGAACACTGTGACTTTGGATCCAACCAAATATGGCCGAAACTTCTCAAAAGCAAACACAACAGCTAACAACTCTTTTTCAGTAGTTGTATAGTTGACATGTGCCTCATTTAAGACTCTGCTTGCATAATATATAGGATGGATAAATTTTCCTTGCTTTTGCCCCAGCATAGCACCTACCGCAGCATCACTCGCATCACACATTACCTCAAATGGTAAATTCCAATTAGGTGCACAAAGAATAGGTGCTGAGACTAAAGCAGCTTTCAAAGTCTCAAAAGCCTTCCTACAATCTGCATTAAAGCCAAAAACATGATCAGTACACAATAAGTTACAAAGAGGTTTACTGATTTTGGAAAAATCCTTTATGAACCTCCTATAAAATCCAGCATGTCCTAAAAAACTCTGAATTCCCTTCACTGAATTCGGTGGTTCTAATCTTTCAATCACCTCTATTTTTGCTCTATCAACCTCTAGACCATTCTTAGAAATCCTATGACCAAACACTATGCCCTCCTTCACCATGAAGTGGCATTTTTCCCAATTAAGAACTAGATGGGTATCCTCACATCTTTTCAATACCTTACCTAAATTTTCTAAACAACTCTGAAAAGACCTTCCAAACACTGAAAAATCATCCATAAATACCTCAACAGTGGACTCAATCATATCAGAAAAAATTGCTAACATACACCTCTGAAATGTTGCTGGAGCATTGTAGAGGCCAAAAGGCATTCGCTTAAAAGCAAACGTCCCAGACGGGCAGGTGAAAGTGGTTTTCTCTTGATCCTCAGGAACAATAGTAATCTGGTCGTACCCAGAATAACCATCTAAGAAACAGTAATAGGCCTGACCAGCCAATCTATCCAACATTCTGTCAATAAATGGTAGAGGGAAATGGTCCTTACGGTTGGCTTTATTAAGCCTCCTGTAGTCCATGCAAACCCTCCAGCCAGTTACTGTCTTGGTTGGAATCAACTCTTTGTCTTTATTGCTCACCACAGTGACACCTCCTTTCTTAGGAACACATTGAACAGGGCTTACCCAATTGCTATCGGCAATTGGATAAATGATCCCAGCATCCAACCATTTAATTACCTCATTTTTAACAACCTCTTTCATTGCAGGGTTAAACCTTCTTCGTTGCTCAATACTCCTAAAGGATCCCTCATCTAGAGTGATTTTGTGCATACAAAAAGATGGGCTAATTCCCTGAATGTCAGCCAACGTCCAACCTATAGCCTTGCGGTACTGCTGCAGCAATTTTATTAAGGCCTCCTCATGCTCTGGCATTAAATCTGATGCAACAATAATGGGCAACATCTCACCTTCCCCAAGATACACATACTTTAGATGATCCGGTAAGGGTTTCAAATCTAAAGCAGGTGCCTCAATCAGGGATGGCTTAATTGGAGGAGCCTTCCTTTGATCTAAATCTAAAGACTCAAAAACATCCTCACACCTAAACAACTCTTTTTCATTTTTTCTTTCTAAAGAAAAAACTTCTAAATCTTCAATACTAACCTCTCCATGCTCTTCCGAATGCTTACTAGCCGAATCCTGTATTGTTGTCTCAATAACTGTGCTCTCTAGAATCCGAATGAAGGAGTAATCCTCCATTTCGTCTGGATATTTCATGGCTTTAAACACATTAAATTTCACTTCCTCATTACAGACTCTCATTGTTAACTCCCCTTTTTGAACATCTATTAACGCCCTACCAGTAGCCAAAAATGGACGACCTAGAATAATTGGGACATTTTTATCAGCCTCATAATCTAAAATAATAAAATCAACAGGAAATATGAATTTATCCTCTTTTACTAAGACATCCTCAATTTTACCCTCTGGATATGTGATAGACCTATCAGCTAATTGGAGTGTAACTGTGGTAGGCCTAGCTTCACCTATACCAAGCTTTCGATAGACCGAAAGAGGCATTAGGTTAATGTTTGTACCTAAATCCCAGAGTGCTCTACCTAACTCTTTTCCACCTATATATACAGGTATAGTAAATGACCCTGGATCCTTAGCCTTGGGGGGTAGCCCATTCTTAAGAATAGCACTACACTCCTCAGTAAGAGATACAGTTTCAAACTCACCTAGCCTATTCTTTTTAGTCAAAATATCCTTAAGAAATTTAGCATAATTAGGCATTTGCTCAATAGCTTCTACTAAAGGGATATTTATATGCAATTGCTTAAGAATCTCTAAAAACTTTTTAAGTTGACCGTCCTGATTCTTAGGCTTTTGCCTTTGTGGAAAAGGTAGAGGTGGTACATAAGGTGGGGGCGGCACATAAGGTGGTTCCACATCTGGAACAGAACCTGATGCTCCAGCATCTTTATTGCTTCCTCCAGCACCCTGACCAGACTCCAATTCTTTCTCAACAACAACATTTTTATCACTATTTCTATTTACATCCTGGGTCTTACTAGACTCTTCTAGTGGCTTACCGCTCCTAAGAGTTACTGCCTTTACTTGCTCCTTACCTTCCCTTCGAGGGTGTTCAGTATCCGAAGGAAGTTTCCCTTGAGGCCTTGCCTTCACCTCATTAGCTAGCTGACCCACTTGCAATTCCAAGGCTATCATCGAAGCTTGATTACTTTCAATTGCGACATCTGTACGAGCCATAAATTCTTTCATCATTGCCTCGAGAGGACTTCCCGAATTTTGCTGGGGCAATACCTGCGCTTTAGCAAATCCCGGCTGGTTCACCTTTTGTTGCGCTTGCATATTACTTCCTTGTCCTCCCCATGCGAAGTTGGGGTGGTTGCGCCAACCTGGATTGTAAAAGTTAGAATAAGGGTTATTCCTCTGATTACCTACAAAAAACACAGAAGCTGGATTGCTGGGGCAAAACTCGTAGTTGTGATTTTCACCACAATAGACACATGCTTCTTCTGCCACTTGGTTCACCACTGCAGTAGGCTCCATAGCTGGTGGCTGCTGATGACTAATCACTGTCACATTCTTAAGAGCATTAGCAATCATAGCAAGATCAACCCTAATGGTGGACACACCATCAACCTCTAATACACTCTTAACCTTTTTATTTGTGCCTCTAACATCCGACCACTGACAACTATTAATAGATATTCTTTCTAAAATTTCATAGGCTTCGTCAAAAGTTTTTGCCAAAAGGGCACCTCCAGCCGAAGCATCAACCATACCTTGGGTTACTCCATTTAAACCATTGTAAAATGTTTCCATTTGAATACAATGAGGTAAACCATGATGGGGACACTTTCGCAAAAGCTCCTTAAATCTCTCCCACGCCTCACTAAAAGTCTCATCTTCAAGTTGCCTAAACCCTACTATTTCACTCCTTAATTTAGCAATTCTATTAGGTGGGAAATATTTACTCAAAAAAGTTTCAGCTAACTCATCCCATGTCCTAATTGATCCTGGAGAAAAAGTGTTTAACCATGCCTTTGCTCCATCTCCAAGAGAATACGGGAACAAAGTTAGTCTAAGAGCATCTCTAGGCACTCCTTGAATTACAAAAGAATCGCTAACTCCTAGAAAAGACTTAAGATGTAAATGAGGGTCTTCAGATGACAAACCATGGAATTGCCCCACAGTTTGCAACATTTGAAACATTACCGATTTCATTTCAAAATTTGCCGCTTGGATTTGGGGACGTGCAATCCCTGGATTCAACTCATTAAACATTGGGACAACATACGCTCGAATGGCTCTGGTCCTATCGTTCGCTATCAAGATAGGATTCTCAGCCTGATTATTCTGCTGCTCATTTTGTTCAAATAGCGGGTTTTACTGCAGCAAACGATTCTGGGGGTCTGCTGGACCTTTAGGAGCCTCCGGAAGACGCGACACGTTCTCCATCTTGTTTCTGCGCTGCTCTCTCCTTCTTAACCTGAATGTCCTTTCAATTTCTGGATCAAGTTCAAACCTTACCCCAGGCGGATCGCTCATGCACCAAACTCACACCTGCAAAAACAAAAGAAACAATAAAAAAGTTCTAGCACCAAACCACTAAAACACATACACAAAACAAATCAGATAAAAACTTATTCAGTTCCCCGGCAACGGCGCCAAAAACTTGTTGGGTTCCTAGAGTGAGTAAAAATATGGTATAAAAGACTCTAGAATTCCTTTGCAAGTATACACAGTCTGCAGCAAGTAATATTATCAATCCGAGTCCTTAATTAGTTTTCACTTTACCTATTTTGCGTAACTTTCTAGTGGTTTCAAAGATGGTAACAATAAATTGGTTTTATAAGAATTATGTTGAAGCAAATTAAATGACAGAACAACGAGTAAACAAATAGATAGACAGATTAAAGACAGGCTCTGGTTAGGATTTAGTGATTGTAATAAAAGATGCTCTAGCAATATTATTGATCATGCATTTCTCGCAGTATTATTAGCGGATTCCTCCCGGAACTCCGGATCTTTTGGGATGTGTTTCAACCCCAATGAAGTACGACCGATCAAGCACTAGGCAACTGGCTATCCCTAGCTCAGTCACTGGCGTTCACCAATACACAATGATCGTAGTGTGGATAATTGCCACACACTCTCTAAATCATCCCTGAAACTAGAGAGAGCTATTCACACCGGCTGGCCAGGCGGGCAT
Source organism: Luffa acutangula (assembly GCA_036850905.1). Taxonomy (NCBI): domain Eukaryota; kingdom Viridiplantae; phylum Streptophyta; class Magnoliopsida; order Cucurbitales; family Cucurbitaceae; genus Luffa; species Luffa acutangula. The sequence goes on from CM072089.1 coordinate 20,495,334, forward strand.
AAAATGGAAATAAGTACAACAATTAACCAAAATGCGATAGTCAATATATTACTAAAGATGAAGCACGACAATCACATTATTCCCAACCAACACCTAAGCTACTTAGTTCATAATAGGCATGGAAATACAAATCACAATATGAGTAGGCATGTCCATAATCACAAGTTAATAAAGAAAATAAACTCCTTAATCAGCTTGTGGATGATGGTGTTCTTGATGATCTGCAACCTCTCTATACTATTCGGCTTCCAAGGGAAAACATGGAATGCTTTTGACTTTGACGGCTACTTCCTTTTATAGAAGGATGGGAAGCTTGAATTAGGTCAACTAGGACACGTGTAAGGCTCTCCTTGATCCTTTATCATGAAAATAACTCAACAGAAGTCGGTTCATGAAGTTGGCTAACAAGCTGTGATGTGGCAGTTCTGTTCCCAGTTTTTCTGCAGCACAGAATTTGCTCCCTCCAATCGCTCAACAGCATAATCTGCACAAAATTATTTCCAATGCTTCCATTCTTCCAAATGGGTTAAAACATGTAATATTCATCTCAAACCAACCCTCTTAAGCATAAAAGACACACAAATCCTTATATAAATGAGACCTAAATAACCACCTTTTGGGCAGTTATCATTAGCTCAGGATTAAGAACGAGTTACCTAGGTCATCTATGAGAAATAGTCAGTTTCTTCAGTAAACGGTGTTATAAAGAGAAAGTGACTTATTTCGTGGTCCTGTCTTATGCAAACTCATTGCATAGGACGCCCCCAGTCGCGTGTCTCCACATGAACGACTTAGGATCTCATCGTTTGTACTAAATACAAAATGGGTCGCGTCCATAGTGTCACCAGGATAAGGCACCCAACCGTATCCTTATACTATAGACTATTTTGACTATAAACTTGAACTTGATCCGACGATATGTCCCTCCCTACATATAGTTCGAGTATTCATTTTATAGTCAAGGATCTTAGTTTATTGGTTTTAGGTTAATCATTCGCAATTTACATATTCAATAACATCTTTTACTGAATAACCTCAATAACGTCTTTATTGGAAATATAATATGTTTAATGATTTACAAACTACGAGTTTATAGAACATCAAACCCAAAAAAACAAAGTGGGTCGCATCACATAGTTTTTCCTCGGATATGGTACCCAGTCTTATCCATATACTATTGACTATTTAGGCTATTACTTGAACTTGATCCATTATTATGTCACTACATAAAGTTCAAGTGTTCATATCATATCCGAGGATTCTAGTTTATTGGATTTGGGTTAATTAATACATAATTAAAATCAACTATTCGATACCAGAAATTGAATAACCTCGATAACGTTTTATCGATTATAATTGAATTTGTTACATTTACTATCCAAGGGTTTTAGGACATAAAACCCAACAAACTCCCACTGGGACTAAAACTCTAGCAGGTTGTACAATTGATAAGGGTAAAAAATATACCTATTTTACCCTTATATTTAGCTCATTATTGGCCAAATGTTGTATGTTGTGATCAATTTACTGTTCCCGAGCTCAAATTATGCTTCATTTGATAAGTTAGGGTGTTGAGAATCACTTTTGTCAAATTTAACTCATTTGTGCTTAAAAAGACTTGATTTTAAGAAGAAAAGTTGGAATTCCCCATAAATGCGAACACATTTCTGGGAAGGCAAAAATGAAATGCGATCGCATTTCTGGAAAAATCTGAAGCCATTCCGAGTCGTCCGCGGGTCGTTGTTGACGAGTCTTCTTCGCACCTAACTGGCTATTTTGACCTCGAAGCTGACTGGGCAACCTTCCAGCACCTATTTCACAGCTCCTCAACCATTTTCTACACTATATAAGCTCGAGATTTGAAGTCAAATTCAAGCAGAAGTCACTTGGAAGAAAAATGTGGTGATAGAACCCTGGCTCGATGCCAATGAGTAGGGATGCCCGAGGTCCTTCTTAGATGACCAAATTCTAACCTGAGTTAGACATCAATCCTTGTGGTTTGTAGTGAGTTTCACCCATTCCCATTTGTAAAAGCGAGAGTGGAGTGTCTTAGCGAACTCTAGAAGGATTGAGTAAATAGAAAAACCCATAATATTTAGCTATCTCTTTTATTTCCAACTTGTGATTACTCTTCATTATTATGTATTCTTTACATTATTATTTCAATGAAAATGTGTTCATTTGCTTTTTATCCCATCATGAGTAGCTAAATCCCGTTGAGGGGTTCAATGTGGTGAATTCCCTTATGGTTTAATGGCTTAAAAGTGTCTTATTTTAAGTTGTGTTCAATGCATGTCATTCTTTATTGATTATCACTCTAATCTTGTTGAGTTTAATTTGATCACTTAGACTTTGCATGCTATGTGAGTTTGATCTCGAAAGGGACAAACGATATCGGTTCTCATAAAGGTGATATAGGAGAAAAAGGTCGAAAGAGATTGTTCGGCGGTATAGGGCAAGCTGCCTAAGGCACCCTATATCGACTATAGGGTTATAGGTTGCATTCGTGAATTATCTATGTCGGAGTCGAGTCACAGAAATGTGCATAACAATACTCGCTTAGCCTTCTAACGGTTTTTGGGAACAAATGCCAAATATGAGTTAAATCTGACCCAATGCATTGAGTGCGCTTAAGTTAGATATTGCATGAGTATGGTTATTACCTTAGGGATGAATCCATGTTAAATACCTCGTTGTTTATTATTGTTATTCTTTTAGTTATTTGCATGTCTTATTTATCCTTTCAAAAACCCAATCAATCAACTTATTTTCTTTGGTTACCTTTTCAAAAGCAATCATTTAAGCAGTTTCAGATTTTTTTTTTTTTTTAACTCCAAATATAGAATGTCAGCGTCAAGACGCCTAGAGAGCAGCGTCGAGACGCTGGTCTACGGATGGGCCTATCTTCAATCTTCCAACTTTGATTCTTTTTCATTCTTCGGCTTTTTTTCGCATCCCGAACATCCAATTGGCTCAAAACTATATTTCCTACAAATACAACACATAAATGCATAATTTTGGCCAATAAATTATAAAAGACTAGCTAAATTAATTAGGGAAAACTAGCTAGTTATGCTCACTATCAAACAACATCCAGAGGAGAGACAAAGCCTCTACATCTCAGGCTACTCCACCTACAGGGTCGAACGTAGCTTCTCCTTCCCAGCACACTCCTTTCACAAGGCCTTCACCAGCATCGGAAGCCATGGGCATTGCCTACTGTCATCTAGATTAAATCAGGGAGAACCTGAAGACGTATTGGGATATGCAAAGGAGAGAGATGAAGCTATTAGAGAGTTTTATCTCTCGATTACCCCGGGTGTCGCTCCAGTCTTTCCAAATTTCCCTAAATCGCTACTTCCTTAAGAAGACAAGGATTCTGATGAGGAGGAAAACGAAAATGATGATGAAGATGATGAACAGAAGGAGAGTTCCTCATATGAGGACTAGGGGAGTTTTTCTGATCCCCTTTGACTGAATTTTTGTGTGAATAATATTGTTTACTGTTTTTGTGCTTGCTGGTTTTTGAGTTTTAGCATGTTTACATTCTGTTATTAGTTTCTTAGTTGATGTTTTGATTGTTTTTAATGTTTAGTTGTTAATAGTTTTGATCATAGGGTAGTTTAGATAGTTTGTAGATAGTTTAGGATAAATAAACTTGGGTTTTAATCTTGTCTTGAAAAAATCTGCTTGCTGTTTTTTTAGCTTAACCTATGAACTTTTTGGAAGAAAAAAATCAACTTTGAGAAAAAATTGCTTTAAAATTTTTTGGAAGAAAAAGAATGTTTTCAAAGGAGTTTTCTTTTAAGCCCTTGATGATGAAAACTAGAGCTTTATTCTATCTCAAAAGTGTCACTGTCTCAACTGAGTTGTTTTCTAGTTATAGGCTTTCCATTACTCTTTTTCTTTACAAAATTTTTGTAGAGTCTAAACTTCCTCGTGTTTAACCTTTCTAACACTCTAGGAGAGTTTAGCCTTGATGTTTTGAAAACAAAAAGCCTCATGTTAAGCCCATGCCTAAAAAACAAGCCAATGAGGACATTGTCTACCTTTAAGTTTGGGGGGGTGCTTTATGCTTTACTATGTAAATATATTTTGTAAATTTGTATTGTTGGAAAAGAAAATGTGCTCAGCATTTTTTTTTAAAAAAAAAGGAATCGAGAGTTACTCCTCCTTCCTAGGGTTTACTGAGTACCCAGGGGCATTCATGACACCCATGGTTTGCCACTGCATGAAAGGTTTACCTAGGGAAGTGAGTATCACTCCGAGCTCGTGAGCGTTGCTCGTAGCTAGATATCTTCACCACAAAGTGTCGATAAGCTAGAACGAAGGTAAAGATGACAGCAAGGATACTCCTGGGAGAAAAAGAAGTTGGATAAAAAGAGCACCAGCAGTCAAATAAGTTTGGGGGAGATGGAAAAGGTCTAGTAGTTCATGTATGCTTTTGTTTTCCTCAAGATTGTTTTCTTAAACTAAAAGAACTACACTAGGCTCTATGAGTAGAAGTTAGGTAGTTTAAGCACATTGGTTAGGATGGATTATAGAGAGTTTTGCTTTGAAAAAGAACAATAGAAATCTCCATGCATAGGAAACTCAGACGTTGTGACTAGCACTAGAGTAGAACCCTCTCCTGAAAGGCATACTTTTGAGAAAACGATCTTGAAAAACATGTTTACTTTATTCCATGTAACTTGATTTGAAATGAAAAGTTGATACTAGTACCATGATTCATTACTATGCATGAACTCTAACATTTTGATTCGCAATTAATATTGAGCTCTAACATTTTGATTGGCAATTAATATTGATCTCTAACATTTTGATTGGCAATTGCTTGAGGACAAGCAATGAGTTAAGTTTGGGGGTATGATAAGGGTAAAAAATATACCTATTTTACCCTTATATTTAGCTCATTTCTTGGCCAAATGTTGTATGTTGTGATCAATTTACTCTTTCCAAGCTCAAATTATGCTTCATTTGATAAGTTAGGGTGTTGAGAATCATTTTTGTCAAATTTAACTCATTTGTGCTTAAAAAGACTTGATTTTAAGAGAATTTGACTTAGTTTGTTGCTGTGCAGAAAAACAAAGGAAAAGCTGGAATTCCCAGAAATGTGACCGCACTTCTGGAAAAATCTGAAGTTGTTCCGAGTCGTCCACGGGTTGTTGTTGACGAGTCTTATTCGCACCTAACTGGCTGTTTTGACCCCGAAACTGACTGGGCAACCTTCCAACACCTATTTCACAGCTCCTCAACAATTTTCTACAATATATAAGCTCGAGATTCGAAGTCAAATTCAAACAGAACTCACTTGGAAGAAAAGGGTGGTGATAGAACCCTAGCTCGACGCCAATGAGTAGAGATGCTCGAGGTCCTTCTTAGATGACCAAATTCTAACCTGAGTTAGACATCAAACCTTGTGGTTTGTAGAGAGTTTCACCCATTCCCACTTGTAAAAGCGAGAGAGTGAAGTGTCTTAGCAAACTCTAGAAGGATTGAGTAAATAGAAAAACCCATAATATTTAGCTATCTCTTTTATTTCCAGCTCGTCATTACTTTTCATTATTCTGTATTCTTTACATTATTATTTCAATGAAAATGTGTTCATTTGCTTTTTATCCCATCATGTGTAGCTAAATCCAGTTGAGGGGTTCAATGTGGTGAATTCCCTTATGGTTTAATGGCTTGAAAGTGTCTTATTTGCTTAAGTTGTGTTCAATGCATGTCATTCTTTATTGATTATCACTCTAATCTTGCCGAGTTTAATTTGATCACTTAGACTTTGCATGTTATGTGAGTTTGATCTCGAAAGGGACAAACGATATCAGTTCTCATAAAGGTGATATAGGAGAAAAAGCTTGAAAGAGATTGTTCGGCGGTATAGGGCAAGCTGCCTAAGGCACCCTATATCGACTATAGGGTTATAGGTTTCATTCGTAAATTATCTATGTCGGAGTCGAGTCACCGAAATGTGCATAAGGGTACTCGCTTAGCCTTCTAACGGTTTTTGGAAACAAGGGCCAAATAGGAGTTAAATCTGACCGAATGCATTGAGTGCACTTAAGTTAGATATTGCATGAGTATGGTTATTACCTTAGGGATGAATCCATGTTGAATACCTCGTTGTTTATTATTGTTATTCTTTTAGTTATTTGCATATCTTATTTATCTTTTCAAAAACCCAACCAATCAACTTATTTTCTTTGGTTACCTTTTCAAAAGCAATCATTTGAGAAGTTTCTTCATCAAATCTAAATTTCCAGTTTAGTCCTCGTGGGATCGAAACCCTTGGAATACTTCTAAGGTTTTTTATTACTACATGCGACATTGTATACTTGCACTTAAGTGTTAGCTGGATTATTCTTTATTATTATTATCCATCTTATCTCACATTCCATCCATTCAGTTGACGGCACACCGACAACAATCCAGAACCATAGTGGGTTTTGAAATACAATAAACTAGAGCATCTCGTATACCCATTACATATCTCCCACTTGCCATAGATTATCCTTTGTACATTACTCGTAGACCTAGACCATCTAGTTGACCCTCGAACACTTTTAGCCATGGGGGCCTTCGTAAATGGTTCAACAATATCTTACTCTGAGGCTATCCTCGTGACAATCACATCCCCTCTGTATATAATCTCTTAGATGAGATATACGTCTGCGTTCTATACATTCACCTCATATTTGGAACATCTTTCCAAATGACTTTCTTAAGTCCTACAGACTTCTGAGCTCACTGCATAAGTAGCAACTGACTTGGCCTTCAAGATAAAGTATGTAATGCATCCAAACTTGATGCTACGCCATTCTATAGCTCCCTGTTAACGGTGAATTCTAAGGCCGGTGTGGATTTCCATGAATCCTGATCGGAGTGCAAGTCAAAATTAGTGTATCCTATAAGGATCAGATCCTCAGTACCATACACGAGCTTATAATTCCTCGTTCTCTTAAGATACTTGAGGGTATTTGTACTGAAGTCCAACGGCCTTACCCTGGACTGAATTGTTATCTACTGATAATCCATGTTGCATACCATATGCTATACCTGACAACTGATTTTCGAGGCACGGGAATCCATCTCAAACCCTCAACCTCTTGTGGCGTCTCAGGACATTGTTCCTGTGACTAATGAATTCCATTTCGGATAGGTAACAAGCTATTCCTAGATTTCTAAGCTTATAACCAACACTTTTGTCTAGATAAGATGTTTGAGACAGAGTTAGCGATTTTTGTTTTTGTGATTCCAAGCGTGTTGGATTTTAAGAACAAACTAATTCTTTCCAAATCTATTATTTGGAACTAACCCCTTAGTTTAATTTTAATGTCAGCTTTGATAAACTATATCATTCCCAATGAGTAGGATATCATTCGCATACAAAACTAAGAAAAACTATTGAACTATTGATAATCCTTTCGTCAACACAAGACTTATTGATATTATGGTCAAAACTATAAGATTTAATCGTGCATTAAACCTTTTATTCCAGGATCGAAACTTTCAATTAAATCTATGAATGGATCGACAAAGTTTGTAAACCTTTTACTCTAGATCTTGGACCATGAACTCTTCTGGTCAATACCAGATGGAATTGAAGTACACATACTCCATTTCAAGGTTCATAGTTTTGACTCAATTGTCTTTATCAATGTCATCCATTGCCTTATTAAAGGCCATTGGATCCTCGATATTGTCATCAGGTATGATAATCAGAGTTCCAGTTAAACTCTTACAGTATTCATTAGGTTGATTAACAACCCTCCCACTACGTTGAGGCTCTCTCAAAAATTGAGAATGACAAGATTGACTCAATGTGCCAGCTCGATCAACAACCCTTTGTTGAAAGACTAGTTTGATCAACAACTCTTTGTTGATTCATTTTGTAGTTTCACAAGATAACTTACTTTAACATTGTCTTACTGCGTGGTTTGTGATTTTTAGTGTGGCCTTCTTTTAGGAAAATATGCATTTGTCTATACAAATACTTTTTCTTGAACAAAGAATCAGCCATAACTCGTTTCTTTTGGAATAACCTACAAATAGGTATATAGTCGAATAAGGTTCTAGTTCATTCGAGTTTGTCTCAAACATATATGCAGGACAACCCTAGGTTCTGAAACAACATAAACGCACTTTATGCTCTTTTCAGAATTCAAACAATGTTTCAAAAAACATTCTTTTGAGAGAAATTCGTATTTTAAACTGTAGCATTTTCTGCATAACCCAAAACGAGTTTAGGCAACTTAAAATAGTTTAGTTTCTAACGAATCATGTCTAACAAGGTTTTGTTTCCCCTTTCTGGTACATTATTCTACTATAATGTACTAGGCGTTGAGAGTTAGGAAGAAAAACCATGTTCTATCAAATAGACGTGGAATCTTGAGTCCATATACTCTCCACCTCGATCAATCGAAGTGTCCCTATCGGTTTACCTAAACTTGGTTCTTAACCTCGGCCTTATACTTCTTGAATATTTTAAGAGTTCGGACTTATGATGCATTAGGTAGAGATAGCATACCTTGAATAATTATTAGTGAAACTGATGAAATAGTCACACCTTGTTTGAACTTTAGTATTCATTTGACCTCAGAGATCAAAATGCATTAGCTCTAAGGGTTCTTTTGGCACGATAATCTTTTTCTAATAAAAGGTTATCTAAGTCATCTTACTCTTAAGACATGACTTTGAGGTAATGAGTTGTCTTCTAACATTGTTTAGAAGTTCATTCTTGACCATCCTCTCAATCCTATTGAGTTTTAATATGGTCTAACCTTAAGTGCTAAAGACAGATACTTTAGAGAAACACGTTGCCTTTTGTTTGAGTCTCAGTGATTTAAATGTCTCATAATTTAAAATCACTCTAGACTCTTTCGATCTTAAAACATATGTGTTATTCTTCATGTTTGCAGAACAAATATCGGCATCCTTTTGAAATGAACACTTCATTTATTAAAATGTAACAAAATAGCCTTTTTTCTAGCAAACAAGACATAGAAATCAAGATTTCTTTTTAATCTTAGGAACCATATACATTTAAAAAAATATATCTAATGTTCCTTAGATAAGAATAACATTATGTCTCTCACTGCTTTAGCCGAGATGAACTCTTCTATTTCAACTCTAAGAGTCATCTTCACTAGTTCACAGCTAGTGTCAAGAACTCATTCCTGAAAAGAACATACGTGATTAGTGGGCCCTGAAACAAATATTTAGGTAGAATCACTTATTCTTACTAAGTACGTTCTCAAGACAAACAAATCTCATATTTAGAGTCTTGGGTCATGTTCTTATTGGCTAAGCAGTTTATGAACTTTTCGATGATGAAATCTCAAGCACAATCCTCCTTTTAAGACCATTTTCAAATCACTTACCATGATCTCAATGTTTAAGTTTGTTTTCTTAGTCGTATGTATTTATACCAATAATTAATTTGGCATATAGACGAAACCTATAGAACCTATTACTGAAAAAATAAACAAATAAAATTAAACTAGTTGCTTAATATTCAACCCATTACCTAATCCAATCAATTTAGCATAAGTAATTACGCACCCTAAGAATCATAATTCTTTTGCAATGATACTTCAGAGGTTTAGAGCAACAGTAACCAAATGGGTGAGCAGCTGCTACTCCTCTGAATTGAGACTTATCTCAGCCAATTCGTAATATCAGAAAATCTCACATGCCTATATTACATTAGCAACCGTTTGTTTGGTCAGGATCTCAATCCTGTAAGTGTGACCCTCCCACGTTTAGATCCCAGAGAGACGCACCAACAGGCTACCAATAGGAAAGACAACTGTTGGTGATTACCCTAAGTGACCATATCTATTTCTGGAGTTCGCGGTGTTCCGAAACCTATGATCAGACCCTCCAAATGGGATGGTCGGGCTAAAACGACACGCAGGAAAATCATAAGAATCTCACGGTGCAACCTAAGGGAGGAGATCACAGGATGCGTGACCTTCTCCCACTTACTATGAACACTTTCTCCATTCACCTTGGTATTGACCCATGCAAACACTCTCCAAATGGAGGTCGCGCTAAAACGATACAAAGCCAAGCATGGATCTCACGGTGTGAACAAAGGGGGACGTGAGAGTAAAAACTATGATATGAGCATCTTGTTTTTATACTTTTCTTCCCACTGAAGTGTCTTATATTTATTAGGGTGATTTTACTTAGGTAAATTCTGGCTAAACGAATCTATCTAAGTTTATGCCTTATATTTAGGTTTTAAATAAGGTCTTTTCTCTAATGTCTAGGCGAATTAAACCCTTTTAATTTTCTAGCGACATTGCATGCTAATAAGACTGTGGTTAATTCAACTCAGGTACTGGATTACCGGTAGAGTTCCCTTATAACCAAAGCCTTATATCCTACTTAATTTATTTTAACTCTATTAAAACACTAAGTAGGACATTTTTCTAATCCTATTAGAAAATAGTGATCTTAGGTCTAATTTAATTTTAAACGTTTTACAAATTACATTCATTTTACCTAAGATCCTATGTTAGCATGCAACTATAGGTTGACGGTTTCTATTCATTAACCTTATAACTATTTATAACTTTTAATGAATTAATCCTATAACATGCTTCTAATGGTGATGTGATGTGCAATTTGCTAACCGCAAGTGTACGAGTCAAGTAATAATATAGTGTTTTCGTGTAAAACGAGTGTCGTCCTCTGGATTGGTTTTCTAGCAAATTAAGTATTGTGAATACTTTTGTTCAATTTTATTTAGGGAGCAAAACTCAATGATAAAGATAAATCTAAAGCTAAGACAAAAAGCATAAAATAAAAGTGGAGACTCAAATGGAAAGATTCTTAGGGAATTGATTTCATTGATTAAGAATGAGGATTGATTAATAGGAATGAATTGACCGTGCAATTATTCTACAAGCCAAGGAAGCTTTTATCACGATTACCTCTCCCGAGTATAATTGATTCTCATGCATATAAACTAACTTGATATCCCTATCTAAGTTCATTAACATGCAAGGCATTATTCGGTTCGGTCCTTGTTATGCTTCTAAAAATATTCCAAATCCCGTCACAAACTTAGAATTTCTACTTTAGTCATGCAATTAAATAAAGTAAGTCTTAGGCCAAATCCTCTCTCCCGAGTTAGATTCAACACTTAAATCATTCAATTAGTGATCAAGTAATTGAAAGCATTAAACACAAAATTGCATGCATAGAATAAAAGCACATTCATACCAAAAATTAATCCAACAAACTTAAACAACTACATCAATCCCTAAGACAAACAACTAACAATTCATAGTCTTTAAACTACAAACACTAATTGAAAGAAAAGCCATAAAAACTACAAAAGGTAAGGGAAAGAGAAAGGAAAACTCGAATCCGTCGAAACCGGCACGTCCCCGTCACGATCTCCACGTCTTCTCGCTTGATTCCCGCTCCTTGGCCTTGCTTTAGCTCCCACCAAAGGTCTCTAGTCGAAATTAGGGCTAAAATCTAACCAATTGGGCTCCAAAAATCCGTAGCTGAAAAGAGGAATTTATAGAAAATCTGGCGACAGCGTCGAGACGCTATGGACAGCGTCGCGACGCTGTCGCGATACTGCGTTTTTGGAAATTTTGTCGATAGTGTCGCGACGCTATGATTTTTTGTTTTCTTTTCTTTTTTTTTTCTTTTTTTTTTTTTAAGATTGGAAGCTCCATTTGACTCCAATTGCTGAATTAAGCTTCAAGCACATACTTCCTACAAATAAAACATAAAAATGCATAAATTTTGGCAAATAATTGTAAAATACTAGCTTAATTAATCAGAGAAAAATAGCTAGCTATGCTCGCTATCAAATACCCCCAAACTTAAGCTTTTGCTAGTCCTCGAGCAAACTAAAAATCAAACATACAGTGGAAGAATGGATGCAATAATCATAACTCAATCCTCAAGGCTCAAAAGTCAATAGTCAAGCAAGCAAGAGACATGCACATAAGGACCAATGAGGGAGACAAATTAAAATTTTTCAAAAATTAACTTGCACAAGCGAGATCTAACTCAACAAGATCAGACTCTACTAGCTCGGGATTGGATTATTAAACTCTCAGCTCATCTTCCCTCTACACTGACACTAAGGCTTCACTAATGAGTTAATGGAACAAATTAGATTGTTTTCCTCCAAACTTAGTTGCTTATAATTAACAATTAAATTAAGCATGTATATGTGGCACTAGCTTTCACACACCCATTGCAGGGACCCTTAACCTGAGTTTTCTCTGGTTGGCCTAACTGATCACAACAGGGGTAGCTCTTTTTGCCTAAACTTTATTAATCATTGCATTGCGCGCATAAGTCATGACTTTTTTTTTTCTCTTTCAAATTGTAACAACAAGAATGATTTTTCTTTATGAGCATGATAAGCATATATTCTTTTCTTTCCCCCTAAGCATGATCAAACATGCTAATTTGCAAAAAAAATTAACTCTTTAGCTCTTCCCTACACCTATCGAGGTGACAACAAGCATATGAACCTAATAATTCACTCCTAAGCATTCAAATCCAAATCTAGTCAAGACAAATACTCTACTCATGCAAGCCATCTCCTAGAAAAAGTTTAAAAAGTCTCCCTTTTTGGGCACTCATGCTTACAACTCATCGAAAGCTTGAAAATTGATAAGAAAGCCTATCCTAGGACATCATAGTCATGCAAAAATATCATCCAGAAAACAACCATATGCTCAATTCAAAGAAAGCTCAAAACTATAGCCCGAACTCAGATGCTCAAGGGCTCCACAAACATGATAATCCACCCCCAAACTTAAAACATGCATTGTCCTCAATGTATAAGTCAATAAAGCATACATAAGCATGAGAACAAGGAAAAAAAAATGGAAGGGGTGAACAATATTGCCCTGGAATGATGATCTTTTCATGAATGCTTGGCAAAGGCAAGAACACGGGAACTCCTACAAAACAAAAACAACAAAAAGATCAAACACATAAAAGAGAAAAAACAGACTAACTTGGGTTTCCTCCCATAAGCGCTTGTTTAACGTCTTTAGCTCGACGTGCTCGTGCAGTCTGTCAAGGCACATAAAAATTCTCGTATTTCTTTGGACCCTTCTTTCTTGAATCAATATAACCAACGATCGCTAGTAAGCTTACTAGTTTCTCATGGGCCCCTGAAACAGAATTATTTTTGGTATTTTTTAATAAAAGAAGCATAAAAGGAGAAATATCAAAATAAAGAGACCCTGGCCAGCCGGTATGGATAGCTCTCTCTAGTTTCAGGGATGATTTAGAGAGTGTGTGGCAATTATCCACACTACGATCATTGTGTATTGGTGAACGCCAGTGACTGAGCTAGGGATAGCCAGTTGCCTAGTGCTTGATCGGTCGCTCTTCATTGGGTTTGAAACATATCCCAAAAGATCCGGAGTTCCGGGAGGAATCCGCTAATAATACTGCGAGAAATGCATGATCAATAATATTGCTAGAGCATATCTTAGAACAATCACTAAAGCCTAACCAGCGCCTGTCTTTAATCTGTCTATCTATTTGTTTACTCGTTGTTCTGTCATTTATTTTGCTTCAGCATAATTCCGATAAAACCCAATCATTTTATTATTCTTGAAACCAGTAAAAAGTTACACAAAAATAGGTAGAGTGGAAACTCATTCAGACCTTGGATTGATAATATTACTTGCTGCAGACTGTGTATACTTGCACAGGAATTCTAGAGTATTTTATACTATATTTTTACTCACTCTAGGAACCCGACAATAATACAAAGCGGGTCGTATCCATAGTGTCACCAAGATAAGGTACCCAACCTTATCCCTATACTATATGCCCTTTAGGTTATATCTTGAACATTGATCCCCGTATGTCCCTACATACTAGTTCAAGCCTCATAATAATAGCCTAGGATGTTTAGTTTATTGGATTAGGGTTAATTAGACAAGATTACTCAATACAAACACAGATAAATGAATAATACATCATTTTATTAATGTTCGGTCAAAAGTTACATTTACTATCTACGAGTTTTGGGGCATAAAACCCAACAGTTTCCCCTCACCTTCGACACGATTTTCCCCTTCTCACGATGGCAAATGAGTTCTTCATCTCCAGCACGGCGTGAGTTTCTTTTGTTCGTGGGTTTGTGGGTTGAAAGTGTAGATCTGTGGCGCGATTTCCCCCACCTTCGAGTTCGGTTGTGTTTGTGGGTTTATTTCGTGAGACTATTCATGCTTAGATCCGAGGTCGTGATGGTCGTGGGTTCGTGGGTTTCTTCCATCCGATTTTTAGATTTTGAAACCATTAAAAAGTTACACAAAAATAGGTAGAGTGAAAACTCATTCAGACCTTGGATTGATAATATTACTTGCTGCAGACTGTGTATACTTGCACAGGAATTCTAGAGTATTTTATACTATATTTTTACTCACTCTAGGAACCCAACAAGTTTTTGGCGCCGTTGCCGGGCAGCTTGAATAAGTTTTTATCTGATCTGTTTTTTGTATGTGTTTTAGTGGTTTGGTGCTAGAACTTTTTGATTGTTTCTTTTGTTTTTGCAGGTGTGATTTTGGTGCATGAGCGATCCGTCTGGGGTACGGTTTGAGCTTGACCCAGAAATTGAAAGAACATTTAGGAACAGAAGGAGGGAGCAGCGCAGAAACCAGATGGAGAACGTGCCGCAACTCCCGCAGGTTCCTGAAGGTCCAGCAGCAGCAAACCCCCAGAAGAATCCGTTGCTGCAGCAAAACCCACTGTTTGAGCAAAATGAGCAGCGAAATAATCAGGCTGAGAATCCTATCTTGATAGCGAACGATAGGACCAGAGCCATTCGAGCGTATGCTGTCCCGATGTTTAATGAGTTGAAGCCAGGGATTGCACGTCCCCAAATCCAAGCGGAAAATTTTGAAATGAAACCGGTAATGTTTCAGATGTTGCAAACCGTGGGGCAATTCCATGGTTTGTCATCTGAAGACCCACATTTACATCTTAGGTCTTTTCTAGGAGTTAGTGATTCTTTTGTAATTCAAGGAGTGCCTAGAGATGCTCTTAGATTAACTTTGTTCTCGTATTCTCTTAGAGATGGAGCAAAATCATGGTTAAACTCTTTTGCTCCAGGATCAATTAGGACATGGGATGAGTTAGCTGGAAAAATTTTTGAGTAAATATTTCCCACCTAATAGAAATGCTAAATTAAGGAGTGAAATAGTAGGGTTTAGGCAACTTGAAGATGAGACTTTTAGTGAGGCTTGGGAGAGGTTTAAGGAGCTTTTGTGAAAGTGTCCCCACCATGGGTTACCTCATTGTATTCAAATGGAAACATTTTACAATGGTTTGAATGGAGTAACCCAAGGTATGGTCGATGCTTCGGCTGGAGGGGCCCTTTTGGCAAAGACTTTTGATGAAGCCTATGAAATTTTAGAAAGAATATCTATTAATAGTTGTCAGTGGTCGGATGTTAGAGGCACAAATAAAAAGGTTAAGAGTGGGTTAGAGGTTGATGGTGTGTCCACCATTAGGGCCGATCTTGCTATGATTGCTAACGCTCTTAAGAATGTGACAGTGATTAGTCATCAGCAGCCACCAGCTATGGAGCCTGCAGCAGTGGTGAACCAAGTCACGGACAAAGCATGTGTCTATTGCGGTGAAGATCACAACTACGAGTTTTGCCCCAGCAATCCAGCTTCTGTGTTTTTTGTAGGTAATCAGAGGAACAACCCTTATTCTAACTTCTATAATCCAGGTTGGCGCAACCACCCCAACTTCTCATGGGGAGGTCAAGGAAATAACGTACAAGCGCAACAAAAGGTGAACCAGTCGGGATTTACTAAAGCGCAGGTAATGCCCCAGCAAAATAAGCCGACTTTGCCCTAGCAAAATTAGGGAAATTCTCTCGAGGCAATGATGAAAGAATTTATGGCTCGCACAGACGCCGCAATTCAAAGTAATCAAGCTTCGATGAGGGCCCTGGAATTGCAAGTGGGTCAGCTAGCTAATGAGCTAAAGGCGATGCCTCAAGGGAAACTTCCTTCGGATACTGAACACCCTCGAAGGGAAGGTAAGGAGCAGGTAAAGGCAGTAACTCTTAGGAGTGGTAAGCCATTAGAAGAGTCTAGAAAGACCCAGGATTTAAATAGTAATAGTGATAATATTGTTGTTATTGAAAAAGAGTTGGAGTCTGGTCAGGGTGCTGGAGGCAGCAAAGAAAATGTTGGAGCATTTGGTTCTGTGCCAGATGTAGAACCACCATATGTGCCGCCCCCACCTTATGTACCACCTCTACCTTTTCCACAAAGGCAAAAGCCTAAGAATCAGGATGGTCAATTTAAAAAGTTTTTAGAGATTCTTAAGCAATTGCATATAAATATCCCTTTAGTAGAAGCTATAGAGCAAATGCCTAATTATGCTAAATTTCTTAAGGATATTTTGACTAAAAATAAAAGGTTAGGTGAGTTTGAAACTGTATCTCTTACTGAGGAGTGTAGTGCTATTCTTAAGAATGGGCTACCCCCCAAGGCTAAGGATCCAGGGTCATTTACCATACCTGTGTCTATAGGTGGAAAGGAATTAGGTAGAGCACTCTGTGATTTAGGTGCAAGCATTAACCTTATGCCTCTTTCGGTCTATCAGAAGTTAGGTATTGGTGAAGCTAGACCTACCACAGTTATGCTCCAACTAGCTGATAGGTCTATCACATATCCAGAGGGTAAAATTGAGGATGTCTTAGTAAAAGTTGATAAGTTCATATTTCCTGTTGATTTTATTATTTTAGACTATGAGGCTGATAAAGATGTCCCAATTATTTTAGGTCGTCCATTTTTGGCTACTGGTAGGGCGTTAATAGATGTTCAAAAAGGAGAATTAACAATGAGAGTTTGTAATGAGGAAGTGGAATTTAATGTGTTTAAAGCCATGAAATATCCAGATGAAATGGAGGATTGCTCCTTCATCAGGATTCTGGAGAGCACAGTTATTGAGACAGCAATACAGGATTCGGTTGATAAGCATTCAGAAAAGTATGGAGAGGTTAGTATAGAAGATTTTGAGTTTTGTTCTTTAGATAGAAAAAATGAAAAAGAATTGTTTAGATGTGAGGATGTTTTTGAGTCTTTAGATTTAGATCAAAGAAAGGCTCCCCCAATTAAGTCATCCCTAATTGAGGCACCCACTTTAGATTTGAAACCTTTACCGGATCATCTAAAGTATGTGTATCTTGGGGAAAGTGAGACGTTGCCCATTATTGTTGCATCAGATTTAATGTCGGAGCATGAGGAGGCCTTAATAAAATTGCTGCAGCAATACCGCAAAGCTATAGGTTGGACATTGGCTGATATTCAAGGGATTAGCCCATCTTTTTGTATGCACAAAATCACTCTAGAGGAGGGATCCTTTAGGAGTATTGAGCAACAAAGAAGGCTTAACCCTGCAATGAAAGAGGTTGTTAAAAAGGAGGTAATTAAATGGTTGGATGCTGGGATCATTTATCCAATTGCCGATAGCAATTGGGTAAGCCCTGTCCAATGTGTTCCTAAGAAAGGAGGTGTCACTGTGGTGAGCAATAAAGATAATGAGTTGATCCCCACAAGGACAGTAACTGGCTGGAGGGTTTGTATGGATTACAGAAGGCTTAATAAAGCCACCCGAAAGGATCATTTCCCTCTACCATTTATCGACCAGATGATGGATCGATTGGCTGGTCAGGCCTATTACTGTTTCTTGGATGGTTATTCTGGGTATAACCAGATTACTATTGCTCCTGAGGATCAGGAGAAAACCACTTTCACCTGCCCTTATGGGACATTCGCTTTTAGGAGAATGCCTTTTGGCCTTTGCAATGCTCCAGCAACATTTCAGCGGTGTATGTTAGCAATTTTTTCTGATATGATTGAGTCCATTGTTGAAGTCTTTATGGACGATTTTTCAGTGTTTGGAGGGCCTTTTCAGAGTTGTTTAGATAATTTAGGAAAGGTATTAAAAAGATGTGAGGATACCCATCTAGTACTTAATTGGGAGAAGTGCCACTTCATGGTGAAGGAGGGCATAGTGTTAGGTCATAGGATTTCTAAAAATGGTCTAGAAGTTGATAGAGCAAAAGTTGAGGTTATCGAAAGACTAGAGCCACCGAATTTAGTGAAGGGAATTCGGAGTTTTTTAGGACGTGCTGGATTTTATAGGAGGTTCATAAAGGATTTTTCCAAAATCAGTAAACCTCTTTGTAACTTATTGTGCACTGATCATGTTTTTGACTTTAATGCGGATTGTAGGAAGGCTTTTGAAACATTAAAGCTGCTTTAATCTCAGCACCCATTCTCTGCGTGCCTAATTGGAATTTGCCATTCGAGGTAATGTGTGATGCGAGTGATGCTGCGGTAGGAGCGATGCTGGGGCAAAAGTAGGGCAAATTTATTCATCCTATATATTATGCAAGCAAAGTTTTAAATGAAGCACATGTCAACTACACAACTACTGAAAAGGAGTTGTTAGCTGTTGTGTTTGCTTTTGAGAAATTTCGGCCATATTTGGTTGGATCTAAAGTCACGGTGTTCACGGATCATACAGCAATAAGGTATTTAATGTCTAAGAAGGATGCAAAGCCGAGACTAATTCGTTGGATTTTATTACTGCAGGAATTTGACTTGGAGATAAAGGACAAGAAGGGATCATAGAATGTCGTTGCAGATCATTTATCTCGTCTTGATCCATCATCATTTTTGCTGGAGCAATCTGCCATTTCCGATTCTTTTCCAGATGAGCAGCTTTTTGCTGTTCAGGTAAAGGTAGTCAGGGATGTTCCTTGGTATGCTGATATTGCCAACTTTTTAGTAAAGGGAGTCACCCCTATTGATATGGATTGGAGGCAGAAGAAAAAGTTTAAGCATGATGCGAAATTTTTCTTTTGGGATGAGCCGTTTATGTATAAGCAATGCTCTGACGGTATTATTCGTAGGTGTGTTTCAGGTGCTGAAGCAAAGGAAATCCTGGAGCAACGTCACTCATTGCCGTATGGAGGTCATTTCAGCGGTCAAAGGACAACTATGAGGATTTTACATTGTGGATTCTTCTGGCCTACGTTATTTAAGGATGCCCACTGGTTCTACAAGCAATGTGACGCTTGTCAAAGGAGAGGAAACTTGGGTCCTAGAGATGAAATGCCTCTTACTTACATTTTAGAAGTCGAATTATTTGATGTATGGGGTATTGATTTTATGGGACCATTTCCCCCTTCTAATGGCAATGTTTTTATCTTATTGGCAGTTGATTATGTGTCCAAGTGGGTGGAGGCCATCGCATGCCATCAGAGTGATGCCAAGACAGTAGCAAGGTTTCTTCAATCGCACATCTTTGCGCGGTTTGGGACACCTAGGGCTCTAGTGAGTGTGAGGGTACACATTTTGTTAATAATATCTTAACTAAGCTTTTAGCTAAGTATGAGATTAAGCATAGGATAGCTATCCCTTATCACCCACAAGCAAATGGTCAAGCTGAAATTAGTAATAGGGAAATTAAAGCTATTTTAGAGAAAGTAGTCCATCCATCTAGAAAGGATTGGTCCTTTAGGTTAGATGAGGCTCTTTGGGCTTATAGGACAGCTTATAAGACTCCTATAGGTATGTCTCCCTATAGGTTAGTATATGGGAAAACTTGTCATTTACCATTAGAGCTTGAGCATAAAACATTTTGGGCTTTGAAAAAGTTAAATTTTGATCTGAGTCGTGCAGAAGCAATCAGAATGCTGCAGCTTAATGAGTTAGAAGAATTTTGTCAATTTTCTTACGAAAATGCGAAAATGTATAAGGAAAAGACTAAGCTGTGGCATGACAAAAAAATTATATCTAAGGAGTTTGTCAAGGGTCAGAAAGTTTTGTTTTATAATTCTAGATTAAAATTATTTCCTGGAAAATTAAAATCTAAATGGTCAGGACCGTTTATTGTGATTGAGGTTTTCTCCAATGGAGCAATTACTTTGCAGGATGAAAAAGATGGGAGAGTATTCAAGGTGAATGGACAGCATGTGAAGCATTATTGGGGTGAGGAGTTTCAGTCGAAATATCCTTCCCTAAGGTTGGTCGATGTTTGAGAGAGCAGGACTTTTGCGGGAGCATTTCACAGAGTAAAATTTTGAGCTCCCGAAGTTTGAATTGATTTTATTTTTCGTTAATTTGATTTCGGTTAGGATAGATGTAATTTTGAATGATGTATTAGATTTTATCTTTTAAGTATTTTTATATTTTTGGTAGGTTAGATTTGATCTATTTTTTTTATTTGATTTGATTTTCGGGTTCTTTATTTAAATTATCTTGCAATTATCTTTTAGTTAGTTAGATTTTATTTTATCTAGATTTTATTTTCGGTTATTTGAATTCTAGTTTTAATTAATAGAGATTTTCTCTAAGTTATTCAGCTTCTTTTGAGAATAACAGGTTAAATTTGCTTTGATTGGTTTAATTTGAAAGGATTTGATTTGTCTATTTTAAAATTCAAATTCCGTATCTAAGATTCTTCAGGTTGGGCAGATTGTTGCGGCAAAGATATTGCTGGAGCAAAATATGCCAAGTTAGAAGGGTTTCCGTTGGAATTTATTATTGTTACCGTTGGGTTTGACTTTGAATTCTTGCAGGTAAATGTGCGTGCATCGTCTGATGAGGCCACGTGGCGCAGAGTAATTATCCAACGGCTTCAATGATGACAGAGCATTAATTGTTACCAAGGCCGTTTGGAATTCGCAATTTTACCATTGGTAACTTTTGAATTTCAGGGTTGCACTTTTAATTGCAACGGTAATATTAGTTATGACAGGGCAAATCTTTTCGGTTAGGATTCTTCTTTGTTGCAGCCCTATTTATGCATAAACGCTGGTAAGCTTCTACACTTCATCTTCTTGATCAAATCTTCGTGCAAGTGTTATTCTTTCTTTCTCTGCATTCTTTGTCAAAACCCTTTTACACCTTCAATGGCTAAAACAAGAGCTCGAAAAGAGAGGGAGAGTGAAGAGGAGGAGGTGCCGGTCACACCGGAAGTTCAAAAAGTAAAAACTAAGAAAAAGAGAACGCCCGAGGAGAAGGAGGCTAAGCGAAGAAGACGGCAACAGAGTGTTGCAAAACAAGAGAGAGTGAGAGAGGAGGAGGTTGTTGCAGAAGAAGAAAAAGACCCACAAGAATCTGGCAAAAAAAATCAAGAAGAGGATGGACAGGAAGTGGCAACTATAGAAGAGGCTCGAGAGGAAATTCAGAGTGAGACTATGCAGGCGGAGGCTGTAGAGGAAGAAGACAGAGAGCCAGTTCAGGAGGCTCGTGTGGAGGTTATCATACCTGAACCTCCGAAACGACGCCGCATTAAGCGGAAGGCTGGGCGCATTCCAGTGATCAGGACTGATACCCCATCGCCTCCATCATCAGATTCCGAGAGAGAGAAGGCCGAGCAAGAGGAACGAGAGAAAAAAGAGGCTGAGGAAAGACGGCGAGAAGAAGCAGAGAAAAAGGCGGAGGAGGAACAGTTGCTGAAGCGGAGAGAAGAAAAGGGCAAAAAGATTGTTGAAGCATCAGAGGAGCACGATGAAATAGCAGAGCGACAGGTGCCATTTGATCGCTTCGTCAACAATTTTGCCGGAGCAAAATATGCTGAGCTTCTGAAAAAGGATTTCTTGTTCGAGCGCGGTTTCAGTGGTGATCTTCCAAAGTTTCTGAGGACCGGTATTGCAGACCACGGTTGGGAGCTGTTTTGTGCGAAGCCGGAATCTGTAAATGCACAGGTGGTGCGTGAATTTTATGCTAACATTGTCAAGGAGGATGGTTTCCAGGTAATTGGCCGAGGAGTCGAGGTGGATTGGAGTCCAAGTGCTATCAATGCACTGTACAACCTTCAGAATTTCCCCCATGTATAATGAGATGGCTGTGGCGCCATCTGATGAGCAACTAAGTGAGGCTGTAAGGGAGGTAGGAATTGAAGGGGCACAGTGGCAGTTATCCAAGACTCAGAAGAGGACATTCCAGTCGGCTTATTTGAAAAGGGAAGCGAACACATGGATGGGATTTATTAGACAGAAGATGCTTCCAACAACACATGACTCGACAATCTTCAGGGAACGGGTTCTCCTAGCTTTTGCCATCTTACGGTCTCTCAGTATTAATGTAGGGAGGATCATTGCGAATGAGATTTCTGGATGTTGGAAAAAGAAGGTGGGGAAACTATTCTTTCCGAACACAATCACGATGCTGTGCAGAAGAGCAGGAGTTCCGGTGGATGAGGGAGATTTGATCCTGTTTGATAAGGGGATAATAGACACACCCAATTTGGCACGGCTCCAACGCATGCAGGAGGTGCGTCAAGGTGGGCTTATACATGGCATCAACTCGATTCTAGAACAACTGGCACTTTCGGCCAGTAGGCAGGAGTTTGCTGAAAGGCAAACTTTAACCTTCTGGAACTATGTTAAGAATCGAGATGCCAGCTTAAGAAGGGCACTGCAAGAGAATTTTTCCAAGCCGTATCCAGCCCTTCCTACATTCCCTGAAGATCTGTTGAACCCCTGGATTCTGCCACCACCTGTTGAAAGAGAAGAAGAAAACGATGATGAAGAGCAGGGTCAGGAAGATTAATGGAGGAAATGATCTTCAGCGAGCTTTATTTTTGTTCTTATCATTTTGTTTGCTCGCGCATATCTGACCCCATGTGATAAATATGTTGGCTTGTTTCTTTTTAATTTTTCTGCTTTAAAAATATATTTCTGCTATGTAATTTCTGTTCTTATGATTTTAAATGAAATTTTTGAATGTTTCTATTCCATGAGCACTGACTAACTCTAACTTAACTATTTTCTTCTGAATTTTTGAAGCTTGGACTGATTACGCTTAATTAGATCAAGGTATTCTGATCTCCAGAAACCTTTTGCTTGAGCATTTCTTCTAGCCTGGACTGTTTCTGCGGCAGAGAAGATTTTGACGGTAGTATTGACTTATATGATCCACTTTAAGCTTAATCTAAGTCCCATGTTTAGTTTACAAATTCAGATAGAAAAATTTAAGTTTGGGGGTATAATTGCTTAATTAATGATTCATTGGGGACAATGAATAATTCAAGTTTGGGGGACTTTTTGCTACTCCAATTATTTTGCTCGAGCATTCCTCTCCTTCAAATTAAAATTTGCTAGGTTATTGAGTAACCGGGGACATTTGTGGCACCCACAGTTTGTCTTCGCGTCAAAAGATGACCTAGGAAATGTGAAAAAATGAGAAATATGAGAAAAATTATTATTTGCGAAAAAAAGATTATTTGTTGAAGATTTTGCTGAAAAAAATTGACAGAGCAAAAGTTTTGAGGGATGAATGATGATCCAGCAGTTTTTTCTGTCTCCCAGAACTTAGGTGAGCTTCATCACAAAATGTCGCCATTCTGAGGGGCAAGAGATGGAATAACTAAGGATTTTTTAGCTTTATAATGAGTATTGAGCCTAGTTGGTGATGAGCTTGAGGCAAGGGTATACTGCACCATAAAGTGGGTCATCCCGTTGATGTGGACTTTTCCTACCGCAAGCGCACGGGTCAAGTAATAATATAGTGAATAGTAAATTCGAATGTCGTCCTCTGGATTGGATTTTTAAGCAAATCAAGTATTGTGAGTAATCTCGCTCAATTTTATTTAGGGATTAAAAAGTGATGAAAAGATGATAATAAAAACCAAATTAATGCAAGTAAAAAGAATGGAAATTCAATTGGGAAAACTACTTAGGGAATTGATTTCGCTGATTTCGTTTAGGATTGATTTTAAAGAATAAGTTATTATGCAAAATGAAATTATGAGCCAAAGACCCTTTAATCACAACTACCTCTCCCGAGTATAATTGATTCTCATGCAAATTAACCAACTTGATATCCCTATCTAAGTTTATTAATATGCAAGGCAATGAGATCTTTTAACCGATTCTAAAGTTAATCTAAAACAGTCAAGAATTAGAAAGTAAACTTTATTCATGCAATCTTGAGTAAGTCTAAATCAAATCCCCTCTCCCGAGGTAGATTCGAAACTTAAATCATCCAACTAATGGCCAATTAATTGAAAGCATTAAATCAAGATTACAAACACAATAACATTGCACAACTTAAACCATAAATCAATCCATAAACTTAATCAACTACATCAATCCCTAAGCTACAAGTTTAGCTACTCATGAATGTAAAAACAAGCTCAACTAAACATGTGAAAGCCATAAATCTAACTAAAGGAAGAAAAGGGAAAAGAAAACTCAATGTAGGCCGAGTCCCGACGTCCCCGTCACGATCCCCGCGAACAATGGGTTGATTTCCAAGTCTCCCCCTTTGTTTTTAGCCTCCAAAATGCTCTATTCTATCCTCTTTACGGCTGTCCAAGGTCCCAAATCGAACTCCCTTCAAACCAAGCCGAAAATAAGCTTTTATTCTGATTTTTCGTCTTAGCGTCGAGACGCTGTCAAGACAGCGTCGCGACGCTGCCTCTTATACGCGCGTTCTGAATAAGGAAAAACGGTAACGTCGGGACGCTTCCTATCATAGCGTCTCGACGCTGTGAGCTTTACGCGCCTAATCTGATATGGAATGTGAGCGTCGAGACGCTCAAGAGCTAGCGTCGAGACGCTAGCCTGCTGTTGACCGAGATTTGACTTTTTTCCACTTTTACTCTTTTCATTCCTTTGCATCTTTTCACGCCCCGAGCACCCGATTAACTCTAATATGGCATTATAGCTCCAATCAACCATTTCCTACAAAATAAACAATAAAGCACAATAAAATGGCCCAAACATCATAAAATACTAGCTAAATTAAATAAGTAAAAGTAGCTAGCTATGCTCGCTATCAAATACCCCCAAACTTAAGCTTTTGCTAGTCCTCGAGCAAACTCTAAATCAGACATACAATGGAAGAATGGATGCAACAATCATAACTCAATCCTCAAGGCTCAAAAGTCAATAACCAAGCAAGCAAGAAACATGCACACAAGGACCAATGAGGGAGACAAATTAAAATTTTTCCAAAATTAACTTGCACAAGCGAGATCTAGCTCAACAAGATCAGACTCTACTAGCTCGGGATTGGATTATTAAACTCTCAGCTCATCTTCCCTCTACACTGGCACTAAGGCTTCACTAATGAGTTAATGCAACAAATTAGTTTGTTTATCTCCATACTTAGGTGCTTATAATTAACAATCAAATTAAGCATGTATATGTGGCACTAGCTTTCACACACCCATTGCAGGGACCCTTAACCTGAGTTTTCTCTGGTTGGCCTAACTGATCACAATAGGGGTAGCTCTTTTTGCCTTAATCTTTATTAAACATTGCAAACTGTGCACAGACCATGGCATAATAATTTTCTTTTCAACAGTAACTACAAGAATGATTTTTCGATATGAGCATAAATAGCAGATATTCTTTTCTTTTCTCCTAAGCAAGATCAAACATGCTAATTTGCAAAAAATTAACTCTTTAGCTCTACCCTACACCTATCGAGGTGACAACAAGCATATGAACTCAATAATTCGCTCCTAAGCATTCAAATCCAAGTCAAGCAAAGACAGATACTCTACTCATGCAAGCCATCTCCTAGAAAAATTTTAAAAAGTCTCCCTTTTTGGGCACTTATGCTTACATCTCATCACAAGCTTGAAAATTGACAAGAAAGCCTATCCTAGGACATCATAATCATGCAAAAGTAGCATCCAGAAAACAACCATATGCATAATTCAAAGAAAGCTCAAAACTATAGCCCGAACTCAGATGCTCAAGGGCTCCACAAACATGCTAATCCACCCCCAAACTTAAAATATGCATTGTCCTCAATGTATACAGAAAATAGGGCATAAACAAGCATGAGAACAATAAAAGAATGACAGGAGTGAATAATACTGGCCTGGAATGATGATGACTTCTTGCTTGAGAGCTTTGAATCTTGAAAGCTTGAAAGAAAAGGAGAAGAAGAAAACAAGACCTACAAAACAAAAACAAACAATAAATCAAAAACAAAAAGAAAACACACTAACTTACTTGGGTTGCCTCCCATAAGCGCTTGTTTAACGTCATTAGCTCGACGTGTCGACCGTGCTTTAAGGAGGCTTTTGTTCTGTGAATCCAACAGAGGTGCTCTTTCTTGCACCTTTCCTGTATCCCATGAAAAGCACTTCATCTTTAGAGTCTTCAACTGCTTTAAAGATTTCTTTTTCGTTCTTGACTCTAATAGTGAGCTCCCTGCGCTCAATATCTATAATCACTCGCCCAGTAGCGAGGAATGGTCGTCCTAATATGACAGGCATTGAAGGATTTTCTATCATGTCCATAACATACAAGTCAATAGGGAGGAAAAATCTACCTACTCTGATTAACACATTCTCTACAATACCAACTGGTCTCACCACAGATTGATCAGCCAATTGGAGCTTTACAGGAGTAGACTTAATCTCACCTATATCTAACTTTTTACACAACGATAGAGGAATGATATTGATGCTAGCACCTAAATCACATAATGCTCTGAAAGAATAAGTACCAAAACTACAAGGAACAGAAAAACTCCCTGGATCTGCTACTTTTTCAGGTACTTTCTGTTGTACTCTGGTGCTGCATGTGGAAGCAAGATAAACAGTGTCAACCTTCTTTTCCTTTCGTTTCTTTGCTAACCACTCCTTCATGAACCTGTTGTATTGGGGCATCTCTAATGCCTCTGCAAAAGGAATATTAATATTCAGATTCATAAAAGCATTCATAAATTTATCAAACTGAACCTGATTGTTCTTTTTCTTCTTTTTCTTTTTCCTTTCCTTGGGAACCATCAGTGTGGGAGAAGGAATATGAAGCTCAAGGTTAGGCTGTTCAGCCTCATCAGATGATGTGTCCTCCTCAGCTTCCCCTGTAGGCGTTTCATAGTCCTCAGATTCAGGTTCCTCTTCAGATTCCTCCTGGTGCACAGTGATTGCCTTACAATATTCCATCTGGGGTTTCTCTTGTTCAGCTGGGGCCTTACCTTTATTCATTGTGCTTACAACATTCACCAACTGTCCCAGTTGATTCTCAATGTTCTTTATAGCTGCACTGTGGCCATTCACTGTTGAGTTGATGGCAATGACTGCCTCCTCTAATTTGGTTGTCCTGTTACTAGACTCTGCAATGAAAGCTCCAACAAGATCTTCTAACTTTTTATTATCTTGAGTTTGAGGGGCAAAACCAGGAGGATTAAGAACATTCTTAGTATTAGCATAAGAGAAAATTTCATGGTTCCTATTGTTAGGGTGATAATGTGTAGGTGTAGAACTATTATTATATCCCCTAGAATTAAAATTTGAAACATACTGAACCTGCTCAATAGTCTCCTCCTGAGGTCTAGATGCTAAAGCAGCAGCTGATTCAATTGGTTGAGCACTCCCTGTACCTGAAAATTTCATAAAAGCATTGGCAAGAGAAGTCATCTGGGCCTGGAGTGCACTTACTTTATCAACCTCAAACACTCCAGCAGCAATCTTTTTAGGTGTAGACCGCTCAGATGGCCACTGATAGCTGTTGGTGGCCATATCCTCTAAACGTGTGTGAGCGTTTTCCACGGTCTTGGACAACAGAGTCCCACCTGCAGCTGCATCAACAATCGTTTTTGTACTAGGAGTTAAACCATTATAAAACAACTGTACCTGAAGCCAATCGGGGTAACCATGCTGAGGACACTTCCTCAGTAGCTCTTTGAATCGCTCCCAAGCTTCGAACAGTTGCTCATCATATTGTTGTTGGAATGTCCCAATCTCGGTCCTCAGCTTGACCGTCTTTGCAGGAGGGAAAAATTTCTTTAAAAAGGCCTGGACCAAAGCATCCCAAGTGGTGATGCTCCCGGGAGTAATAGACTGCAACCAATATCGTGCTTTATCCTGCAGAGAAAAGGGAAATAAACGTAAGCGAATAGCATCCTCAGAGACACCATTAATCTTTACCGTCCCACAAATATCCAAAAATGATTTAAGATGAGAATTTGGATCCTCAGTGGGCGATCCTCTGTATGCACAATCTCGAGCCATCTGAATGAGGCCGGTCTTCAGCTCAAAGTTGTTGGCATTAATCGGAGCATAGACAATCCCCGACTGTTGCCCCTGAAACACAGGCTGAAAATAATCTCTAATAGGCCTAGGCTCCTCAGGTGGATTTTGATCTGCCATTTGAATAATTTCTCTATTTTCCCTTCGAAGCATGAGAATTGTTCTTTCTATCTCGGGATCAAATGGTGCTACTTCTCTACTATTACGCATGCAAAAATCAAAACTACCCTAAAAAGAAAAGAAAAACAATTATGGAAATAAATAAAGAAAAGAAAACAACTAATTTAAGAATGGAAAATATAGTCTAGAAAAGGAAACAAAGTAACCTAATATGGAATGCAAAAATAAATATGGCAAAATGCAAATAAGGAAACTAACCAACAAGGAAAACTAAACTAAAAAAAAATAAAATAAAATAACTAGAGACAAATATGGAGAAGATTACACAACTAAAAGAAAAACTAACCTAGAAAATCAAATATGGAAAGAAAAACAAGCAAGGAAAAAATGCAATCAACTAAAAAATAAGAATACACCCTAAATTAAGATCAAACAATTTTTTCACAATATCAATCTAGCTAAATGTGCCAATCCCCGGCAACGGCGCCAAAAACTTGATGTGGACTTTTCCTACCGCAAGCGCACGGGTCAAGTAATAATATAGTGAATAGTAAATTCGAATGTCGTCCTCTGGATTGGATTTTTAAGCAAATCAAGTATTGTGAATAATCTCGCTCAATTTTATTTAGGGATTAAAAAGTGATGAAAAGATGATAATAAAAACCAAATTAATGCAAGTAAAAAGAATGGAAATTCAATTGGGAAAACTACTTAGGGAATTGATTTCGCCGATTTCGTTTAGGATTGATTTTAAAGAATAAGTTATTATGCACAATGAAATTATGAGCCAAAGACCCTTTAATCACAACTACCTCTCCCGAGTATAATTGATTCTCATGCAAATTAACCAACTTGATATCCCTATCTAAGTTTATTAATATGCAAGGCAATGAGATCTTTTAACCGATTCTAAAGTTAATCTAAAACCGTCAAGAATTAGAAAGTAAACTTTATTCATGCAATCTTGAGTAAGTCTAAATCAAATCCCCTCTCCCGAGGTAGATTCGAAACTTAAATCATCCAACTAATGGCCAATTAATTGAAAGCATTAAATCAAGATTACAAACACAATAACATTGCACAACTTAAACCATAAATCAATCCATAAACTTAATCAACTACATCAATCCCTAAGCTACAAGTTTAGCTACTTATGAATGTAAATACAAGCTCAACTAAACATGTGAAAGCCATAAATCTAACTAAAGGAAGAAAAGGGAAAAGAAAACTCAATGTAGGCCGAGTCCCGACGTCCCCGTCACGATCCCCACGAACAATGGGTTGATTTCCAAGTCTCCCCCTTTGTTTTTAGCCTCCAAAATGCTCTGTTTTGTCCTCTTTACGGCTGTCCAAGGTCCCAAATCGAACTCCCTTCAAACCTAGCCGAAAATAAGCTTTTATTCTGATTTTTCGTCTTAGCGTTGATACGCTGTCAAGACAGCGTCGCGACGCTGCCTCTTATACGCGCGTTCTGAATAAGGAAAAACGGTAACGTCGGGACGCTTCCTATCATAGCGTCTCGACGCTGTGAGCTTTACGCGCCTAATCTGATATGGAATGTGAGCGTCGAGACGCTCAAGAGCTAACGTCTCGACGCTAGCCTGCTGTTGACCGAGATTTGACTTTTTTCCACTTTTACTCTTTTCATTCCTTTGCATCTTTTCACGCCCCGAGCACCCGATTAACTCTAATATGGCATTATAGCTCCAATCAACCATTTCCTACAAAATAAACAATAAAGCACAATAAAATGGCCCAAACATCATAAAAGACTAGCTAAATTAAATAAGTAAAAGTAGCTAGTTATGCTCGCTATCACCCGTGCTTAAGAGCTAATGACTGTAAGGCTGCTTTAAGTCTGATAAATAATGATATAAACCCCTTTGAAAATATATTTTGAAATGTCTGATAATAGAGCTAAGCTGTGGTGAGTTCTTAGAATTAAGTTGAAAAGTGGTGATTATTTGTCCCTGCTGAAGGAATCATTTTGCTGCAGCAGAGCTTGGTTTTGCAGAGTGCTCAGGTAAAGGTTAAAGGTAGTGTTGGATTGTCTGGTTTGATTAAGCTAATTCTTTGTCTAATGTTCTGAAATTCTTGAAGGAAGGTTGGTTAGTATTGCTCGGCACGTGCAATAGTTCAAGTTTGGGGGTATGATAACTGCCCAAAAGGTAGTTATTTAGGCTTCATTTATATAAGGATTTGTGTGTCTTTAATGCTTAATAGGGATGGTTTTAGAGAGATATTACATGATTTAACCCATTTGGAAGAATGGAAGCTTTGGAAATCACTTTATGCAGATTATGCTGCTGAGCGACTGAAGGGAGCAAATTCTATGCTGCAGCAAAACTGAGAGCAGAAACTGCCACATCACAGCTCGTTAGCCAACTTCATGAACCGACTTCTATTGAGATATTTTCGGGATAAAGGATCAAAGAGAGCCTTACACGTGCCCTAGTTGACCTAATTCAAGCCTCCCATCCTTCTATAAAAGGAAGTAGCCGTCAAAGTCAAAAGCATTCCATGTTTTCCCTTGGAAGCCGAATAGTATAGGGAGATTGAAGATCATCAAGAACACCATCAACCGCAAGCTGATTAGGGAGTTTACCTTCTTTATTAACTTGTAGTGATGGACATGCATACTCAGATTGTAATTCGTATTCCTATGCTTATTATGAACTAAGTAGCTTAAGGTGTTGGTTAGGAATAATGTGATTACTGTGCTTCATCTCTAGTAATAAATTGACTATTGCATTTTGGTTAATTGTTGTGCTTATTCTTATTTTATGCCCGCCTGGCCAGCCGGTATGGATAGCTCTCTCTAGTTTCAGGGATGATTTAGAGAGTGTGTGGCAATTATCCACACTACGATCATTGTGTATTGGTGAATGCCAGTGACTGAGCTAGGGATAGCCAGTTGCCTAGTGCTTGATCGGTCGCTCTTCATTGGGTTTGAAACATATCCCGAAAGATCCGGAGTTCCGGGAGGAGTCCGCTAATAATACTGCGAGAAATGCATGATCAATAATATTGCTAGAGCATATCTTAGAACAATCACTAAAGCCTAACCAGCGTCTGTCTTTAATCGGTCTATCTATTTGTTTACTCGTTGTTTTGTCATTTATTTTGCTTCAGCATAATTCCGATAAAACCCAATCATTTTATTATTCTTGAAACCAGTAAAAAGTTACACAAAAATAGGTAGAGTGGAAACTCATTCAGACCTTGGATTGATAATATTACTTGCTGCAGACTGTGTATACTTGCACAGGAATTCTAGAGTATTTTATACTATATTTTTACTCACTCTAGGAACCCAACAATAATACAAAGCGGGTCGTATCCATAGTGTCACCAAGATAAGGTACCCAACCTTATCCCTATACTATATGCCCTTTAGGTTGTATCTTGAACATTGATCCCCGTATGTCCCTACATACTAGTTCAAGCCTCATAATAATAGCCTAGGATGTTTAGTTTATTGGATTAGGGTTAATTAGACAAGATTACTCAATACAAACACAGATAAATGAATAATACATCATTTTATTAATGTTCGGTCAAAAGTTACATTTACTATCTACGAGTTTTGGGGCATAAAACCCAACAGTTTCCCCTCACCTTCGACACGATTTTCCCCTTCTCACGATGGCAAATGAGTTCTTCATCTCCAGCACGGCATGAGTTTCTTTTGTTCGTGGGTTTGTGGGTTGAAAGTGTAGATCTGTGGCGCGATTTCCCCCACCTTCGAGTTTGGTTGTGTTTGTGGGTTTATTTCGTGAGACTATTCATGCTTAGATCCGAGGTCGTGATTGTCGTGGGTTCGTGGGTTTCTTCCATCCGATTTTTAGATTTGTCTACTGTGGGTTTTTATTGTGGTATTTGTTTGCTTCTTTTCATTATTCCCTTGCCTTTTATCGTCTTTGGAAAAGAATGTGGAGGAAGAGGCTTGAGAATATTGACCATTCTTTCTCTTTTATTTTTTATTTTATTTTATTTTATTTTATTTTTTGTGTTTCATTAGCTCAATCTTCCGTTGTTGGGTTGTAGATTTTTCATTTTTTTCATTTTTATCTTCGTTGCTTTGCAGTTCAGGAGTTATGTGAGATGAAGTTTTTTTGTTGATGTATTTGGATTTGGATGGTATTTTTTGAAATAGAGGGAGATTGGGTTTCGCTAATTGTTGCCCTAGATAAAGTATTAACAACCAAGAGAAACAAGAAAATTCAAGTGGGATTCAAAGTATAGATTTGTTTATCTATTGGGTCATGCAAATTGGAAGTTGTTCATGAAGATCCTTTTTTGGTTTGCTCTTGAGAAAGTATGTGCCATGTTAGGTACGATTTGTTTGTTCACCTCATGGTTTCCAATTAGTCTTCAATTTTCAGTTTATCCTTATTTCTCGTCTTATTTGACCATTCAAGATCTTGATTATGATGCTTCATTAAATGGATTTTACTGGTTATCACTGTCTTTGGAACCTTTTAATGATATTAGTATTATAATGACAATATTCTACAATCAATTCATGTATTGGTTACTTTTAGTTTAAGCATGTACGAAAATGCCTTTGCAAGTCCAATTGGCTTACATTAACTCTGAGTAGTGGATTGAGTGCCATTGAGCCAAGTGAAGTTCTAGATTTCCTGGTTTTAAGATTTTACTTGTTAGTATTATGGAGTTTCTGAAACTTATCCATCGTATATGGGAAATGCAATGCATTTATTGTTTCGTCAAGTAGTCTGATTCATGGCTTAAAAAGGAACAACTTGCCAGCATATGTTTGAAATAAATTTGTTGGAGTAGTCTGGTTGGTTCATGGCAGAATGGGCTGATTTCATTATGGCAGAATGGGCTGAATGGAATCCTTGGTTTGGTAAGACAATTCAAACCATTGGCTTCCTTGCAACCAAATGACAATTAAAAGGTAATATTTATAAGACACTCATCTTAAAACTCTAACTTGTTTTAAAGTGTTGGATTAGATTAAGTGTTAAGAGTGTTATGCTTATCGACAGAGAAATGACATTAGATAGATTTGAAGGCATGAAACTTGTTCTAATATCGTATTGAATTCTATTGAGATAAAAAATTTAACTAATGGGTTACAATCCAGCTATTGCCTGTCACTTTAAGTCACGTTATTCAGAAATATCATTTAATTTCACGTCGTTGCTTTTAAAAATTCTCTGTAATTTCTTACAAATCTTCATTTTTCTTCTCTAAAGAAAAATTACTTTGATCTATAAAGCTAAATTGTTTCTGTTTTACATGTAATGCATGACTTTAGGAAACTTGCACATTCAGAATGAGATCATGACTGCCTTATGACCTATCAAGGACAATGAAGAGGTTGTTAAAGTTTATGGAATTCACCTCGGAACTGAGATGTGCAAGAAGATTTTAGCTCATGGAATCAAGACTCTACATCTTTATACATTAAATATGGAGAAATCAACATTGGCTATACTAATGGTATATTCCAATAAATTCACATTCTAGTTATCCAAATTAGTATTTGTATGGATCAATTTTTCTGTGAATGCTCTATTACTAGGGAAACTAAAGCTTTTGTTAATGTATTCTCATATTTGAGGGAGAGTTGCTTTATTGAATTTAACTTCATTTCCTTTCCTTTCTCTCATTCTTGCACTACAAAATTCAAGAGGCTAGAAGAATGGGCACTACTACAAATTTTTTCCCACCAGATCATGGATTTTGAATCTGGAGAGTTTCTTAATGTGAAGGTAATTTCATCAAGCTCAAATCTTGCATTTATTAGTTTTGGTTGGTTTGAAGTTTCCTTTGTATTATTTGGTTTATATGTCATTCAACGAAAGAATACATTCCTTGTAAATTGAATCTTTCTTAGAATAATACACTCATTCATTTTTCTCCATGAAATCTTGGTTTTTTTTTTGTTTTTTTTTTTTAACTCTGTTGAAAGTTACAACATAGAGGGCCAAGGCATTTATCATTTGGGAGATGATAGGTAAATGTTTCATTATTCTTACCTAGCATTTTGTTGAAAGCTTTTCATATATATGGCAGGTTTTCTGGATTTTCTATCATGTTATTGCACACAATCTGTTAGGTTAATGAATCGTGTTGTTTACTGCGTAATCGATATCTAAACTAGAGAATGAGTCTGACCTGTTGCTTTTGAATATTCATCTGCTGATCATTTTCAGATTCATGTTCGTGAAATTGTTGTGAGTAACCGGTTGCTCTGAATCTGTAGTAAGAGATTTAGCATTAAAGGACATGTTTATCCAGTTATTTTGCCCGTGGAGAGTTAACAGAAAGGTAAGCGAAGTCTACATTCTTTTTTTTTTTAATCTCTGGATTTGATTTTGTTTGTGTTCTTCTATTTTGTTTGATTTTTCTTACTCTTGGATTGAGACCCAAGATGTTCTAATTGAATTCTCCAATGAGTATATTATTAGGAGAATATTAGTTTAATTGTTAATATGTATTATTATGCTTTATCATTGTTTATTCTTTGGTTATTTTTGGGTTATGTACCCTTGGGCCTATATATACAGTGTACAGTATTCATCAATGATATGACAAAATATTCTTTACCTCAATTCTGTTAGAGGAAAGTATCATGGTATCAGAGCAGGTGGCATAATTTTCTTGCCTTCCTCGTGTTTTCTCTCTTCTTCATGCTCGCGCTTCAGAAAATTTTCTTCGTATTCCCTTTTTTTTCGATAATGGCGTCTGAAATCCAGAAGGACCTTACATCACCAATTTTTCTTTTATCAAATATCTGCAGTCTCGTCTCCTCTCCTCTCCTTTTTTGGCTTAACAACGAAAATTTCCCATACTTTTAGTGCAGTAGTGTCTTTCGGTAGTTAGTTGAAAAATGATTTAAGACTTCGTTTCGATTTGGAGTACTTGATCATCATCAATAATTTGAACTGCAACTTTTCCATTAAATTCTATAATGTCGAGGTCATTGGTAGAGTTTTCAAGTCAATTCATGTTCCAGTCTCATTTTGCCATATGAGTAAGCATTCTTATGTTTGTAGGATGTCAAAGACTTTTTTTGCTTTCTTTTGTCATATATATTTTTTGTTACATGCCTTTGTATGATAAACATAGACATGGCAGATGATAAATTTTTATCCCCTTTTCATGTGTAATTATGCGTATTGGCAGATCCTCTTGGGCATCACGAATCCTGAACTGGAAATTTTGGATACATTTGAAGATGTTGAATATTAAAGAAGCACCATTGAAGTTGTTCTGTGTAGTGGATGTAATGAATATTCTCTTTAATGTGTTGTTAGTGTTTTAATGTCCATGGTTGTCGTCGAGCGTCACAAGCCACTCTTCGATGTGAAACTCTTCAGGTTGTGTCCGATTTGGCAATTGAGGAATACTTCGTCTTCTTCGTCGTCGACTCATAACCTTTACCATAGTGGTCATGACCTTAGTGAAAGAAACTCAACGACGTCGAATAATATCAAATTTCCATCGTCTTCCAAGACAGTGTCCTCTATGGCGAAGTCATTGTTGCCTCCTCGGCGTCGCCTTTGAGGTTGAAATATTTTAGAGTTATGTACTTAGTTTTTAGCAAGTTTTTCTTTGTAAATTGGATGGATGGAAAGTTTTATGTATTATATACACTATTATATTTTATTAATTAAGTACATGTTCGTTGAGTTAGTTGTGTAAAAATACTTTCAGGACTTTATTTTGTGCATAGGTTGATCAATGGCGAAATATTATTGGTTAGCCACGTGTGCAACCAACATTTTTTTTATTTACTACTGAAACTTTTAATGTCGGACACTTTTAATGCCGCACATTTAATGTCACAACTTTTAATGTCGGGCAATGACCGACATTAAAAGTCGGACACTGAGTGGTTGACCGACATTAAAAGGGTCCTTTTAATGTCGGGCAATGACTGACATTAAAAGGGTACTTTTAATGTCGGACAAAGCTTTTAATGTCGGTCAATGCCCGACATTAAGACTTTTAATGTCAGTGTTTTTAATGTCAGTCATTAACCGACATTAAAGACTTTTAATGTCGGGCAAAGCCAAATTCGTTGTAGTGTTTTCGGGTGGTACTTGAGGACGTCTGGCGTTTGGCGAGGATTCTGTCTTGGTTGGCTATGGGAATGCAGCTGCAAATCAAATCATATTTCTTTCTTCGAGGACTTCAGTTTCTTTTATCTTAGGATCAGACTCTTGTTTCTAAACATCATGTTTTTTAACTATTAGTATTTCTGGAGTTTTAATTTAAATATTTTAGGCCTCGTTTGATAACCATTTGGTTTTTGACAATTATGTTTGTTTTCTCTCAATTTCCTTGTCATGGTTTTCATTTTTGTTAAGTAGACATTTGAGATCTTAGTCAAATTCCAAAAACAAAAACAAATTTTTGAAAACTACTTTTTTTTTTTCAAATATTGACTTGGTTTTTGAAAACATGGGAAGGTTGTAGGTAACAAAACAAAGAAAGTTATGGATGGAAGTAGTGTTTATAAGCTTAATTTTCAAAAACCAAAAACGAAATGGTTATCAAACGGGACATTAGTTCTTGATTTATGACATTTACTTATGTTGTGGGTCCATTTTGATTACAACGAAAAGTTATTTCTCTTCCGCTTTATGTTTTGTTAAAAAAAAAAAGATCTATGTACTTACTCATGTAGTAGCAACCCTCAACATGTTCCAAGTTCATTTAGTCGGGTCGTTACAGTGGGTATTTGAATTTGGGGACAATCGAGGCGTGGATCACCAAGGCAGAACGATTCTAAGCCCAATCAAGCCTAAACGACGCTGAAAGTTAAAGGATTAACGCAAAATTGCTTGAACCCAAGACCTAACGAAACAAAAGGGAAAACTTACATCGTTTTGCTTCAAGAACTTGACGACGTCGGAATGGAAGGGAGGAGGAGCGATAACGCACGAACACAAGGAGAGAGAGAGAGAGAGAGAAAGACCTGCAGATTGAGAGAGAGACGCACGAGGGGGCAGTGGCCTTCTGGTTTGCAACGGAACAGGGAGACGATGGTCGGGGATAGCGGTGGCGATGGGAAGGAAGGGCAGTGACGGTTGCTGCAACGACGAGGGGGGTTGGTCTTCAAACGAAAATGGAAGAAATGAGGGGGGTAGTCACGTGCTTGAGAGAGATGAGAGGGTTTGATGTTTTTTCCTTTTTTTGTTTTCTTTTTAATAACTAAAACCCAAGAATAGTTAACCCAAAAATAGCAATTCTCCAACTCCCTCCAGCGTAAAATTCAAAACCTTAACCACTCACCAACTAAACATTGACTAGGAATTTAACGAGTTTTAGGGAGAGGAAATTTAATTAAACATAAATACTTTAATTCAAAAATTACCCAAACATAAATACTTTAAACCAAATAAGAATTACATTTCAAATTTCAACTTTAATACATGGAATTAATCGTACCAAAATGCACGAAGTGTCACAAAACATTTCGAGAAACTTAGAAACAAGAGAATCAGGATGAGTTACCAAACATGTCTGTTGCTTAAAAAAAATGAGAAATAGGAACAAGAAACAGGATGAGTTACCAAAGATTTTCTTTTTCCATAATGAAAAATCACCTTTTACCGTCAAAACGTTCGACTTCAAACTTACCAGCGCCATAGTCGAAAAACAATGATCAGGTTTTAAACAACTTGAATCTAGCTTTGATACCAATTGTTGAAACCGACTTACCAGTTAACAAATTCAAATTAAACAATAAGCATTAAACAACAACTCAACCAAAAGCAGTCAATCAATCAAGAACATAAACTAGAAAAACATAGTGTAAGGGAAGAGAGAATGGTACACAAGAACTGTTGGAATGTGGTGGGGCACAACACTCACAAAAAAAATAGAGAAAGAAGAAGAAGAAGAAGCTTTTGATTCTTCTAAAAATGACTTCTTACTTTCACTCTTGAAAAGATCTCAACACTACAAGGGTATTTATAGTAGTTTTGGTACATGGATTTAGACTCTATATTAATTACTAATTCATGAACTACTTGATTCATGAATCACCAACTCCTAGATACATGAAACATAATATTAGATAAATTCAAGGATACATGTACCAATAATAATTGCAAGTTTAATAATTAACACTCCCCCTAAATTTGCACACTTTTGAACTCCAAGATGCAGCCGAAGTCTTTGAAAATTGTCATACTTTAAGGGCTTTTTAAAGATGTCAGCAACTTGGTCCATAGACTTGACATACTCGAGCTCCACTTCTTTCATCTCAATACATTCCCGAATAAAGTGATATCGGGTGTTGATAACTGCCCAAAAGGTAGTTATTTAGGTCTCATTTATATAGGGATTTGTGTGTCTTTTGTGCTTAATAGGGTTGGTTTTAGATAGATATTACATGTTTTAACCCATTTGGAAGAATGAAAGCTTTGGAAATCATTTTGTGTAGAATCTGTTGTTGAGCGACTTGAGGGAGCAAATTCTGTGCTGCAGCAAAACTGGGAGCAGAACTGTCACATCACAGCTCGTTAGCCAACTTCATGAACCGACTTCTGTTGAGTTATTTTCGGGATAAAGGAGCAAGGAGAGCCCTACACGTGTCCAAGTTGACCTAATTCAAGCCTCCTATCCTTCTATAAAAGGAAGTAGTCGTCCAAGTCAAAACCATTCCACTTTTGGGAGAAAACATTCCATTCTTGGAAAGTTCCTTCCATCGTTGGGAGCCGAATAGAAGAGAGAGATTGGAGACCACCTAGAAGACCATCATTGCAAGTTGATCAAGGAGATTAGTATTTCCTTTTATTATCTTGTAGTCATGGACATGCCTACTCAGATTATAATTCATGTTTCCATGCTTATTATGAACTAAGTAGCTTTAGGCGTTGGTTAGGATCAATGTGATTGTCGTGCTTAAACTTTAGTAATATATATTGATTATTGCATCTTGGTTAATTCTTGTGCTTGTTTATATTTTATGCCCGCCTGGCCAACTAGTGTGAAACCTCTCTCTAGTTTCAGGGATGATTTAGAGAGTGTGTGGCAATTAACCACACTACGATCATTGTGTATTGGTGAACGCCAGTGTCTGAGCTAGGGATAGCCAGTTGCCTAGTGCTTGATCGGTCGTACTTCATTGGGGTTGAAACACATTCCAAAAGATCCGGAGTTCCGGGAGGAATTCGCTAATAATACTGCGAGAGTTTGCATGATCAATAATATTGCTAGAGCATCTTTTAAAACAATTACTAAACCTAACCAGTGTCTGTCTCTAATCTGTCTGCCTATTTGTTTACTTGTTGTTCTGTCATTTACTTTGCTTCAGCATAATTCTTACAAAACCCAATCATTTTTATTACCTTGAAACCATTAAAAGATTTATACAAAATAGATAGAGTGGAAGCTAGTTCAGGCCTTGGATTGACAAATACTTATTACTTGTTGCGGACTGTGTATACTTGCACAGGAATTCTAGAGTCTTTTTGGACCATAATTTTACTCACTCTAGGAACCCAACAAGTTTTTGGCGCTGTTGCCGGGGAACTTGAATAAGTTTTTATCTGATTTGTTCTGTGTATGTGTTTTAGTGGTTTGGTGCTAGAACTTTTTTATTGTTTCTTTTGTTTTTGCAGGTGTGAGTTTGGTGCATGAGCGATCCGCCTGGGGTAAGGTTCGAGCTTGATCTAGAAATTGAGAGGACATTCAGGATCAGAAGGAGAGAGCAGCGCATAAACCAGATGGAAAACGTGCCGCGTCTTCTGCAAGGTCCTGAAGGTCCAACAAACCCCCAGAATCGCTTGCTGCAGCAAAATCCGCTGCTGGAGCAAAATGAGCAGCAAAATAATCAGGCTGAGAATCCTATCTTGGTAGCGAACGATAGGACTAGAGCCATTCGAGTGTATGTTGTCCCAATGTTTGATGAGTTGAATCCAGGGATTGCACGTCCCCAAATTCAAGCGGCAAATTTTGAAATGAAACCGGTAATGTTTCAGATGTTGCAAACCGTGGGGCAATTCCATGGTTTGTCATCTGAACATCCTCATTTTCATCTTAAGTCTTTTCTAGGAGTTAGTGATTCTTTTGTAATTCAAGGAGTGCCTAGAGATGCCCTTAGATTAACTTTGTTTCCATATTCTCTTAGAGATGAAGCAAAGGCGTGGTTAAATTCTTTTGCTCCAGGGTCAATTAGGACATGGAATGAGTTAGCTGAAAAAATTTTGAGTAAATATTTTCCATCTAATAGAATTTCTAGATTAAGAAGTGAAATAGTAGGGTTTAGGCAACTTGAGCATGAGACTTTTAGTGAGGCTTGGGAAAGGTTTAAGGAGCTTTTGCGAAAGTGTCCCCACCATGGGTTACCACATTGTGTTCAAATGGAAACATTTTACAATGGGTTAAATGGAGTAACTCAGGGCATGGTTGATGCTTCAGCTGGAGGGGCCCTTTTGGCAAAAACTTTTAATGAAGCCTATGAAATCTTAGAAAGAATATCTACTAATAGTTTTCAGTGGTCGGATGTTAGAGGCACAAATAAAAAGGTTAAGAGTGTGTTAGAGGTTGATGGTGTGTCCACCATTAGGGTTGATCTTGCAATGATTGCTAACGCTCTTAAGAATGTGACAGTGATTAGTCATCAGCAGCCACCAACTATGGAGCCTGCTGCAGTGGTGAACCAAGTCACAGAATAAGCATGTGTCTATTGTGGAGAAGATCACAACTACGAGTTTTGCCCCAGCAATCCAGCTTCTGTGTTTTTTGTAGGTAATCAGAGGAATAACCCTTACTCTAACTTTTATTATCCAGGATGGCGCAACCACCCCAATTTCTAATGGGGAGGACAAGGAAGCAGTATGCAAGCGCAACAAAAGGTGAACCAGCCGGGATTTGCTAAAGCGCAGGTATTGCCCCAGCAAAGTAAGCAGGCTTTGCCCCAGCAAAATTCGGGGAGTTCTCTTGAGGCAATGATGAAAGAATTTATGGCTCGTACAGATGCCGCAATTCAAAGTAATCAAGCTTCGATGAGAGCCCTGGAATTGCAAGTGGGTCAACTAGCTAATGAGCTGAAGGCAAGGCCTCAAGGGAAACTTCCCTCGGATACTGAACACCCTCGAAGGGAAGGTAAGGAGCAGGTAAAGGCAGTGACTCTTAGGAGTGGTAAGCCACTAGAAGAGCCTAGTAAAACACAGGATATAGATAAAAATGGTGATAAAAACGTTGTTGCTGAGAAAGAGTTGGAGTCTTGTCAGGGTGCTAGAGGCAGCAATAAAGATGCTGGAGCATCTGGTTCTGGTCCAGATGTGGAACCACCTTATGTGCCGCCCCCACCTTATGTACCACCTCTAGCTTTTCCACAAAGGCAAAAGCCTAAGAATTAGGATGGTCAATTTAAAAAGTTTTTAGAGATTCTTAAGCAATTGCACATAAATATCCCTTTAGTAGAAGCTATTGAGCAAATGCCTAATTATGCTAAATTTCTTAAGGATATTTTAACTAAAAAGAAGAGGTTAGGTGAGTTTGAAACTGTATCCCTTACTGAGGAATGTAGTGCTATTCTCAAGAATGGGCTACCACCCAAAGCTAAGGATCTAGGATCCTTTACTATACCTGTATCTATAGGTGGAAAAGAGTTAGGTAGAGCACTCTGTGATTTAGGTGCAAGCATTAACCTTATGCCTCTTTCGGTCTATCGAAAGCTAGGTATTGGTGAAGCTAGGCCTACCACAGTCACACTCCAAGTAGCTGATAGGTCTATCACATATCCAGAGGGTACCATTGAGGATGTCTTAGTGAAAGTGGATAAATTCATATTTCCAGTTGATTTCATTATTTTGGACTATGAGGCTGATAAAGATGTCCCGATTATTTTAGGTCGTCCATTTTTTGCTACTGGTAGGGCGTTAATAGATGTTCAAAAAGGAGAATTAACAATGAGAGTCTGTAATGAGGAAGTGAAATTTAATGTGTTTAAAGCTATGAAATATCCAGACGAAATGGAAGATTGCTCTTTCATTAGGATTTTGGAGAGCACAGTTATTAAG
This sequence comes from Luffa acutangula, assembly GCA_036850905.1. NCBI lineage: Eukaryota > Viridiplantae > Streptophyta > Magnoliopsida > Cucurbitales > Cucurbitaceae > Luffa > Luffa acutangula. The sequence goes on from CM072089.1 coordinate 20,537,513, forward strand.
ACAGCAATACAGGATTTGGCTGATAAGCATTTGGAAGATCATGGAGAGGTTAGTGTAGGGGATTTAGAAGTTTGTTTGTTAGAAAGAAAAAATGAAAAAGAGTTGTTTAGGTGTGAGGATGTTTTTGAGTCTTTAGATTTAGATCAAAGGAAGGCTCTTCCCATTAAGCCATCCCTGATTGAGACACCTACTTTAGATTTGAAGCCCTTGTCGGATCATCTAAAGTATGTGTATCTTGGGGAAGGAGAGACGTTGCCCATTATTGTTGCATCAGATTTAATGTCGGAGCATGAAGAGGCCTTAATAAAATTGCTGCAGCAATACCGCAAGGCAATAGCTTGGACATTAGCACAAAATCACTCTAGAGAAGGGATCCTTTAGGAGTGTTGAGCAACAAAGAAGGCTTAACTCTGCAATGAAAGAGGTGGTTAAAAAGGAGGTGATTAAATGGTTGGATGTTGTGATCATTTATCCAATTGCCGATAGCAATTGGGTAAGCCCTGTCCAATGTGTTCCTAAGAAAGGAGGTGTCCCTGTGGTGAGCAATAAAGACAATGAGTTGATCCCAACCAGGACAGTAACTGGCTGGAGGGTTTGCATGGATTACAGGAGGCTTAATAAAGCCACCCGTAAGGACCATTTCCCTCTACCATTTATTGACCAGATGTTGGATAGATTGGCTGGTCATGCCTACTACTGTTTTTTGGATGGTTATTCTGGGTATAACCAGAATACTATTGCTCCTGAGGATCAGGAAAAAACCACTTTCACCTGCCCTTATGGGACGTTTGCTTTTAGGCGAATGCCTTTTGGCCTTTGCAATGCTCCAGCAACATTTCAGCGGTGTATGTTGGCAATTTTTTCTGATATGATTGAGTCCACTGTTGAGGTATTTATGAACGATTTTTCAGTGTTTCGAGGATCTTTTCAGAGTTGTCTAGATAATTTAGGTAAGGTGTTAAAGAGATGTGAGGATACCCATCTAGTCCTTAATTGGGAAAAATGCCACTTCATGGTGAATGAGGGCATAGTGTTAGGTCAATTTCTAAGAATGGTCTAGAAGTTGATAGAGCAAAAATAGAGGTTATTGAGAGACTAGAACCACCGAATTCAGTGAAGGGAATTCGGAGTTTTTTAGGACATGTTGGTTTTTATAGGAGGTTCATAAGGTATTTTTCCAAAATCAGTAAACCTCTTTGTAACTTATTGTGTACTGATCATGTTTTTTACTTTAATGCAAATTGTAGGAAGGCTTTTGAGACTTTAAAAGCTGCTTTAATCTCAGCACCTATTATTTGTGCACCTAATTGGAATTTACCATTTGAGGTAATGTGTGATGCGAGTGATGCTGCAGTAGGTGCGATATTGGGGCAAAAGCAGGGCAAATTTATCCATCCTATATATTATGCAAGCAAGATTTTAAATGAGGCACAAGTCAACTATACAACTACTGAAAATGAGTTGTTAGCTGTTGTGTTTGCTTTTGAAAAATTCCGGCCATATTTGGTTGGATCCAAAGTCACGGTGTTCACGGATCATGCAGCAATAAGGTATTTAATGTCTAAAAAGATGCAAAGCCTAGACTAATTCGTTGGGTTTTATTATTGCAGGAGTTCGACTTGGAGGTAAAGGATAAGAAGAGATCAGAAAATGTCATTGCAGATCATTTATCTCGTCTTGATCCATCATCATCTTTGCTGGAGTAATCTGCCATTTCAGATGCTTTTCCAGATGAACAGCTTTTTGCTGTTGAGGTAAAGGTAGTCAGGGATGTCCCTTGGTATGCTGATATTGCCAACTTTTTGGTAAAAGGAGTCACCCTTATTGATATGGATTGGAGGCAGAAGAAGAAATTTAAGCATGATGCGAAATTTTTCTATTGGAATGAACCATTTATGTATAAGCAATGCTCTGACGGTATTATTCGTAGGTGTGTTTCAGATGATGAAGCAAAGGAAATCCTGGAGCAATGTCACTCTTCGCCGTATGGAGGTCATTTCAGCGGTCAAAGAACAGCTATGAGGATTTTGCATTGTGGATTCTTCTGGCCTACCTTATTTAAGGATGCCCATTGGTTCTACAAGCAATGTGATGCTTGCCAAAGGAGAGGAAACTTGGGGCCTAGAGATGAAATGCCTCTTACTTACATTTTAGAAGTTGAATTATTCGATGTATGGGGTATTAACTTTATGGGGCCATTTCCCCCTTCTAATGGCAATGTTTTTATCTTATTGGCAGTTGATTATGTGTCCAAGTGGGTGGAGGCCATCGCATGTCATCAGAGTGATGCCAAGACAGTAGCAAGGTTCCTTCAATCGCACATCTTTGCGCGGTTTGGGGCACCTAGAGCTCTAGTGAGTGATGAGGGTACACATTTTGTTAATAATATCTTAACTAAGTTGTTAGCTAAGTATGGGATTAAGCATAGGATAGCTACCCCTTATCACCCACAAGCAAATGGTCAAGCTGAAATTAGTAATAGGGAAATTAAAGCGATTCTAGAGAAAGTAGTCCATCCATCTAGGAAGGATTGGTCTTTTAGGTTGGATGAGGCTCTTTGGGCTTATAGGACAGCCTATAAGACTCCTCTAGGTATGTCTCCCTATAGGTTAGTATATGGGAAAGCTTGTCATTTACCATTAGAGCTTGAGCATAAAACATTTTGGGCTTTGAAAAAGTTAAACTTTGATCTGAGTCGTGCAGGAGCAATAAGAATGCTGCAGCTTAATGAATTAGAGGAATTTCACCAATTTTCTTATGAAAATGCGAAAATGTATAAAGAAAAGACTAAGCTATGGCATGACAAGAAAATAAAGTCTAAAGAGTTTGTCAAGGGTCAAAAAGTCTTGCTTTATAATTCTAGATTAAAATTATTTCCTGGGAAGCTAAAATCTAAATGGTCAGGACCATTTATTGTGATTGAGGTTTTCCCCCATGGAGCAATTACTTTGCAGGATGAAAAAGATGGGAGAGTGTTCAAGGTGAATGGACAGCGTGTGAAGCACTATTGGGGTGAGGAGTTTCAGTCAAAATATCCTTCCCTAAAATTGGTGGATGATTGAGAGAGCATGATTTTTGCGGGAGCATTTCACAGAGCAAAATTTTGAGCTCCCGGTGTTTGTATTGATTTTATTTTTCTGATTTGTTTTAAATTTAGATTAGGTTCGATTTGATTTTGCATGGTGTATTAGATTTTATCTTTAAGTATTTGTTTTATTTTTGGTAGTTTAGATTTTATCTATTTCGTTTTGAATTTGATTTAATTTTATTTTCGGGTCATTTATTTGGATTATCTTTGAATTATCTTTTCATTAATTAGATTTTATTGGATTAGATCTAGATTTCATTTTCAGTTATTTTAATTCTGCTTAGTTTAAGTTAATAAAGATTTTCTCTAAATTAATTCGGCTTCAAGAAGGATTAAATTTGATTTGAGTGGTTATTTTTAAATTTAGTTTTCTATTTTGAAATTTGAATTCCGTATCCAAGATTCTTCAGGTTCAGCAGGTTGTTGCGGCAAAATTATGGCTGAAGCAAAGTCATCTGAATTAGAAGGGATTTCGTTGAAAATTTATTATTTTTACCGTTGGGATTTTATTTGAATTTTCGCAGGTAAATTTGCATATGTCATCTGATGGGGCCACGTGTCACATAGAGATCATCCAAGGGCTTTGATAGTGGACAACGCATAGTGATTTACCGTGGGCGATTAGACTTCATAAATTTACCGTTGATGGTTTTGAATTTCCAATTTGCATGAGTTTAAATTAAATGGGAATAATTTTAAAGGCAGGGCAAATCTTTTCAGTTGGGAGTCGATGTTGCTGGTGCCTTATTTATTTACGGACAGTGGTAAGTTTCTTTTCACTTCGACTTTGCATTTACTTCCTTCCCTGTTCGTTTTTCTTCTTCTTCTTCCTTCGTTGCTTTTCTCTAGAACCCCTGTGTCTTCCATGGCAAAAACGAGAGCGAACAGAGAGAGAGATAATGAGGAGGAAACAGTGCCAGAGGTACTGAAAACAAAGACAAAGAAGAAGAGAACACCCGAAGAGAAGGAAGCCAAGAGGCGAAGGAAACAACAGAGGGTTGAAGAAATTATCCAAGAAGAACCAGTGAATGTCCCAGTTACGGAGGGAGTTCAAAATCCTGAAGTAGAACCGATAGCCCCGGATACGGTTCAAGAAGAGAATGTTTAGAAGAATCAAGAAACAGAGGCTGATGAAGTTCGAGATGAACAGGTCGCGGTTGTGTCTGAAGAAGGGAATGAACAGGAACCGGTGCAGGAGGCTCAAGTGGAGGTAATCATGCCCGAGGTACCAAAGCGCCGCCACATTAAGCGAAAGGCGGGTTGCGTCAGGGTGATTCAAAATACCCCATCGCCTCCATCGTCGGATTCTGAGGAAGAGCGAAGGGAACAAGAAAAGAAGGAAGCTGAAGACAAAGCAAGGGAAGAAGAAGCAAAGAAGGCTGAGGAAGAGATTTTGCGCAAGCGAAGAGAAGATAAGGGCAAATGTATTGCTGAGGCATCGGGTGCAGCTGACGAGGTTGAGGAACAAAGATTACCTTTTATTCGCTTCGTCAACAACCTTGCTCGAGCAAAATACCAGGAGATGCTGAAACGGGACTTCCTGTTTGAACGAGGATTTGGCGATGATGTGCCACGGTTTTTGCAGACTGGAATAGTGAACCTCGGCTGGAGCCAATTTTGTGCGAAACCAGGGCCTGTTAATGCCAACATTGTGCGAGAATTTTATGCGAATCTTGACGATCAGGAAGAGTTTCAGGTTATAGTTCGGGGAATGCCCGTGGATTGGAGCCCAGAAGCCATTAATGACTTGTTTAATCTCAAGAATTTTCCGCATGCGGTCTTTAATGAGATGATGGTTGCACCATCTAGCGACCGACTGAATGCGGTTGTCCAAGAGGTTGGCATTGAGGGGGTCCAGTGGAGGTTGTCGAAGACGGAGAAGCGCATGTTTCAGGCTGCTTATTTGAAAAGCGAGGCCAACACCTGGATGGGTTTCATTAGGCTGCGCTTACTGCCGACAACTCACGACTCCACAGTATCTCGGGACCGGGTATTGCTTGCCTTTGCTATTCTTCGCTCAATGAGTATTGACGTAGGAAAAATAATTTCTTCTGAGATTCTTGATTGCTGGTGGAAAAAGGTGGGGAAGTTGTTTTTCCCCAACACTATCACGATGCTATGCCAAAGGCAGGGGTGCCAGAGGGTGAGGATGACATGATTTTACCAGATAAGGGAATAATAGACACACCAAATCTGGCCAGGCTTCAGCGAACGCAGGAAGCACACCAAGGAGGTTTGGTTTGCGGCAACAAATTCAGGAGCAGTTGCAAGTGCAGTCCAGCAGGATGGAATTCGCTGAAAGACAATTTCAGACTTTCTGGACTTATGTAAAAAGGAGGGATGTCGCGTTAAGGGTAGCCTTGCAAATGAATTTTTCCAACCCATATCCGGCTTTACCCATATTCCCTGATGACCTCCTGAACCCCTGGATTCCGCCGCCGCCTGTGGAAAGAGAAGGTGATGAAGAAAAAGAGCCTGGTCGGGAAGACTGAAGGAGGAGAATTTGAGTGCGCAGTCTTTTTGTTGAAATATTTTGTTTGCTCGCGCATTCCTGTCCGCATCTTCTTCTATTTCTGCTTGTTTTGTCTGTTGCTTTTTAATTTTTCTGCTTTAAAAATATATCTCTGCTTCTGTAATATCTTTTTATGTTTTTAATGAAGTTTCTAGATGTTTCCATTCTATGAGCACTGAGTAACTCTAACTTAACTAATTTTCTTCTGAATTTTTGAAACTTGGACTGATTACGCTTAATTAGATAAAGGTATTTTGATCTCCAGAAACCTTTTGCTTGAGCATTTCTTCTAGCCTGGACTGTTGTTGCGGCAAAGAAGATTCTGGAGGTAGTGTTGACTTATATGATCCACTTTAAGCTTAGTTCTAGTCCCACGTTTAGTTTAAAAATTCAGATAGAAAAATTTAAGTTTGGGGGTGTACTTGCTAAATTAATAATTCATTAGGGACAATGAATAATTTAAGTTTGGGGGACTTTTTGCTACTCCAATTGTTTTGCTCGAGCATTCCTCTCCTTCAAGTAAAAATTTGTTAGGTTATTGAGTAACCGGGGACATTTGTGATACCCACAGTTTTTCTTCGCGTCAAAAGATGACCTAGGAAATAAAAAAAATGAGGAAAAATTATTTGCTGAAAAATTGATTGTTGAAAATTTTGCTGAGAAAATTCATGGAGCAAAAGTTTTGAAGGATGAATGATGATCCAGCAGTTTTTCTGTCTCCCAGAACTTAGGTGAGCTTCATCACAAAATGTCGTCATTCTGAGGGGCAAGAGATAGAATAACTAAGGATTTTTTTAGCTTTATAATGAGTATTGAGCCTAGTTGGTGATGAGTTTGAGGCAAGGGTATACTGCATCATAAAGTGGGTCATCCCATGCTTAAGAGCTTATGACTGTATGGCTGCTTTAAGTCTGAAAAAAAAATAAAACCCTTTGAAAATATGTTTTAAGATGTCTGGTAATAAAGCTAAGTTGTGGCAAAGTTCTTAGAATTGAGTTAAAAGTGGTGATTATTTGTCCATGTCGGAGGAATCAATTTACTGCAGCAGAGCTCGGTTTTGCAGAGTGCTCAGGTATAGGTCTAAGGTAGTGTTGGACTGTCTGGTTGGATTAAGCTATTCTTTGTCTAATGTTTTGAATTCTTGAAGGAAGGTTGGTTAGTATTGCTCGGGACGCGCCATAGTTCAAGTTTGGGGTGTGATAACTGCCCAAAAGGTAGTTATTTAGGCCTCATTTATATAGGGATTCGTGTGTCTTTTGTGCTTAATAGGGTTGGTTTTAGATAGATATTACATGTTTTAACCCATTTGGAAGAATGGAAGCTTTGGAAATCATTTTGTGCAGAATTTGTTGCTGAGCGACTTAAGGGAGCAAATTCTGTGCTGCAGCAAAATTGGGAGCAGAACTGCCACATCATAGCTCGTTAGCCAACTTCATGAATCGACTTCTGTTGAGTTATTTTCGGGATAAAGGAGCAAGGAGAGCCCTACACGTGTCCAAGTTGACCTAATTCAAGCCTCCTATCCTTCTATAAAAGGAAGTAGCTGTCCAAGTCAAAACCATTCCACTTTTGGGAGAAAACATTCCATTCTTGGAAAGTTCCTTCCATCGTTGGGAGCCGAATAGAAGAGAGAGATTGGAGACCACCTAGAAGACCATCATTGCAAGCTGATCGAGGAGATTAGTATTTCCTTTTATTATCTTGTAGTCATGGACATGCCTACTAAGATTGTAATTCATGTTTCCATGCTTATTATGAACTAAGTAGCTTTAGGCGTTGGTTAGGATCAATGTGATTGTCGTGCTTAAACTTTAGTAATATATATTGATTATTGCATCTTGGTTAATTGTTGTGCTTGTTTATATTTTATGCCCGCCTGGCCAGCCTGTGTGAATACCTCTCTCTAGTTTCAGGGATGATTTAGATAGTGTGTGGCAATTAACCACACTACGATCATTGTGTATTGGTGAACGCGAGTGTCTGAGCTAGGGATAGCCAGTTGCCCAGTGCTTGATCGGTCGTACTTCATTGGGGTTGAAACACATTCCAAAAGATCCGGAGTTCCGGGAGGAATCCGCTAATAATACTGCGAGAGTTTGCATGATCAATAATATTGCTAGAGCATCTTTTAAAACAATTACTAAACCTAACCAGTGTCTGTCTCTAATCTGTCTGCCTATTTGTTTACTTGTTGTTCTGTCATTTACTTTGCTTCAGCATAATTCTTACAAAACCCAATCATTTTTATTACCTTGAAACCATTAAAAGATTTATACAAAATAGATAGAGTGGAAGCTAGTTCATGCCTTGATTGACAAATACTTATTACTTGCTGCGGACTGTGTATACTTGCACAGGAATTCTAGAGTCTTTTTAGATCATAATTTTACTCACTCTAGGAACCCAACAGGTGTCAATGTGCTTGTTGCGGTCATGGAACACAGGATTCTTAGCTAAGGCTTGAGCTGACTTGTTGTCAATTAGGATCTTCGTAGCATTCTCTTGCTCCATATGAATCTCCTTCAACAATCTTCGTAGCCATATAACATGGCAAGTACAAGATGTGGCTGCAACATACTCACTTTCACAAGTGGAGAGTGTTACAATTGGTTGCTTCTTTGAACACCAAGAAATTGCATTATTTCCCATAAAAAACACATAACCATTAGTGCTTTTTCTATCATCAATATCTCTAGCAAAGTCACTGTCACAGTAACCCATCAACTTGAAATCATTAGAGGATGAATAAAATATCCCATAGTCAAGAGTACCTCTAATGTATCGAAGTATCCTCTTTGTTGCCATCAAGTGAGATTCAGTAGGAACCTCCATGAAATGACTCACGATCCCAACTGAAAAAAGAATATCAGGCCTTGTGCAAGTCAAGTATCTCAAACTTCCAACAAGGCTCTTGAACATGGTAGAATCAACCTTTTCTTCATCTGTTTTCATCTTGGACAACTTTGCTCCACACTCCATTGGGGTGTTGATCGGCTTGCAATTAAGCATGTTGAATTTCTTGAGTAACTCTTTTGCATAGACTTCTTGTGAAACAAAGATGCCCTCCTCCATCTGATTTACTTGGATTCCCAAGTAATAGGACATGAGGCCCATGTCACTCATCTCAAACTCTCGAGCCATGGCCTCCTTAAAGTCTGCAAACATCTTTGGACAGTCACCTGTAAAGATAAGATCGTCCACATAGACACAAACAAATAAAACATGTCCATTTTCTTTTCTTCCATAGAGGGCATACTCTGACTATTCCAAACTCTTGGTGCTTGTTTGAGCCCATACAACGCTTTCTTTAGCTTCAATACCTTGTCTTCATGACCTTTGACAACATACCCCACCGGTTGTTCGATATAAACATCCTCGACAAGATAGCCATTAGGAAATGTAGACTTCACATCTAATTGGTGGATCTTCCAATGATTTTGGGCAACAAAGGAGATCAATAGACAAATTGTTTCCATACGAGCAACTGGAGCAAACACCTCTTCATAGTCACGCCTTGTCTTTGCTTGTAGCCTTTGGCAACAAACCTTGTTTTATATTTCTCAACTTCACCTCTAGCAATTTTCTTTACCTTGTATACCCATTTGACACCAATAACTTGATGATTAGAGGCAGGAGATACCAACTCCCAAGTATCATTCTTTTCAATGGCCTTCATTTCTTCATCCATGGCTTGAACCCATTTCTCCTCACACATGGCTTCTTCAAAACTTAAAGGTTCAGAATCAACAAATAAGCAATACAAATTATCATCTAACCTTTGAGTTGTTTGATAAAGTGAAGGATTGGAATTCTCCAATTTCGTTAGCGGAAGCGCAATTGGACCGTTCGTAAATTAATTTTGTTCTACATAATACCAATACATTGGCAAAAAATTAAGCGATGGGAAACATACCTCCATTGACGACTCTGAATACTTCAACAGATGATTCTTGATTGCTCTGCAACAATGAAGAACACCACCATTTGATCTTCCCCGCTATAACTTTGAGATTAGGAACGTAGTTGTGGGACTACCTAATCTTGAATGAGAAAAACTCTAGAGAGAAAATTCTCCCTAGAGATCTTGAGTTGAGAGAATATGAGAAGGCCTTATGGTGGCCATATGTTGTAGTACCTAAACCCTAGGGTTAGTGTTCTATTTATAGGAGAAAGACCATGAATAAAATATTCATTTAAAATCAATTATTTCCATAACTAATTTAATCTTTTCCATAATCAATCAATTCCATAAGCAATCAATTCCATAATTGATTAATCTTTTTCATAAATGATTGATCACTTCCATAAGTGATTAAATCATTTTCAAAATTGATTAATTTCCAATTAATTAATTCTATAAATTAATTAATCATCAATTAAATATCATATATTTAATTTTAGACCTTCTATTAGTTAATTAATTAATTACCCAATTAAATATCATATATTTAATTTGAGGCCTTCAATTAATTAATTCTATAATATGAATCAAATTCATATTAAAATTGGAACTCCTTCCAATTCTCTTATATCGTATAAATTTAATATGAATCAAATTCATATTAATATTTGAACTTCTTCAAATATTTATTTCTCTCATAATAATAAAGTTTAATTTCAAATTAGACTTTACATTTTAATGTATCATTATACATTATATTAATTTGTATCTCATACAATTAACTTAATTCCCAATATGAATTTGAACTATTCAAATTCTCTCAAGATATAATTGTTCCTAATTACTCTTTACGAGCTAGCAGGGGGACCTAATGAACGTACAAATCAGAAGCTCCAATGATATGTAGTTAACCGATTAAACTCATTAATCAGGTTAACCAATATTCATTAACTGTGAGTCATTCCACTAAAGACCCACAGCTGAACTCTTCTCACTGTAGAACATTTATGTGTCCACGGATGTAGACTTATACCAGTAAGTCAATCCTTCACGAGTGTCCATAATCACAGCTGGGTCAAATTACCGTTTTACCCTTATGTTACATATGTCTCCTTAAGTACCAGGGCTCCTCTAATGAACAACTTGTTTATGGTCCAACCAATAAACAGAAAGTCCCTCTCGGGCCAGTGAGAGGGCGGGATCCCTTTGTTCAAGTCCCAGAGTCACCACTTAAGGGAACACTCATCTACTTCTCCTAGAAGTGGGAAGAAGTGAATTCCATCTTGTGTTGTCATGTCCCCAGCCCCACACTCGGTCTTGTCCCCAAGAAGGTAGGCTTATTGAGTCGACGTGCAGGTCACTCTCACCCATACTAATCAAAGGACAATCCCTCGTGAGAAGGAGTTCATGACACCCTCGGGATTAAGACTGAGTTACCTAGGTCATCCTATTGAAACAGTAACCTAACTAGTTAACGGTGTTACATCTAGTGGTTTACTATTTCGTGGTCCGGTCATATGCAAACTCATTGCATAGGATACCCCCGCTCACATGTCTCCTACATGGATGCCTTGGATCAATACGTCTGTATCAAATACAAAGCGGGCCGTATCACATAGTGTTACCAGGATAAGGTACCCAGCCTTATCCCTGTACTATAGACCTTTTAGATTGTTACTTGAACACCGATCCCGGTATGTCCCCACATACTAGTTCAAGTCACATGTAAACAACCTTGGATCTTAGTTTATTGGATTTGGGTCAAATTGTGCAATATTTAACAATAACATTTTATTGTAGAAACTCAATAACACTCTATTGAAACAAGTATACAATTTGTTTACATTCACTATCTACGAGTTTTAGGGCATAAAACCCGACAAACTCTCACTTGAACTAAAACTCTAGTTTAGTGGGATGTACAATAATCTATATAGCACTGGGTGTATAAATGCATGTATAAAACATATACAACGTACAAATACAATAAACTAGGGCATCACTATACCCATTACATAATGGTATCACTATACCCATTACATTTCTCCCACTTGCCCTAGATTACACCTTTGTACATATCTCGTAGATCTAGACCATCTAGATGACCCTTAAACACTTTAGCCGAGAGAGCCTTTGTAAATGAATCAACAATATTTCGTTCAATTTAATGTGTCTACTTGTCTTGGGCTACGATGTTCTTTTGAATTTACCACAACACCACTACATCTCTATAAAGTGTGATGGGCAAGTTCACATTTGGAACACATTTCGAATTAATCAAGAACTTTCTAAGCCATACAGTCTCTATCGTTGCTTCATAAGCAGCTATGTTTTCAACCTATACGGTCAAGATTGTAACTATGCCATATTATAGCTCCATTGTAAAGAGTGACCACAAATACTGATGTAGATTTCCTCAAATCCTTGTCAGTCTTAAAATTTGTGTCAGTGTTTCCTGTAAGGATCAAATCCTTAGTCCCATACACGAGCACATAGTTCCTATTTCTCCTCAAATACTTGAGGATATTCTTAACGGTTTTCCAGTGATCAAATCTTAGATTAGATTGGTACTGACAATCCCTACTGCATAGGGCATTCGTCTCATGTCCTCAATCTCTTGAGGTGTCTTAGGAAACAATTTCTTAGACAAAATAATTCCATGTCTGAAAGGTAGTGAACTGTTATTGGAATTCTGAATCTTATATCTAACTAACATTTTGTAGGTATAAGAAACTTGAGACAAGGTTAGCTTTTTGTTCTTACGATTCCTAACAATTTGGATCCCAAAAGCAAACTCAGCTTCTCTCAAATTTTCATTTGGAAATGAGCTGCTAGCTTATTTTACTAGTCAGTAAGATAACCTACATCATTCCCAATAACTAGGATATCAATCATATACAACACTAATAAAGCTACTGAACTATTGACGATCTTCTTGTAGAGACAAGATTCATCAATGTTCCGATTAAAGCCCAAAAGATTTTGTCACTATATCAAATCTTATATTTCAAGATCGAAATGCTTAGCTAGATCCATGAATAGATCACTTAAGCTTGCAAACCCTTTTGCTTTTGATCTTGTTGTATGAACCCTTCTGGTTAAGACATGAATGTCTCGTTTCCTCTTGTAAATCCACTTGTAACTTATAGGTGTTACCCATCAAGCAGATCTACAAGATCCCAGATCGAAGTGAAATACAAAAGACTTCATTTCTAGGTTCATGGCTTTATCCTCTAATCGTTGTCAACATCATTCATTTTCTTTCTAAAAGATAATGAATCCTCTATGCCATCATCAAGTATGATGACCTAGGCTTCAATCAAGCTCATGTAACGTTCAGGTTATAAAATAACCCTCCCACTACATCGACACACTCTCAACTATTGAGATGGATGTGTTTGATTAGATGCACTGATCCATCAACAACTCTTGTTGAACAGCCAGCCTCATCAACAACTCTTGTAGATGTTACTGTAGCTTCATTAGTTAACTTACTTAATCCGATTTTACTCTGTGGTTTATGATTTTTGATGTGGACTTCTTCTGAGAATTTAGCATTTGTCGATACAAATGCTTTATTCTCTTTTGAATTGAAGAAGTATCCACTTCTCGTTTCCTTTGGGGTTGCCTACTGCAATATGCAATGCAGTCAACATTGCATGACCCCAAAACGAGCCAAAAAACTGAGCATAACTCAACATGGAGGGAACCATATCCAATAGGATTCTATTTCTCCTAAATGAGATTAAGGGTGTGATCTCATGTACTATCAAATAGTCCTAGAATCTCAAATCCCTATACTCAACACTTTGATCAGATCGAAGTGTTTTTATCATCTCACCTAACAAGTTTTCAACTTCAGTCCTAAGCCCCTTCGAATATCTCAAGAGCTTCAGACTTAAGTTTCATTAGGTAAAGATACTCATACCTTTGAATAATCATCCAAAAGAGATGAATTATTCATGCCCTCCCACTGCTTTAACATATTGAACCACAAAGATCCAAATGTACAAGCTCTAAGGGCTCTTTGGCTCTTAGATCTTTTCCAGTAAAAGATCTATCAGCCATATTGCCCACAAGGCATGACTTACAAGGTAGTAGAGAGTCATCTTCTAACTCGCTTAGAAGTTCACTCTTGACCAATCTCCCAATCAAATTGAGATTAATATTGTCTACGTTAGAACCAAAGAAAGGTATATTCCTTTAGGAGAAATCCTTTGCCTCTTTTCACATTGAGTGGTAGTAGTCTTAAACAACCCAGTGTTCATGACTACTTTATTCTTGATTAGTCTTAAAACATTTAGGTTACTTTCCAGTAAAGCTAAACAAATGTCAACTCCCTTTCTTGAAACAAAATTGTGTTAGCAGAGAAAGGTAAAGAGTAACATTGTTCCAGCAAATAAGACACAGAAATCAAATTTCTTTTGATCTTAGGAATTACATACACATTATCTAATAATATGTATTTTCTCCCACTGAGAAAAATAACTTAATGTTCCCTACTGCTATAACCAAAATAACCTCTCTAATTCTAACTTTGAGAGTTATTACACAAGTACGAGTTTTGCCCCAGCAATCCAGCTTCTGTGTTTTTTGTTGGTAATCAGAGGAATAAGCCCTATTCTAACTTTTATAATCCAGGTTGGCGCAACCACCCCAACTTCTCATGGGGAGGACAAGGAAGTAATGTGCAAGCACAACAGAAGGTGAACCAGCCAGGATTTGCTAAAGCGCAGGTATTACCCCAGCAAAATAAGCAGGCTTTGCCCCAACAAAATTCGGGGAGTTCTCGTACAGATGCCGCAATTCAAAGTAATCAAGCTTCAATGAGAGCATTGGAATTGCAAGTGGGTCAGCTAGCTAATGAGTTGAAGGCAAGGCCTCAAGGGAAACTTCCATTAGATACTGAACACCCTAGAAGGGAAGGTAAGGAGTAGGTAAAGGCAGTGACTCTTAGGAGTGGTAAGCCACTAGAGGAAAGAAAAGAGCCTAGTAAATCCCAGGATATAGAAAATAATTGTGATAAAAATGTTGTTGTTGAGAAAGAGTTGGAGATTGGTCAGGGTGCTGGAGGCAGCAATAAAGATGTTGGAGCATCTGGTTCTGTTCCAGATGTAGAACCACCTTATGTGCCGCCCCCACCTTATGTACCACCTCTACCTTTTCCACAAAGGCAAAGACCTAAGAATCAGGATGGTCAATTTAAAAACTTTTTAGAGATTCTTAAGCAATTGCATATAAATATCCTTTTAGTAGAAGCTATAGAGCAAATGCCTAATTATGCTAAATTTCTTAAGGATATTTTAACTAAAAAAAAAAAGGTTAGGTGAGTTCGAAACTGTATCTCTTACTGAGGAATGTAGAGCTATTCTTAAGAATGGGCTACCGACAGAGGCTAAGGATCCAGGGTCATTTACTATACTTGTGTCTATAGGTGGAAAAGAGTTAGGTAGAGCACTATGTGATTTTGGTGCAAGCATTAACCTTATGCTTCTTTTGGTATATCGAAAGCTAGGTATTGGTGAAGCTAGGCCCACACAGTCACACTCCAACTAGCTGAAAGGTCTATCACATATCCTGAGGGTAAAATTGAGGATGTCTTAGTAAAAGTAGATAAATTCATATTTCCTGTTGATTTGATTATTTTAGACTATGAGGCTGATAAAGATGTCCCAATTATTCTAGGTCGTCCATTTTTGGCTACTGGCAGGGTATTGATAGATGTTCAAAAAGGGGAATTAACAATGAGAGTCTGTAATGAGGAAGTGAAATTTAATGTGTTTAAGGCCATGAAGTATCCAAATGAAATGGAAGATTGTTCTTTCATTAGGATTCTAGAGAGCACAATTGTTGAGAGAGCAATGCAGGATTCGGCTAGCAAGCATTTGGAAGATCATGGAGAGGTTAGTGTAGAAGATTTAGAAGTTTGTTCTTTATAAAGAAAAAAATGAAAAATAAGTGTTTAGGTGTGAGGAAGTTTTTGAGTCTTTAGATCTAGATCAAAGGAAGACTCCTCCTATTAAGCCATCCCTGATTGAGGCACCCACTTTAGATTTGAAGCCCTTTCCGGATCATCTAAAGTATGTGTATCTTGGGGAAGGAGAGACGTTGCCCATTATTGTTGCATCAGATTTAATGTCAGAACATGAAGAGGCCTTAATTAAATTGCTGCAGCAATATCCCAAAGTTATAGGTTGAACATCGGCTGACATTCAGGGAATTAGCCCATCTTTTTGTATGCATAAAATCACTCTAGAGGAGGGATCCTTTAGGAGTATTGAGCAACAAAGAAGGCTTAACCCTGCAATGAAAGAGGTTGTTAAAAAATAGGTGATTAAATGGTTGGATGCTGGGATTATTTATCCAATTGCAGACAACAATTGGGTAAGCCCTGTCCAATGTGTTCCTAATAAATGAGGTGTCATTGTGGTGAGCAATAAAGACAATGAGTTGATCCCAACCAAGACTGTAACTGGCTGGAGGGTTTGCATGGATTACAGGAGGCTTAATAAAGCTACCTGTAAGGACCATTTCCCTCTACCATTTATTGACCAGATGTTGGACAGATTGGTTGGTCAGGCCTACTACTGTTTCTTAGATGGTTATTCTGGGTATAGTCAGATTACCATTACTCTTGAGGATCAGGAAAAAACCACTTTCACTTGCCCTTATGGGACGTTTGCTTTTAGGGAAATGTCTTTTGGCCTCTGCAATGCTCCAGCAACATTTCAGCGGTGTATGTTAGCAATTTTTTCTGATATGATTGAGTCCACTGTTGAGGTATTTATGGACGATTTTTCAGTTTTTGGAGGTTCTTTTCAGAGTTGTTTGGATAATTTAGGTAAGGTGTTAAAAAGGTGTGAGGATACCCATCTAGTTCTTAATTGGGAGAAATGTCACTTCATGGTGAAGGAGGGCATAGTGTTAGGTCATAGGATATCAAGGAATGATCTAGAAGTTGATAGAGCTAAAATTGAGGTTATCGAAAGGCTAGAACCACCGAGTTCAGTTAAAGGGATTCGGAGTTTTCTAGGTCATGCTGGATTTTATAGGAGGTTCATAGAGGATTTTTCAAAAATTAGTAAACCTCTTTGTAACTTATTGTGTACTGATCATGTTTTTTACTTTAATGCAGATTGTAGGAAGGCTTTTGAAACTTTAAAAGTTGCTTTAGTCTCAACACCCATTCTTTGTGCACCTAATTGGAATTTACCATTTGAGGTAATGTGTGATGCGAGTTATGTTGCAGTAGGTGCTATGCTGGGGCAAAAGCAGGGCAAATTTATTCATCCTATATATTATGCAAGCAGGGTTTTAAATGAGCCATAAGTCAACTATACAACTACTGAGAAGGAGTTGTTAGCTGTTGTGTTTGCTTTTGAGAAATTCCGGCCATATTTGGTTGGATCCAAAGTCACAGTGTTCACGGATCATGCCGCAATAAGGTATTTAATGACTAAAAAAGATGCAAAGCCTAGATTAATTCGTTGGGTTTTATTATTGCAGGAATTCGACTTGGAGATAAAGGATAAAAAGGGATCAGAAAATGTCATTGCAGATCATTTGTCTCGTCTTGATCCATCATCATCTCTGCTGAAGCAATCTGCCATTTCAGATTCTTTTCCAGATGAACAGCTCTTTGCTGTTGAGGTAAAGGTAGTCAGGGATGTCCCTTGGTATGCTGATATTGCCAACTTTTTGGTCAAGGGAGTCACTCCTATTGATATGGATTGGAGGCAGAAGAAAAAGTTTAAGCATGATGCGAAATTTTTCTATTGGGATGAGCCATTTATGTATAAGCAATACTCTGCTGGTATTATTCGTAGGTGTGTTTCAGGTGATGAAGCAAAGGAAATCCTGGAGCAATGTCACTCTTCGCCGTATGAAGGCCATTTCAGCGGTCAGAGGACAACTATGAGGATTTTGCATTGTGGATTCTTCTGCCCTACCTTATTTAAGGATGCCCATTGGTTCTACAAGCAATGTGATGCTTGCCAAAGGAGAGGAAAATTAGGGCCTAGAGATGAAATGTTTCTTACTTACATTTTAGAAGTTGAATTATTTGATGTATGGGGTATTGACTTTATGGGGCAATTTCTTCCTTCTAATGGCAATGTTTTAATCTTATTGGCAGTTGATTATGTGTCCAAGTGGGTGGAGGCCATCGCGTGCCATCAGAGTGATGCCAAGACAGTAGCAAGGTTTCTTCAATCGCACATCTTTGTGCGGTTTGGGACACCTAGAGCTCTAGTGAGTGATTAAGGTACACATTTTGTTAATAATATCTTAACTAAGCTGTTAGCTAAGTATGAGATTAAGCATAGGATAGCTACCCCTTATCACCCACAAGCAAATGGTCAAGCTGAAATTAGTAATAGGGAAATTAAATCTATTCTAGAAAAAGTAGTCCATCCATCTAGGAAGGATTGGTCCTTTAGGTTGGATGAGGCTCTTTGGGCTTATAGGACAGCCTATAAGACTCCTCTAGGTATATCTCCCTACAGGTTAGTATATGGGAAAGCTTGCCATTTACCATTAGAGCTTGAGCATAAAACGTTTTGGGCTTTGAAAAAGTTAAATTTTGATCTGAGTCGTGCAGGAGCAATAAGAATGCTGCAACTTAACGAGTTAGAGGAATTTCGCCAATTTTCATATGAAAATGTGAAAATGTATAAAGAAAAGACTAAGTTGTGGCATGACAAGAAAATTAAGCCTAAAGAGTTTGTCAAAGGACAGAAAGTCATGCTTTATAATTCTAGATTAAAATTATTTCCTGGGAAGCTAAAATCTAAATGGTCAGGGCCATTTATTGTGATTGAAGTTTTTCCCCATGGAGCAATTACTTTGCAGGATGAAAAAGATGGGAGAGTGTTCAAAGTGAATGGACAGCGTGTGAAGCATTATTGGGGAGAGGAGTTCCAGACGAAATATCTTTCCCTAAGGTTGGTTGATGATTAAGAGAGCAAGATTTTTGCGGGAGCATTTCGCAGAACAATATTTTGAGCTCCCAGTGTTTGTTTTGATTTTATTTCTCTCTGATTTTTTTTTAATTTCGAGTATTTTAGATTTAGTTTATTTGAATTTTGCATGATTAATTTTAATTTCGTTGATATTCTTAATTCCGTAGAATTTATTTTAGATTTTATCTATTTCGCTTGGAAATTTAACTGATTTCGTTAGATTCTATTTTCGGTTTATTTAAGTAGATTATCTTTTAATTAATCTGATTAGTTTCAATTAGATTTTATTAGATTAGATTTTATTTTCAGTTATTTTTAAATTCTGTTTAGATTAGATTTAATTAATATTTGTCTGGTTTATTCGGCTTCAAAAGAAAATAAAAGATAAGATTTGAGCGGTTAATCTAAATTTAAATTTTCTGATTTGATTTTTCTATTTTGGAATTTGAATTTTCCGTATCCAAGATTCTTCAGGTAATCTTTTGTTCAGAAGGTTGTTGCGACAAAGTTAAGGCTGAAGCAAATCTTCCGTCCGAATAGGAAGGATTTTATTGTGAGTTAATTATTTTTACCATTTGATTTTAAATTTCTGTGGGCAGGTAAATTGCATGGATGCTGCCATGTGTCGCGCAGGGGTAATCCAACGGTTTAGCCGTTGACAGCACATGATTATTTACCATGGGCGATTGAAATTCAAGAATTTACCGTTGATGGATTTAAATTTTAAGATTGCATGTGGTTTTTAACGGTAAACTCAATTAATGTGAGCAAAATTTTTCGGTTAGGATTCAATTTGCTGGAGCCCTATTTATTAACAACTTCTGGTAAGTATTTTTCACTTCGCCTTCTTGTTTCAAATCTTTGTCGTTTGCATTTTTCTTTCTTTGTTGCTATTCTCTGTAAACCCCTTGAGTCTACCATGGCGAAAACGAGAGTGAGAAAAGAGAGGGAGAATGAGGAAGAAAAGGTACATGTTACCCCTGAAGTACAGAAAGTAAAGGCGAAGAAGAAGAAGACGTTGGAGGAAAAAGAAGCGAAAAGAAGGAGAAGGCAACAAAGGGCTGAAGATCAAGAGGTTGTACATAAGGCGACATATGATGTTATTGCCACAGTAGAATAAGGAAATCCGAAAGAACCAAATGTACAGAACCCAGAGGAGGTTGAGCCGAGAATGGCGGATACAGAGGAAGTTCAAGAAGTGAATACCAAGGAGGTTCAAGAAAAGCAGGCTGAGGAGGTTCGAGAACAACATACAGGGATTGTACCTGAAGAAGGTAACGAGCCAATGCAGGAGGCTCGAGTGGAGGTGATCATGCCGGAGGTACCCAAACGTCGCCGCATTAAGCGAAAAGCGGGCCGCGTCAAGGTAGTCTGAACTGATACCCCCTCGCCTCCAACTACTAATTCTGAAAGAGAAAATGCAGAGAGAGAAGAGCGTGAGAAGGAGGCCGAGGAAAAAGTAAGAGAAGAAACAAATAAAAAGGTTGAGGAAGAGCGGTTGCTCAAGCGAAGGGCGGAAAAGGGAAAAAGTGTTGTTGAAGCATCGGAGGAGCCTGATGAGATAGAAGAGCCACAATTATCGTATGATCCCTTCGTCAACAATTTTGCCAGAGCAAAATATGCTGAGCTTCTTAAAAGAGATTTTTTGTTTGAAAGAGGATTTAGCGATGATCTTCCGCATTTTCTGAGGACTGGTATTGCAGACCACGGCTGGGAGTTGTTTTGTGCAAAACCTGAATCTGTAAACGCACAGGTGGTGCTTGAATTTTATGCTAATATTGACAAAGAAGATGGTTTCCAAGTGATTGTTCGAGGAGTCGAAGTCGACTTGAGTCCTAGTGTTATTAACGCATTGTATAACCTTCAAAATTTCCTCCACGCGACATATAATGAGATGGTTGTGGCGCCATCTAATGAGCAGCTGAGCGATGCTGTGCAGGAAGTATGTATTGAAGGGGCGCGGTGGCAGCTTTCAAAAACGGAGAAAATGACGTTTTAGTCAGCTTATTTGAAAAGGGAAGCAAACACATGGATGGGGTTTATCAGGCAGAGGATGCTTCCAACGACTCATGACTCGACGGTCTCTAGGGAATGGGTTCTTCTGCCTCTCGCAATTTTACGGTCTCTCAGCATTGATGTAGGAAAGATTATTGTTAATGAAATATCTGGTTGTTGGAAGAAGAATGTGGGAAAACTGTTTTTCCCGAATACAAATACCATGCTTTGCAAGAGAGCAGGGGTTCCAGAGAATGAGGGAGATGTTATTTTATTTGACAAGGGAATCATCGACACGCCTAATCTGGCTCGCTTTAGCGTATACAAGAGGCGCGTCAGGGTGGGCTTGTCTACGATATCAACACGATTTTAGAACAACTGGCACTGTCGGCCAGTAGGCAAGAGTTTGCCGAGAGGCAAGCTTTAACCTTCTGGAACTATGTTAGAAGTCGTGATGTCAATCTGAAGAAGGCGCTGCAGGAGAATTTTTCCAAGCCATATCCAGCCCTTCCTACATTCCCTGAGGATTTATTGAACCCTTGGATACCACCCCCACCTGTTGAAAGAGAAGAGGAGAATGATGAAGAGCAGGGTCAGGAAGACTGACTGATGAGATGATTTTGAACGAGCATTACTTTTGTTCCTATATTTTTGTTTGCTTGTGCATATCTGACCCTGCTTGTTGTTATATTTGCTTGTTTCTTTTTAATTTTTCTGCTTCAAAAAAAAATATTGTTGCTTTTGTAATTTCTTTTTCAATGTTTTAATGAAATTTACAAGTTGTTTCTGTTCTATGAGCATTCAGTAACTCTAACTTAACTAATTTTCTTCTGAATTTTTGAAGCTTGGACTGCTAAGCTTAATTAGATCAAGGTATTCTGATCTCCAAAAACCTTTTGCTTGAGTCTTTCTTCTAGCCTAGTCGTTGTTGCGACAAAGAAGATTTTGGAGGTAGTGTTGATTTATATGAACCACTTTAAGCTTAGTTCTAGCCCCACGCTCAGTTTAAAATTCAGATAGAAACATTTAAGTTTGGGGGTATAATTTGCAAAATTAATGATTCATTGAGGACAATGAATAATTCAAGTTTAGGGGACTTTTTGCTACTCCAATTGTTTTGCTCGAGCATTCCTCTCCTTCATTTAAAAATTTGTTAGGTTGTTGAGTAACCGAGGACATTTGTGACACCCACAGTTTGTCTTCGCGTCAAAAGATGACCTAGGAAATATGAAAAATGAAAAGAATTATTTGCTGAAAAAAATTATTGTTGAAAATTTTGCTGAGAAAATTCATTGAGCAAAAGTTTTGAAGGATATATGATAACCCAACAGTTTTCTGTCTCCCAGAACTTAGGTGAGCTTCATCAAAAAATGTCGTCATTCTGAGGGACAAGAGATAGAAGGACTAAGGATTTTTTAGCTTTACAAAGAGTATTTAGCCTAGTTGGTGATCAGTTTGAGACAAGGGTATATTGCACCATAAAGTGGGTCATCCCATACTTAAGAGCTTATGATTGTAGGGCTACTTTAAGTCTGAAAAACAAAAATATAAACCCCTTGGAAATGTGTTTTTAAAATGTCTGATAATAGAGCTAGGTTGTGGCAAGTTCTTAGAATTGAGTTAAAAGTGGTGATTATTTGTCCATGCCGGAAGAATTATTTTGCTGCAGCAGAGCTTGGTTTTTGCAGAGTGCTCAGGTAAAGGTTGAAGGTAGTGTTGGATTGTCTGGTTTGATTAAGCTATTCTTTGTCTAATGTTTTGAATTCTTAAGGGAAGGTGAGTTAGTATTGCTCGGGACGCGCAATAGTTCAAGTTTGGGGGTGTGATAACTGTCCAAAAGGTAGTTATTTAGGCCTTATTTCTATAGCGATTTGTGTGTCTTGTCTACCTAATAGGGTTGCTTTTAGATATATATTATATGTTTTAACCCATTTGGAAGAATGGAAGCTTTGAAAGTTATTTTGTGCAGAATGCATTGTTGAGCGACTGGAGGGAGCCAATTCTGTGTTGCAGCAAAGCTGGGAGCAAAATTGCCACGTCACAGCTCGTTAGCCAATTTAATAAACTGAATTCTGTTGAGTTATTCTCGGGATAAACGAGCAAGGAGAGCCATCCACGTGTCTAGGTCAACCTAATTCAAGCCTCCTATCCTTCTATAAAAGGAGATAGCCGCCCAAGTTAAATAAATTCCATCCTTGGGAGAAACATTCCATTCTTGGAAAGGTTACTTCCACCTTTGGGAGCCGAATAGAGGATAGAGATTGGATACCATCAAGAAAACCATCATCTGCAAGCTGATCGAGAAGATTAATATTTTCTTTTATTAACTTGTGATTATGGATATGCTTACTCAGATTGTAACGTATGTTTCTATGCATTTTATGAACTAAGTAGCTTAGGCGTTGGTTAGGGAACATGTGATTGTCGTGCTTAATCTCTAGTAATAAATATTGATTTAATGCATCTTGATTATTTGTTGTGCTTATTTACATTTTGTGTCCGCCTGGCCAGCCGGTATGAATATCACTCTCTAGTTTCAGGGATGATTTAGAGAGTGTGTGACATTTAATCACACTAGATCATTGTGTATTGGTGAACTCCAGTGACTGAGCTAGGGATAGTCAGTTGCCTAGTGCTTGATCGGTAGTACTTCATTGGAGTTGAAACACATTCCAAAAGATCCGGAGTTCCGGGAGGAATCTGCTAATAAGACTGCGAGAGTTTTGCATGATCAATAATATTGCTAGAGCATCTTTTAAAACAATTACTAAATCCTGACCAGCGCCTGTTTCTAATCGGTCTGCCTATTTGTTTACTTTTTGTTCTGTCATTTCTTTTGCTTCAGCATTCCTATAAAAACCAATCATTTTTACCACTCTTGAAACCATTGAAAAACTAAACAAAATAGATAAAGTTAAAACTAATTCAGACCTTGGATTCGATAAATACTTATTACTTGCTGCTGACTGTGTATACTTGCACAGAGTCTAGAGTCTTTTTATATCTTATTTTTTCGCACTCTAGGAACCCAACAACTGCACATGCAACCGCTTCAGCCCAAAGCTCCTTTGGCATGTTCTTTGACTTTAACATGCTCCTTGCCATGTTGAGGATTGTTCGGTTCTTCCTTTCAGCAACCCCATTCTGTTGAGGTGACTTGGGAACTATCAAAGGACGTCGAATACCATGCAACTCACAGAAATCTCTAAAATCATTAGAAGTAAATTCACTAACCCTATCAGTTCTCAATGATTTAATTTCATATCCACTCTCTTTTTCAACGTAAGCTTTAAACTTCTTAAATGCATCAAATGCCTCAGATTTTCTTTTCAAGAAATGAACCCATGTTTTTCTACTATAATCATCAATGGAAAGCACAAAATAAGAGCTTTTATGAAGAGATTGAGGCTTGATGGGTCCACAAACATCGGCATGAACAAGTTGGAGTGGCTTGTCAAGTAAACATGCTTTACACAATTGATTGGGATGATCAATCACCGGAATGCCTTTAACCATCTTCTTATCTCCCAAGGATTTAAGTCCTCCAAAATTCAAGTGACCAAATCGCATGTGCCAAATCCATGATGGATCATCAACACAACTCTTCAAGCACTTGGCACCACCATTCTTCAAGTTCAACAAGAACATCCGATTTTTGGTCATTGGCATTTTGGCTACAAGTTTGGACTCTTGGTCTCTAAGCCAAAGCATACAATCCTCCATGTGAATCTTGTACCCTCTTTCCAAAAGTTGACCAATACTTAGAATATTACTAGTCAACTTTGGAATGTAATAAACATCAAAAAGAACTTTATGGCCTCCATCTTTTGTCTGAAGCAAAACTCTACCTTTGTCCATGATCTCCACCTTTGTGTTGTCACCAAAGCTTACAAAGCCTTTCTTGCTTGTATCAAGCTCCAAAAAATTTCTTTTATCACCCGTCATATGATTGCTAGCACCATTGTCAAGATACCAGGTGTTTGTCTCATCTATGGAATCATTCTTTATTTCTAAAGCTAGAAGCAATGACTCCTCCACGATGTCTTCCTTGTACTCTATAAATTTGGCCTCCTCCTCAACCTTCTTGGATCGACATTCCCATGCATAGTGACCAAGCTTGTTACAAGAGTAACATTCAACTTGGGATTTGTCATGTTTGTCACATTTTCCTCTTCCTCGACCACGACCCCTCATAAATGGTTGCCCTCTTTTTTCAATTGGTGAAGATTGCTCATCTCATCCTCTTCCTTGCCCACGACCTCGTTCGCTGCCTCGTCCTCTTCCATAACCTTGACCACGACCTCTACCACCATCTCCTTTGAAAGTTGTCTTTGCTTGCAAGACTTGTTCCCGTTGCTCTTGGTTGCTACGGTTCATCCTTTCCTCATAGGCTCGCAACGATCCATTCAATTCATCAATGGTCATGGTTTCCAAGTCTTTTGACTCCTTGATTGCTACCACCACATGGTCAAACCTTTTATTTAGAGAGCGGAGAATCTTCTCAATCACACGAACATCTTGCATGGTCTCTCCAAGCCGCTTCATTTGGTTCACCACCGTCAAGACTCTTGTAGAGTAGTCTTGAATTGATTCACTTTCTTTCATGCAAAGTGATTCAAACTCTGCCCTTTGAGTTTGAAGTCAAACTTTCTTCACTTTTTCGACTCCCATGACGGAGTTACGAAGCGTCTTCCACGCTTGTTTGGAGGTGGTCTCATTTGCAATCTTCTCAAACATATCATCATCCAAACCTTGATGGATGATCGTGAGGGCATATTGATCTCTCTTTCGTTCCTTCTCTAATGCTTCCCTCTCGTTTCGCGGAAGAACACTTTCATCTTTCGGTACTTCATAGCCTTTCTCAACAATTTCTCAAACTCCTTGGAAACCAAGTATGACATTCATCCTAAGTGCCCAATTCTCATAATTGAGCTTGGTGAGCCGCGGATATTGGAAAGAAAGGGAGACTTTGGAATTCATCCTAGCTCTGATACCACTTTGTTAGAATGTGGTGGGACACAACACTCACAAACCAAATAGAGAAAGAAGAAGAAGAAGAAGCTTTTGATTCTTCTAAAAATGACTTCTTACTTTCACTCTTGAAAAGATCTCAACACTACAAGGATATTTATAGTAGTTTTGGTACATGGATTTAGACTCTATATTAATTACTAATTCATGAACTACTTGATTCATGAATCACCAATTCCTAGATACATGAAGCATAATATTAGATAAATTCAAGGATACATGTACCAATAATAATTGCAAGTTTAATAATTAACAAGAACTTATAGTGGTTCAATAAAAAACAAAAGACATCTACATCCACTCGAGGCTATCCACTAGATTTATCAGCTCAATTACATGAAGCATCATCGTCTTCCTCGACAAACAAAACAAAGCTTGAGCACAATTAATCTATCACATACACTCAATTACGCTCAAAACACCAAGGCGATAGCGATACAACAGTCCCTCCAATTTCAGAACTCTCTCTCTCTCACTCAGTGAACTAATCTCCAGCCACTCACCTCAAAAGCAAAAAACAAACCCCACTCAATTTAGATATCTTACATATAATCTCATTGTAATTGAGTATATACAATCGCACACAAATAAACCCCTTAACATAAACTATCGGTATTGGGTAGTTGACTATGCTTCACGTTAGACTACACTATGACGACATTTATCAGCCAGTTAGAGAGCTTCATCTTGAAAGATTAGCCGTCAAAAATACACAACACACGTTTTAGTATTATCCACAAACCACAGACCTCGTGGTTATCAGTTTAACTTTATACCGATTTTTTTTTTCACCATCAGCAAAACCTTCTTTCATTCACAAACCAAGAAGATCGCATTTGCGACATTACATAAGGATTGGAAAAGCAAAAACCAAAAAAAAAAAAAACCACCACACACTTAGAGGACAGTCTCGTTTCAATCTGCACTTCACCATTTATCGGAGCCAAGCACACGCCAAAACTAGGTGCCCAACTTTATGCCGATTGAGCTATGCTCTTTTTGGCACTCCAATCAAGATGGTTAATATGTTATTTGCATATAAATTAAATTTTAAACTAATTCCACGTGTATGCTAGTTCTTCTTTGCCTTCTTTTTTTTTTTTCATTTGAAATATCCATTAAAATCCCTAAAATAATAGAAACAAAGTAGAAAATTATCCTATGAAGAGGGGATTTTTTTTTCAAGCAAAATATAATACATACATCGATCCCATGTGTTTTTTGTTTTTTGTACATAGATATCACTAAGTACATAACTAGGACTTCTATAACCATACACATATGAATAATATACATACTTTTTTTCAGCATAAAACTGTTGTGTTGAAGCTCTTTTCAATCCCAAAATCTCTTTTATCTGCAAAACCAGCAATCTGTGGAAAACCAAATCCTTCTTCTTCTTCTTCCATTACTAGGGTTTCTATATCCATACATTTGATAATATTCATATGTTCTTAAACTGGAACCGCCTCCCATGGCTTAGACAATGAGGTTGCTGGTGAGTTCAGTTGTTGCTTTGCCCTCTGCCCTCCAAACAATATAACAATAATTAGTAACGGTGAAAATAGTATCGTTTGATTTTAAGTTTTTAGTATAATAAGTGTGAAGGTAGAGATTTGAACTTCCGTTCTTGAGAAAAGAAATAGATAATGCAGGTAGGATATTTGATTTGATTGCTCATGTTTAATAACGAGCTAAATAGGTGAAAATCTTACTTTATGAATAGAACTTTGATGCTTATATCATTGGTCTTATATTTTGTACAAGTTCTTTATTTTTTATTATTTTTTTTTTTTTTTTGAAAATAAGTTCTTTAAATTTGTGTAAAATTGAGTTGTTGTTGTTATTATTATTTTGTAAATTATTGTAGAGACACTTAATATATAATGTTGAGGATCCCACATCGGAAAGATTGGTGGAGACCTCACAACATATAAGCTACAAGGGTCACCCCACTCATTGCCAATTGGTTTTGAGATGGAAGCCCATATAATATAATATATAAGCATGTGTTTTTGTCTATATATTTCACGAGTGTCAAATATTTGAAGTCGCATGTAGTAAGTTATGTGGGTTAGAAATTAGATTCAAATTGGAAGCCATTTTAAAAAAGCAATTATTAAAAAGAATTACCATAAGAAGTAAAATAATTTTTATGCACGGTTTAAGAACTAAAATGGAATAATTGAGGGTTTAAAAACTAAACATTTGAAGATTTAGAAACCTTACTCGAAATAATTTTGAAACTAATTTTCCTGCTAAATGGTGTCTAATCTATGCATTTCATCCTTAATATATATATATATATATATATATATATATATATATATATATATATATGACAATATGTGAGGTGGGTGATTTGAACCGTAGACCTCGTAGTTATTAGTACAACTTTATGCCGGCTTGTTGGCCATCCTTAAGCATTTTAAATTCTCAATTTTTCTCTTTATTGTGTAATTTTTTGTAGAATTCTGGTCATTAAGGCCACGTTTGATAACCATTTCGTTTTTGGTTTTTGGTCTTTGAAAATTGTACTTGTTTTCTCCCAATCTTCTTACAATGATTTTCATTTTTGTTAAGGAGACATTTGAGTTCCTAGCCAAATTCCAAAAACAAAAATAGTTTTTGAAAACTATTTTTTTTAATGTTTTCAAATTTTGGCTTGGTTTTTGAAATTAAACATGGAAAATGATGTAGATAAAAAACAAAGAAGCTTGTGGGTAAAAATATTGTTTATAGGCTTTATTTTCAAAAACCGAAAACCAAAGCCGAAATGGTTATCAAACGGAGCCTAAATTATTATTTTAGTAATACATCTCGACACATGAACATGCCATTTTAACATGCAACTGTTATGGGTGAGTAGGATTTTAATGGTGGATAATTTGGATAATTTGGATTATATATGTCAAGTAGTATCTAAGTAAAATACATCAATTTTTTGTGAACAACTTTTTTTCCAAAATGAACTAATTAAGAAGTTTTAATACATCAAAGGTAAAATTGATCATTTTAAAATATTAAAAACCAGATAAAAATAATCAAATGAATTAGGAGACTATTTGTTATATTTTTAAATTCTCAATCAAAGCGTTAATATGAACCTAAACTAGTTGAGGTATATAATCAAAAGATTTTAAATTTTCATAAACTTTAAAATAAAAATATTCCTTGATTGAGCTCTACAAGGATGATTTACTAACCTCGTTGGCCTGTGTATTTTGCCAGGCTTTGTCCATTTCCTCAAAGACAATGTCTATTGTGGGTCGACCTTTGCTTGATTTTGCCACACAAAGAACAGCAATTTGTAAAATGGATTCAAAGTCTGCTTTATTTACGTTTCCTTTTAGCCTTGGATCTTCAAAATCACTCAATGCTCGTAACCCCATGTTTACATCCTTAGCCTGCAATCAAATCTTCCAAAATTTATTAAAAGTGATTTTAATATAATTATTATAATATTTGGTTTCAACACTTCTAAACACGATTTTAAGACCATCAAAATTAGTTTCGAAGAATTAACGATATGTTTGGAGTGGTTTTGAAGTGGTTTTTTAACCATTTCAAAATCACTACCCCAAAGTTTGTATTATTAATTACTACGCATGAAAATGTATATTAGGTTAAGTTTATCGATTTCAAAACCGTTTCTAATTTGCAAACAAGAAGCTATAGAAATACAGTTGGATCTTATTCAGAAAGCAAAAATTTCAAGAAAGCTAATTAAATCCCATCATTTTCATGAGGAAAAAGAACAAAAATGAAATATATATATATATATGATAAACTTGAGAAATGAAGGATAGGAATGAATTAGAATACCTTTCTTGTTAATTGATCTCTTGCATCAAGATCCAAATCAATGACCTTTTGACCTGATAAAAGCTGAAGAGCCACAATGCCAAAACTATAAATGTCACTTGCACAAGTGAGCTTGGCATTGCTCATGTATTCAGGATCCATATAACCAATGGTTCCTCTAACATCTGTGAACACTTTTGTCTCATCCATTCCCAACATTCTTGCCAACCCAAAATCTGATAGTTTTGCATCCAATTTCTCAGTCAAGAGTATGTTTGTTAGCTGAAAAACAAAAAATATTCTTCATCAATATACCATATAAATAATAAATTGTGGCAATTCTTTTCGTTGTTTGATAATCATTTGGACTTGTTTCATAGTCATTTGTTTTTTCTTTCTTTTTAAAGTAAACTTAAGTACCGATATTTTTTGTGATATGATTTTCAATAATCTTGAAACCAAAATTGTATCACATCAAACAAAATAATATTTTCCTTTCATTTTACATTTTCATTACGGTTAAATTATAAAAAATACCCCTGAATTATGAGGTCGACTTCAATTATACCTCAAATTTTCAAAAGTTCTATTTTAGTCCTCAAAATTTGAATTTTGTTTCAAAAAATCCTTGAAGGCATTTTTTCATTAAATTTATGGACAAAAAATGATGTTGTTTGCATATGTGAACATTTTTCAACAAATATACTTGGAAAAACAATAAAAACACATGCAAACACATCATTTTTCATACATAAATTTAACGGAAAATGTCTCAAATGATCGTTTTAAAACAAACTTCAAATTTCAAAAACTAAAACGAAACATTTGAAAGTTCCGGAGTATAATTGAAACCAACACCATAGAGTCATTTTTGATCATTTAACCTTTCATAAATGAAGCCCTGTTTATTAAAAATTATTTACTTGTTTCAAATTGCTTTCTAAAAAGTCTTACAACTATTGAGTCAAAATCTTTAACCTAATCTAAAAAACCATTTCTGAAAATTTAATTTCTTAATTTTGAAAAGTTTTCTAAGATTGCAATAACAAAGAAATTACTATATTATATATGATATTGAAATATTACCTTAATATCTCTATGAACAATGCAACCATCTACACGTTGATGAAGATACCTGAGTGCAAGAGCACATTGTCTCAAGATCTTGACTCTTGAATCCCATGTCAGCACTGTGTCTTTTCCTGAAAATACCCACAAAATATGAACCAAAGAACGAAAGAAAGAAAGAAAGAGGAGAGAAGTAATGTATATTTACTCAAAAGATGGTGAGCGAGGTTGCCTTGGTCACAGTACTCATACACAAGATACTGCTCTCCATCCTGAATGCAGCAGCCCAAAAGGGAGACCAAATGGGGGTGGCGAACCCTAGACAGCCCGTCAACTTCTCTAATGAATGAATCTGAAGTGTTGCTCTGAAATATCTTCTTGATGGCCACCAGCTGGCCGCTCGGCAGCATCCCCTTGTACACCTGCCCCGCGCTGCCCCGCCCCAAGCTCGTCCTCCTCTCGCTCCCTGAGTCCAGCGCCCTCTCGATCTCCTCCTTTGCAAACCGGTACAGTCCCGACCAGATCGACGTGTCGCTCAAGCTGCATGGTTTCGTCTTCTTCTTCTTCTTGCTCGCGTGCTTTGCTAGGAGGACCAGGAGGAGTAGAACTATCACCACTGATATGGCGGCCAATAAAGCCTTTGCTACCGAACCTGCCAAATTATATATATATATTATATATTTGGAAAAATAACTTAGTCATTACAAAATAACTATTTTGTTTTCTGTTTTTGTTTTTCATTTTTTAAAAATAGGGTTCGTTTGATAATCATTTCTGTTTTTTGTTTTCCGTTTTTTAAAAACGTTTTTGAAATTAGAAAAAAAAATAGTTTTCAAAAACAGATTTCTATTTTTCAAAAACTCATTTTTCTCTCAATGCTTATTTTTTTTCCCTTTTTTACCTATATTTCTCCAACAAATTCTTTTTTTTTTTCTCCTTAAAACGTTTTTTCTTAATAAACATATTCTAACTTTTCTTTTGAAAAAAAAAAATCGTCAAAATTTTTTTATTTGCTACAACTTTTCTTTTATTTTTCTAATTTATCGTTATTTCTTTAACATATCTTTTACTCTTAACCTTACTATCTTTCTAAAATTTCTCTTTTCTACTTATTTAATTTTTCTATCTAAAATTTATCTTTTCTACTCTAAGTTTTTTTTCTTTTTTCTCTAACTAATATCTTTTATGGAATCTAACTAATATTCTCTCTAAACATTTTCTTTCACGTCTCTAAATTTTCTATGTTTAACTTTTCTCTCGAAAACCTTTATATTTGTGTCTTTTTTGTTTCAATGTCTTTACACATTTTTCTCTATCTATAACATCTTTTCATCTTTCTAATTTTTTAAACACTGAAAATCAAAAATAGTTATCAAACAAGTTTGGTTTTCTGTTTTTTTTTTTTTAAATTGAAAACAAAAAACAGTTATCAAACATGGTTTTTGTTTTTGAAAAACAGAAAACCAAAAACCAAAAATAGAAAAACCAAAAACCAAAAACTAAAATGATTATCAAACGGGACTTAATTTTTATGATTTAGGTTTGGTTTCAATTTGTTTAAAATTTCAAAATAATCCTTAGGGTCGGGTCAAGCTTCACAATTTTTCTATTTCACTAGAAGAGTTAATTAGTTGGATATATTGGGTCCGTTTGGTAACGTTCTCGTTTCTTGTTTCTTGTTTCTAATTTTATTAAGAAAATCTAAGCATTTAATAACTATGTATGTTTCTTGTTTCTCATTTTTTAGAAATACTCCCAAAATTTGTATAGAACTTTTGGGAACAACTAAAACTAGTTTCTCATTTTTTGTTCTTGTTTCCAATTTTTTCCAAACATAAATAAGAATATAGGTTTATTATTATTGAATGTATAGGTGTTACGGTCATGAAATTCTATTTTTCTTTATTAAAAATGAAGAAACGGAAACAAGAAACGAGAACATTACCAAACGGGCCATTATGATTTAGGGTTGAGTGAAAATAGGGGAAAAGTAGTGAAGAACTTTCGGTTGGAGCGTAGAGCTTATAAGGTTTGATTAAATCATATAAACCAAATTATATTTTGAAGAATACATACCAAATTGAAACAAATATATGTCCAAATGATAGGGAACAAAGTAAAACTTTGAGCATCCCGTAGTGCTTCTGACTTCTTTTTTAGTCTTTTAATATTAACTTGGATATTTATTGGGAAAGAAGAATCTATATAAATAAAGAATAATGCCAAGTTGCCAACTCTTACCTTTAATTTTGATGTAGCCGGAACCAACTATCAGCCAAACAAAAGAAACAGGATTATGTTCTAAAAAAAAAAAAAAAACAAACAAACAAACAAAACAAAACAAACAGGATTAGAAGCTTTGAAGCTATAAAATTATTCTAAAGTATTCCTTGTAGATATCAAAATGTGAAGGAATTTAAAAATTAACAAAATTGATAACACTGCTATATTTTATATTTTTTTTTAAACTAAAACAACTTTTTAATTGAGTAAAATACGAAAAAAATAAAAATAAAAAATAATTAATATTTTTTAAGTTTATCCTAAATTTTTAAAGTTTTAATTTCATTATTTTTATTTATGTATTATTTTTTCCAATTAAATTTGTATTGGTACACAACATCTAAATTAAGTAACAAAATAATGATATATAGTATCACATTGCAGTTTATCATAAAAGTAAAAAATTTGGTAAAAAATTAGGTAAAAAATTAGTCATTTTAGATATGACTTAACTGTTAAAAACATACTTAAGCCAAACTTAGACCCCTTTTGAGATTGGGCTTGAATTGTTGAAAAGTGATTAGAGGAGAATCTTACTCGTCTAAACTCTTGGGTAAAACAAATTATTAATTAATCCATCCAGAATCACTTCTCAATTTAGCAAAAGCTGATAGATACCGACTTTTATATTTTGCTTTTCTAAAGATATGATACTTTCTCTTAATTGTTTTCAAATCTCAAATTTATATTGTTATATATTTATTGATATCAGAGAGAACAAATGTGAAAATATATATAAGAAGAATAAATTTGAAATTCGAAAATAGTTAGAGAGAAAGTGACAGATTTTATTTTAAAAAAAAAATAATTAATAATTTGTTTTATCAACTGCTTAGGCCAATTAAGATTCTTTACTAATCACTTTTCACGTGTTGGAGATGGAGACAAACCACCGCCTCTGATGCCGTGCGAAGATACAAAAGAAAAGGTAATGGGCCAAGGCCCATTAGGTTTTCACTATATATGTGTGTAGTGAGTGGTTTTTGGAGGGGTAGTCGCGTGGAGTGTTTTTCTTGAAGTCTTGCAGCTATTGTTCCTTTCAGCAAATTCTTGAGTGTACGACAGTGAGGTATTATGAGAGAATAAGGTTTATCCTCTTGTGTTGGGTTGAGGGTATTTCTTCGTTGTTTATCCCAAGTTATCGGGTTGTGATACTTGGAACTCAATAGCTATTGTTGGGCTATTGAGGGTTAGTTTGTGGCGTTATTGAAGGCTTCCTATAATCTCTCAAATTCTAGTAGAACATGTAGTTGCAGAAGACTAGGCGTAGTCCCGAGCTTGGGGCGAACCAATATATTTTTCAGTGTCGTTTTCTTTTCCCTATCTTTTATTATTTTTCGTGACTATTATTATTGGCTTAACCTGTGGAAGGGGAGATAGTTATAATATTATTGATTGTTGTCATAATATTATTATTATTTGTATTCCGCATTTTTTCTTCCAATAAGTGGTATCAGAGCTTTTGGTTCAGGAGTCATGGGTTTTGTACAGCCAAAAAGTTTCGACAGAGTCATGAAGTTCGATGGGAAAAATTTTGGATATTGGAAGATGCAAGTCAAGGATTATTTAACTTGCAAGAAAGTGCTTAAGGCATAGAAGGAGAAACCGAAAGGGATGACAAACGAAGATTGGGAAGCTCTGGATGAAGAGGCAGTTGCAACCATAAGGATGTGTTTGTCAATGGATGTGGCAAGTCTAGTAGCCCATGAGACAACTATAGTAAATTGATGGAAGCGCTTACAAACAGGTATGAAAAACCCTCTACTAATAATAAGGTCTACCTAGTTAAGAAGTTTTTCAACATGCAAATGTCTGAGGATGCTTCTGTGAATTCCTATATAATGAGGTTACCACTTTGATTAATCAGTTAAAATCTATTAAGATAGAGTTTTCTGATGAGGTGAATGCTATTCAGTTGTTAACGTTTTTACCTGATAGTTGGGAAACGATGAAGACAACAGTGTCTAATTCGACTGGAAATAACACTTTAAAATTTTTAGAAGTTTGTGATTTAGCCATAGTTGAGGAAATTCGTAGGCAGAGTAGTAATAAAGAGTCTACAGTAGGGTCAACTTTGGTTATGACTAAAGGTAAAGATAAGGTTGATGAAGAAAATGAATCGAGTAGCAATACAAAAAAAGTGGGAAAATAGGAATGAGGTAGAATGTTTTTACTGTCATAAGAAATGTCACTTTGAGAGTTAGGGTAGGAAATTCAAAGAGGATCAGAAAAGAAAACCAGAGGCAAATATAGTGCAGGATGTTGTCTTAGTTTGTGTTGAGAGTGACACAAAGTATAATAACCATTCATCAGATTGGATATTAGACAGTGCAGCTTCTGTTCACATAGTTTCAGATAAGAGTTTGTTCACATCATTAACAGGACGACATCATGGCCTAGTGAGCATGGGGAATGGTAGAACCTCCAAGACTAGAGGGATTGGAGATGTTAGTCTGAAGACAAAATGTGGAGGTAAATTGGTACTGCGAGATGTCAAGTTCGTGCCTAATATCAAGATGAATCTTATTTCTATTGGTAAGTTGGCAGATGATTGTTACATGTGTGAGTTTGGTAATCGCCAGTGTAAACTCAAGTTCGGATCCAAGGTAGTGGCAGTTGGTCACAGGAAATCCACACTGTACAAATGTCAGTTGAATGTTGCCAAATGATCAAAGAGACAGTGGATGCCGGTTAAAGCTGCAGATGGTAGTTGTAGAGGTACAATTGAGCCAGCTAGCATTGTTATCCAATTTTGATCAGTCCGATCAAGATCCTTCAGTTCAGAAACAATTGGGAAGTCTAGGAGAGAAAGTTGATGGCTATCATGAATCCCCATTTGTCAGACGCTCAAATGAATTGAAGAAGTCGCTCCGGCGAGTTGAGGCATCAAAGTGGAAGGCTAGAGTAGTTGCTAAGGTCAAAGGTCAGGTCTCTAGCTTGGTAACAAATTTAAATAGAGGATTCAAGTCATTCTTAGAGTGTATCTTCTTCAGGAACAGTTGTTCGGGTTGGAAGAAGGTGACAGGTGACACCACTTAGCTGAAGTGGGAATACGTGTCTGTCTTTTTCGTTTGGGAGACAGGTCCACGTAGCTAGCCCATACCTCGGGGCGAGCATAGATGAGCTGCAGTTATATTCTAATAGTTGCCTATTTTTGTGAGTTTGTTGTTTTTCAGGTATTTTGAGCCTTGGAGTTTGCCAAAAAGATCAGAGATAACAGTTGTAGTGGGAGTAGATCCTTGGAGTTTGCCAAGATGATTAGAGTTTTGTTGCAGTGGGAGACGAAATCGTTGTTTTGTCTCCAAGTGAGAAATTGTTGGAGGTGGGGAAATTGTTGGAGGTGGAGACAAACCACCGCCTCTGTTGCCGTGTGGAAATACAAAAGAAAAGGTGGTTTCACTATATATGTGTGTAGTGAGTGGTTTTTGGAGGGGGTAGCCGCATGGAGCGTTTTTCTTGAAGTCTTGCGGCTATTGTTCCTTTCAGCAAATTCTTGAGTGTACGGCAGAGAGGTATTATGAGAGAATAAGGTTTATTCTCTTGTGTTGAGTTGAAGGTATTTCTTCCTTGTTTATCCCAAGCTATCGGGTTGTGTCGATACTTGGAAGTCAATAGCTATTGTTGGGCTATTGAGGGTTAGTTTGTGGTGTTATTGAAGGCTTCTTGTAATCTCTCAAATTCTAGTAGAACCTGCAGTTGCAGAAAACTGGACGTAGTCCTGAGCTTGGGGTGAACCATTATATTTTTCGGTGTCGTTTTCTTTTTCCTATCTTTTATTATTTTTTGTGACCATTATTATTGGCTTAACCTGTGGAAGGGAAGATGGTTATATTAGTATTGATTATCGTCATAATATTATTATTATTTGTATTCCACATTTTTTCTCCCAACATCACGCTTGCAAACACAATTCAAACGATACTTAATGTCTTTGTTTTGTATCTACTTTTTAAGCATGTTTTCAAAATTGAAGGTAAGTTTTGAAAAAAAGTACTTTTTATTTCGAAATTTGAGTAAGAATTCTAATATTTTCTTAAACTATAATTTTAAAAACAAGAAAACAAAAATCGAAATGGCTATGAAAGAGACCAAAAACGGTTAGCGAAAGGGAGTAACTGACCCAATTTGTCCAAAGCAGGCAAGCATTGAAAAAACCCATCAAAATCCGCCCTACTCCCAATCCTCCCGGCCGCCACCGCCACAACAGCAGCAAACCCACAAGCAGCATTCTCATTCTCATCCTCCGCAAGAACCCCAAACTCATCCAGCAACCCCCTTTTCACCTCCGCCACCGCCGCCACACAGCCACCGCAGACCCCATCAAATCCTCCATCTTCGAACCCAGAGCAGTTGTGGACGGCGGCCTCGTACACCTTGCTCTGAAGGAGCTTGGGCAAGAAGAAGAGGGTGGAGCAGCGGCTGCCGCCGGCGAACAGGTTCTGCAGGCCGCAGCCCCCCAAGGAGACGTCGGGCTGGCGGGAGAAGGAGCCGGTGCAGTTGGCCCACTGCTGCTGCGGGAGGAAAAGCGTAGATGGTGTTGGTTTGGCGGTGAGGTTGAGGGCTAGGGCCTTGGCGGCGGCGGTGAGGGCGTTGCGGCAACAGCGGGTTGTGTAGATGATGTCCCACAGGAAGAGACTGTCGTCGTCTTCGCTCATGCATACTCCTGTTGGCTCGTACGGGTCTGTTTTGAAGTCCAGGATGCAGCTGCCTGTCCAATACATCGAGTCAAAAACCAAGTCAATTTTTTCGCTTGCATTTAACGATGCTAAATTAGAAGCCACATTGGGAACAAATTATTCAATGGGGTGGACTGTGATGTCTTTAAAACCTTCGAGAGTAGATTTTCAACTTTGTCTGCCTCTAATAACGGTTGGATATAAAATTAAGGTACTTTTACCATTTTTCTCTTTTACATCCAACAGTGCAAAACTATCAACTTTATTGTACAAATTTCTAGTGGCAGCTTTCTCAAATAATTACAATTTTATACCATTAGAAGTAGGAGAGAGAAGCTATAAGAGTACCTCGATTTTTCATCTAATGGGTTTTTTTTTTTATTGCATGAGATATAGATTTAAAATATGTTTACATCCAACAGTGTAAAACTATACTCGCCTATATTGTTTGTGCTTTTTCTGCTATAATTTCTTGTAAACTTGGTAAGTTTTGTATCAATTTTCATTTCGATTTCGACTATTGATGATGTACACTAGGGCAAGTGATTTTTGTCTTTTGTATTTCTTATATGTTCGATAATTTCAATGAAAATGAAGCTATTGTACAAAACTTTAAGTCGTCCAATCAATACACAAGATTTATCGAATAAATTTCTCATAACTTACAAATTTCAATAAAAATATAACCTATATTATTTTTCTCTCTTGAGTCCTATAATTTTGTAATTCATTAATCATACTTCTCAAATCAGTATTTAAAACACAAACCTATTGAAATAAAATGCTATCAGAAAGTAAAATTGTGACTGTTGTTCAAGTTTAAGGTAGATCACGACAACACTTTTTCAAATCTAAAGTTACATTCTATGTAATTCAAGTTTAGGTCATAATTGATATATACCTTGCCGGGTACATATCGATTATTTCCATAATTCTTTTTAACCTACGATAGGGTCATTTTTTCCTTCCATCGTTTTCAACACATCAAGCATATATTTTTTTTTCCTTTTTGAATTTCACAACAACATTTAAAGACGAGTGATTTGAACATTTGACCTCTCGATAGAAGGTACATATATCAATTATCGTTAAAGTAGGTTTATTTTAACTTCAACACACCAGTTTAATACAGACGGCCGGATTAGATTATTAAGGCCCCAAAAATACTTTATTAAAATTATATTGTTTAAAATTATGGAAATTTATATTTCTTTTCCCAACACAATGAGTCATTTCCAAACGAAGTAGGGTTGGTAAAAGTTGTACAAGATTCATAATTTCATGCTTGAGTAACTAATGCCCCAATATTTGATAACCATTTAATTTTTTGTTTTTCATTTTTAACAATTAAGCTTATAATCACCTACTTCCACCTATAAATTTGTTTGTTACGTTCTTTCTTTTCAAAAACTAAGTCAAATTTTGAAAGGAAAAAAAAAAGTAGTTTTTGTTTTTGAAATTTGCTTAGAAATTCAAATGGATCATTAACAAGGATTGAAAACCATTGTAGGGAATTTGGGAGAAAACAAGCCTAATTTTCAAAAACTAAAAACAAAAAATCAAATGGTTATCAAACGGGACCTAAACTAACTACCATTCATATTATTTTACCATTGATAATTTGAAGTAATTAATAAGTAATCTTCCTTGAAAGTCCTCGGGAACCTACTCCTATATTTAAATTTTAAGTTAAAACATATTTTGGTCTTACATACTTTCAAATATCTAAATTTTATATTCGTACTCCCAATAAATCTTAAAATTACTCTATATTATTAGTTTTAAGTAAACAATGTGAATATAAAATTTATAGAGAGAAGAGTCAATAAGAGACTAATTTTTTTTCTAAAAAAAAGTTAACAATAAACTAACAGTAGAGACCGACTTTAAAATCTATTAAAATTATGGGGCTAACGTTAGACATTTAAAAGTCCAAAGACTAATCTTTAAAAAAAAAAAAAAAAAAAAAAAAAAAAAAAAAAAAAAAAAAGTCCAAAGACTAAAGTAGAACATTCCTAACAAAAAAGACCAAAATAGAAACAATGACCAAAATGATATTTTAACCTAAATTTTAACCAAAACAATTGAGAAAAACTTACAAATAAACCTTAACATCAAACATTCACATTTACAAAATTAATAAAATAAAAAAAAAAGAAGAAGAATTAGAAAGATTCTAACCTGATAAATCACCGGGCGATTGAGAAAGTGAATGAACTGAAGAAGCTTGAAGAAAAATGATGGAAACAATGAAGAAACCAACTTTCAAAGAATGAAAACACCGTACTCTCATATTTCCAATAGTTATCCCAACAAAACCAACCTCACGTTTCTCACTTCCCACTTCAAACTTTAGAACATTACAATAATCAATCGATTTACAAAACAATTTTTTTTTTCTTTCTTTTTTTCAAAAACTTTTTCATGAAATGAGGGTGGAAATTTTCATTTATAGCTTAAAGAAATCTAGTTAACATCGAGGAATTAAAATTAGTACTAATAGGCATATTCCTCGTTTTGTCTTTCATAACTTAAAAGCTGGCCACTAATGGCCTTGTAATTATCAATGTCATGTATTTTTTTTATTTTCAATTTGACAAAAGCTCTATTATGGGCATTGTGATGCTCGATTTATCTATAAAAGAATATGGTACAATTCTTTGCCATTATGTGCGATTTACCTCAATATTATAAAAGTATTTATGTTCAAATGACTTATTTTAGTGAATTCATTTTTAGGATGGTTATCTATATTTTGGTTTTGAATTTTATTAGAGTATTAGAGTTTAGTTAATTTGTTTAAGAGACTGTTATTAGTCAGTTATATTAGTTCTCTATCTACTCTTTATTCCCTCTGTTTTGTACCGTGTATATATTACCTTTCATAAGGTAGATATTTGAATATAGTGAGGATATCATTTTTGCCTCCAGATTTAATATGGTATCAGAGCCCATGAAACCCAAACGGGTATTCGGTCCATGAAAAAAAATGGGATCCGATCCAAGAATGGTGAACCCAAAGAGGCACCATCTTGAGGGGCATGTTGAGGATCCCACATTGAAAAGATAAATGAAGACCTCACAAAATTATAAGAAAAATGAACTACTCCACTCATTGTCAATTGGTTTTCAGATGGAACCTTATGTATCTAATATGGTATCAGAGCGTACAAATGCATTCCAGCTGCATAAGATTAGTTTTCTTCTCTCGAACTTCTTGCTCTCGCCATGGATACACTGACTTCAGCTAATCCCTCTGCTTCCAGCATTGATGGATCAGAGGCACAGAACTCTCGGAGTCCTTATTTCCTACACCACAGTGATACTTCGAATCTGGTACTTGTCTCTGAACTTCTTACTGATGAGAATTACGTATCTTGGAGTTGATCGATGGTGTTGGCGCTTTCAATCAAGAACAAATTAGGTTTCATAGATGGATCAATAGTTAAACCTAGTGGACAGCTCTTGCCGCTTTGGGTGAGTAATAATAATATTGTGATAGCATGGATCTTGAATTCAGTATCGAAAAGTATATCACCGAGCATCCTGTTCACCGATTCAGCCCAGACAATCTGGCTTGATCTTAAGGATCGGTTTGCCAAGAAGAATGGACCTCGAATCTTCCACCTCAAACAAGAAATGAGCACTCTCCGCCAAGAACAACAGGCTGTAACCATGTACTATGCCAAACTCAAGAGCCTCTGGGATGAATATGTGACTTTTCGACCTGGATGTACTTGCGGTGCCTGTACTTGTGGAGGAATGCAATCAATTGAAACATTCTTCCAATTCGAGCATCTGCTTAATTTCCTAATGGGACTCAATGATATTTATGGGCATTCATGACCGCAGATTCTATTGATGGATCCACCCCCTACTGTGAACAAAGCTTTTTCCCTAATTGTCCAAGAAGAAGAGCAACACGTTCATCTTCCAATTGTCCAAGGCGCTCCTGCTATGGGACTTGCTATTAATCAAGTGTTTGTCGTAAATCAAATGTAGTCTAACCAACCGCGCAATAATAATCAGCAAGCATACACGCAGAATCATGGACAACAATAAAAGAATAGACCTCATTGCACTCATTGCAACATCTTAGGTTTTTGCCTCAAGATTAATAAATTTCCAAAGGTTTATTTTATCTCCTAAATTTTGGAGATTTATTATTGTTATGAGTAAAAAATCACCAATGATAATTCGGTTCGGAAGACCCTGAATTATCGGGTCCGAAGGTCAGAAAGCGACCCAGCATAACCAAAAGAGGGTTGAAGCCCATCCCTCTCCCCTTCCATCCTTCTCCTCCGCCTCGGCCCATTAATGAGGACGAGGAGATGGTCGGCCTCGACCCAATGTCGAGGCCGACCAGGAAAATGGGTCCGAGCTCATTCTGGGCATTAACCGGCACAGTCTCTCAAAGCCTGGGGAGAAACCCTAAGAAGAGAAAGGTATAAAGACACCTCGAGGCAACCTGAGAAGGGGATCGAAAAACAGAATACAAAAATCACAGGTACAACTCCGAGACCTCCGATTACAGATTGTTTTCTCTCATCCAGAACTGACTTAAGCATCGATGTGTGTGTGGCCTACAACACACCGGTGTGCAGTGCTTGCTTGTCTTGTAGGTCACGTCTTCCCCCTCTTTTCAACAAATTCACTGCTGGTGTCATGTGGAGGTTAGGCAGTGAGCCTAGTCGAAATTTGACCATCAACAATTATCATTCATTTGGGTAATTGAACTTTCAAAAGGTTGATTTTAGTCTTTCAATTGTTTATAAAAAATCACCGTAGTTTCACTGTAATTTTTTCGTCAATTTATTTGACAAACAGATAATGTGACATTTGAACATGTATAATCGGTGTGTTGATATAAATAAATTTACCTTATTTCAAAATAAATAAATAAATTTACCTTAATCCATCAATTTAAACTTTTGGGTTCAGTGGTGATTTAACATGATATCATCAGAATAAGAGATATTGTGTTCAAATCCCTCTAGCTAGAATCGTTGACTCAAACTTTTGGGTTAATTTGTGATTTAACACTAATGTGCTAATTTAGACATGTATTATAGTTACGTATAGATTAATTAAGGGGTATTGAGTGAACAAATATTAGGTGAGCTAATAATAGTAAGGACTCAAATAGTAGTTATGTTTTTTTCATGTGTAATAACTATTCAAATAGAATATTTGAAGGTTAACAAAATTAAATGACTGTCTTTTAAAAATTGAAGGAAAAGAATATACATTTTGAATGTTAAAGTCCAAAATAAAATAAATCCAAAGCTTTAATATTTAAACAAAAAAAAATTCAAAACTAACAATTCAATGGGAAAAATTAAATTTTTTATTAAAAAAAAATGTTAATTGTATTTGTATCAATTTTCACCCTAAACTTAAAAAAAAAATAAACAAAAAAAAAATCACCCAAAACTTTCAATCTCATCAAATCTAGATTTAGATGAATTTTGCAATTTTTACCATTTGTTAAACTACACTACTAATTCACCTAGTCACGATTTGCACAGAAATATTTTGGGAGATAATACTCAGTTGCCTTTCTTCTTCTCTTATTTTCCAAGGAGCACAGAGGCTCGATTTATACACTTCAGAGTAGCCTTAAAGAATAATGAATAATAGAAAAATTTAGACAATAACAAAACTAATAGACAGATGTCACCACAATATAGGATAATACATAACAGACGAATATTATCTGTTGAGGCTACTGTTCTGGAACGTTCTCAGGCTTGATTTGTCTTGAGTGGGCTGGTTTTGATTATCCAGCTTCTGAA
Organism: Luffa acutangula; assembly: GCA_036850905.1. Lineage (NCBI taxonomy): Eukaryota > Viridiplantae > Streptophyta > Magnoliopsida > Cucurbitales > Cucurbitaceae > Luffa > Luffa acutangula. Next base: position 20,580,626 of record CM072089.1, read on the forward strand.
TGTTGGGTCAGTCTTCATGCTTTGAATTCACGGCTTTTGTTTTGGGCTGATCTTTGACAGGCTTCTCCCTAACATCCCCCTCAAACGAGCGGGAAGTTCAGCTACCCCGAGTTTGGATATAAGGTAGGAGAAGTGAGAATGGGATAAAGGCTTTGTAAGACAGTCCACTGGCTGATCTGCTGAAGGTATATACCTGTATCCAACTAGCCACGAAGAACAAGGTCTTGAATGAAATGCACATCAACTTCAATGTGTTTTGTACGTGTGTGTAAAACTGGATTCGTTGCTAGTGCCCCAGCATTGATATTATCACACCATATGACAGGCTTAGTGATACACGACACACCTAGTTTAGTAAGAAGTTGCCTCAACCAAACAAGTTCAGCAGATGTAAGAGCAAGAGTCCGATACTCTGACTCTGTGCTTGATCGTGCAACTGCGGTTTGCTTTTTAGAAGACCGTGAAATTAGAATACTCCAAAGGTAAACACAGTAGGCTACAATGGACTTTCAATCATCTATGTTTGACGCCTAGTCGGCATCTGAGTATGCAGAAATAGACAAGTCTCCTCCCTGCTGAAAGTGTAAACCATAATGGCGAGTTCCATGTATATAGCGGAGAACCCGCTTGATTGCCTGCCAATGAGCATCTGTGGGCCGTTTTAAAAATTGACTTAGCATATTCACAATGTAAGCAATGTCTGACCTCGTGTGAGTGAGATATTGCAGAGCCCTAATTGTGTTATGATAGACAAAAGGGTCAGGTAAGGGAGTTCCATCATCAATCGATAATTTGGTGCCTACTACACTTGGAGTGGGAGCTGGTTTCAGATTCTCTAGTTGTAATTTTTGAAGTAAATCATCTACATACTTAGCCTGATTCAGTAAGATACCTGTCGGAAGGTAGTCACCTGAATTCCTAGGAAATAACTTAGTGTGTCGAGATCTTTAAGCGCAAACTGATTGTCAAGAGTTTTCACTAGGCGTACCATCAAAGCATTGTCATTCCCCGTGACCACCACATCATCAACATACACCAAAAGTAAGATGACAACATAACCCTTCTTATATATAAAAAATGAGGTATCAAACCTGGCGTTTGAGAAGCCCCATGACACTAGAGTGGTTTTGAGTTTGTTGTTCCACACGCGAGGTTCCTGTTTGAGTCCGTATATAGCCTTATCGAGTTTGCAGACATAATTTGGAAACTGTTCATCCACATAACCTGGAGGTTGACTCATGTACATATTTTCATCAAGAGTTTTGTTGAGGAAGACATTATTAAAATCTAACTGCCTCAGCCGCCAACCTTTCGTAACAGCAAGACTTAAACTATCCGAATGGTGGAGGCTTTAACCACTGGACTGAATGTTTCAAAGAAATCAATTCCAGGGTTTTGATGGAATCCTTTCGCCACTAGACGCGCCTTGTACCGTTGCATTGAGCCAACTGCATTCCTTTTAATCCGCAAGATCCATTTGTTTCCAACAAATGTCAGGTTCTATTTTGTAGCAATGCAAGATACTCACTGTCCATAGCAGCCTTCCAATGGAGAACAGTCAATGCATCCTTGACTCGGGTTGGTTCTGTCACTGTCCAGTCTATGACTTTGCTAGTGAGCCAAGCTTTTGAAGGATTGGAATTCCCAATTCCGTTACAGCGGAAGCAATTGGACCGTTCATAAATTAATTTTGTTTTACAAAATACCAATACATTGGCAAAAGGTTAAGCGATGAGAAACATACCTTCGTTGACGACTCTGAATTCTTCAAGAACGCCTTTCTTGATTGCTCTGCAACAACGAAGAACACCACCATTTGATCTTCCCCGCTATAACTCTGAGATTAGGAACGTAGTTGTGGGACTACCTAATCTTGAATGGAAAAACTCTAGAGAGAAAATTCTCGCTAGAGTTCTTGAGTTGAGAGAATATGAGAGGGCCTTATGGTGGCCATATGTTGTGATACCTAAACCCTAGGGTTAGTGTTCTATTTATAGGAGAAAGGCCATGAATAAAATATTCATTTAAAATCAATTATTTCCATAACTGATTTAATCTTTTCCATAATCAATCAATTCCATAACCAATCAATTCCATAATTGATTAATCTTTTCCATAAATGATTGATCACTTCCATAAGTGATTAATCATTTCCATAATTGATTAATTACCAATTAATTAATTCTTTAATTAATTAATCACCAATTAAATATCATATATTTAATTTCAGACCTTCTATTAGTTAATTAATTAATTAACCAATTAAATATCATATATTTAATTTCAGGCCTTCAATTAATTAATTCCATAATATGAATCAAATTCATATTAAATTTTGAACTCCTTCAAATTCTCTTATATCCTATAAATTTAATATGAATCAAATTCATATTAATATTTGAATTTCTTCAAATATTTATTCCTCTCATAGATTATAGTTTAATTAAATCTCGTTTAATTTAAACTAAATTGAATAATTAATTAATTCATCTTCTAATTAAATACAATTTAATTAGACATATATTTGAACTCTTTCAAATATATTCAATCTCTCAATATAATAAAGTTTAATCTCAAATTAGACTTTATATTTTAATGCATCACTATACATTATATTAATTTGTATCTCATACAATTAACTTAATTCCCAATATGAATTTGAACTATTCAAATTCTCTCAAGATATATTTGTTCCTAATTACTCTTTACGAGCTAGCAGGGGGACCTAATGGACCTACAGATCAGAAGCTCCAATGATATGAGGTTAACTAATTAAACTCATTAATCAAGTTAACCAATTCATTAACTGTGGGTCATTCCACTAAAGACCCACAGCTGAACTCTTCTCACTGTAGAACATTTCTGTGTCCATGGATGTAGACCTATGCCGGTAAGTCAATCCTTCACGAGTGTTCGTAACCACGGCTGGGTCAAATTGTCGTTTTACCCCTATGTTACATCTGTCTCCTTAAGTACCAGCGCTCCTCTAATGAACAATTTGTTTATGGTCCAACCATTAAACAGAAAGTCCCTCTCGAGCCAGTGAGAGGGCGGGATCCCTTTATTCAAGTCCTGGAGTCACCACTTAAGGGAACACTCATCTACTTCTCCTAGAAGTGGGAAGGAGTGAATTCCATCTTGTGTTGTCATGTCCCCAGCCCCACACTCGGTCTTGTCCCCAAGAAGGTAGGCTTATTGAGTCAGCGTGCAGGCCACTCTCACCCATACTAATCAAAGGACAACCCCTCGTGAGAAGGAGTTCATGACACACTCAGGATTAAGACTGAGTTACCTAGTTCATCCTATTGAAACAGTAACCTAACTAGTTAACGGTGTTACATCTAGTGATTTACTATTTCGTGGTCCGGTCTTATGCAAACTCATTGCATAGGATACCCCAGCTCGCATGTCTCCTACATGGACGCCTTGGATTAATACGTCTGTATCGAATACAAAGCGGGCCGTATCACATAGTGTTACTAGGATAAGGTACCCAACCTTATCCTTGTACTATAGACCTTTTAGGTTGTTACTTGAACACCAATCCCCGTATGTCCCCACATACTAGTTCAAGTTACATGTAAACAACCTTGGATCTTAGTTTATTGGATTTGGGTCAAATTGTGCAATATTTAACAATAACACTTTATTGTAGAAACTCAATTACACTTTATTGAAACAAGTATACAATTTGTTTACATTCACTATCTACGAGTTTTAGGGCATAAAACCTAACAGCTTTGGGTTTAAACACTTCTGCTTTGCCTCTTGTAGTCATGGGATGAGACGGCTGATGTACTAAAGCGGGAGGATCAAGAGTGGCTGAGGGGGTTGGTGTTGGGGCTGAGTGAGCAGGGGAGGGGTCTGGCTAAGGAGATATAGTGGGAGATGCATTAGGAATATGTGGGACAAGTGAATTTGGGCTTGGTGGAACAAAACCATGTGACTCTGAATTTGAGGAGCAGGTGGAAGTTAAACAACTGTGTTGGCAAGTGGGACATTAAGAGGTATATGTGGTGGCAGGGCAGGTTGAATGGTCGAAGGTTGAGCAGGCCGACTTGGAGTAATGCTAATATTAGGCATGTTTGGAAACCATTGTGTGAAAGACGGTGAAGAACTTGGAGGTAAGGTTGTCTGCACAGGAGAGGTGAAGCCTGTGGAATAAGGAAACTCCTCCTCGTTGAATTGAACATTGCGAGATATAAACACTCTACCACTGGTGGTTACACATTTATGTCCCTTGTGCAATGGACTAGGACCGAGATAGACACACTTTTCAGTGTGAAACTGGAACTTATGCTCCTGGTATGGGCGGAGTGAGGGAAAACAAGCACATCCGAACACCCGCAATGCCCCATAGTCTATCTTTCTGCCAAACATCAACTCCATTGGAGAGGTTCCTTGTATAACCTGCGAGGGAAAACTGTTAATCAGTAAAGCAGACATTAAGAATGCATCCCACCAAAACTTGAGAGGCATAGAGGCCTGAGTCAATAATGTGAGCCCTGTTTCAACTAAGTGACAATGTTTTCGTTCAGCCCTGCCATTCTGTTTGGAAGTATAAGAACAGGTTAACCTTATTTGGATTCCAAGAGTGTCACACTGTTTATGAACTGGAGTATATTCTCTCCCATTATCCGACTGTAGAGCCTTAATGTTACTGTTAAACTGATTTTTGACCAAAGCAACAAAGTGATTGAATGCCACAAGTGTTTCACTTTTATGTTTTAATGGATAGAGCCACACATATCGACTGAAGTCATCTAAAAACAACACATAGTACCGAAAACCTTAAGCTGAAGGGAGAGGTGCTGAACCCCAAAGATCCGTGTGAATAAGTTCAAATTTAACAGAAGCTTGAGAGGCTGAGTTAGGAAAAGGGAGAGCATGTGCTTTTCCAAACTGACAGGCATCACAGAATGACATATTTTCATTACTCTGAACTAGTAGATTACAAGACTTTATAATAGACTCAAGAACTTTTGTAGAGGGATGCCCTAAACGTTTGTGCCATAAGGCTTTAGATACTATATTAGTACTATTTGATGAAAAAAAATAGACAGTTCATTATTGTTGGCTCTTGATTTCTCTTTGCTACTTCCTGTTTGTCTGGAAACATCCACCAAATCAACCTTGACACTTTCAAACTGGTAGAGTCCATTACTGAGCACCCCTTTCAGCAGCACTCGGCCCGTACCCTTGTCCTTTACAAGGCAATAATCATCATGAAATTCCACAAAAATATCATTATCCCGAGCTAATTTAGATACACTAACTAAGTTCTTGGCTATCTTTGTAACACACAACACATTCTCAAGACTCAGATTATTCAAGCCATCAGTCAAGCAAGAGTTACCTACACATGATATTTCTAGTTTATTGCCATCACCTATAGTTACTCGCTCGGTACCTTCATATTCAGTGGGGTTAGCAATGGTGTTGTAATCAGCTGTGACATGGTTCGACGCCCCGCTGTCTGCATACCAATTGGGATCGACTACTGTATCTGGTGTGGATACAAATGGATTGCTATTTTGTCCTGCTTGAAATGCATTCGGTGTGTTGTTGTTCTGCCCTGTTTGTTTTCCATTTTCACTCCTGTTTTGACTTTGAGGGCCAATAAACTCCTTGTTAAACCTTTGATAACAAGATAAGGCCATATGGCCTGGTTTTCCACATACCTGACAGATGGGCTTATTATTATTGAAGTTGTTGTATCCGCGTGCCCTGCCTCTTCCTCTGCCATTATTACCTCTCTGATTTCCTCTCCCATAGAAATTCTGTCTGTTGTTGTTGTAGTTGTACCCTTGATTGTGTTGTCTTCCCTGATTGCTACTGTTAGCCATGTTGACTGAGGCATTATGGCTGAACGATTGAGCACTTTTCTGGGTATTCTGCAACTCGAGCCACTTTTCAAATACTAACAATCCTGCTTGCATTTCTGACCAAGTAATCCTAGTTCTTCCTTGGATCATGGAAACCACCGGATTGTATTCCTCGTCAAGCCCTAAAAGGACCTGCGACACCAAGTTCCTTGTCGTGACTGGACTCCCAGCTTGGCCCAGATTATCTGCATGATTTTTTATAACACGAAGATATTCAGTCATTTTAAGGCTTCCTTTTCTAGATTGTTGGAATACTTGACGGAGGTAGTCCTCTTCCGCACGCGACTGGACGTCAAATAAATCTTGAATGGCAGCCCAATGTCTCAAACCCCATCACTTGGGTTGCGATTTCAGGGGTCATTGAATTGTATAACCATCCCAATACTAGCTGGTCTACCACTATCCATGCTTCATATTGTGGATTAATTGTCGCCATTGGAGCAGTACTTGACCCTCCACTTGCGACTGTCTCTGAGCTTGAAGCTTCTGCCCTTGTGCTAGAACTTTCATTCGTTCCATTTGTGCTTGTCGAAAGGTATTGAGGAGGACACAGTTTCTCACCAGACAAATGTCTCTCTAATTTGTAGCTGCGGAGAATTGGGAGAGCCAAATTTTTCCAGAGTAGGAAGTTTTCCCTCTCAAGTTTGATTGACGTAATTTGATTCAGTAACTGGTTCAACGGCGGGTTGCTGAAATTGGTGGTTCCGATGGTCATGGCGCTCTGATACCAAGTCACGATTTGCACAAAAATATTTTGGGAGATAATACTCAGTTGCCTTTCTTCTTCTCTTATTTTCCAAGGAGCACATAGGCTCGATTTATACACTTCAGAGTAGCCTCAAAGAATAATGAATAATAGAGAAATTCAGACAATAACAAAACTAATAGACAGATGTCACCACAATATAGGATAATACATAACAGACGAATATTATCTATTGAGGCTACTGTTCTGGAACGTTCTTAGGCTTGATTTGTCCTGAGTGGGCTAGTTTTGATTATCCAGCTTATGAATGTTGGGTCGGTCTTCATGCTTTGAATTCACGACTTTTGTTTTGGGTTGATCTTTGACAGGCTTCTCCCTAACACACCTATTAATTTTAACAAACAACAATGCACAAATATCCATACACTCATTAATTTCGATAATATCAAAATTTGTAAAATTTTTAGTTTATTAATGCATAAATTAATCATGGAATAATTTTGTCAGAACTTACAAACTTTTCTTTGAAATCCTATCAATTTTCTACCGTACATATGTTTTATAATTCATCGAATGCATATGGAAATACATTTTTAACAATCTTTTGGATGAAAACTTATTAGTGGGATAAAATTATGACACTTTACAAGTTTAAGGTCAAGGTAAGAATACTTGTTAAATTTTAGTTTGCAATTTGATGAAATTGAAAATGTAGATCCCTAAATTTGTCTGATATTTCATAATTTTTTATTTGATTTTGCCATTTTTGAAAATAAAAGGAAAAAAAGAATATTTTGGTAAAATTAACTAGACAAATACAATATTTGTAATTTTGGTAAAATTAATTGAGTCAAATATCTTATTTCAAGAATTTGACTAATTAATTAGCCAAATCAAATATGGTTAATTTTGGTAGTGATAATTAGGTCAAATATATTATTTTGATTAATTGATTTGTCAAATAAAATATTAGGTTTATTTAGTAAAATTAATTAAACAAAATATTTTTGTTTCCGGGGAGGATTGATTAGCAAATAAAATTTTGCAAATTTGGAAGGTACAATTAGAAAATTTATTTGTTTATTTTATTTGATCACACCTTTCTAACATGTGATGGTTAGATTTGACTATAAGTTGGGAGCCCTCCTACACCTTCCTACACACATGTTTTTCTTGGCTCCCCAAAATCTTGATACACACCTTTTTTGGCCTTACAACTCCCATGTTTGGTTTTATTTATTTATTTATTTTTGTGTAAAAATAGACTCCCAAATCTCTCTTAAACCCTATATACACTTCTCTCCCTTTCACCTAACTTCCTCCTTCCACACATAGATTTTTTTTCCTCTAGCCTATGGTAGGGCTGTACACGGGTCGGTTTGGGTCGGGTTGGGGTCAAATTTTGGACCAACCCGAAATTTCGGGTTGGGCAAATTCTCAACCCGACCAACCCTATTCATGAAGGCAACCCAACCCAACCCAATCCGTTTTGGCTGGGTTGGGTCGGTTTGGGTCACCGAGTACCCGTTTTTTCCCCTTCTTTTTCTTCTGATTTATTTTCTTCTCAAATATCTCTTCCTTAAACCCTATATACACTTCTCTCCCTTTCACCTAACTTCCTCCTTCCACACATAGATTTTTTTCCCTCAAGCCTATGGTAGGGCTATACATGGGTCGGTTTGGACTGGGTTGGGGTCAAATTTTGGACCAACCTGAAATTTCGGGTTGGGCAAATTCCCAACCCGACCAACCCTATTCATGAAGGCAACCCAACCCAACCCAACCCATTTTGCCCGGGTTGGGTCGGTTTGGGTCACCGGGTTCCCTTTTTTTTTCCTTCTTTTTCTTCTGATTTATTTTGACTTTAGCAGCAATACAACCTTGCTAAATTGAAGGCCATTATATTTCAGCTTAATAACAAATAAATCAAAACTAAATAAAACAAAAGCTTTTCCACAAATTCACTGATAGAGTCCGGTTAATCAAAATCTATTAGTGACTATCATTGATAGACTCCGGTTAAGTCACTAATAGATTTCAATTAACCGGAGTCTATCATCGATAGACATTGAAAGACTTTAAATAATCGGAGTCTATCAGTGATAGACACGGATAGATTTTGATGATAGCTTTTTGGTCTTGTACAATTAATTTTGTTATATTTGCAATTAGTTTGCAACTGTGTTATATTTGCTATTAATTTGATCCAATTTGCCATCTATGCAACTGCCCCTTGTTACTAATAGGTTCTTGAATTGAAAGAAAAATGTTTAATTGTGTGTATTAAACTTTCAATTTTGTATCTAATAGATTATTGAGTTTTCAATTTGATGACAAATGGTCCTTAATCTATTAGACTTTAAAGTTTAAGTATCTCTTTGACAAAAAAAATTAAAAATTGAGGAACCATTAGATACAAAATTGCATGTTAGGGAATTTAATAGAAAACTTTTAAAGTCAAAAACCAACTACACACAATCTTGAAAATTTGAGGACCAAACTTATTATTTAACTAATTTAACATTTTAAAGTATATATGTTAATAACATTTTCCCATCAATGCATTTAAAATATTTTTATTTTTCCTCCAACATTAAGTTCTAGATCTACCACTATATGAGTGGTACAAAATTTTGAGAGGTTTTTTTTTTCTTGTATTTGGGGATCGGAGAGACAATTCTATGTGAGTGTAATATTTTTCACATTAATCTTTTTTCTTATTTGTGAGTGTAAATTCATCTGTTTCTTGCTATTTGTTATTTGCTATTAGTTTCTCAGTTATCTTTTATTTATTCTTTTAATAGAAGTAGAGATTTTTTTTCTCAACACATCTAATCGTAGTTATGAGACAATCACATTGTGACGACCATGTTCCATAATTTTGCATCTTCAACGCCATGACGCCCACCTTTCATTCACCCTTAGCATCAATGAAACCCTAGCGCACATGAAATTTTTTTTTGTTTTTGTTGATGGTCGATTTTGGTTAGAGGGAACTCGCCCGACCTTCACATGCCACCAACGGTAAATTTGTAGATGAGGGGGGAAGACGTGGCCTGCAAGACGGAAAACCTGCACACCGGCGTGGTGCTAGCCACACCGACTCCGATGCTTAAGTCAGAAAACGGAAGTAAGAGGGCTAGAGACTAAGAGAAGAGAGTAGAGAGTTCGGGTCCCTTTCTTCAGTGGCGAAGAGAGGTATAAATACATGCTCATCCTCCTAGGGTTTTTAGGAATTCGGAGGCGTTTTGGGACAAACCAGACGAAACCGAGGCAGCCAGAGGCGGTGGGGACCAAATGGAGTTGGATGGGCTCGGCCCGCACGAGCGGGCCGAGTAGGGGGTCGGGCCAAATGCTCGACCCCTTCGGTCTTGGTCCGTCCCACTTGTCGGTTTCACCTCTTGGGTCCATCTCCCTGCCCGATTTCTCTCCGGTTGTCCTCGTCAGCTCCTTGTACATCGGGGTGGTCCAAAATTGCCTATAATAGTTTTCATGGTCAATTGTGGCACCCACACGGTTACAAAACGAGAAGGATATTGAGGAAAAAGGTGTTGATAACGAGCCCAAGCCCATACATAAGACGAAGGCAAGTGTTGGCCAGCCCAATTCTACCAAGAGTGGCCTCAGGACAATCCAGAATATTTCCTTGGTAAAATCTGTTGATAGAAAATATTCTTCGGTTAGGCCTTAGCCATTGTTTGTGCACCAGCTGTCCTGTTTATATTTCCTTTGTGAATTATTCATGTCATTTTGTGTATTATCTTCTCTGTATAAATGAGGTGCTGCCCTCTGTGTAATATTATTGAAAAGTAATAGCAGAAGAAAAGGAACTGAGTATTATCTCGAATTCTCAAGTGTTTGAGAAATTAATTTGGTATCAGAGCCAAAATGACCACCGTCAATTCTACCGGAGCCACCACTGCGCTGTTTGGAACTTCCAATTTTGGCAGTCCTCCTCTCAACCAACTACTAAATCAGATTACGTCCATTAAGTTAGACAGAAGCAATTTCTTGCTCTGGAAAAATCTCGCTCTCCCAATTCTTCGAAGCTACAAGTTGGAGGGGCATCTGTCCGGTGAAAAACCATGCCCTCCGAAGTATGTTCAAGCAGTGACCGAGAATCCGTCTGCTGCTGCAGCAAGGGAAGGAGCATCAAGCTCCGAAGCAGTCATGAGTGGAGCGTCGTCTTCAGCTTCAGAAAAGACTTTCAATCCCCAGTATGAGTCCTGGGTTGCCATTGATCAACTATTACTCGGGTGGTTGTACAATTCGATGTCACCTGAAATCGCAACACAGGTAATGGGCTTCGAAAACTCTCAAGATCTATGGGTGGCTGTACAAGAGCTCTTTGGAGTACAGTCGAGAGCTGAGGAAGACTACCTACGTCAAGTGTTTCAACAGACACGAAAAGGAGGTATGAAAATGGCTGAGTATTTACGTTTAATGAAAAGTCATGCTGATAACCTTGGTCAAGCAGGGAGTCCAGTTTCTACTAAGAATATGGTGTCACAAGTACTTCTAGGGCTTGATGAGGAGTATAATCCAGTTGTGGCAATGATCCAAGGTAGAGGTTACATTACATGGTCAGAAATGCAAGCTGAATTGTTGGTGTTTGAGAAAAGACTTGAGCTACAAAACACACAGAAGAATGCGGTGTCATTCAGTCATAACACTACAGTCAATATGGCAAATAGCAACAATATGGGAAACCAGAGAAACCAACACAACAACAACAATGGGAGGCAGAACTCTTACGGAAGAGGAGGACAAAGAGGATTCAGAGGCAGAGGAAGTCAGCGTGGTCGAGGATATGGCAATTACAATTACTCTAAACCCATATGCCAGGTATGTGGAAAACCAGGCCATGTGGCCTTGACCTGCTATCAACGTTTTAATAAAGAATTTTCTGGTCCTCAAAGCCAAAACAGGGGAGACAGTAGCAGACCAAATACACAATCAGCTCCATCGCCAAATGCATTTGTAGCAAGCCAAAATACCAATCCGTTTGTAGCCACTCCAGACACAGTAGTAGATCCAAATTGGTACGCTGATAGTGGGGCCTCAAACCATGTTACTGCCGACTACAACAACATTACCAACCCCACGGATTATGAAGGTACTGACTGTGTGACTGTAGGTGATGGTAACAAACTAGAAATCTCTTGTGTTGGTAATTCCTGCTTATCTGATGGATGGAATAAACTAAGACTTGATAATATGCTTTGTGTTCCTAACATTGCAAAGAACTTAGTAAGTGTGTCTAAGCTTGCTAGAGATAATCATGTGGTTGTTGAGTTTCATGATGACTTTTGCCTGGTGAAGGACAAGGGTACGGGCCGTGTGTTGCTGAAAGGGGTGCTCAATGATGGCCTATATCGTTTTGAGAATGCAAAGGTTGCCTCAGTGGATACACTAAGTTCAGCGGGCTGTGGCAAAGTAGCTAAATCAAGAGTAAATAATGCTGGATCCTCAGTTTTTGTTCTATCAAATAGTATCAATGTTGTGTCTAAAGTCACTTGGCATAGGCGTCTTGGGCATCCGTCCCTGAAAGTGTTTGAATCAATAGTAAAACTATGTAATCTTCCAGTTAAAGTTAATGAAAAGTTGCAGTTCTGTGATGCATGTCAACTTGGTAAAGCACATGCCTTGCCATTTCCTAACTCTTTGTCTCAAGCATCTTCTCGTTTTGAATTAGTTCACACTGACTTATGGGGTCCAGCCCCTATGGTTTCTGTCCAAGGTTATCGATATTATGTTATTTTCTTGGATGATTACAGTCGGTTTGTGTGGATCTATCCGCTGAAGCAAAAATGTGATACGTTTGCTGCATTTCAACACTTTACAGCTTTAGTTATGACTCAGTTTGGTTGTTCAATTAAGTCTTTACAAACCGATAATGGTGGAGAATATGCTCAAGTACACCGAGAATGTGAAGCCAAAGGCATTAAACTAAGACTAACATGTCCCCACACTTCACAACAAAACGGAAGAGCAGAAAGAAAGCATCGTCACATAGTGGAAACCGGCTTAACCTTACTAGCCCAAGCCGCTATGCCTCTAAAACACTGGTGGGATGCATTTCTAATGTCCACATTACTAATAAATGGTCTTCCTTCGCAGGTTATTCAGGGTGATTCTCCTATGGAACGAATGTTTGGCAAGAAAATTGATTATGGAGCCCTACGGGTGTTTGGTTGTGCATGTTTTCCGTGCATTCGGTCATATCAGAAGCACAAGTTCCAGTATCACACTGAGAAGTGTGTTTATCTTGGCCCGAGTCCTTTGCACAAAGGCCACAAATGTGCTTCAGCCAGCGGCCGTGTGTTTATCTCACGTCATGTTCAGTTCAATGAGGAAGATTTTCCTTATGCTACAGGTTTCGAAGAATCTAAGATAATTGTTCCTAACCCTGTTCTGAGTCAGTCTATATCACCACCACTTCAAGTATGGTTTCCTCAACCTTCCACCGCAGCCTTATCTCCACCACATGAGCCTATATCCTCATCATTGCAACCTGCTCTCACCCAACAAAGTTTCTCACCTCAGATATCTCCCGGTCCAGCAAATCAAATATCTCCTATACAACCTTCACCTCAGCCTGCTTCACATTTGAATCCTGCCTTACCGAATCATGTACAATCGCTAAACAGTCCCTCTACTGACCTACACAATCAGTCCTTGAGCAGTCCATGTTCCTCTCCCTCTACTTTGCCTACTGCCACACAAACTCAACCAACTCCTATAGAACCACCTCAACCCTCTCATCCAATGATCACCAGGGCCAAAGCTGGGGTATTTAAACCGAAGGCCTGGCTGGCAAGTACACTGACTGACTGGACAAATACAGAACCTTCAAAAGTTAAGGATGCGTTGGCTATTCCACATTGGCGTGAAGCAATGGATACAGAGTACTCTGCCCTTGTAAAGAATGAGACATGGCATCTTGTTCCACCAACTTCATCAATGAATATTGTTGGAAACAAATGGATCTTTCGGATCAAAAGAAATCCTGATGGCTCGGTTCAACGTTATAAGGCTCGCTTGGTGGCTAAGGGCTTCCATCAAAGTCCTGGCATTGATTTTTTCGAGACCTTCAGTCCCGTTGTCAAGGCATCAACAATTCGGGTAATCCTAAGTGTGGCTGTTACAAAGGGATGGAAGTTAAGACAGCTTGATTTCAACAATGCTTTCCTCAATGGAAAACTTGATGAGAATGTCTATATGAGCCAGCCTCCCGGTTATGTGGATAATCAATTTCCTAACTATGTTTGCAAACTCAATAAGGCAATCTATGGCCTTAAGCAAGCTCCTCGTGCGTGGAATAACACTCTTAAATCAACACTATTGTCTTGGGGGTTCACAAATTCAAGGTCTGATACCTCCCTTTTTATTTACAAATCTGGAACTGCTGTCATATTGCTTCTAGTGTATGTGGATGATGTGGTTATCACTGGCAATAATGATGAACTTATTAACCGCTTGGTAAAGACACTTGACTCTCGCTTTGCATTAAAGGATCTTGGAGTACTTAGTTATTTTTTGGGCATTCAAGTCCATTATCTTCCAAGTGGGCTGTTGTTGAACCAATCAAAGTATGTTACTGATCTTATTGACAAGCTACAGCTTGGTGGCCTCAAACCTGCACCAACTCCAAGTGTAATTGGCACCAAACTTTCTATAACGGATGGTGTTCCAATGGCAGACCCGTTTCTTTATAGAAGCACTATCGGGGCACTCCAGTATCTCACACATACGAGGCCGGACATTGCTTATACTGTCAACACACTGAGTCAATTCCTCAAGCAACCCACAGATGTTCACTGGCAAGCTGTCAAAAGAGTCTTACGGTATATCCATGGTACTAAACATTATGGTCTTCACATACAACAAGGAACTGATCTGAATATTTCTGCCTATTCAGATGCTGACTGGGCATCCAACATAGATGACCGAAAATCAGTAGCAGCCTACTGTGTTTTCCTCGGTGACAACTTGGTATCTTGGTCTTCTAAAAAGCAAACAGCGGTGGCACGTTCAAGTACTGAATCCGAGTATCGGGCCTTAGCTCTAGCGTCTACAGAGCTTGTATGGATTAAGCAATTGCTGGTTGAAATAGGTGTTCTTTGCCCACTGAAATCTGTTTTGTGGTGTGACAATATAAGTGCAGGGGCCTTGGCTGCAAATCCAGTATTTCATGCTCGAACAAAACACATAGAGATCGATGTTCACTATGTTCGTGATCTTGTTTTAAATGGTCAACTTGACGTGCGCTATGTTCCATCAGCTGATCAGATTGCAGACTGCCTGACCAAACCTCTATCTCACTCTCAGTTTGCTTATCTTAGAGTCAAACTCGGTGTTGTAGAACTCCCCTCTCGTTTGAGGGGGGATATTGAGGAAAAAGGTGTTGATAACGAGCCCAAGCCCATACATAAGACGAAGGCAAGTGTTGGCCAGCCCAATTCTACCAAGAGTGGCCTCAGGACAATCCAGAATATTTCCTTGGTAAAATCTGTTGATAGAAAATATTCTTCGGTTAGGCCTTAGCCATTGTTTGTGCACCAGCTGTCCTGTTTATATTTCCTTTGTGAATTATTCATGTCATTTTGTGTATTATCTTCTCTGTATAAATGAGGTGCTGCCCTCTGTGTAATATTATTGAAAAGTAATAGCAGAAGAAAAGGAACTGAGTATTATCTCGAATTCTCAAGTGTTTGAGAAATTAATTAAGGATGCTTGGATGGAATCGATTTGGGCACCACAAAACAATAATATTCCAATAATACATCCAAAAACGTTCAACATAGATATTCTAAAACATGTAATATAATTAGTTTGGTTCTACATTAAAGGGCCCTGGATTATTGGTAAAAAAAAAGGGCCTTGGATTTTGTACGGTTGAGGACAAAAAGTGAATTATTTTTGTTCATTCAGTCAATATGGTACTACAGATTTATTAGTTTGCTTTTTCTCTACAATTAATTCAACAAGAAAAAAAAATGCAAAACACAGAGTTCAATGTGGAGTCACTTTTTATGCATTCACACTAGCTTTTTTCCTCATAACTTATGTTTACCATTCATCAATTTCAGCATTGGTAAACTCTGTCTCAAGAAAAATG
Source organism: Luffa acutangula (assembly GCA_036850905.1). Taxonomy (NCBI): domain Eukaryota; kingdom Viridiplantae; phylum Streptophyta; class Magnoliopsida; order Cucurbitales; family Cucurbitaceae; genus Luffa; species Luffa acutangula. The sequence continues at coordinate 20,596,338 of CM072089.1, forward strand.
AAATATTGTCTTAGAAAAATATAAAACAATCGGTTTTGAATCATAGGATTGAATGTTGTTTCATTAAATAAAGAGTTAGTTTTTGTTCTCCTTTTGAGTTCAACTACATTTGAGGTGAAAAATTCAAACTCAACATTTTAACCCCTAAGGTTTGAGTTTAGTAGCATTTTAATCTCTTCGTCCATTTTTTCGTTAATATAGCAAACAGAAGTTGATATGACATTTTTTTATATTAAAAAAATATTATGAAAAATACACTTTTGGTCCCTGAGGTTTGGGTTAAGTTACACTTTGGTCCCTGAATTTTAAAACTCAACAAAATTACCTATGAGGTTTGAGATAAGGAGCAATTTGGTCCCTGCCATTCATTTTGTCGTTAAATACTAACGGGCTGCTGATGTGGCCATATTTTTTTTAATTAATTTTTTTTTTTAAATTTTATAAATAAAAATATATTAAAATAATATAAATATTATTATTTTATTCTTTTTTTTAATTCTTTCTCCTTCTCCCTCCTATTATTCTTCTTCTTCTCCATCCTCGTCCTTCTTCTTCTTCAAATCTCCAGCAGCCAGCGGCCGGTGACCACCACTCGCCGCCGCCGGCGACTATTTTTGTTTGTTTTTTTTTTTCTTCTTATTTTTCCTTTCCCTTCTTTTTTATCTTTCTTCTTCCTCTCCTCTTTTCACTGTTAAAAAAAAAATTAAAACGAAGAGGGAAACCCTTTCGATTTCGGCGCCGAAGAGGGAGGAGGGAGTAGGGACTTCCCACCTCCCTCTCCAGCGCCAGAATCGAAGGGGGTTTCCCCCTTCGTTTCCTTTTTTTTAAAACAATGAAAAGAGGGGAGGAATAATAAAGAAAAAACTAAAAAAATTGAAAACATGCTCGGCCTCGGCCCACTCGTCTGGGCCGAGTTCCTTCCGCCTCCGTTCGGTCTCTGCTGTCCGGTTCTCCCCAGTTTCACTCAGTTCAGTCTAGGATTTCCTTTGAGCGCCTAGAAAGCCCTAATTGAAGACACAAGTATAAATAGGGTCTCTCACACCCAGAGCGTTCGAAAATTTAGCTACAAAAAAACACTCTTACTGTTTGATCTGACTTAGGCATCGAACGGGGTGCATGTGGCCTAGTGCATGTGGCCTACACTACACTTGTGTGCAACCGTTTTGATTGGTCTTGCAGGTTAGGTCTTCTCCGTCTTCTACAAATTCACTGCTGGTGTCAGGTCAAGCGTGAGTTGCTTGACCAGACTTTGACATCAAGAGAGATTAACTCAATTTATACCTCTCGATTTTTCAATAGGTTAATTTTCTATTATATTATTCTTCAAAGCTAAGGAAGGTTGAGGATCGCCATGTTCTCGTTTTGGTTTTTTTAAAATGTCCATGTGTAGTGCATATACCATTTAATCTTTAGTTTAATCTTACTCTATTCCATCAACATCTTGTAGGTATGCTTATTGTTTTTAATTTAATCTTTTGTATTAAGTTAAATGTTGATGCAGTCTGGTGCGGTGTGATCAAAGGAGCTTTGGCTCTTTCTTTTGATGTTGATTTCCAGGCTCTCCAATTGTTGAACTTCGAGCGATTGCTGAAGACATTCGAATGGTGATTTCTTTGGGATACAAGAGAATTCTGGTTGAATCGGGTTGTTTGCATGCTGTGAATTTGATTCCAAGGAAGGATGAGAGGTTGGTGTGAAGCGGGGGTTCTCGTGGAGGATATTTGGCTTTAGTCGATGTTTTCGATGATGTTTTTTTTTTCTTTTATGGGAATATGTAATTTTGTTGCTAATGTCATAGCTAAAGAAGGCTAGGCTAATGTGAGTTGTGTAGTGTTTGGGTCCATTTTATTCCTGATTGGATCCATTCGTTGGTTGTGTGTAATCTTGCCCTTGTGGTGCTTATAAGTTGGATTAATTCTAAAAAAAAAAAAAAATGGTAGTCTCTAAATTTTTAAATGTTATACTTTAAAAATAATGATCAACGGTTTTATTAAGAACTTCGTCTAATGATCAACGGTTGTTCATATGTTTGATTGTTGTTTTAGTTTTCTAAAAATAATATTAATAATAAGTATTGTCGTTCAAATAGGGGGAGGATTCAGTATTATTTGACAATGTTTGATCGAGTTTCGACAAAGTAAGTTAATTTCCTCATGGTTACTTGATGGCAACCCTCAACTTTACTTGGCTTTGAAGAATATAATAGAAAATTAACCAGTTTGAACAATCCAAAGCTATATTATTCTTTTTTTTTTTTTTTAGTTTTTCTCTCGGTTAAATCGAACCCGGCTATTCAGTCGAGGTCGAATCATGTGTCAATCTAGATCTGTTTTCAATTTTTCTCTCGATTAAATCGAATCCGACTATTCAGTCGAGGTTGAAGCATGTATCAATCCAAGTCCGTTTTTAGTTTTCTCTCGGTTAAATCGAACCCGACTATTCAGTCGAGGTCGAAGCCTGTGTCAATCCGTTTTCAATTTTTCTCTTAGCTAAATCGAACACAACTATTCAGTCAAGGTTGAAGCCTGTGTCAATCCAAGTCTGTTTTTAGTTTTCTCTCGATTAAATCAAACCCGACTATCCAGTCGAGGTCGAAGCCTGTGTCAATCCGGGTCTGTTTTCAGTTTTTCTTTCAGTTAAATCGAACTTGACTATTCAATCGAGGTCGAAGCCTGTGTCAATCCAGGTCCGTTTTTTAGTTTTTCTCTCGGTTAAATTGAACCCGACTATTTAGTCGAGGTCGAATCTTGTGTCAATCCAGGTCTGTTTTCAATTTTTCTCTCGGTTAAATCGAATTCGACTATTCAGTCGAGGTCGAAGTCTGTGTCAATCCATGTCCATTTTTAGTTTCTCTCGGTTAAATCGAACCCGACTATTTAGTCGAGGTCGAAGCCTGTGTCAATCCAGGTCCGTTTTCAGTTTTTCTCTCGGCTAAATCGAACCCGACTATTCAGTCAAGGTCGAAGCCTGTGTCAATCCAAGTCTGTTTTTAGTTTTCTCTCGTTTAAATCGAACCCGACTATTCAGTAAAGGTCGAAGCATGTGTCAATCTGGGTCCGTTTTCAGTTTTTCTTTCAGTTAAATCGAACCCGACTATTCAGTCGAGGTCGAAACCTGCGTCAATCCAGGTCCGTTTTCAATTTTTCTCTCAGTTAAATCGAACCCGACTATTCGGTCGAGGTTGAAGCCTGTATCAATCTAGGTCTGTTTTCATTTTTTCTCTCAGTTAAATCGAACCCGACTATTCGGTCGAGGTTGAAGCCTGTATCAATCTAGGTCTGTTTTCATTTTTTCTCTCAGTTAAACCAAACATGACTATTGAATTGGCTCGAGACCTGATTAAGTCAAGTTTATTTTCGTTTCTAAATTCAAATTTTTACCAAACAAATCTTCGTTTCTCTAGTACTTAGTCTCTTTCCTTTGTCTACCATTTCAATCCTTCAAGGATACACAAAGGGGGACAAACTGTAGACACCGTATTTGGTCCGACGAATTTTTAATAATGTTCGAGTACCTCTAATATGTAGTTTTAATTTTGTTTCTCTTAAAATGAAACCATAGCATAAAAAGTTCTAATTTCATTCTATTTTTAATTCTAAAGTTTAGTTGTAATTTTAATTTTGGTTATTTATTTATTTATTGTTTTATGTATTTATTTGTGTATTTATTTATTTATTTATTATTATTATTATTATTATTTTTTGTCTCCACCCCACTCTCCTACTTCCTATTGTAATGGTATTCATGCATGGCTACCCACCAATCCCTCACCCACCACTGCTCCCAAAATAGTTAGTCTTTTTAGTATAAATGGAGGGTGTGAGGAAGAAGAAAGACAACAAGAAGGCATTGAGTATAAGCTTAGTTGAGTTTTTTTTTTTTTTTTTTTTTTTTTTTTTTTTTTTTTTTTTTTTTTTTTGAGGAAGTGAGTTTAGAAAGCTTGAAAGAGTGACTTAAAAAGTTTTTGTAGAAGATTTTCTTTTTAGAGGGAAAGAAAGAGATAAAAGAAAGTGGAAGAGGAAAAGACAAAATGTAACGCCCGTAAGTTGAGATGAAATTTCAAGTTTCCTAAGTTGGAGTTAAATAGGAATTTGGAGGGAAATTTTCAAAATTAAAAGATTTGGAATTTGGTGGGGAAATAGGATTTAATTGGTTTTTGGCCTTATTCCTTGAAAAAAAGGATGAAGGGAGGGCGATTTTGTAAATATTTGGAAGTTTAAACCAAAACCCTAAGCCTTCTTCCTTTTAAATTAGCTTTCATGCGGCCCAAGAAACCCCAAGGCAACCATCTTCTTCTCCAAAGCTCTCCTCCACGAAAATTTCAGCCTCTTCCCTATTTCTCTTCTCCACGGCAGCCTCGCTCCAAGCTCACCGACGACGTTAGCTTCTTCCCCTCCGGCGACGGGTCGTCTTCTCAAGTGTCAGCGAGCAGGCGGCGGCGGCGAAGGCAGTGGCGTTACGGTCAGCGTGCGGGTCTTGCGAGTCTACGAGCAGCGGACAGTGGGTCTCTTCGCGTCTCTCCGACAGTGCAGCACCTCACGACAACGACGTTGGTGTGTAACAGGTGCTCGCGGCGGCGTTTCTCGACTTTAGGCGGCGGGTGCGGCGGTGCGGCGTGTTTTCCGGCGAGGTAGTGTAGAGGATGCGTTTTTCTTCAAATTTCAATTCTTTTTGTTGGGTTTTAGCTAATTCCAGCAATGTGTAAGAGTTTTATGGTGGTTTCGAGGTTGTTTATTGAGTAAAATTAAATACCCATTGGTTTTGCCTTGTGATTTCAAGGTCGTTAGCGTGTTGGTGATTCAATTGGAGGATCGGAGCGGATTTGAGACCCCGAACAGCAGGCGATGTTCTGTTTGTGTGGTTAAGGACCTTGAAGTTAAAGAATTAATTTAGTTTGTTCATAATATTAAGCCAAGGTAAGTGAACTTACTATTGAACTTTTTAATTAGGTGCGTGTGTTTGATTGTCTAAAATTCTCGTGCTTATGCGTTATTCCTGAAATTTACTATCATCATTAAAAGCATGAGAATTGTATGAAAATTTATTATTTTTATTTGAGCATGCGTTTATGAAAACTATTGAAAGCATGAAAATTCATTATCATTGCTTGCATTTGTTAATGTTTAAAATAGTTGAGTTGTTGGTATCTTGAAATTCCATTAAAGGAATTAGTTTAAATTATTTATAAGTTTGAATTAAGTGTACATGAAATTGATGTGCATTTCGGAGATGCCTACACAGGGCTTAGGGACATGAAATTGATGTATCTAAGTCGAGGTTTGTGAAATTGACGACCTCGAGGTTTCGTGAAATTGACGGCCTCTGTAGGAGACATATGAAATTGATGTGTCTAGGATATGCATGAAATTGAGGTATATCTTCCCTCCAATTAGAGTTACAATAAAGTTTAGAGCCACCAAAATTATATTTGTTTTTTAAAGCGTGATCCAACCTCAATAGTAGGGTCACTTACAGAGTATTTAAAATACTCATTCTTTTCAAAAAATATTTTTTTTTTCAGGTAAAGGCAAGGGCAAATGAAAGGCGATTGATGAGAATCCGATAGACAGCCATGAGAAGACTTGAGTTCATATTTTTCTTCTTCCGCGTTAAGTACACTGTTTTACTTTATTCGAACAGTAAATTTTTTTTAAGAAAATTTCTAGAGGCCTTGTACATCTATGTTTTAGAAACTACTTAGGTTTATTTTAAAACCTTTAAAATTAGGGATCCCGAATAAAAGTTTTGTTTTAAAGCTTTTACTTAAATTTGGTGTTTATGTTCTAAAATATTTTTTTATTTAAAAATGCCTCCAAAGCATGCATTGTCGTAACGGTCCCTTAATGACTTATTAAGAAGTCGGGTCGTTACACAAAAAGAGAGGGGGAGGACGGAGCGTAAGGGGAGAGAGAAAAACATTGGGTAAGGGGAAGGAAAGAAGGAGAAAGAGGAAAGTAAAAAAGGTGGGTCTCATTTTCTTTTCTCTTATTTTAAATTAAATCTTTATTTTACTATTATTATTATTATTATTATTATTATTATTATTATTATTATTAATTTCTATCTCATTTATTTCACATTTACACTTTACCAACTTCATTTATTTTAATTTTCTAATTTATTTGTTTTTTTCCTTTATTCTCCAATTTACTTTAATCCGATCTTTAATTCTTCTTTGTCAATTTCAATTATTGTTATTATAATTGTTTTGAAATTAATTTTCTTTTGAAAGGGATTATGGGAACGAAGTAATGTGCCTTCATGGAGTTCAACTCCCATGCAGGCGTATGAAAATTCTCATTTTCCCTTTAAAAAAATTTACTCTTTGAATAATTTTCTTCTTTTACATCTATTTTTTTTTATTTTTTATTATTTTTAATAAACATAATCATGTATCGCCCATGATGGAGTTAGATTCAATTCTTGAGGAACAAATTTCCTTTAAATAAAAGGGAAATTAGGCATGATTTATATTAAATTGGATAATCCAACTCATAATGTCTAATCCTTACTTTATTTCTAAAGTCAAGGTAAAAACGAATGAGACATCTTGTGTTTATTATTGCATTTTGGGTTTTTATTTTCTTATTTATCATTTTTTCAAGAAAAATAAAATTGAAGAATTGTTTTTATTCATTTAATTGGACAATATAAGATACTGTGGTAATCATTTTTTAAACGGGTGTTGTAGGGTGCTAATACCTCCCCTACACTCAAACGACTCTCGAGCCAAATTTCTAGTTTTCTAAGACTGGTTTTTTATTTTATTTTAAAGGTGACCAATCACACCTTCAATGATTGGTGGCGACTCAAATTTTCTTCTTAAAAAATCCAAAAAAAAGATGTCGGCCACTCCGCGTCGCGTCAGCGTGTAAAATGAAAAGATAAACTAAATTCTAAAGCTATTTTGATAGGAAAAAAAACGTTAAGGCTTTTCAAATGAAAAAAAAAAAAAAAAAAAAAAAAAAAAAAAAAAAATTGAATGCTTAGTCTCAAACTTAAGACCTCGGAAGGGCACGCGTACAAGTCTACCTCCCTTTTGACCAACAATCCAAAGACAAAATATGACACCTAGTTTGAAATACGTTATACATATATATGTTTTCTATAATTTCAGGGTCGTGCCCCCGTGGCCCCTAGGTAGATTCGCCCCTAGGTCCACGCTGGTTTTTTTTATGTTTATCATTTTCTCACATATTCCTAACAAATGACTATTTTACTTATTATTTAAAAATACTATTCTTAAAATTTGACTTTTATAATTGAAAAAAAATCTTTATATTTTATAAATTTATATTATAAACTATATTTTCTTTCTATAATTTCTATGTATAAATTATTTACAAATATGAAATAATAACTAAGTCGTTAAATTGAATAACCAACATGAGGATAGCTTAATTAGTATAAAGTTGTATTAATGAGCGAGAGGTATGTGGTTTGAATCCCCAACGAATATGTATTTGTATTGATGTTTTATTTTTGTAACTTTGTCATTAATTTTAAATAATGACGTGACAATTTGTGATTGACCAAAGTTTCTATTTAAATTATGATTTCATAAATTTTCAATTATTTTTTATAAGTCTTAGACTCATTCAACATTTTTTAAAACTCAGAAATTTATTGAACATAAAATTAAAAATTTAATGTTCTATTAGACAAAAAAAAAAAAAAAAAATTAGTGTAATATATTTTTGTTACTTTTAAAAAATGTTGAAGTCCCATAAACAAAAATTATGGCTCTGCCACTACACCCAATCATTTAGGCCCGTTTGATAACCATTTGGTTTTTGAAAATTAAGCTTAAAAACACTACATGCACCTACAAGTTTCTTTATTTTTATATCTACCTCATTCCCATGTTTTCAAAAACCAAGTCAAATTTTGAAAACTAGAAAAAATAGTTTTCAAAAACTTGTTTTTGTTTTTGGAATTTGGCTAGGAACTCAAGTGTGTCTTTAATATGGATGAAAACCATGGTAAGAAAATTAGATGAAAACAAACATAATTTTCAAAAACCAAAAACCAAAAACCAAATGGTTATCAAACGGGACCTTAATTTACCACTTTAACCATAAGGATTAATTTTGTAATTTAGTCTAAAATTAAAAATAATTTTTGAAGATTGGATTTCTAACATGATATCATGAATCATATTTTGAATACACAACTTCAGAACAATGTTACTAGAATAATGTTTTCACACTGCTATATATACATTATTCCAGCTTGCCTAGAAAGTTCCATAGATGTGAAAGAAGATTTTTGTGTTCCCTTGATAACACTTTTTTATTTTCTTTTGTGGAAATTTGTTATTTTCTTTCCCACGGACTGACTTGAATTCCGCCATTAATTGTATCACATTTTTTTTTTCCTTTTCTTTTTTCCTGACTTTACTACCCAACGGTTTGGCAATTATATTATCTATTTGATGGTAGCACATTTTTTTTAGTTCAACAACATTTAAAATGAAAGATTCGAGGACCTCTCGATCAAGGGTACGTGTCAATTACTATTGAATTAGGTTCACTTTGACGACCACCAAAAATGATTACTCCAACATAAACATTGATGACATATAATTCGAGACTATTAACTCTAACTTGAACACCACTGTTATTTTTAGGGTGAAATGTTCCTAATTTTTAGACTTTTTTATAACAATATAATTTTTCTCCCTTTGAGATAATCATGCTGGTTTACTAGCAGTTTTTATTCACTAGTAATCTCTTTTGAAGATTTTAAAAATTCTAGTTAAATTATAAGGAAAAAAAAAAAAGGATAGTAGTATAAATTTAATAATTTTATGTTCTAGAAATTTTACTACAACTTTAAGATTATTTTTTAAAAAAAGTAAAAAACTTAAGAACAAATTGAAAAAACTAAAATTTTAAAATGGAGTATGGTTATAAGATGGGGTTCTTTTACAATTTGGATTATGATATATAGGCCCGTTTGGGATTGCTTTTTGGGATAACAGCAAGAATAGCTAAAAATAAACCATAGATTTGAAAAAGAGCTAAAAATATTTTTTCTTGTAAAAATGGCAAAAGGATAAAAATGGAAATCTACTCTTTGCTATGAACTGACAGAAATACCCCTGTATGGAAAAAATGTGTAATCCTAATTTTAAGCAACCTAATTGAAACAAATTTGATACTCAAATATATAACAACCTAAATCTCCAATTAAAACAAAATCAAAACCTAACAACCTCAAATTCAAAAAAAAAAAATTCAAATTCAAATCTAACAACCTAAATCTGATAAAATTAAAAATCTTTTTAACTAATAAAATCAAAACTTAAATTCCATAAAACACAAAATCTTTCACACTAACAAAATCAAGACCTAAATTTTGGTTAATAAAAATAAAAAATCAAAAGGAACTTGGACAAAAAAACAATCAACATTGATGAGAACACTAAAATCTTGTAATTCAATATACAAAAATGTCCCGTATTTGAAAACAACAAAAATACTTACTAATAGTCTGAGACATGTAAATATTGTGTTTTTTAAAACACAAATACTTTTTAAAAACACAAATACTGTGTAATCTCGTAACACAAATATTGTGTATTCTCATAATAATCACTCGAACAACCCCAAAATTAATCCTCTCAACATATTATATTAAAAATAATTGGTCATATTTGATAACAAGAGTGTAAATACTATTTTTACTAATTTATAGTATTTAAACCAAGGGGGACAATACAGTGTCTCTGCCAATTTGAGAACAACAAAATAGGTGAGCATCAAATACAGTGTCTTTGTAGAACAAAGAATCAACCCTACAACACAAAAGCGGTAAAAAAATAAAATAAAATTATTGACTACATGTTGATCCCCTGACATCTTTCATTCTACTTGGATAAGATTTGTACCTATATTGAGAGGTTTCGAGATCGGAAGTTTTGTGACCGTGAGAATTTGCAATCCTATGTGGGAACTCAGTTCTTGCTTGGAGGAGAAGGCGAGGAAGGAAACGATCATGCTTGGGAGAGAAGACAAGTTATGGAGGAAGAAAACGATAGAAATAGGCGAGGAAGTTGGAGAAATTTGAATCTTATCAATAAATATAAAATATTTTTATAATATAAAATTTGAAAAGATTTAGTTTGTTGGATTCACTTAGTCTAAGTTTAAGGTTTTTGTCAAGATTTAGTTTGTTGGGGTCCAAATACGTAATTTTAGGAGCTTGTTGGTTTACAGGTTGCAACAAGGGTACATATGTAAACAATTGCAGAAGAATGATGCAATTCGTACTGAAGATAATGAAATTCCTCACACTTCAAAACAGAGAACAGTAGCAGACTATAAAGAACAAATAGGGGACACGTGTAGTGAGCTGAGAGGTCATAACAATAACCAACTATCAGCAAACCAACGTTTAGATAAATAGACTACAAGAGATGGAAATAACAGAAATAGCCTATCAATTGTTTAAAGAGAAATGGCATTCTATCATTCCCCCGCAAGCGAAACCGGACGAGCTAGGACAGTGAGCTTGGTACGAAGACTCTGAAAACGAACAGTAGGCAGCGGCTTGGTCATGATATCAGCTAACTGATCTTCGGATGGAACAAAGCGAACAAGAAGCTGTTTCCTCATCACCTTTTCACGAATGAAGTGATGATCAATCTCTATGTGTTTGGATCGACTATGGAGCACGGGATTGGCAGCTAAATAGGTTGCACTAATGTTATCACATAATAACAGCGGAGCAGAAGCCGGAGGGAAGCCAATTTCAGTGAGAACAGATTGGATCCAAACCAATTCAGCAGCAGCGTTAGAAAGACCACGATATTCGGACTCGGCGCTAGATCTTGAAACCACTTTCTGTTTAGCTGATGACCATGAAATAAGATTATTACCAAGAAAGACACAATAGCCGCTAGTACTCCTCCTATCATCCGGACAATTAGCCCAATCGGCATCGGTATAGCAAGTGAGCGAAAGAGGACCAGCATTTGTAAGAGATAAACCAAGATGAAAAGTAGACTTTAAGTATCTCAAAATACGCTTAACTAAATTCCAGTGCACAGAGGTAGGAGCATGCATAAATTGGCAAGCCTTATTAACAACAAAACTGAGATCGGGACGAGTAAGCGTACAATATTGGAGAGCACCGACAATACTTCTATACTGCTTAGAATCGACCAGCAACTCACCATCGTGAGCAGATAGGGTCGTGCCAACAGCCATGGGCGTAACAATTGGTTTACAAGAAATCATCTCTGCCCTGTGTAGCAAATCAGTAAAGTACTTGTGTTGGCACAAATGTAAAGCAGTAGCCTCCCTTTTTACTTCAATGCCCAGAAAATAAGTGAGGTTGCCGAGATCTTTGAGAGCAAATAAACTATTTAAGGACTGAATAAACTGTTGAATGAACAAAGAGTCATTTCCCGTAACCAAGATATCATCAACGTAGATTAAAACAATGACAATGACAGAGTGCTGATGGAAAATAAACATTGACGTGTCAGTCTTTGAAGCAGTGAAGTTCCAACTCAATAAACATGAACTTAATTTCATAAACCATTCTCTCGGACTCTGTTTCAAACCATATAAAGCCTTTTGTAACTTGCAAACATGATCAGGTTTTTCTTTGTCAACAAAACCGGGAGGTTGGACCATATAAACATCTTCATGAAGATCTCCATTTAAAAAGGCATTGTGAACATCTAGTTGCTTGATTATCCAATTGAAGCGAAGATCAAGTGAAAGGACAATACGAATGGTGGCTGGTTTAATGACCGGACTAAAGGTTTCAAAATAATCCACACCATAAGTTTGGTCAAAACCACGAGCCACGAGTCTTGCCTTATAACGCTCAACAGTGCCATCCGGTTTAAGCTTTATCCGATAAACCCATTTGCAACTTACCACTGTGTAATTTGGTGAATTTGGAACAAGGGTCCAAGTGTTATTTTGCACCAAAGCTGTATATTCCTTTTCCATTGCATCTCGCCATTCAACACATTTTACCGCCGCCTTAAAACTAGTAGGTTCAACTAATGATAAATTAGGAGAGGATGCAGTGGCTAGCCAACATTTTGGTTTAGAAATACCGGCTTTGGCTCTAGTGTGTTGGGTTTTATGCCCTAAAACTCGTAGATAGTGAATGTAAACAAATTGTATACTTGTTTCAATAAAGTGTAATTGAGTTTCTACAATAAAGTGTTATTGTTAAATATTGCACAATTTGACCCAAATCCAATAAACTAAGATCCAAGGTTGTTTACATGTGTCTTGAACTAGTATGTGGGGACATACGGGGATTGGTGTTCAAGTAACAACCTAAAAGGTCTATAGTACAAGGATAAGGATGGGTACCTTATCCTGGTAACACTATGTGATACGGCCCGCTTTGTATTTGATACAGACGTATTAATCCAAGGCGTCCATGTAGGAGACATGCAAGCGGGGGTATCCTATGCAATGAGTTTGCATAAGACCGGACCACGAAATAGTAAACCACTAGATGTAACACCGTTAACTAGTTAGGTTACTGTTTCAATACGATGACCTAGGTAACTCAGTCTTAATCCTGAGTGTGTCATGAACTCCTTCTCATGAGGGATTGTCCTTTGATTAGCATGGGTGAGAGTGGCCAATACGCCGACTCAATATGCCTTCCTTTTTGGGGACAAGACCGAGTGGGAGGCTGGGGACATGACAACACAAGAAGGAATTCACTCCTTCCCACTTCTAGGAGAAGTAGATGAGTGTTCCCTTAAGAGGTGACTCCGGGACTTGAACAAAGGGATCCCGTCCTCTCACTGGCCCGAGAGGAACTTTCTGTTTAATGGTTGGACCATAAACAGGTTGTTCATTAGAGGAGCGCTGGTACTTAAGGAGACAGATGTAACACAAGGGTAAAACGGTAATTTGACCCATCCGTGATTACGAACACTCGTGAAGGATTGACTTACCGGTATAGGTCTACATCCATGGACACAGAAATGTTCTACAGTGAGAAGAGTTCAGCTGTGAGTCTTTAGTGGAATGACCCACAGTTAATGAATATTGGTTAACCTGATTAATGAGTTTAATCTATTAACCTCATATCATTGGAGCTTCTGATCTGTAGGTCCATTAGGTCCCCCTGCTAGCTCGTAAAGAGTAATTAGGAACAAATATATCTTGAGAGAATTTGAATAGTTCAAATTCATATTGGGAATTAAGTTAATTGTATGAGATACATATTAATATAATGTATAATGATGCATTAAAATATAAAGTCTAATTTGAGATTAAACTTTATTAAATTGAGAGATTGATATATTTGAAAGAGTTCAAATATATGTCTAATTAAATATTGGGTATTTAATTAGAAGATGAATTAATTAATTATGAATTAATTAATTATTCAATTTAGTTTAAATTAAATGAGATTTAATTAAACTATAGTCTATGAGAGAAATAAATATTTGAAGAAGTTCAAATATTAATGTGAATTTGATTCATATTAAATTTATAGGATATAAGAGAATTTGAAAGAGTTCAAATTTTAATATGAATTTGATTCATATTATAGAATTAATTAATTGAAGGCCTGAAATTAAATATATGATATTTAATTGGGTAATTAATTAATTAACTAATAAAAGGTCTGAAATTAAATATATGATATTTAATTGGTGATTAATTAATTAAAGAATTAATTAATTGGAAATTAATCAATTATGGAAATGATTAATCACTTATGGAAGTGATCAATCATTTATGGAAAAGATTAATCAATTATGGAATTGATTGGTCATGGAATTGATTAATGGAAAAGATTAAATCAGTTATGGAAATAATTGATTTTAAATGAATATTTTATTCATGGCCTTTCTCCTATAAATAGAATACTAACCCTAGGGTTTAGGTACCACAACATATGGCCACCATAAGGCCTTCTCATATTCTCTCAACTCAAGAACTCTAGGGAGAATTTTCTCTCTAGAGTTTTTCCCATTCAAGATTAGGTAGTCCCACAACTACGTTCCTAATCTCAGAGTTATAGCGGGGAAGATCAAATGGTGGTGTTCTTCGTTGTTACAGAGCAATCAAGAATCATTCGTTGAAGTATTCAGAGTCGTCAACGGAGGTATGTTTCTCATCGCTTAACCTTTTGACAATGTATTGGTATTTTTGTAGAACAAAATTAATTTACGAACGGTCCAATTGCTTCCGCTGTAACGGAATTGGGAATTCCAATCCTTCATAGTGATCATTGGGTGCAAATTGGTTGGAGCATTGGTAGGAAGAGGTGGTGACGAAGGAGACTGATGGATAGGAGATGGAGAGCTATTTTGGGATTGAAGGGAGCTGGAGACAAATGGTACAGAAGATTGAAGTGTGGCAGGTGATTGGTCTTGGACGAAGGCCAAGTTTGGAGAAAAAGGAGGAGAATGGTGATGAACAGAAACCTTAGATTGCGGAGAAAATCCCGGAGGAAATGGAAGAGTGGGTGACGAATCAGGCAAGGGAACAATAGGAGATGAGACAAGAGGCGATATAGCAGGGGAAAGGGAATTGGTAGGTACAGTGGGCAAGATAGGAAAAGGCAATGGATTATGAAATGAGTGATCTGGGGAAAAATTTTTAATATGACCAAAATGAAAGGAAGATTGAGAACATGGAAAGACAGATTCATTGAAAATGACATGTCTACTAACATAAAGATGACCAGAAGTAGGATCAAGGCATAAATAACCTTTGTGATTTGTACTATAACCCACAAAGAGACATTCAGTAGATCGAAAAAGTAATTTGTGAGAATTATAAGGACGCAAGAAAGGGAAACATGCACAACCAAAGCTTCTTAATAGAGAATAATCAGGAGAGCGTTTATAAAGCATGTAATAAGGAGTTTGAGATTTGAGAACCGGTGTAGGCAATCGATTTATCAAAAAAACAGCAGTTTGGAAAGCAAAGCTCCAAAAGGATAAAGGAAGTTTGGAATGAGCAAGAAGGGAGAGACCAATTTCTACAACATGCCGATTCTTTCTCTCAGCCCGACCATTTTGTTCAGGTGTATATGGGCAAGATACTTGATGACGGATGCCATTAGCTGAAAGAAAAGAGGACAATTTTCGATATTCCCCACCCCAATCACTTTGAAGACATTTGATGGTCTTTCCAAATTGAACTTCAACAAGTTTCTTAAAATTAAGGAAGCAAGAATATGTTTCATCCTTAGTCTTAAGAAGATACAACCAAGAAAAGCGTGTAAAGTCATCAATGAACAATAGAAAATAGCGAGCTCCATTGATTGAAGTTTGAGGGGATGGTCCCCATACATCGGAATGAACAAGAGCAAAAGGTTCACAAGATCTACATTCAAATAAAGAAAAGGGAAGTCTATGACTCTTTCCCAACTGACATGCATTACAAAAAGAATTAGCATTAGAACTAGGGAGACCACAAGTGTTCAAAATTTGCCGCAAGGTTGAAGCAGCAGGGTGGCCGAGCCTATGATGCCAATTCGGTGCAGTCTGGACAGAGGATACAAAAACAGCTGGAGATGCGGAAGCAGATGGGCTGGAAATGGAAGAAACAGACGTAGGGGAAGACAATTTGTAAAGTCCATCTTCAAGCTTGCCCGTGAGAATGATTTTCTTGGATTTGAGGTCCTTGACAAGAAAGAAAGAAGAGTTAAATTCAACAAAAGCTTGGTTATCTCTACATAAACGAGCAACACTAATTAACTTCTTTGAGATAGTAGGAGTATAAAGAATTGTTTGAAGTAAAATAGGTTTAGAGAGTGATTGAATAGAAGAAGAACCAATATGAGAGAAGGAAATTTTCTTACCGTTTCCAATAGTTATCTGTTCATCACCAAGATATGGCATAGGGTTGCACAAGGACGAAGCATCCGGAGTCATATGGTGTGTAGCTCCGGAGTCCAAAAACCAGTTTTCGTCAGGATGAGAGTATGCGGCTGGGAATGGAGAAGATGTGTCAGGTAAGGTTGGAGAAATTGTTGGAGTAGTAGAAACAGTGTGTAATAAGGCTTGAGGTGGGGGGGTTTGGTAGGCCAAATTAGTTCGATGATGGCAAATTAAGGTCGTATGGCCAAACTTTCCACAGATTTGGCATTGGGGCTTAGAATTTGTTGATCGTGAGGGCCATTTTGGTGAAGAATTAGGCTGACCAAGAATGCTCTGTGAAGGAACAGAGGATTGGTGTGGAGTTGAGGATGAAAAAGATGATCGAGAGAAGTGATTGAACTGAGGTCTGGGAGAAGGGCGACGGTGATTGTGTTGAATATTGAGGCTGCTAAGATTCACCTGAGCAAGGTTGAGCTGTTCAACAGTATTTTGTTTCTCTAAACGAGCTTCGTAGGCCAATAAAAGACTCCTAACATCTTCAAGTGAGGGATTATCAGAACGATTTTGAATGGTGGTTACAAAGGCATTATACTCACTACCTAAACCATCCAAAATGTGAGCAAGATGATCACGATAAGAGATTGGCTCACCAATAGCAGAGAATTTATCAGCCACATCTTTAATTTGAGCTAGATATTGACTAACAGACAGACCTTCCTTCTTAATACGCTGTAGTTGAGTTTTCAAACCCATAATTCGAGCTGTAGTTTTAGAGTCATAAGATCTCTTAAGAGAGTTCCATATATCAGATGCAGTTTCTAAACTAATAATCTCTCCCATTTTTTCTTCAGATAAAGAAGAATAGATCCAGCACATGAGTAAACGATTGTACCTTTCCCAGCCAAGATAGTCTGGATTGGGTTGAGTCTGATTCTGATCGAGAAACTTTTGAGGAGACGGCACAGAACCATCGAGAAATCCTGAAAGGCCATTTGCTAATACGGCATTCAGAAGTTGATTCTTCCACAATAGGAAGTTACTGTCCGTGAGCTTCACGGCAAGGGGCTGGGGTAAAGTTGGGTAGGGATTTAGGGAAAAGGGATTAGGAGTAGTGGGATAGGGTTGGTTTGGAACAGCTGGGAAGGTGGTTGGATTCTGAAACAGAGGGCGAGGATAAAATTGATGAGGTTGAAGGTTTGGAGGTGGGGCATAATGTTGGGGAAAATATGTGGGTTGAGGAAAAGTAGTCGAATTAAAAGGGGGAAGAGGTTGATTGTGGAGATTTTGGTTGATAATCGGAGGGCGAGGTACAGGAGTTTGGTTTTGATTTTGGATAGGGGTAACGATGGGTGTTGTAATCGGAGTGCTGGGAGATATCACCGGAGTTGTAGCCGGAGCAGATGAGGAAGAGGAAGAACCATCGTCAACTGCCATTTGAGAAGATGATGAAGAAGCCCGTGTCTCTGATACCATAAACAATTGCAGAAGAATGATGCAATTCGTACTGAAGATAATGAAATTCCTCACACTTCAAAACAGAGAACAGTAGCAGACTATAAAGAACAAATAGGGGACACGTGTAGTGAGCTGAGAGGTCATAACAATAACCAACTATCAGCAAACCAACGTTTAGATAAATAGACTACAAGAGATGGAAATAACAGAAATAGCCTATCAATTGTTTAAAGAGAAATGACATTCTATCAATATGGAATATTAGGAAAAGTCTGATCATGTCTAACTCACGTGTGGCCTTTTTTCAATGTTTTTAATTTTTTGGCCATCTTTCAAAACCGCCCCCCATATTTTGACCATACTCCCAAATTTCTCTTGCTTTTTTTTGGAGTAAAAAGCTATTGGGAAAAAATCTTAGGGGCAACCAGATAAATGGCCAAATAAAAATAGTTGTTTTGAAAAAAGGCATTCGAAATTCCAATTTGATAAATGGCCAAAAGCTATTTGTAGTAAACTCTTTTGGCAACAAAGTGGACAAAAATACCCCTATCCAAATCTCAATTCAGAAAATAAAATAAACCAAATACACTATAAATAAGGGAGAAAATCTAGCTTATTAATACATCTAGCAAAACAATAACAGAAATTCAAACTAAATGGAATATA
This sequence comes from Luffa acutangula, assembly GCA_036850905.1. Taxonomy (NCBI): domain Eukaryota; kingdom Viridiplantae; phylum Streptophyta; class Magnoliopsida; order Cucurbitales; family Cucurbitaceae; genus Luffa; species Luffa acutangula. Next base: position 20,614,291 of record CM072089.1, read on the forward strand.
AATCTGGCAACCTAAATTTAAAAGAAAAGATTTGAATTCAAAAATAGAGAGAAAAAATAAGAGGATAATTTTCGAAACTACCCTGTAATTTCTGGCCATATCTGAGGATTTCCTAACAAATAAGATAACAAACATCAACCAATTAGCACAAATCAAGGGGAGAGTTGCAGATTTTGTTTTTTTTAAAAATTGTTAACTCGTACCAAAATAGGGACGACACGAAAATGATTGAATTAATTACTAAATTCACTTACACACAAAAACCATATTTTTTTTTCCAAACCCTCAATAACCTAACTTCAAAGTGTAATCACTAAACTTGCAAATGATTTCAATCTTGAACAACGGGGAGAAACCATTACTCACAAATGGTTACTAGAACAATAAAAAACATTCAAGTTTATAAAAAGAAAAATTATGCAAATACAGTATATTCAGAAAAAACTTATGCAAATACAGTGTAGATAGTAAACTAACATATTAGACAATATGCAAATAATTTACTATGGTAAAAATCAAATCATTTAAAAAACGAGAAGAAATCATTACTCACTATTTCCCTTCAACTTAATTTGAAAATTGGGATTTAGTATTCACCTTATTTTAAAAAAAAAAAAATCTGAAACCCTTGAGTTTTTTCCCAATTTTCTTCAGTTTGTGCGGTCTTTCACATTCTCATCTTCTTTCAACCATTACAAAGAAATTGAGAAACCTTCGATTTTCTTTTGGGCACTTTTCTCCATTCTATTCCTCCTCCAAAAGCTTTCATTTGGAAACCATTGAAGACTTTGAAAAAGAATTAAAAAATATATTTTGTGTTGAAAAATAAGATACAAAGAGGAAAATAATGATAGATAAATACAAAATACAATATTTAACATACCTATGATGTAGATCAATAACCCTTACAATGGTGATATGAACGACAGAGCAACAATCGATCAATGACAAAAAGTTGGGAAAAACGATGAAGATGCTGATTAGATAATTAAAATCTAAGAATCTAATCCAAAATTAAAAATGAAAACCTAATTTCTATGTAATCTTTCAATTTTAATAAAAATAAAATCTGATTTTGATTTTTGAGAGGTAGGAGAGAAGATAGATATTGTAATTCCTTGATTTAAGGATATTTTTTTATAATTAAATCATATAGTGACTGGGTGTGAACATGAAACTTGACTCAAGCACGAAAATAGGTTAAAAAATGATTTAGCCATTTTTCATTAAAAAAAATCTGTTTGACCATTTTTCAAAAATACAGTGTAAATCTGGCCATTTTTCAAAAAATACAGTGTAAATCTAACCATTTTTCTATGGTCGCCCAACAATGTTCAATCAACCTGGTTCTGATAGATGATGAAAAGAGAGAATTGATGCTGTAAAAATCTTCTGGAAAACCAAAAAACATATATTTTTTTTTTAAGAAAAGAGGAAGAGGGAGAAATTGCACAGTGAAAATCTTCTAGAAAATAGATTACAGATGGAAGAGGGAGAAAATTGATCCTGTAACTATTAGTTCCTTGATTCATGGAATTAGAGGTTATAGATTTATTTAAAAATAATAATAATCAGATACGGCGGCAGGAGACAGATGACTAAAGGGTAAAAATGGTATTTGGTATCGCACGAAAATAGGTTAGAAAATCCGGTTTGGCCATTTTTCGTTAAAAAATCCGGTTTGGCCATTTCTCAAAAGTACCTGTAATTTTTTTTGTCATTTCTAAGGATTTCCCAAAATCTTAACCGTTAAGAGTGTTTGGTAAATTTGATTATTTTTTAATTTATCTAAAATCAATTTTCAATTTACTCTACGTTTAAAATCACCTTCATACTAGATTTTGATTTCAGCTTCCTAGAAAATCTCTCATCTTTCCTAACTAAAACTTAAAAATTCCAAATCTAGCATTCCATTTCTTTTTATCTTTTCACGCCTATTGTTATAGCAACCAAATTTGCATTTATTCAAATTTTTTTATAATAATTCTTTTTCTAAACTCTTATCCAATAACTTAGTAACAAAGTTACTTACAATTTAATTATATAAATTTTTAAATAATTATCATATAGTAAATTTGATATTATATATCATTTTAAAAATAATTGAAACAATATGCCTACTTTGGTAATTATGGTCAAGTCACACTAATTTTGTATTAATTTACCAAACACTATAATATGTTTTTTCAAGTTCAAAATTAAAATTTATCAAATGCTCTTTTTACATCATGTCACAACTGAATTTTCTAAAAGCACAATTGCAAGCAATTATTTTAAAAGCACAACAATCCCAAACGAAGCTTTAATGTCTTAATGACCCTTTTTTTTTCTTTTCCCTTTTTTATGCTTCATGAGAGGATAAGATAGATATAACACATGTATAATAAATGGTTTTATGTATCACATGGGGTTTAATAAAAGTAAATTCTGAAAAGTGTATGTGAAATTACAAAGATTTTATGTTGAAAATCTTTACGGAAAAAAGAAAAATGTCAAATTATAAGTTTAGTTTTTGAAGTGTTTGATAGATCTATCAAGTTTTCAATTTTGTATTCTCGTATAGTTCTTTAAAATTTTTTAAAAAGTGTTAACAAGTCCATATATAAACTTTCAATTTTGTTGTTCTAAACTTCTAATAGGTTGTTGAACTTTATAACAAGTATTTAATAGGTCTCTGAACTTTTAATTTTGTATCTAATAGGTTGATAACTTTCAACTTTGTATATGGTTGGTTTATAAAACTTAAAATTTGGTATCTTTTTTTAGATAAATAGGAATTTTATTAAGATGATCAATTGTCCTAAGGACTATATTATGAATAAGGTTCCTGATGAGACCTAATTATCCATGATTTTTTGTCCTTAATCTTGTTAGTTTTACTACAATTATCTCGTTTAAAGTTATGTTTTGTACCGGTTTGGTATCAAGCGCTTCAGCGGAGCCCATTCTCAATTTTGGTGTTAATTCGAGGATTTTAGCGCGGTTTTGATCCATTTAAGTCCATGGGATGCCGAGACGGTGAAAAGACCTTAGTGGAGTGCTCGGGACTCGGAAACGACACCAAACAGATCAAGTTTTGAAGCAGCCAAACTAGGGAGACCCGAGAGATGGCATCGAGATGCCATCTTCAGGCTTCTCGACTCTTCGGAAGAGGAAGCAAAAAAAAAAAAAAAAAAATCATCGCCGGCGTCTCGATGCTACGACTACTCTATAAATTTGTTTCTTTCGTATCTAGGTCATCCGAACTCCGTTTTTAGTGATTCTTTCGCCGTTCTTCTCATTTTTCTCTCTACTTTTCAGTTCTCCCAAGTTTAGATCAGTTTTAGGGAGGTTAATCAACCCTTGGGGCTTAGATTAGGCTTGTCTATGGTCGTCTAAACACCGTTCGTTGTAGTTGGAACCTCGGTATTGTAAGTACATTTGAGTTTTATGAGATTCAATGAGTTTACTATTCTGAATGCATATTCTTCTTGGGTTTTACTGTGCATAATGTATGTTTTACTTGTTCTTTGTGGTGTTAGATTCCCGCTATTATAACTAGAATGCGCAGTAGGATAGATTGACATCCTAACTCGTAGTTTGTATGTTAATAACTTGCTAAGGAACTGATTTCCAAGTAGCTAATGGAGGGTTAGTTCAATAGTTAGCATTAGATTGATTCGTGAGCACGGGTCCCAAGAGCAGACTCTGACTTTGTTGCTGACACGATAGATCTAGGGTCTAAGTCGAAACTTGTGATTAATTAGATTTCCCTCTAGTTGATTATGAGTGTTCTAGTCTAGAGCAACAATTAGTTAATTCATTAATCGTGTCCAGGTTAATTTATTGATCAAGGTGAGATTAACCAACCACCCCTTTACTTTCCTGTCTTTACTTTCCTGCAATTTAATTTTCAGTATTTTATATTTCCTTGCATTTCAGTCTATCCAAATCCAACCCCCCTTTTTAGTCTCGTCATCGCAATAAACTTGATTAAGACGAACTAACAATCGTGCTCCTGAAGTCCTGTCAATTCCATATCATTCTTAAATATCGGACCCATTATTATTATTCTTAAATATTTCTTTCATGACAAACAATGAAGGAATGTACTATGGAAAAATTTGGATTCGATTCTAGAATGGTGAACCCAAAAGAAGCACAATCTTGGATCGGATCTTTTTTTTTCTTGGACCGAATTACCCGTTTGAGTTTTATGGGCTCTGACATCATATTAAATAATATGAGGTTCCATCTTAAAACCAATTGACAAATGAGTGGAGTAATCCATACCTCTTATAAATTGGAAGGTCTTCACTTATAATTTCAATGTGGAATCCTCAATATATTGTATAGTACTAGAAATTTTCCCATGCTCCCACATATAAGAGGCTGAACTTTTCATTGGATAGATTTTCTGCGAGAATAAGCCAACGATCCTATATAGGCATATGATCTTGCATCAAACTCTGACACTCCGCCAATATATCTCTTCACATCCTCTTAGCCTTGTCTCCATATGATGATTGCATAGAGATATTGACCCTGGGAAGTTTTACTTAAGTTTACCATTGTTGGACGGCATTTGTGAAAGCTTCACCTAACAAAATGACGGATCTTTGATGGTATTTTCATTTTCCACAACTTCTTCCACCACCCCTTAATTCGGTTGGAACTCAGAGAATGTTGATATGCTAAGAAGAAAGCAATACCTTGTATCCACTTTTGACGCTATAATGATCAAACTTATCAAAATTTCAAATCCATTCATCCTTAACACTCGAAGAACCCGATGGTATGCCAAGGATCACATCCACGTCAACCCCACTAGATTTTAGCCATCAGTCTTGTTATTTGAGTATAGAAAGACTTCGGAAGACGAAAGCATCCCATAGTATAAATCGGGATGGCTTGGAAAAATGCTTTTCAGTAACACTTCCTTTGCTGCAACTGAAAGTAATTTACATTTCCATCCTTGCACCATTTTCCAAATCTTATCCTTTAGAACTTGTAGGTCCTGGCTTTTGCTTGGAGTAAAAGATGATGGAAGATCAAGATATTGTCCAAGATCCTCCATAATTTGTACCCTAAAAAATAGTATGTAAATAGGATTGTAGATCTCTATTTACACTTGAGGAAAAACCATGGACGACTTCTGAAAATGAAGCTTGCTTTCCCAACATGTCCCTTAACATAGCCCATTCTTGAATATTAGTCTTAAAAAAATAAACTATGATTAGCCAAAAAAAAAAGTATGTTAGAAAAATATATACTAACCAAAAAGACAGGGTAGGAATACAGAACAAATAATAACAGCTAACAGACCAAATATATTAATCAGAAGATAGAGTTTAGAAAGCCTGTTGTTTGGGTCGAGGCGCGTTGCAGAACGTTGTCCTTAGAGAAGACGTGCCCCCACTTGCACTGAGTTATTCGGCACTCCACTCCCAGGATACAACTCCCTTCAAGAAAGCTTGTGTGCAGCTAAGTCTTCCTACGAATCCCCGTTGACTTGTATGCTCAGAAAAATAAAAGTTTTGTAATCTGTTTGTAGGAAAAGCGTATGTCAGATGTTCTCTCTCGTCTGGATGAAAAGGTGGTCTTTATCGAGAAGAAGAAGACAGTTGGCCAGATCCAACTTTCACGCTAACCTTTCTCCTTAAAAGGAGGAACCATCATCTGACTATTCCCTTTTAATTTAAACACTATAATTAATAAATTAAATTAAAAGAAAAATATTTAATATAATAAATAAACTAAATACAAGATAATCTTAAATTTTCCAACAATCCCCCACATAATTTAAGATTTTCTTAATAAAATGGGAAGTAAAATTCTCTTTTAAAGAAAGCAATAAGATGAGCATTTTTACTATGTAATAGGTGTAGGTACCTTCCGGGTTTGAACCTCCACTTAGTGAAGATAAGTGTACATCTGAAGGAGCCATAGTGAACATAGTCTTCAACTAGGTCCTTTTATTCAAATTTCCACTTACCCCATACATAGTACAAGTCAATTTATGGATTCTGGTCTGTTTTGCGCTTTAGACAGTCATGCGCACATATCCCGTTTTCATGAGTGTTTTAAGGGAGTAGCCTAAACCCCTATTGTAGCGACCTCACTACAACACCCACTTAGGTGAAACCTCCAAGGGTTGTTTGTGATTAACACCCTGCATAGTACATGCCTTGGTTTTATTCAGAGATTAACTCTTCCTAACCATCACATCAAGAGCACTACCACCTTAGGAATGGGACAGAGAGATTTTAATTAATTAGTGCTCCCATAGTCACACTCCAATTTCGTTATTACCCATTGAACCTCTTTCATGGGATCTCCAATCTTTGAGGTTGGGTGTCCATTGTGGTGACTACCTTATAGGCTTTAGTCCCATTCCCCTCGATGATTCAGAAACTCGCTTGCATGTTAAGCCTTTTGTAAACGGATCCGCTAGGTTCTCTTCAGAGCTGACAAAATCAAGAGAAATCACACCATGAGACAATAAATGTCTAATAGAATTATGTCTAATTCTGATATGCCTGCTTTTCCCATTATATATTTTATTATTAGCACTAGCTAAAGTAGCTTGACTGTCACAATGTAAAGGGATAGCTGGATTGCCAATTGAAAAAACAGGAATATCAGCAGTTAGATTTCTTAACCATTCTGCCTCCTTACTAGCTAAATCTAAAGCAATAAATTCAGCTTCCATGGTGGATCTAGAGATTAAAAATTGTTTAGTAGATTTCCATGTTATTGCGCCACCACCCAAAGAAAAAATATATCCACTGGTTGCTTTAGTCTCATCTGACTCAGTTATCCAATTTGCATCACTAAAGCCTTCTATTATGGAAGGAAATCCAGTATAACATAGGCCAAAATTGGAAGTACCTTTAAGGTATCTACACAACCTTTCAATTGCACACCAATGATATTCATTTGGATTGCAAGTATATCTACTTAATCTATTCACAGCATATGCAATGTCAGGCCTAGTGCAATTAGCAAGATACATTAATGAACCAATTATTTGAGAATATTTATGCTGTGAAATTGGTTCTCCTACATTCTTGCTAAGTTTCAAATTTGGATCATAAGGAGTAGATACAGGACTCAAATCAAAATAACTAAATTTTCTCAACAATTGTTCTACATAATGAGATTGGGTCAACATAAAATCATTGTCCCTTTTAATCAATTTAATACCCAAAATAACATTAGCAGAACCTAAATCTTTCATATCAAAATTATTTGATAAAAATTCTTTGGTTTCATTAATGACTTTCACATTGGTACCAAAAATAAGAATGTCGTCAACATATAAACATAAGATAACACATGCATTATCTAACATTTTAATGTATAAACATTTATCAGAGTCATTAATGACAAAACCATAAGAAATAATCACACTATCAAATTTTTCATGCCATTGTTTAGGGGCTTGTTTTAGACCATAGAGGGACTTAACCAATTTACAGACTTTATTTTTCTGGCCTGGTTTTATAAAACCTTCAGGTTGTTCCATATAAATCTCCTCTTCTAATTCACCATTTAAAAAAGCTGTTTTAACATCCATATGGTGAATTTCTAACTTAAGAATAGAAGCAATGGCTATTAAAATCCTAATAGTAGTCATTCTAGCAACAGGGGAATATGTGTCAAAAAAGTCAACACCTTCTTTCTGACTGAACCCCTTTGCTACTAATCTAGCTTTAAATTTATCTATGGAACCATCAGGTCTAAGCTTTTTCCTGAAAATCCACTTACACCCAATTGCTTTACAACCTTGTGGGAGTTCAGTTAAAAACCAAGTGTTATTAGACAGGATTGATTCTATTTCACTATTAGTAACTTCTTTCAAAAAAATGTGAATCAATGGATTTCATTGCTTCTGAATATGTTTTGGGATCATTTTCAACTAAATAAATGTAAAAATCGTCCCCACAACTTTTACTGACTCTCTTTCTTTTACTAGTTCTTGGTTCTAATGGTTCTAAATTAGGAGACACATCCTTAGAACCTGAATTTTCACTAATTTGCTTATTCAAATTATTTTTCAAGGAAAAAATATTTTCAAAAAAGCTAGCATCACGAGATTCAATAATGGTGTTTTTGGTATACCCAAAAACATCTGAATACAAAACCAAGAACCTATAAGTAGTGCTATTCAAAGAATATCCAACAAAGGCACAATCAATAGTTTTAGGGCCTAGTTTCCTTTTTTTATTCAAAGAAATATTAACTTTAGCTAAACACCCCCACACTTTAAGAAAATTCAGGTTAGGATTTTATTTTTCCATATTTCATACGGAGTTTTACCAGAATTTTTATACATAACTCTATTCAAAATTAAACAAGCAGAATACAAAGCTTCACCCCAAAAATTGTTAGGAAGACCAGAACTTAACAACATAACGTTAACCATATCTAATAAAGTTCTGTTTTTCCTTTCTGCAACACCATTGGATTGGGGTGCATAGGGAGGACTAACTTGATGAATTAAACCATGCAGTCTACAAAAATCATTCATTTCATCAGAACAAAACTCACCTCCCCTATCAGATCTTAGAACTTTAATTTTCTTTTCTAATTGGTTTTCTACCTCAGCTTTATAGATTTTAAATGTATTAAACACTTCATGTTTAGTGGAGAGTAAGTAAACATAACAGTATTTAGAACAATCATCCACAAAGGTTACAAAATACCTTTTTCCACCACGAGTTAGAGTATTATTGCAATCACAAACATCGCTATGAATTAATTCCAATAGTGATGAATTTCTCTCTACCGATTTAAAAGGTTTTCTGGGTTGTTTGGCTTGCACACAAATTTCACATTTATCTTTACTATCTAAAGCACATTTAGGAATTAATTCCATATTCATCATTCTTTTTATTGAACTAAAATTCACATGTCCAAGTCGTCCATGCCAAATATCAGAACATTCAACGTTGGCCACAACAGAGTAAGAACATGGAAATTCAGTATTTGCAACATTCAACTTAAATAAACCATCTACCATATAACATTTACCAATAAAAATATCATATTTGCTTATTACTGCCCTATATATTAGATTCAAAGACAACTTTAAAGCCCTGTTCTACTAATAAGAAAACACTAACTAAATTTTTAAAGATTTCTGGAACATGCAGAACATTGCTCAACAGAAGATCTTTGCCAGAAGATAATTTTAATAAAACTTCTCCTTCTCCCTTTACAATGGCCTCATTCCCATTTCCCATCTTTACAGATCTGGTACTTGATTCCTGGTACGAAGAAAATATTTTTTTATTAGAACACACATGGACACTCGCACCAGAATCAAACCACCAATCATTTGAGTTAACTACTAAATTTAACTCGGGATTACTGATATAATACCCGCTCGATGGGAGAATGGAGTCGGCCTGGTCCGCAGTAACCACATTGGCCTGTGGTTTTGTATTTGACTGTGCATGTGGCTTGGAAGTTCCACCTTTACGTTGGAAACAATCTCTTGCCAAATGATTCGTCTTGCCACAAACCCAACTGGGAGGACCCAAATTCTTCTGACTAATACATTTATCTTTTGGCTTATTATTATTCTGGTGATTTCTGCTAGGGCCATTTTTCTTGAAATTTTTAGACTTGGGTTTATAGGCTTTATCAACCACTAAAGCTTTTGCTTAACTACTAGAAAGGGAAATTTCTTTCAAATTCTCACGATGTCTATCCTCAATTCTCAAAGAAACTACCAATTCATCATAAGAGAAAATTTTCAGGTTTTTGTTTTAAAACCCTTTGAAAATCTAACCAAGAAGGGGGTAATTTTTTAATCAGAGAAGCAACCAAGACAACATCATCAAACACAATTCCCTTCATTTTCAAATAAAAAATAATATTCTCAAATTCATGAATTTTGTCACACACAGACTTCTCATCAACCATTTTGAAATCAATCCATTTTTCCACAGCATACCTCTTAAAACTTAATTCTTCTGACTCATATTTCTTTTCTAAAGCTCCCCATAACTCTGCAGAATTTTTGGTTGAACAGAAGATTTTATAGATACTATCAGACAAAACACTTAGAATATTTCCATGACATAAAATATCCTTTTCTTCAATATTTTTATCAACAGTGGTCTTAAGGACTATGCTTTGATCAGTATCACTGGTTTTAGAGGTTTCAGAGACCTTTTCTTTTCCTTTCTCATTAACAGAAATTACAGAATATAGGCCTAGGGTAGTGAGCCAAAATTTCATTTGTTGTTGCCAACATTTGAAATTTTGTCCAGTAAATTTTTCAGGCTTGCAAGAATGGTATTTGGACTCAGAACTAGAAGCCATAACAAACAAGGCATACACAGAATTCCTAACCACGTCTTCTCTAAGATTGTTAGAAAAATATATACTAACCAAAAAGACAGGGTAGGAATACAGAACAAATAATAACAGCTAACAGACCAAATATATTAATCAGAAGATAGAGTTTAGAAAGCCTGTTGTTTGGGTCGAGGCGCGTTGCAAAACGCTGTCCTTAGAGAAGACGTGCCCCCACTTGCACTGAGTTATTCGGCACTCCACTCCCAGGATACAACTCCCTTCAAGAAAGCTTGTGTGCAGCTAAGCCTTCCTATGAATCCCCGTTGACTTGTATGCTCAGAAAAATAAAAGTTTTGTAAACTGTTTGTAGGAAAAGCGTATGTCAGATGTTCTCTCTCGTCTGGATAAAAAGGTGGTCTTTATCGAGAAGAAGAAGGCAGTTGGCCAGATCCAACTTTCACGCTAACCTTTCTCCTTAAAAGGAGGAACCATCATCTGACTATTCCCTTTTAATTTAAACACTATAATTAATAAATTAAATTAAAAGAAAAATATTTAATAAAATAAATAAACTAAATACAAGATAATCCTAAATTTTCCAACAGGTGGGACATTCGCAAGCAAAAACCGTGAAATAGAAAGTCCATATAGATTTCCCCTAGTGATGGAGGAGGCAATAATACTAGAAATACCTTCAATGCACAAAAGAAAAAGATGTGGTGAGAAAGAGGATCTCCCTGACGTAAACTTCTAGAGGGAGTAAACTGTGATGATGGAACCTCATTAATCAAGATGGAAAAAGAGACTAATGAGATATAAAAGAACTCCATTCAACCTTGTCATATGCCTTACTCATATTTAATTAACTTTATAGCCGCCTATCCTTGTTTCCCTCTTCTTTTCTCTTCTTTAAAAAATATAGACTTTCATGAGCTATGATAAATTGAAAGTCCCTAAATTTGGTATCAAATAGGTCCATGAAACTTTAAATTGGAGTCTATGAGTGATAAACACTTATAAAATCTAATTAATTGATATCTATAAGTGATAGATAGACACTAATCTCCGAGTTTTTGAAATTGAACATGTATACAAAGTTTGAAAATTATACAAAAAGTAAAGTAACTTACATCATTCACCAAGAATATCTTGAAAATTATACAAAAAGTATAAAAGTAACTTACATTATTTGCCAAGATTATCTTCTCGTTCATATTTTGCCAATCCTCGGGATTTTGTGATTCCCAACGAACTAGTCTTGGGCCATTAACTTCAATCTATTTTGCAAATTATGGAGTCTATCAATGATTGATATATTGAAGTCAAAATGACAATCAATAATATTTTCTAAAAAGGGATTACAACATTTTGAATTGACTAGAGCAAAGTTTGTTGAAGTTAACAATCTATCCGTGACTATCACTGATAGATTTCCATAATTGGAGTCTATCTCCGATAATTAAAAAAAAAAAAACTTCAATTATTGGAGTCTATTCAAGGTTGAAAAAACATAAATCAACATAAATCAATAGAGAAACGAGATGAGCTGATTAGAACTGATTTTGTGAAGAAGAAAAAAACACTTACTGATTTTCTCAATTGTAATGCGAAAATGAGGGATTGGGGTTTGCAGGCTAAAAAGTGTCAATTGATGGGCAAAAATATATGTACTGAATGGACTTTGATGGGCTTTTTGGTCTTTTACAACTAATTGTGCTATATATGCAATTAGTTTGTAAGTGTGCTATATTTGCTATTAATTTGATCCAATTTGTCATCTGTGCAACTAGCCCCCCCCCCCTCCCGTTTTTTTTTTTTTTTTTTTTGTCTCACTTTAAATATTGTAACACACCAATTTTCAAGTCATGAGACCCAAAGTCATTTTTATAATTTATTTTAGGGGCAACAAGAAAAGTGGCTAAAAATAAATAGGTGGCTTGAAAAATGGCTACACAAGTTTATAAATTAAATAGATGGCTAATTGATTTTATGATTAATAAATCCCTATTTGCAGAAGACAAAAATGCCCCCCAACAAACTGTCTAAGGTGTTCCTAACGTTTAAAATTAAAATAAGAGTTTATGAGAGAGAAAATACCCCTAAAAAGTTAGAGAAATTCTAGGAAGCTTGAAATTCAAAAAATCCAAGGAACCAACCTACCTAAAAAAGTTAGAGAAATTCTAGGAAGTTTGAAGTTATAAAATCCAAGGAACCAACAGGAGAAACACCTTTCAAATGCGTCGATTGAAACATGTAAAATATAATTCAACCCCCTCCAGCAGGAGAAACACCTTTCAAATGCGCCGATTGAAAAATCAGCCCTCTCAATCAGAAGATATACCCCTGCAAAATGCGTTAAAAATGCCCCAAATTGGAAACAACTAAGAAAAATGAACTTAAATGCTACAATTATGAAAAATCAGTGTATCGTGCTTCCTACCTCCTACACCGCGCCGACGAACCACTTCTGTCGTGCCGACAAGCTTCTCTCGTCGCGCCGACGAGCCTTCTATGCAACCCGCAAGCTCCATTGAGTCTTCTTCTCCACAACGACTGTCACCAAAAAATTTAAAATAAGATATGTAGATAACGGTTTCATTTCCCTTATATTTGCAACAACCGTATAAATAATCCCCCGATTTTAGAGATTCATTTTTTCCTTCCAATCTGCGATTATTCCGCTCTATTGTAAGACGAAAAGCACGGGCGTGGGGAGGAAATACATGGAGGCGGTTTTGGTGGAGGGTTTGTGTTGATTTGACTTAAATGTTGAACCTGCCATAGCGGTATGTACTGATAAATACTATTTCATCGTTATTGCAACTTCTCTGTTAAAAGTGTGCTTGTGGTATACTCATATGTATGTGTGCATCCCCCCTACATTATACACATTAGCATGTCTAAAAGAAAAAATGTTTTGATTTGTTTGTACTATTATATACATCCATGAAATGGTCTCATGTGTCTACTTGTGTGTGTACACTTAATCCCCTGTATTTGAGTTAATCATCCCATGTATCGTGTATGTTTGGAATGCCCAAAAAAAATACACTTTGTCTTTGTCTATGTTGCTATATGCAACCATAATAACCCCCCGTACCATGTTCACCTGAATGCAAATACCTGATGAATGCCATAATTGATATTTGTCTATAGTATTACATACATACGTGTTCCACATGCATCCTGTGTGTATGCATACTTACCCTAATCCCACCCCCCATATGAGTTATATACGCTGCAGTTTATATGCACTGTCATCTATCTGTGTGTACTGCTACTTACGACTTTTATTATTGTTCTTTTGTAACATGGATAATGAGGGGCAAAATGTGAGGGATAAAATCTTTTTTATCGTTGGAAACACTGAAACCTAAGCCTAAACAATTGGTAGATCTTTTTATACACTTGAACACAAACCGCCAACTGAACTCCCTATAAATCGGGATTCATCCATCCCGAAAAAAAAGGGGAGAAACAGAATGAAAACAAAAAGATCTGTTAACGACGTTTGTCTATAGTCGTATATACTAGGGGTAAAAATGTCAAAAAATCTAGAAAACAGTTCCTGAAAATGCGGTAGCCACCCCTGCGAATTCTGAACATCTGTAGCCAAAAAACAAGAAGGTTTTTTTTTTTTCTTTTTTTTCTAGCTATTCAGCACAATTTCCCTTTATTTTACTAATGGAGCCCATATGTAGGATGAGGAATAAATCTTGGGGAATTGTGAAAGATGGCTAGAAAAAAAAAAAAGCCACTTTGTTTTATGACTACAATAGTTTCGTATTTGGGAGAGATGGCTATCGTGAATCAAGGAACAACCAATCGATCTTTTTTTTTCTCATTTTACCCCAGGTATATACTTATACACAGACGTCGTTTTTAACTGTTGTTATACACCGAGATTCATTTTTAAAATTTCATTGGATGCACGCCGATTTGGTCTCCAACTGAATTCCATGGTATCCATTTTTTTCTCCCTCTCCAACAGTCAAAAAGGATTTTCCTACATTTTCGTTTTATTCTCTCTCTCAATCGAAAAATCTTGGATTTTCCTCAATATATGTTTAAAAAAAACTATAATTTTATCCTATATTTTCTCGATCCCAACAAATTTTCAACTTTTTCTACATTCTCACTCATCTCTTTATGATCAAACATTCCAATCTTTGCCTGAACATTCCAATCTTTACAGAATTCAAATTTCATCTCCACTGTCTTTGCACGATAGCATTTGGGAGAGGAAAATTCCTACAGTAATTTCTAGTGCAGCGTAGTGGTAGTCAGTCATGACTCGACCCTTTCTCATCTCATTGAATTCGTCACAAACCTTATTAGGCTTGATGCTCGAAAGAAAATTTCACAGATCTCCCTCTTCAATAATGGTGAAGACAAGTTTCGGATTATAAGCTATTTTTAGAACATGGATCTTGTCAGAATGCTCGCTGGGGTGTATGTAACAGGATGTACGCTTACCATGATTGTTGCCTTGTCGTATATGCTTAAAGTGTGGATATTAGGTATTTGGAGGGATGGTGCATGTCTGAATTCAACGAAAAACACAATCAAACAGAGAAGGATTTCATGTAAGTGTACATATCAATACATTACAGTAACTTTGTTGTCGATGTGGATGTTGAACCTGTAGATACCAATATACACAAGGGCAGTGTTGGACCAAATCCACTAAGGAATGCAAATCGGAGAAGGATGATGTTCGTTTCCTTAATTTCAGTTGTAAGTGATGTTGTTTTTACATTAATATATATAGTTACATACATGTTATAATTGAGAAATAGTCCTTACAAGAAAATTTTGGATTGTGTAAACAGGGTCCTCAAAACGAGGTTTTAAAACATTTTACGAGCAAGATTTGGATTTCATAAAAGTGTCTTTAGAAAAAAAGTATATTTCATCAATAATTATCATCAATTTAGAGTCTCCAATGAGCAAACAAAAAGAGAAAGCGAAAAATGATGATGAATCCATTGTCAAGGAAGATGGCGAGAATCGGATAATGTTTAGTTACTGTATTTAATTATATGTATATATTCTTAGGTACATAGAGACTTCAGAGATATATACCCTTATCCATTTTCGAGCAATTGATAGAATCGTTGAATATGATGTTTGTTTGTATATAAACATATATAGATATCTGTTGTTATATTTATTATGTATTTGTACACAATTACTTCTGTGTTTTCATGTATGTGTTATTATATACACATAACTATTTAGTGATTTTGTACGAAAAAAATGTATATTGATAGTTTAACATAAGTTTTTTTTTTTTCCTTCAGGATTATGAATTTAGAATTTTTCTTTAAACAATGTCAATTACGATTTTAGATTTAATGCAAAGTTGTTAAATCTTAAGGTCAAATTGAGTTTCTCTCCTACGGTTATTTTTTTTTTTTTTTTTTTTTTTTTTTAATTTAGTTGATTATTTTGTTAAAATTAGTTTTTCTTTTTCTATTTTGATTTAGTTGGATAATCTGAGGTTAAAATTAGATTTTCTTTTTCTGTTTTGATTGAGTTGTATTCCTCTTTTTAAAGAGTCTAAACAGTAAGTTAGGGGCAATTTTGTCTATTTCAATTAGAAATTTATTAATTAAAATCACGTTTAGCTATTTATTAATTTCTAAACATGTTTAGTCATTTTTCAAACCACCCTATTAAATCTAGTCATTTTTCTTGTTGCCTCATAAATCTTCAGCTTTTGAGATGGGTAATAGATGTCTAATCTACTAAAACCAACATATTTCAAATCATTATTAAGCAACATATTTAAAACCATTATTAACACATTTAGAATTTATCAAAAAGAAAATAGTAAAATGCCACAAATTACTCCATAACCCTACAAAATGATTACCCAACATTTATGCATATGATTGATTGATAATGGATCTTAAATTGCTCCCAACATTAAAGCTTTGCAATAAATGAAGATATATGCATGGATGCATGTTTTAAATGCTAATGAAACAAAAAGTTGGTCAGTCCATTTCATTATTTTACAGAATGAAAAAAGAAAAAGAAAAAAAAAACACTTTAATAAAATCTCCAGAATTGGTGGTTCAAAACCCAACAAAAACCGAACCCCACCACGAAGGCCCCAAAGTTCACGTACGTACGGCAAGAAAAACAAATTATTCTTGATGGCAACACTGTGATATTTTCTTCATCAACTTTTTCTATATAAAAGCAAAAACAAACAAGTCATTTACTTAACCCCAAAATCAGAACTAATTTTCTCTCTGTCTCTATTTTGGTGGTTATGGCGGCTGAGGGATACGAAGGAGTGTTGGCTAATGGATGGGTGAAGAGGATTTATGGGAAGGTTGAAGATGAAGTGAGGGAGTTGGTGAGGAAGACAAAGAAGGTCGGGAGCGATGACCCGAGACGGATTATTCACTCTATGAAAGTTGGTTTGGCCATAACATTGACGTCGTTTTTCTACTACTTCAAGGCTCTTCACGATGGCTTCGGTGCCTCTGCAATTTGGGCTGTCATTATACCGTCGTCGTCGTCTTCGAGTTCTCGGTTGGTATGTTTTGTTATCCTCCTTTATTCAATATACATATACTATCACTATTTCTTACTTAGGTGTACAACTACTCTCACTATGAAGTTTGAGTATATTTTGTCTTTTTAATCATTGAATTTTTAAAAAAAATTAATTTTGTTGTTTAACTTTTGGATTAGGCTTCCTTTTAGTTGATGTTGTTAACACTATCAATAATTTGAATACAATATGGTATGTCCATTGGCCTATTAATAAGTTCCCTACCACATCATGTTAATTTAGTCGAAATTTATCAAATGGGGGACACGTCATGTTTGCACCGTTAGTGATATTAATGATTGTTGATGCCAAAATTCGAGAAGGGAGAACTCACCTGACCTTCACATGACACCAATGGTAAATTTGTTGGAAGGGGAAGACGTGACCTGCAAGACAAGAAAAGATTGCACACCGGTGTGGTGCTTGTCACACCGCTTCCGATGCTTAAGTCAGCAAAGGAGAACGAAGATGAGTAAAACCAGAGAGCAAGAAGAAGAATAGAGAGTTCAAAAGTAGAGTTTTTGAATCCCTTCTTCAAGGTTGAAGAAGGGTTTGTATACCTTCTCTTGTTTTTAGGGTTTCTCTCGCCTTTAGGGACAATATTTCAGGATCAGATTCGATCAAATCGGGCTCCATTTGAACTCCATAGACCAAGAGTAAGTGGGATTGGGTCAACCTCGAGCTTGTGTCCTGAGTCGGCCTGGGCCTGAGCCTGGTCGGCCTAGGTCGAGAGGCCGAGGCTAGGGATTGGACTTCAGTTCAATCGCCTCGGCCCTTTTGTTTCCCAGTGATTTAGCTCTTGGTTGCGTTTTAGATTGATTTTGCGCTGGCTCTGTTAGTTCCTCGATTTTCGAAGTGGTCACTAATTCCCTATAACAATGATAAAGACTAACTAAACATACAATCTAGTGTTTGAGTTGGCATTTCAAAAGTGGGGTGAATACTAACTAAACATACAATCTATTGTTTGAGTTAACACTATTCAATTTTTTTTAAAAAAGTTTAATAACATGTGGTGTGAATATTCTAATCTCAAACATCTAGTCAATGATATATGTCTTAACCATCCAAATTATGTTTGAGTTGACATTTCAAAAGTGTGGTTAAGAGGTCAAAAACTAATAAAAAAACATAAGTATAAATAGATATTATAAATTTATTTTTTCAAAAAATTAAATTTTTTCCAATGGTCTAAATTTTCATAATAATTTTTTTCTAATTATGAGATACTTTGAGTGTAGCAACTATATAGATATAAGTATTTGGTTCACAATTTTTTTTTCCGAGGACCATAATTGAGAATATTCAATACATTAAGGGTAAATTTGAAAATTGTATAAGATTAAAAACCAAATAATTAAGAATTACTTAAAAGGCCATGGACTATCATTTAACAATTCTTTTTAAAATATATATATATATATATAGTATCTGTAAATATACTTTTATAGAAATTAGTAGAGATGTGTCTTGACTAATATGGTAATATTTGGTTTATTTTCTCATAGGTGCTACACTTGGAAAGGGTTTGAATAGAATGATGGCAACTTTATTAGGAGGGGCCCTTGGATTTGGAACTCATTATTTGGCAAGCTTAGCTGGAGATAAGGGCCAGCCTGTGATTCTTGGGGCCATTGTTTTTCTAGTAGGTAAGTATATACATTAACCTAAATAATTATAAATCAAGAGTGTTATTAGAAAACCTAAATTGGTAATATAGTAGAGACATTTCAGAAAAAATATGGTAATAGAGACCAAATTTGATAATTTAATCAAGTCTAAATAATAGTAATAATAATTTTAAAAAAAATGGTCTCTTGTAGGTTATTGGATCCCATAGTTGAGAGGAACCTTAGTAATAAACATGAACATAAAATATCAATGAGAAACCCTAACGTTTATATATATTTGGTATGTTTATAATTATGTTTTTAGCTGTTAATTTTTAAATATTTATGAATTTGGTTCATAAATTTCTAAGGTTGTGTAATAATTAAGTTCTTCTACTCTTAAAAGACTCTAATAGGTTCTGAACATTCAGAATTATAACTATTTAGTCCCTATATTTTAGGAATATTCCATATTTCCATTGAAAATCCACAATTGTAATTAACTATTTACTCCCTAAAGCCGTTAAATTTTGTTTCTAATATATTGTCATTGTTACTTTAATATTTAGACTTACCCAAAATCGTCAAAGCGAGCTTAGCTCAGCGGTAATTGGCATGTATCCTCATTCATGAGGTCAGAGGTTCGAATCCTCCCACTCCATATGTTGATGTACTCAAAAAAAAAAAAAAAAAGACTTACCCAAAATCAGTCAATGCTCCCACCATATAATCTTTAAATAAAATAGGTCAACATATATTATATAAGTGTTTAATCTCATGAACGTTGTTAGATATAATTTTGAAAGTTAAAGAAGCATCTTTTTTTAAAGCTTATGGACTAAATAAAACAGAACACCGAAAGTTCGAGACCAAACATATTACTAAAAAAAAAGAAACTATGATGAGATTCTTCCCTGGTATGAAGGCGAGATATGAGTATGGGGTTGTGATATTCATCTTGACGTTTTCAATGGTGGCTGTGTCAAGTTACAGAGAAGATGAAATTCTAAAACTTGCTTCTGATAGGGTTCTAACCATTGTCATTGGAAGCTTCATTGCTGTCTCCATTTCCATTTTTGTTTGCCCAAATTGGATTGGTAATGATCTTCACAACCTGCTTGTCTCCAACCTTCAAAACCTTGCCACTTTCTTACAAGGTACAATTATTTAAGGCTTATATGATATAATTTATTTTACAAAAATAAAAAGACTTTTAAAAAAAAAAATATTTCGTAACGTTCTAAATATCATAAATTAAATTTTAAAAAAAAAGGTATATAAGTTCAAGACATTTCGAAATGCTTGAATATATATTAGGTTCAAATAGAGAAATAATTTTTATAAATTTGAATTTGTATGTCTTAATTTATAGATCTATAATTTGATAAAGTTAAAAGGTGGAATATAAAAAGTTCAGGTCCCGTTTGATAACTATTTGGTTTTTGGTTTTTGGGTTTTGAAAATTAAGTCTATAAACACTACTTCTACCTACACAATTTTCTTTGTTTTTCTAATATATTCTTTCCATGTTTTAAAAAATCAAGCCAATTTTTGAAAACTAAAAAAAGTAGTTTTCAAAAACTTGATTTTTGTTTTTGGAATTTGGCTAGGAATTCAAATATGTCCTTGACAAAGATGAAAACGAAGGTAGGAAAATTAAGAGAAAACAAGCATAATTTTCAAAGTCCAAATGGTTATCAAACGGGACCTCAATTTTTTGAGCATGATTTTATATAGCTATTGGCATTATCAAGCCTATAGCCTAGAATAAATGAATATAGATGCCAGACATAAGATTCTTTGGATTACAAAAACCTAAACATGATTCACATATTCAAGGAATAGAGTTATAGCTTAACCAAAATAAGTTATAAATAAAACATTATATTTAAGAATTCAAATTGAAATGGTGAGTCAAATAAAGCTATGGAATCAACTCAAATTACTATGGTCTAACTAAAAATGTGGTGAAACACTTGCAGAATTTGGAGTTCAATATGCCAGACTATCACAAGAAGGAGCTGAACTGAACAAAGACAACATGCAAAAATATAAAAGTATTCTAACTTCAAAACAAAGTGAAGAATCCATGGTGAGTCAAATTATAAACCTATGGAATCAACTCAAATTATTTTACATTTTTCCCTCCAAAGCTCAACTAAGTACAAATACTATGATTTTATCAGGCTAACCTAGCTAGTTGGGAGCCTGGCCATGGCAAGTTCAGATTTCACCATCCTTGGAAACAATACTTGAAGATCGGTAGCTCGGCTCGGGAATGCGCCTATCGGCTTCAAGTTCTTAATGGCTACCTTGACACTAATGATCAAATCCAAGTATGAATGAGTTTGGTAACGTTTCAAAGGGATGATTTTAAGTAAAATACTTTCTCAAGAAGTGATTCTAAAAAAAGTACTTCTAGAGTGTGTATTATTCAAAATACTTCTACAATAAATCTTCTAACCAAAATAATTGAGTGACGATAGACACTTTTTAAAAAATAGTGTGAAGATTAGAATTTCTTTTTTTCAAACGATTACTTGGGTTTAAAATATTCTACAAATGAACTCGGAAAAAAGAAACTATAAATATTTTCTCAAAATGCTCTTTAGGTGGCTAATAAATTCATTTTTCAAAGCACTTTATATTAGTTTCAAATATAAAATTCTTGGGTTTAAGTGTTTTGTTTGACCCTGACAAGAAATCTTATAACCATGTGAATAGTACTCCCAAACACGTCTTATGGTGTGTTTGGTTTAACTTTTCAAGTGTTTAATTTTGAAAAAAATTCTAGTGTTTGACAACCACTAAAAATGGCTTATTAAAAAATGAAATTACGAAATAAACCATTTTGAGTGAAACACTTGAAAACAAATTTTATAACAAAAGTTTTTAAGTATATAATAACTTGTATATAAAAACACTTATGAGGACATGTAACCAAACATATAAGTGTTTAAATTCTAAACAATTTTTATACAAAATGTTTAAAATAAAATGCACTTTTGAAAAACATTTAAACTAAAAGGTATTTCAAATGGGCCAAAACGAGCCTAGCTCATTGGTAATTGACATGTATCCTCAACCAAGAGGTCAGAGATTCGAATTTCCCATCACCATGGTGATGTATTAAAAAAAACAAAAACCTATTTTTATGTGATTTTGAAAGGAAATGAACCATTTTCATTTCCATATTGATTAAGCCACATTAAATATAATTTCTTCCCCATAATTTAATAAACAGCTTAAACATGACAAACCCTAACATTCATCAACCTACTTTCTTGAACAGACACCCTTGCAAATTGAGGGCCAAATCCAAGAGGAGGTTTTAAGAATGTGCAATGAATCAGCAAATACTCTAAACGAACTAGCATTGGCAATCAAGAGAATGGATCCACCAGCCTCTGCAAATCCTCACATTGAAAGGGCAAAGGCCACAGTTGAGAAGCTCAGCTCCCTTTTGGCAAACAACCGGTTTGAGGGTTTGGAGATGGTCTCCACAGCTACATTGGTTTTTTTTTTTGGGCTCAAGAGCAACCCTTACAAAGAATTTGGAATTTGAATACAATCTTACAAACTCTCTCAAAAGAGTAGATATACAAATTTACGCTCACAGAATTGTAAGAAAAATCTTACAAAATAAAAGCCCTCAAATGGCTAAGAACAATAAAATTGAATAGCTCAAGAATCTCTCAAAATAAAACTCTCGCAATAAATTTAATTTAAAGCAACATTGAAGAATTGGAGAGAACAAACATGTAGAAATTGGAGAGAATTTAGAGAGGGGAATTGTTGTTATTTTTGTGAGAGAATGAGGGTATAAATAGGAAGAAGATGGAGTTGAAAGAAATTTGAATTTGAGTTTTAATTTGGACCATTGGATTGGAGGTAAAGAAAAATAAAGGGAGGAGATTAAAAGAAATTAAAAGTAAAAATAAGAAATTAATAATAATATAAATAAAATTAAAATAAAACATTTTAAGTTTTCAAAAAAAACAAACTAACGGTAAACTTTTAAAATATATAATAATAATAATAATAATAATACATAAATAAATATATGTGAGTAACGGTAAAAGAAAAAATTATAAGTATATATATTTTAAAAACTTTCAAACTTTCCAACAACCATGCATTTAATGCTGGTTTGATTTTTTTTTTTTAATCTTCAAATTAAAAATCGAGTTTGTTATCATCAAAACAATTATTAATTAATTAATTTGAGATTAAGGGCCAAAAAGTCAACAAATGCAAACCCTAAAAGGCATTAGGGTAAAGAAAAATTACTTTTGGTAGAAATCTTGATCGTTTTCGCCTATTCCTTCAAGGTTTGCAGAAAATTCCAACAGCACGAACGAAACTTTTCTATGCTGTGATTATCCCGAAACACCACCACAAAGTAACACCAATATTCTCTGAATGTTACTTGTTGAGTATGCTTGTGGGAGCAGAGTTTTCTCTAAGGGAATGGAGAGGAAAATCATTCTGGGAATCACACTCTGGAGTTATCGAAAAAACCAAATGAACGACCAAGTTCTAAACTCAATGTATTCCCTCTCTTTTAGGCGTGAAGGAGGATGATCGTGGGTCCAACGCACGACTAGCTAACTGATCAATTCAGTTATGCATATAGAAAATAATTTAATTAATAATAAAATTACATTAAATTACATTAATGGTTAAATAAATCAAAATTAATTAACCAACTAATTTAAAATACATTTAAATGATTTTCCTTCACATAACCTATAGTTCTAATGCAATTTAATTAAATCAAATTAAATTAAATTAAATTAAAACAAATGATTAATTAATTCAATAGTTAATCAATACTATAATTAAATATCATATATTTAATTATATCTAACATAACCTATAGAATTAATGTGCATCCAATGCGCATTAATTTTAACCTATAGTTTTAATATGAATCTAATTCATATATTTTAAACTTAATATTCGAACTCTTTCGAATATTCAATTCTCCCTTAGAAATTTTCCTCAAAACCTTATATGAGCTACCGGTGGGACCTAATGGACCTACAAATCAGAAGCTCCAACGATATGAGATTAATTGGCTAAACTCATTAACCAAGTTAATCAATGTTTGTTAACTGTATGTTCACTCCACTATAGAACCACAGTTGTACTCTTCTCACTGCAGATATGTTTCTGTGTCCATGGATATGGACCAATAATAGCAAGTTAGTCCTTCACGTGTGTTCGTACCCCAGCTAGGTCAAATTACCGGTTTACCCCTAGGTTACCTCTTCATCCTTAAGTCTCAGTGCTCCTCTAATGAAGGACCTGTTTGAGGTCCAACCAACAAACAGAAGTCCCTCTCAAGCCATAGAGAGGGCAGAGCCCATTGTTTAAGACCCGAAGACACCATATAAGGGAACACACCTCTACTTACCCTAAAGTCGGGAAGGAGTGAATTCCATCTTGTGTGATTATGTTCCCAGCTCCCCACTCGGTCTTGTCCCCAAAATGGTAGGCTTATTGAGTCGGCGTGCATACCACTCTCACCCATACAAATCAAATGACAGTCCCTCGTGAATAGGAGTCCATATCCCCACTCAGGATTGAGACCAAGTTGCCTAGGTCATCCTAGTGAAATAGAAACCTAGCTAGCTAATGGTGTTACACAACTAGTGGTTAACTATTTCGCGATTCGATCTTATGCAAACTCATTGCATAGGATACCCCCACTCGCATGTCCACTACATGAACACATTGGATCATTGCGTTTGTATCATAATACAAAGCGAGTCGTATCCATAGTGTCACCAGGATAAGGTACTGGTGTCGCAGAGGTCGAATGATGGATGTGAGTTAAGATGATAAATAATAATAAAGATAAATTCAGCCAACCTTAGTATAAGTATAAACTATCGCACGTAGTAATAAAAACCTTAGAAGTATTCCAAGGGCATCGATCCCATGAGGACTAAATTGGAAATTCAGATTTGAAGAAGAAACTGCTCAACTGATTGCTTAAAATAGGTAACCAAAGAAATAATTGATGATTGATTTTTAGAAAAATAAATAACAAAGTAAATAAATAAAGGAATAACAATAGTAAATAAATCGAGGTATTCAATATGGATTCTTCCCAAAGGCAATAACTTTAATCATGGATTATTCAACTTAAGCCTATTCAATGCATTGGGTCCGATTTAACTTCTATTTGGCCTTGCTCCCAAGAACCGTTAGAAGGTTAAGCGAGTATCGTTATGCACATTTCTGTGACTCGACTCCGACATAGATAATTCACGAATGCAATCTATAACCCTATAGTTGATATAGGGTGTCTTAGGCAGTTTGCCCTATCCCACCGAACAATCTTTTTCGAGCTTTTTCTCCTATATCACCTTTATGAGAATCGATATGGTATGTCCCTTTCGAGATAAAACTCACATGGTATGCAAAGCCTAAGTGATCAATTTAAACTCAGCAAGATCAGAATGATAATCAATAAAGAATGACATGCATTGAACAATACTTAAGCAAATAAAACACTTCCAAGCTATTGAACCATAAGTGAATTCACCATATTGAACCCCTCAACGAAATTTAGCTACTCATGGTGGGATAAAGTGCAAATGAATAACTTTCCATTGAAAATATAATGTAAAGAATACAAATAAAAGAAAAGTGCCAAGTTTTGGAAATAATGGCAGTAGCTAAATACTAGGGTTTTTTCTTTTATCCAATCCTTCTAGAGTTCGCTCGACATTCCACTCTCTCGCTTTTACAAATGGGAATGGGTGAAAATCCCTACAAACCCTAAGGGTTGATGTCTAACTAAGGTTAGAATTTAGTCATCTAAGGACCTTCAGCATCCCTACTCATAGGCGTGAACTAGGGTTCTGTCACCACCCTTTTCTTCCAAATGAGTTCTGCTTGAATTTGACTTCGAATTACGAGTTTATATAGTGTTGGAAGTGGTTGAGGAGCTGCGAAAATGGTGCTGGTAGGTAGCTTAATCAATTTTGGGGTCAAAACGGCCGGTTAGGTGCGCAATAGTCTCGTTCAAAACGACCAGCGATAGACTCGGAACTACCTCTGTTTTTCCAGAAATGCGGCCGCATTTCTGGGCAAATTCCAACTTCCTCTGTTTTTTCTTCACAACAACAAACTCAGTCAAATTCCCATCAAATTGAGTCTTTTTAAGCACAAATGAGCATAATTTGACAAATGTGACTCTCAACTCCCTAATTCATCAACTTTAACATATTTTGGGCTCGGGAGCAGTAAAATTGATCTAAAACATATAGTTTTGACAAGATAATGAGCTAAATATAAGGGTAAAATAGGTATATTTTTTACCCTTATCAGGTACCCAGCCTTACCCCTATACTATAGACCCTTTATGTTGTATCTTGAACAGTGATCCCCGTATGTCCCTGAAGGGAATAAAAGTCCCAACGCAGCGGAAGCGCATCGATTGGACCTTACGCCGTATATTAATTAACGTTAAAAACCGTTACGAAAACTCAAACGAAACTTTAAACTAACTTTAAAGCCGCTGTAAAATCGGTTTAAACATGCTAAAAATAAATCTAAATTTATTTTAAAACTTTTCTAAAGAAAAGAGGAAGAACCGTTACAAACCTCCGTTGTAGACTTGACCGTTCTTCGCCAACGAAGCTCCACGAACGAAAACGCAGCAGCCGCTTCAAGGTATTCTTCGCTGGAAATTCTTCTTTGATTGACACAATAACCACAGAGGTTACACCGGTATGTCTCTAAGTCTAGGAGGCCAAAGACTTGTGGGAGTCTTTCTCTAAGAGGGAGGCTAGAGAGAATTCTAGGTCTTGTCTTTCAAGAGTGTCAAGTGTCATGACCAATTAGGTCTAGTGTTCTATTTATAGAAGAGAGGCCATGAATAAAATATTCAATTAAATCAATCTTTTCCAAAATTGATTCAATCTTTATTCCTTAATTAATCAATCATGATCAATCAATTCCCAATTGATTAATCTTTTCCATAAATGACTAATTTCTTCCATAAGTAATTAGATCATTCCCATAAATGATTAATCACTTCCTTAAGTGATTAATTATTTACATAATTGATTAATTCATGGTTAATGAATTCTTTAATTAATTAACCACCAAATTAAATATCACATATTTAATTTCCGGCCTTGAATTAATTAATTTTGCCCAAACACTTTTAGGACTTAAATTAATTCTTTTCAATCTTCCATAAATTTATATTTGAACTTTTCAAATATTAATTTCTCTCATAATAATATATCAATATATATTATATTTATTTCCCTTAGTAAATTGAACATCTTCAATTTAATTACTTAGTTGCCTCAAATTACTTTACGAGCTACCAGTGGGACCTTATGGACCTGCAGATCAGAAGCTCCAACGATGTGAGATTAATTGGTTAAACTCATTAACCACAATAATCAATATTCGTTAACTGTGTGTACATTCCACTATAGACTCACAGTTGCACTCTTCTCACTGCAGACATATTTTCTGTGTCCACGGAACTTAGACCAATATCGACTAGTTAGTCCTTCACGAGTGTCCGTAACACCAGCTAGGTCAAATTACCGTTTTACCCCTGGGTCACCTCTATTTCCTTAAGTACCAATTCTCCTCTAATGAACAATCTGTTTATGGTCCAACCATTAAACAGAAAACCCTCTCGTGCCATTGAGAGGGTAGGGCCCTTTGTTCAAGACTCGGAGTAACCACTTAAGGGAACACTCATCTGCTTCCCTAAAGTCGGGAAGGAGTGAATTCCATCTTGTACGATTATGTTCCCAGCTCCTCATTCGATCTTGTCCCCAAAGTGGTAGGCTTATTGAGTCGGCGTATTGGCCACTCTCACCCATGCAAATCAAAGGACAGTCTCTCATGAGCAGGAGTCCATAATCAACTCAGGATTAAGACTAAGTTGTCTCGGTCGTCCTAGTGAAATAGAAAACCAACTAGTTAACGGTGTTATAACTAGTGGTTACTATTTCGCGGTCCGGTCTTATGCAAACTCATTGCATAGGATACCCCCACTCGCATGTCTCCTACACGAACGCGTTGGATCGCAGCGTTTGTATCAAATACAAAGTGGGCCGTATCCATAGTGTCACCAGGATAAGGCACCCAGTCTTATCCCTATACTATAGACCCTTTAGGCTGTTTCTTGAACAATGATCCCATATGTCGCTACATATAGTTCAAGACTCATATTACAGCCTTGGATGTCTAGTTTATTGGATTAGGGTTAAATAGTGCAATATTTAACAATAACATTTTATTGTAGAAACTAAATAACACTTTATTAAATACAAGTATATAATTTGTTTACATTCACTATCTACGAGTTTTAGGGCATAAAACCCAACAAACTCCCACTTGAACTAAAACTCTAGTTTAGTGGGATGTACAACAATCTATTCAATAGTGGGTGTACAAATACATGTATAAAACATGTACAATGTACAAATACAATAAACTAGGGCATCACTATACCCATTGGTATCATGGTGGTATCACTATACCCATTAATGGTATCATTATACCCATTACATTTCTCCCACTTGCCCTAGATTTCATCTTTGTACATAACTCGTAGACCTAGACCTTCTAGATGACCCTCATACCCTTTAGCCGAGAGAGTCTTCGTGAATATTTCAATTTAATTCAATGTGTGTGTGCTTGTCTTGGGTTGGAAAGTTCTTATGAATTTGCCACAACACCACTGTATCACTATAAAGTCTGATGGGCAAGTTCACATTTGGAACACATTCCAAATCAGTCAAGAACTTTCTAAGTCTTACAATCTCTATCGCTGCTTCACAAGCAACTATATTTTTGGCTTATATGGTCAAGACTGTAATTATGCCACATTATAGCTCCTTTGTAAAGTTTGACCATGGACACTGATTGATATGTGCTGACTATCCCTACATCATCACAGATGTCAGGCCTTGTGCAGAGCATTGCATACATTATGCTGCCCACAACGGAGGTCTAGGAAATCTGTCTCATATTTTTAATCTCTTGAGGTGTCTTAGGCCACTATTCCTTAGACAAGTGAACCCCATGCTTGAAATACAATAAGTCATTCTTGGAGTTCTGCATCGAATATTGGGACAACATGTTGTCAATATACGTTGCTTGAGACAGGGCTAGCGTTTTGTTCTTCCGATCCCAGACTATTAGGATTCCAAGAACATATTCGACCTTTCCAAAATCTTTCATTTGGAATTGGTCCGCTAGCCATCCTTTATGTCAGACATATATCGTTATCAGTCTTAAAATCCATGTCAGTGTATCCTGTAAGGATCAAATCCTTAGTCCTATACACGAGCATATAGTTCATCTTTCTCCTCAGACACTTGAGGATATTCATAACGGTTTTCCAATGATCAAATCTTGGATTAGATTGGTACTTACTGACAATCCCTATTGCATAGGTCATTCGTCTCATGTCCTCAACTTCTTGAGGTGTCTCAGGAAACCATTTCTTAGACAAAATGAATTCCACGCCTGAAAGGTAGAGAACCCTTCTTGGAATTCTGCATCTAACATCTCGTAGATATAAGACACTTGAGACAATGCTAGCTTTTTGTTCTTACCGTTCCTAACGATTTTGATCCGAAGAACAAACTTAGCTTCTCCCAAATTTTCATTTGGAATTGAGCTACTAGCTTATTTTACTAGTCAATAATAAGATAACCTACATCATTCTCAATGATTAGGATGTCAATTACATACAACACTAATAAAGTTACTGAACCATTGACGATCTTCTTGTAAAGACAAGATTCATCAATATTCTTGATTAAAGCCAAAAGATTTGATCACAGTATCAAATCTTATATTCCAAGATCGAATTGCTTAGGTCAACCCATGAATGGATCACTTAAGCTTGCAAACCCCTTTTTGCTTCTGATCTTGCTAAATGAATCATTCTGCTTGAGACATGTAGATACTCTTCTCAAGATTACCATTCAAAAGTGTAGTCTTGACATCCATTCTAAATGGACAAAAGTTCTAATAGACTTCAACATGACGACAGGAGATAAGACTTTCTTACAGTCCCCTGTCTCTAGGTATAACCCTTTTGCCATAAGTCTAACCATAAGATTATGTCTCGTTTCTTCTTGTAGATTCATTTGTAATCCATTGGTGTTACCCCATTAGATAGATCTACAAGATTCTAGATGGAATTGAAATCACATATTTCAATTCCGGATCCATCGCTTTAATCCAATTGGTTCTTGTTAACATCATTTATTGCCTTGCTCTAAGACAATGAATCCTCTAAATCATCATCAGGTTTGACGATCTGGGCTTCAATTAAACCCATGTAATGGTCAGATTGTAGGACAATCCTCCCACTATATTGAGGTACTCTCAACTCTTTGAGATAGATGTAACTAACCAGTTGTATTGGCCTTATCAACAACTCTTGTTAAAGGTCCAACATCATCAACAACCCTTGTTCCCTTATCAACAACTCTTGTTGATATTTTGTAACTTCATCAGTTAATTTACTTAAAACGATCTTATTTTGTGGCTTATTATTTCTTATGTGGTCTTCTTCTGAGAATGTAGCATTTGCCGATACAAATTCTTTATTCTCTTGCGGATTGAAGAAGAATTCACATCTCTCGTTTTCATGGGGTAGCCTACGAGTAGGTATATTATTTGAACAATGTTCCAATTTCTTTTGGGTTTAACACAATCACATGTGTTGGACTCCCCCGTAAACTACTTTTACGTCTTATCCACATTTCAAAAGATGTTTCACAAACACTTTTGATGGAACGTTGTTCGAAATATGTGCTGCAGTCAACACTGCATGACCCAAAAACGAGTCAGGCAAATAAGCATAGCTCATAATGAATTGAATCGTATCCAATAGGATTCTATTTCTCCTATCTAATACACCGTTTCCTTAAGGTGTTTCGGGTTTAGTTGAGATGTAATTCCATGTTCTATCAAATAGTCTTGGAATCTCAAGTCTCATCTACTCTACACCTCGATCAGATCGAAGTGTTTTTAACAACTCACCTAACAAGTTTCCAACTTCTGTCACAAACCATTTTGAATTTCTCAAGGGCTTTAGACTTAAGTTGCATTAGGTTGAGATACCCATACCTTGCATAATTATCTATAATATAGATAAATTATTCATGCCCTCCCACTGCTTTAACATATTAGACCTCAAAGATCCAAATGTACTAGCTCTAAGGGCTCTTTGGCTCTCTTATCTCTTTTCCAGTAAAAGATCTATTAGTCATATCGTCCATAAGACATGACTTTATTGGTATTAGAGAGTGTTCTTCTAACTATCTTAGAAGTATACTCAAGACTAAGCTCTCAATCATATTGAGATCATAACTAGCCTAACACCTTAAGAACCAAAGAAAGGTATTTCCTTTAGGAGAAATCTTTTGCCTTTCATTTCTTTGATTAGTAGCATCCACAAGCAACACAGTGTTCATGACTACCTTAATCTTGATTAGTCTTTAAAAACGTTTATGTTATTTTTCCAGTTCAGCTGAACAAAAGTTAACTCCCTTTCTTGAAATGAACTGCATTAGCAGAGAAAGGTAAAGAGTAACATTGTTCCAGCCAATACGATACAGAAATCAAATTTCTAGGAATTATATACACATTATCTAATAATATGTATTTGCTCCCACCGAAAAAAAAATAACTTGACGTTCCCCATTGCTACAGTCAAGACAACCTCTCTAATTCAAAATTTTGAGAGTTATCTCAATAGCATGAAGCTATTGCCAGGAATTCATTCCTTTTAATAAGAAGAACAACCATAATTTGTGACTATGAATCAAGTATTCGGGTAGAATCATCATTCTTCACAAATTATGCTTCCAAGACTAGTAAATCGAATTTACTATCTTTGGACAGGTCTTCTTTGACTGAGTAAGGCTCAATGTCACATTCATTAATAACACTTCTTAATGAATTAAACATTTTTGGGCATGAGAACATTTCTCTATCAAGACTAATCTTACAATATTGGCCACAAATTAGTCGTTTAAATTTGTTGTATAATCACCGTTATTAATGAGCGTAAGACTATGCACATATGAAAACATTGAATTGTTGAAATAACAAATCACTTGATTATTTATCGCACTAACCCTTTACAAGAGCAATACAAACAATTGCATACAATCCAATCAATTTAGCAAAACAGACAATCACAGAACCCTAAAACTATCGATTTAGTTTTGCAACGACGTTTCAGAGGTTTAGAATACCAGCCACCGAAGGGTGATCAGGTACTCCTCCTTTGAAATGAGACACCTCTCAGCTAATTCTAATTCCAGAATAACTCATATTCCTATAGACATTAGCCACCGTTGTTCGGTCAAGGATTTGTTAACAATTTTAACTTATCCTCGTAAGTGTAACCCTCCCACTTTCAGATCTCAGAGGCACGCACCAACAGGCTACCGAAGGGAAAGACAACTGTTGGTGATTAGCCTAAGAGCTCCTATCCTTTTCAGGAGTTCACGATGTTCCGAATCCTATGATCAGGCCCTCCGAAGGGATGGATGCGCCAGGGCAACCTGCAGGCGGATCATAGGACTCTCACGGTGTGAACTATGGGCGGAGACCGAGGGATACGTTGACACGTGTCCCGCTCCCACTTACTCTGGACATTTTTCCCATTCACCTTGATATTGACCCATGCAAACACTTTCCGAAGGGAGGCCGCTCCTAGGGCGACTCGAAGCCGAGCATGAATCTCACGTTGTGAATATAGGGACGTAGGAGCAAAACTTGATTTAAATCTCGTTTTGTAATTTTCCTCCCACTGAAAATGTCCTAAGGTTAATATAGGGTTGTTTAACTTAGATAGTATTCGGCTAAGTCAATCTATCTAAGTCTGATCCTATTATAACAATTATGGAAAGGATTCAACTGCAATCTTTTGGGTGAATTAAACTTTTTAATAAACCCAACATTGCAAGTCAACATTACTATGGTTAATTCAACTCAATCCGGTTAGTTCCCAGGTAGGAGGTGTTCCGTAAACCGTCAACTTAAATACTCCCAGCCTTAGACAGAACTTTACCGAGAGAGTTCCCTTATAACCTCAGTAATGTAAGGTCTTTACTCTAAAGATCTAGGTGCATTAAACACTTTTAATAAACCTAGTGACATTGCATGCTAACATTTAACTATGATTAATTCAACTCCGGTATCCAGGTCAGTTCCCAGGTAGGAGGTGTTCCGTAAACCGTCAACTTAAATACCTCCAGC
Source organism: Luffa acutangula (assembly GCA_036850905.1). Lineage (NCBI taxonomy): Eukaryota > Viridiplantae > Streptophyta > Magnoliopsida > Cucurbitales > Cucurbitaceae > Luffa > Luffa acutangula. The sequence continues at coordinate 20,647,042 of CM072089.1, forward strand.
CTTAGACAGAACATTACCGGTGGAGTTCCCTTATAATCATAGCAATGTTTTTCCTACTTAGTAAATTAAAACTATTTTTAATTCTAAGTAAGAAAAGATTCTAATCCTATTAGAAATCGATCTAGGTCTAATTAATTTTAAACAATTTAAAATTAATTCAATTTATCCTATGATCTTATGTTTGCATGCAAATCTTGATTATAGATTGACGGTTTCTAATCATTAATATTAAAGAACTATTTCAAATTTTAATGATTAATCCTATAATCAAGAATCCAGGGTTTAATTCATTCAACAATCTCATTCAAATTGAATAATTAAGCCACATCAATTGCATGAATAATATAACAATTATATTAATAACTATGGATGTTTCATGCTTCATGCAATTTTGATTTTCTTTTATTATAACAATTATAAGCCAATCAAGAAAATCAACCAAGCATGCTTTATTCATCACATTAAACATAACTATTTATATTTAATTTAAGTAATGACATGCTTCATGCTTTCCAATTTTTCATATAAATTAATATACACTTATATTAAGAAATATGAAAACCAATCCATGCATTTAAACATACATTATAACAATTTATAATATATAAAAAATGCATGAGCATGTTTATAACCTAAGGTGGGATTAAATAATCTATATGACATCCATAAAGCATATAAATAGCAATTGAACCGGTTAATTTTGGCCCCTAGGATAAAATAAAGCATTAAATTACAATAATTTAGCTAAATTCTATCCTAAAAATCCATGTACAGCTCCGGAATTGGTCTAGACAGCTCGAACCGCCCCGAACCACCTCGAACCGGCCTCCAAAATCACGAACCATGCCAAAAATTGGCTGAACCGGACCAAATAGGTCCCAGCCCAGCCGAACCGGTCCGAACCGGACCGGTCTCGCTTGAACCGCGCCTTTTGAAACCCTAGTTCGCGCCTCCATCGTGACAGCGTCGAGACGCTGTATAGATTAGCGTCCCGACGCTGTGCGTTTTCCATATCTGGCGCCTGCGTAATCGAGACAGCGTCGAGACGCTGTTGAGGTAGCGTCCCGACGCTTTGCGTTTTCCTTACCGAGCGCCTTCGGTATCGAGACAGCGTCGAGACGCTGTTGAAGGAGCGTCCCGACGCTGTTGCGTCTGGAATCGATTTCTGGGCAGAAACAGCAACTTTTCTCCGATTTTGGCCCCGATTTCAGCGACGATTGATCCGATTTTCATCTCATAAAAACCTATTCTAGACCCGGACTTACATAGGACTCGATTTTACATAAAATACCCGAAACACCGGGCCTTACATGATCAAAATCACATAAAAATAAAATCTATGGCCATAAAATTAACCCAAACAGTTCAATGCAAACCGAACATACATTATGCATAAATCCCACCTATTAGAGCCTATCGCAACTTTTTAAAATTAATTAATAGGGACAGCGATGGCTCTGATGCCGATTGAAGGGAATAAAAGTCCCAACGCAGCGGAAGCGCATCGATTGGACCTTACGCCGTATATTAATTAACGTTAAAAACCGTTACGAAAACTCAAACGAAACTTTAAACTAACTTTAAAGCCGCTGTAAAATCGGTTTAAACATGCTAAAAATAAATCTAAATTTATTTTAAAACTTTTCTAAAGAAAAGAGGAAGAACCGTTACAAACCTCCGTTGTAGACTTGACCGTTCTTCGCCAACGAAGCTCCACGAACGAAAACGCAGCAGCCGCTTCAAGGTATTCTTCGCTGGAAATTCTTCTTTGATTGACACAATAACCACAGAGGTTACACCGGTATGTCTCTAAGTCTAGGAGGCCAAAGACTTGTGGGAGTCTTTCTCTAAGAGGGAGGCTAGAGAGAATTCTAGGTCTTGTCTTTCAAGAGTGTCAAGTGTCATGACCAATTAGGTCTAGTGTTCTATTTATAGAAGAGAGGCCATGAATAAAATATTCAATTAAATCAATCTTTTCCAAAATTGATTCAATCTTTATTCCTTAATTAATCAATCATGATCAATCAATTCCCAATTGATTAATCTTTTCCATAAATGACTAATTTCTTCCATAAGTAATTAGATCATTCCCATAAATGATTAATCACTTCCTTAAGTGATTAATTATTTACATAATTGATTAATTCATGGTTAATGAATTCTTTAATTAATTAACCACCAAATTAAATATCACATATTTAATTTCCGGCCTTGAATTAATTAATTTTGCCCAAACACTTTTAGGACTTAAATTAATTCTTTTCAATCTTCCATAAATTTATATTTGAACTTTTCAAATATTAATTTCTCTCATAATAATATATCAATATATATTATATTTATTTCCCTTAGTAAATTGAACATCTTCAATTTAATTACTTAGTTGCCTCAAATTACTTTACGAGCTACCAGTGGGACCTTATGGACCTGCAGATCAGAAGCTCCAACGATGTGAGATTAATTGGTTAAACTCATTAACCACAATAATCAATATTCGTTAACTGTGTGTACATTCCACTATAGACTCACAGTTGCACTCTTCTCACTGCAGACATATTTTCTGTGTCCACGGAACTTAGACCAATATCGACTAGTTAGTCCTTCACGAGTGTCCGTAACACCAGCTGGGTCAAATTACCGTTTTACCCCTGGGTCACCTCTATTTCCTTAAGTACCAATTCTCCTCTAATGAACAATCTGTTTATGGTCCAACCATTAAACAGAAAACCCTCTCGTGCCATTGAGAGGGTAGGGCCCTTTGTTCAAGACTCGGAGTAACCACTTAAGGGAACACTCATCTGCTTCCCTAAAGTCGGGAAGGAGTGAATTCCATCTTGTACGATTATGTTCCCAGCTCCTCATTCGATCTTGTCCCCAAAGTGGTAGGCTTATTGAGTCGGCGTATTGGCCACTCTCACCCATGCAAATCAAAGGACAGTCTCTCATGAGCAGGAGTCCATAATCAACTCAGGATTAAGACTAAGTTGTCTCGGTCGTCCTAGTGAAATAGAAAACCAACTAGTTAACGGTGTTATAACTAGTGGTTACTATTTCGCGGTCCGGTCTTATGCAAACTCATTGCATAGGATACCCCCACTCGCATGTCTCCTACACGAACGTGTTGGATCGCAGCGTTTGTATCAAATACAAAGTGGGCCGTATCCATAGTGTCACCAGGATAAGGCACCCAGTCTTATCCCTATACTATAGACCCTTTAGGCTGTTTCTTGAACAATGATCCCATATGTCGCTACATATAGTTCAAGACTCATATTACAGCCTTGGATGTCTAGTTTATTGGATTAGGGTTAAATAGTGCAATATTTAACAATAACATTTTATTGTAGAAACTAAATAACACTTTATTAAATACAAGTATATAATTTGTTTACATTCACTATCTACGAGTTTTAGGGCATAAAACCCAACAGTCCCCACATACTAGTTTGATAACTTGCTAAAGGAAAATTATTTCTCTCCTAAATTTAAGCTAAATAAGGTTGAAAAGATTAAAGTTGCACTAGTCTAGAGCATTATAGTAAGGAAATTGCAGTAGCTAATCCTTTAAAGGAGTATTTCTAATGCGGTAGGAAATTCTGAACTTTTACTCGCTAACGCATGAATTTGTAGTCGTTTCCTTGCCCAAGTTTCCTTCAGCACAGGCGCTGATCCCAGAGCATAATTCGTACGATGATAGCTGGAAAAGATGGTTGCCCTGACGTATGATTGATTTGCAAGTTGGCAAGAGAAGGTTGGGGCACGCAAGCCAATTTCTTGGAGAAGTCAGCATCTTCAGCCTATAAAAAGTGCCTAACTGCCACTAAGAAAAGAGGAGGATGAGGAGGAGAACAGGAAAACACAGTGAAAAGAGAAACCAGAGAAGACGAAAGATTATCTCAACACAGTAAATTCATTATGATTTGATGTATTGCATTATGTCTTTCTTTCATAGCATGAGCTAAATTACTTTTATCAAGTCTTAGCCTAGGCACCCATGCGGTGATAAGATTATTCTGTATGCGTCACATTCTGGATGAATGAAAAATTAATGCTTTCTGCTTAGTTGCGATAATATTTTCATTACTAACTCCCACCTGGCCAGCCTTGACAGGTAATGCATGTGGATTATCTAAGTAGAGCAAGCTAGCGCATTACATGTAGTCTCGGTTGTGTTAGAATGAATACTGCGGTAAGAGATATTTCATGGATGTGCTTAGAATTTTTTAGGAATAACGCAATCACTTGCAAGTCATTAGAGAACAGTGCTAACACATGAACTAATTAAACAAAACGTTGTTAGTTCTACGCCAAACACATGAGTAGTACGGGAAGGGAATCACATGATTATTTCTCGTTTAAGCATTAATCGAAATTCAAACAGAATATGCGCTACTAGATGTCCTATCAACGCATGTGGTTGCCGCAGCAAAAGCCTTGATAGCCTTTATCATTTGATTTTTCTCTTATCTCCACCGCATAGCTTACTTTATAGTACACTTTAATCTTATCACAACCATCCGTGTTTATTTCAAATATTAAGTGTCATGCGTCTGAGTGTTCATTCGTTAGTTTATTAAAATCCCTTAACCTTCCCTTCCCTATGGATTCGACCCTAGAATACTCTAGCTACTACTTGATTATGTTTAATTTATACTTGGATTAATGCATATCAGCGATATTTCTGTATAAAATTGATCAACTCTCTGAGAACCGATCATAGTTCAAGCCTCATACTAACAACCTAGGATGTTTAGTTTATTGGATTAGGGTTAACAAAACAAGATTACTCAATACAAACAAGATAAATGAATAATACATCATTTTATTAATGTTAGGTCAAATGTTACATTTACTATCTACGAGTTTTAGGGCATAAAATTCAACAAATCGGTCATTCATTTGAGGGGCGGTATTAGAGGAATATCTTATTAGTTATTAATATGTATTTATTGTTAGTTATTTTCTGTTATTATTTCATTAATTCTTTTGTTAATATTTTGTCTTGCCTATAAATATGTTGTGGCACTATTCATTCCATATAATGAGAATAACCTTTCCAAAAGTTTGTTAGTGGAAAGTTTCATGAAGACGGTTTAGTGTCTAAGGTTAAGATGACGGAGCCACAGTCTGGTGTAGTGGTGCCAACGACGGATCGAGATTTTCTTGATGTATGAAGAGGGTTTAGTGTCAATTAGAGAGTTCAAGTTTGGTACATACTAACAAGGCTCGACTCGTTTCTGTGATTTTGATTTTGTTACAATAACAATGACATATTATAATTTATTTTGAAATCGTATGGGTGATGGTTATTCATATTGATAGATAGACAGGAGATATGAATCAATATTCAAGTCCATTGTTACATATCCCATTATTGGGCTAACGACATAAATAGCTAAAATAAAAAGATGGTTTTGAAAAAAGGTAAAAAAAAATGTATTGAAAAAATGGCAAAATGATAGAATTGGAAATTTACTAATTGTTTTAAATTGACCAAAATACCCTTCAATTGAAAAAAAAAAACAATATGTTCCTAATTTGAAGCAGAAAATGTTTTATTAAATATAGTTTATCTTCAAAATCTAAACCATCTTAAAATCTTGAATAGTATTTTTAACTTAAAAAAATATATATATAACTGATAGCGAGCATAGCTAGCTATGTTTCCCTAATTAATTAAGCTAGTCTTTTATATTTAATTGGCCAAAATTATGCATTTTTGTGTTCTATTTGTAGGAATCGTGTTTCGGAGTTAAATCGAGAAATTGGAGCTAAATAGGTGATCGGGACATGAAAATTGGCTAAAGAACGAAAAAGATTCAAGTTAGAAGAAGTCAAAAGAGGGTCATCCGCAGACCAGCGTCTCGACGCTGCCTTTCCTTTTCTGAATTAGGCGGCAACAGAGACGCTGTCTCCTTAGCATCTCGACGCTATCGACAGATTTCCTATTTAATACTTCTTTTCATGCTACGGATTGAGGGAGGCCAAATTGAGAGATTTTAGCCCTAATTTCGACTAGAGACCTACTGTGGGAGTTGAAGCAAGGACGAGGACCGGGAATCTCACTTGGTGGCATGGAGATCGTGAAGGGGACGTGCCGGTTTCGACGATATTGAGTGTTTCCTTTCCTTTTCCTTTTCTCTAGTTAGATTTAATGTTTTCATGTTTAGTTGATCTTTTAACGTTATGTATGAGTAGCTAAACTTGTTGCTTAGGGATTGATGTAGTCTTTTTAGTGTATGGATTGATTTATGGTATGAGTTGTGCAATGGTTATTATGTTTGCAATCTTAATTTCATGCTTTCAATTAATTGGCCATTAGATGAATGATCTTAGTGTTGAGCCTTGCTCGGGAGAGGTGATTTAACGTAGACTTTATTAAGATTGCATGACTAAAGTTTATATTCTAAACTCGTGACGGATTTTAGATTAACTTTAGAATTGGTCAAAAAGAACTAAATGCCTTGCATGTTAATAAACTTAGATAGGGATATCAAGTTGGTTAATTTGCATGAGAATCAATTATACTCGGGAGAGGTAGTTGTGATTAAAGGTTCTTAGGCTCATAATTCCATTGTGCATGATAACTCATTCCCTAAAATCAATCCTAGACTAAATTGGCGAAATCAATTCCCTAAGTGTTCTTTCAATTGAATCTCCTTTGTTTATTTGCTTTGATATAGTTTTCTATCTATCACTCACTACTTTCCGTTCCCTAAATAAAATTGAGCAAGATTATTCGCAATACTTGATTTAACTTAAAAATCCAATCCAGAGGACGACACTCGTTTTTACGATCACTTTATTATTACTTGACCCGTGCGCTTGCGGTAGGAAAATTCCACATCAATAACCATGTATTGTTCTAAAATTAAAAGTAAGTCAGGAACGTAATGCAAAAATACCAATTTGCTAAGAAAAATCTATAAACATAGAATAAAACAAAAAAAAAATCTTAAAAAAAAAAAGAAAGAAAAATAAAACATTAAGGGCTCGTTTGATAACGTTCCCGTTTCCTGTTTCTTGTTCCTGTTTCTCATTTTTAAGAAACAAACATGTTTGATAACTCTTCCCTGTTTCTTGTTTCTAAATTTCTAGAAACGTTTCTAGAAAATGGGCAAAATTTGAGAAACTACAAAAAGTTGTTTCTCAAATTCTGTTTATGTTTTTTTTTTTTTCTTTCATGCATGTATCCATCTCTCTCTTCCATTCCTAGATCCATCTTTTTTTCCGACCGACAACCACCATCGACCTCCGACTACTGCTGCTGTCGACCTCCACCGAACGCCCGTCACCGAAGACCTCCGCTGACCGACCAGTGGCAGCGACTTCTCCAACACCTTTTTCGAAAATTCTTTCGATGACTTTTCCGACGATCATCGCCACCGTTGACTGGCTTCCACTGCCTACCAACGTCGACCGACCACCACCGTCGACCTGCAACTACCGGCTGCCGTCGACCTCCACTAACCAACCATCGCCAACCTTCGACTACCGGCCACCGACCGACCGCCACCGTCGACCTCCGACTACCGACTATCGCCGGCCTCCACTGACTGGCCGCCGTCGCCGACCTCCGACTACCAGCCACCGTCTACCTTCGACTACTGGCCACCGTCTACCTCCGACACAGGTTGCCGCCGACCTCCACCGACTTGCCGCCGTCGCCGACCTGCGTCGATCTACCGCCATCGTCGACCTCCAACTACCGGTTGATGCCGACCACCATCGACCAGCCGTCGTCGTCGACCTTCGACTACCAGCCAACGCTGACCTCCGCCAACCGACTGCCACTGTCGACCTACGATAATCGGCCTCCGCCGACCCCCGTTGACCAACCTCAGCCGACCGACCGCTACCGTCGACCGCTGACTACCTGGCGCTATCGACCAACCATCATTGTCGACCTCCGACTACTAGCCGCCGTCGACCTCCGCTGACCTGCCTCCGCCGACTAACCACTACCGTCGACCTCAGACTACCAGGCGCCGCCGACCAACCACCACCGTCGACCTCTGATTACCGATAGCCGTCGACCTCCACCGAACGATGGCCACCGTGGACCCCCGTTGACCAACCTCTGCCGAATAACCAATACCGTCGACCTCAGACTACCGAGTGTCGTCGACCAGCCACTACCGTCGACCTCTTACTACCGGCAGTCGCCACCTCCACCTAACAACCGCCACCATCGACCTCTGACTACCAGGCGTCGCCGACCTCTTATTACCGTCGACCAACAACTACTGACCGGCCGCCGTCGTCGACCTCCGACTACAAGCCAACCTAGCCAACTTAACCATTGCCAACCAACCGCCACCGTCGACCTACGATAACCGACCTCCGCCGACCCCCACTGACCAGCCTTCGCCGATCGACCGTTACCGTCGACCTCATACTGCCTAGCGTTGTCGACCAACCAGCATTGTCGACCTCCGATTATAGGCGCCGTCGACCCCTACTTACCAGCCTCTGCTGATTGACCACTACCATCAACCTTAGACTATCGGGCACCGTCGACCAGCCACTATCGTCAACCTCTGACTATCGGGCGCCGGCGACCAGCCACTGTCGTCAACCTCTAACTACCGGCAATCGTCGACCTCCACCGAACGACTGCCACCGTAGACCTATAACTACCGGGCGCCGCCAACATCCGATGACAGACATATGTTGATCAATCGCCACCTTCAACCTTCGACTACCAACCGCCACCGACCAACCGCCACTGTTGACCTCTGACTACCGGCCTTCACTGGCTGATGCCCACCGACGACCTCGGACTTTTGTCAACTTTCGACTACCGGGCGCCGTCGACCAGCTGCTACTGTCGACCTCTGACTATCGGGCTCCGCTGACCTATGTTGACCGACCGCCACCGTTGACCTCTGACTACTGGGCGTCGGCGATCTCCGTCGACCTCTGACTATCAGTCGTCGTCGACCTCCTCTGATCGGCCTTCGCCGACTGATCACCACTGACCTCCGTCGACCAGCTGATACAGTCTATCTCTGACTACCCGATGCCACCGTCGACCTCCGACTACCGGCCGCCACTATCGTTGTCGACCGAAACTTTTTCCTTTTTTTCTTTTTTTTGACGACCGCCGCCACTCGCCGACGACTCTTCTAGCATTCGCTGTTGGTTGTTAGCATTTGCCTAGTGGTCGGAGGTCGGTTGCGAGGGTCGATGATCAACGACGGCGAGTGATCGGTAACAATGGCTGTAGTGATGAGGAAGAAGAAGGAGAAATAAAAAAATAATCGTTGAAAATTAATATATTTTTATATTATATGTACTAACTTTTATTTTAACTAAAAAAACAAGAAACAAGAACCGGTTATCAAACACATTTGTGTTTCTGTTTCTTTTTTCAGAGAAACAAGGAATAGAAATAGTTATCAAACATGTTTCTGTTTCTAGTTCTTAAAAAACAAGAAACAAGAAACAAGAAACAACAAACGAGAAACGAGAAACAGGAAACAAGAACGTTATCAAACGGGCCCTAAATTACTTTGTAATTCAAGAATTAAAAATGATGGTATTCTAAAAAAATAATCATTCAAATGCAACTGTCTCCATACAAGTGTCTAATCAAAATCAATGAGGAGTTTCGAAATCACAACTTTGAGTGTTCAGCTACCAAACTCTCTTCTTGATTCAATTTTTTTCTTTCCATTTTCTGTCTTCTCAGGTTTAAGTTTTGAAATCTAAAAACTAACAAATACAATGTATATGTGGGTGTGATTAAACGACACAAAAAATAGATGGTAGGTAAGAATCGAATATATAATTCTAATTACTCAAATTCATGTCTTAAATATGTAGTCAAAAGAAACCAAATTTGATTTGGTATTCTCCCCCATAATAATGCAAACACCATTCCCCGACAAATGTCAAATTGACGCTAAAAATTAAGAAAAATAGAAAAATTAAAATTTAGATATCAAGAACAGTACCGCCTCTGTTTCATCAATCTCGATGTCTATCTGTCGGACGAAGAGTTTCACAGTGATCGGAACAAGTATTTGCGAATAGAGCTTCTTTATCAAACTAACCTTTTTGCATAACCTACCAATCCGCTCATCCTTACAAACTACGCCAATTTCTGTACCTCTACCCATGATTATGACAGGTTTATTCTCTCTCCCTCCTTGCATTTTAGTTTCAATCATCACTTTCCTTTTCTGATTTGTGTTTCCATTTCTCCCCAAAAGAAATTTATTGCGCTGTCAAAAGAAATCTCACACAAAAGCCCTACCGTTTAATCCTAATAAGAATCTTCAAAACACGAAATTTCCAAATCATCGATTTCCTTGAAATACTTTTTGATTACAACTTATTTGTGGCTTGGGGGATGAACCTTCTGAGACGAATTGGTAATCCTCCATGTCGAGTCTGTGAATCGCAATGCCGATGAACGGTTGGATCTTTCTTTTGATTTCAAGGATTTTTTATTGATTGCTTATTTCTATGGTGAATTCATGGTCTAATGTGACTATGATCAATATCTCCAGTTATACTTAAATAGTTGATAAATAAAAACATATAGATCATTTCCATTCAAATATATGAAATTAAAACAAAAACAACACCTACAACTACAACAAAGCAAAAAAGGAATAAGAATAACAAAAGGAAGGAAATAGAATAACAAAAGGAAGAAAATAGAAAAGGAAGAGGGAGAGGGAGAGGGAGAGGAAAAAAAATATATGGTTTTTTTTTCCCGGTCCGGTTCTTCCCTTACGGGAAAAACACGATTTTTCCCAATCACGATCTTGATCGGGAAATCAATCGGGATCAATCGTCTTCTTCGACACCAACGACTAAACAAAGTTTTCCCCCACTTTTTTTTCAACCAAACGCCTCAAGAAACAACTCTCTCACTCGAAAAACACCTGATCCCTCTCCAAAAACCCCTCTTCCTCACCGAAACTTAAACTTCAAAAACCCCTATTCGGCAAAAAAGTTTCTAAAAACCCATCTCATTAACCCATTGTTCATCGGTAACTTAATAGCAACACACAAACGACCGAAAAACGCGAAAACGTGAAAACCCATCTTTGAAAACCCACACATCTCAAATACCCATTGAACAAAGTTTAGTAACACAAAATAAAACTTAAATGTACCTTACAGTCGCCAAAGTGAGGAGAGCGAGAGAAAGGGACGGTCGCCAGAGTGAGGAGAGCGAGAGTGAGGAAAAACGAAGGAGTCAAAACATTAGGAAGAAACAGCTGGGAAGTTTTTTTTGACCTTTTACCTTGAAGGGTATGTTAGTAATTGCACAAAGAGAGGTGACATCAGTAGGTTAAAAAAACAAGTTTTTAAACAGTGGGTCAATTTTGAAAACTCAAAACTGATTTGGGTTAATTTTGAAAATTTCCCAATTCTAGAGAGAGATATTTAGATACATTAATAAATGTAATGCCTCAGGTTTTATTATTAATATTTAGCCTAATGACGCTACTAACCTCCTATATTCAAACTAACCGAGAGCTCCAAAAATTTCAACAGCATAACAACATACATAAGACAAAACCCAAATTTTTGAAACACCTGATAAACACAAAATGACACTTCTATAAATAATCGAATCTACTCACAACTCCACAATATAATACAAATCAGATCTCGTATTTTCAACCAACAACAGAACTACAACCCTTCTAATATGAGTATGCTCTTAACTTCCTAGAAACGTCTCAACTTAGTTTAACTATGCACGACTGGAAGCGAGAAGATGTTTAACTAATTTAGAGCTTAAACATATTACAAAAGAGAGACCTCAGAGTAAATCCACCTAACCGATTAGATCCACATCTAAAGTCTTATCCCAATAGGTAAGTAAGCAATACAAATTTAGCTACTAGGGTCATTCCTCGTGAGCCTCCTCCTCAACATCATTGGGCACATAAACCTCATCAACACCTGCATAATCTGAAAATGTTGGGGGAAGAAAAGGAGGGGTATCAGTACAACCACAGTACTGGTAAGTAGCTCACACTCGATGAGCCACCAAACAACAAGCAAACACATCGATATGCTAATCACACACAACATCATGCTTATAAAGCTTTAAAGCAACCAACATGCTCTTACTCATGAAAACAAAGGATGCTAACACATGCTTCATGCAAAAATAGAATGACAACATGAATCCACGCATCATGCTATGCACCCCCACATGGTTTCCGCGCCATGCCCGCACACTCACACGTGATTTCCGTGTCACACTCCGCACTCACATCCCACACATGATTTCCGTACCACGCTCCACAAACCCACCCCAACACATGAATTATGCGCCATGCACAGCGCCACTCACACCCACACGTGATTTCCGCGTCACGCTCCGCACACACACCCAGCACATGATTTACGTGTCATGCTCTACCTCTCCCCAATGAACACACACTATGCAGACACGACTCATATACAGCATAACCAACAAACAAAAGTATCTCATGCTTAAGAAGCAAACAAAACAACATGGTTATCTCACATAGTGGAATATATATATATATATATATATATATATATATATATATATATATATATATATATATATATATATCAAACACGGCACATAAAAGCAAAACAAGTAAACAAGCGGCATGCTCAAGCAAACAAACAAGCTCATCCAAATAGAAACTATTTACACTAGCTTAAAAGCGTTGGAAAATACTAGAATAGGTTCTACACGGACCTACAGGTACAATAGAGACGTTCTAAAGGTTAGAGAATAACTTAGCCCACTTGCCAACACTCTAAATGAGTTCAACTGAGCCTAAAGCATGCTGGAAATCGCATAAACTTATCGAAATAAAACTGAATGCTTGTTGAAAAATGTCGAACAACACCAAAATCCTATGAACACGCGCTACCCGGGATTCGTATTGAGTTTAATACTGAAACTAAAGAACACCCAATGGTTAAAGTCTATTCTAAAGCAAACCTAATAAAGTTATAAAGGTTTAAGAGCATAGAAACTTACCGATCAACACCTAAACGACCTTAAAGCTTGCTGTCCAGTGACCGAATGAGTTCGAAATCACTAATCCGAACCTCCTAGCCTATGGGGATTCAGTCCCAAGGCTGTTCGGGTTATGGGTATTCGTTGAAAGCCAATTTCGAGCCCAAACGCTCACTGGTTGGCTTTCAAAGAACCTCAAACCTGCAAATTAGAAGTCGTTACTAAATGGGTATCTTGATTTTGAAGTTGAATAAGCATGGATCATGCTCTAGAACGACTTTGAGGACTGTTGGTGGGTACGATTTCCGCAAGCGCACGGGCCACAAGTAATATAAAACGGAAAGTATTCCGAGTATCGAATCCTCAGGGAGGCGAAGCGAAACTTAAGCAAATAATTAAATTCTCTTGAGCACTGAAAATACTTAGGTGAAATAATATTTAGGGACTACGCTCATATGATAAAAAGATTTAATTTAAAATAACTTAATGAAAACAAATTTTGATCAATCAGAAATAAAATGTGGAGAAAGAGTTTTCTTGAAATGGGAAGAGGGGTCTTGAAAATCAATGATTAGCTAAATAATTGCCATAATTATCCTATCTCATTGCCCAACTAATTATAAACCTAGAATCTCCGTTAATCACATAGGTTCTCCTGTCGGTTTCCCCTAATTGTAATTAATTCTTTTTAACAACCTAAGTGTCCTTAGCGCCATTAAAAATCATTAATTATTACGCTCTGATTCATTTTAGGAATCTAAGTTTAATCAACTAATCCCGGTGTCACAACGGGCAATTAAACTAGTTGCATGGATTATGATCTATCCTAATTTCTCTCCGTCGAGTTTCCATTAAGAAACGAATCATTACACAATTGGCCAGATTGAGTAAAGCATTAAGCACATCCATACAAATAATTAGGACATGGGCAAGAGACAAGAAATTATAACAATATTTCCACTAACATTTCATTTCAAGACCCCAAATTGGGGTTTAGCTACACATAATATCCACAATAATTACAAGGGAAAGCATAATAAAAGGCATAAAAGGAAAGGAATTGACCGTCGAAAAAACCCCTTGCTGACGCTTGGAGCCCCCGCTGACTACTCCTCGAGCCTCTAGAATTGCTTCCCAAAATTCCCAAAATTTCCCCACTAGAAGAACCCTCTCAAAAAGGCTCAAAAGCCTTGAGAGGGGCTCCAAAAAAGGAGTCTTAAGAAAGGAAAGAAAGGAATGGATGATTGAATAATGATTGATGCCCCAAATGAGGCACCAAGGGCGCCTATTTATAGGCCTGGAATAGGGGTAGCGTCGCGACGCTGCCTTGCCAAGCGTCGCGACGCTGCTGCGCACGCGGCTTGGGCAACAAGAAAGGGCAGCGTCGCGACGCTGCCTTGCTAAGCGTCTCGACGCTGTCCAGATTTTCCAGAAAAATCAGCTTCCTTTTGGGCTGATTTTTGGGCCTTCTTCTTCATTTCTCTTGGTCTTTTCTTCATAGATGCCTTCTTTGGGCCTCCAATTCCATCAAGCTAGGATTTGGGCTATAATGACTTCAATTTTGGCTCTTTTTCTCCCAAATTCACCAACTTAGCTCCTAAGGACCAAATAACAAAATTCATTAAATATATTCATTAAAAACACGATTAAAGCACCAAAAAGCTTAATAAATTGAGACTAAAATAGCGACATTTCTGCTCGCTATCAAGGACTAAACTACAAGGATACATGTTGAAACTTGAAGGAAATCGAGTGGGTCGAAGCTAAACTTACCGAAAACGTCGAACACACGACGTAGGAGAGCCGAAAACAGCGTGAGACTTGTTGGACCGATAGAGAGAGCGACTAAACGATGTGAAAATGCCTAGGCTTCGTAGATCAACCACTAAAAACCCACAATCTTGCGGATCCCTTGCTACTTGTGGTCGCGGGACTCGGGGAAGAAAAAAGGCTCGACGCCGCTCGCACACGAGGATGGCTGGCTGGAGAAGAAACAGTCACTGACTTGCTGCGTGCGCGGGTCTTGCCGGAGAAATAGATCGAGAGAGGAACGAGGGTGGGAGACGATGGTTGAACGGAGGAAAAACAAAGAGAAAGGGAGGGCCGACAGCTGCTGCTCGACGCACGGCGGTGACGAGGGGCTGGGCAATGGCAGCGGCGACGCGTGGGTTTTCGGCGAGAAGAAAAATCAAGGGGGGTCTGATGCGTGAGGGAGAAAGGAAGGGAGAGAGAAAAAGATGAGGGAGGGTTTTGGGTTCTTTCCTTTTTTTTTTTTTTTTTTTTTTTTTTTATCTTTTGTCCCTTAAAATTCTTAACTCCATATCTCCCAATTAGAACGAGAAAACAACTTTCACTCCCACGTAGCCACCCAAAACAGACTAACTCCACCTGTTTAGCCACTATGGAAAAAGGAAAATATCTTAATTTAAATTTCCCAAAATATCAATTAAAGGCTAAATGATATTCTATTGTTTTTTCAAATAAATTAATTTAATATATAAAATACACATTTTCTTTTTTCACTCTACAATAAAACCATTGTTATTGGTATAAAAATAACAACAATTTGATTTATTTGTCATATTTGTCATTTTTATTTTTCTTTTATCTCAATTAGCTAAATTTAAAAGTTGGTTATAATAATTTTATAATTCAAAATAAAAATATAAAGAGAATAGTATAAAATTTTTGAATTTTAAGTATATTTCAAACTTCAAATTTCATTTTTCAAAAAAAAAAAAACTTCAAATTTCAAAGAAAAGTGAAACAAGAGAAAAAAAATAAAAAACTACTGATATTTTTAAAAATAAAAAAACTAGAAACGAAAAAAAAAGAAGAAAAGAATGCAGCCGCTGGGATTCGAACATGGGAATGGGAGGAAAAAAGGTTCTGTATTCACCACCTTGCGAGAAATACGTTTGTTGATTAAATGTGCAGAGGTCGTCTATTCGAATTTTGTTTTTTTTTTTTAATTTATTGTCATGTCAAATGATGTGCAACACGTATTAAAAGGTCGTCTCGACCGAAAATTTAAAACTAAAATATTTAAATAATAAGTTTTAAACTAACTATTTTTCAATAATAAATTTTAAAAATTACAATATTAATAAAAAATGTCCGAAAAGATACGTAGACGAATCAAAGAAAATTATGAGTGAGAACAAAACAAAGACCTATGAGTGAAAACAAAGCAAATACGTATGTTAATTTGTGAAAACTCTTACGTTCTAGAATCTAGGGAAATATCCATGCAAAATCCAAATTTCAAAATCCTTTGGTCTAAATCGTTACTATATATATATATTGTTTTTTTTTTAATCTTTTAGAATCAGTGTCACAAACTGATGTATACAAACTTTAGAGACATAAAATTTAGGTCCCCGACATTTACCACTTAAAATTTTGTTTAAAACGTTCTTGACATTACTATTTTATTATGTTTCGCATATATAAATTGAATTCATAATCTAAACCAATAAAATTCACATAACAATTTTGAATTGTTTCTGTTGAATGAGAAATTTCGGCCAATCACAAATTGTCAGGTCATTAATTTGAATTAATGATGAAATAAATTTGGGACCAATTACAAATTTACACGTGTCCCTAAATTAAATTAATAGACATTAAAATTCGGCAAATCAAACAATACCACTTGTCTATTATTGATCCATCAGATGACATAAGTCGAGTCCAATCAAATTATGTCACGTGGCAATTGAACCCGAGACTAAGGTAACCCGAGATCATTGAAGAAATTGGGCTAAATTAAAATAATCCAACTTTATTAAAAACGGGTTGGATTAAAGCCCAAATACAACCTAAGCCCAAAGGTTGGGCCCAAGCCCAAGCCTATATGAGGTCCATCAAACTCTATAAATAGAGGAGACCACCATTCATTTTGGGCATTCAGATTCAGGCAGAGGCAGAGAGGGCAGAGTCCAGAGCATTCTCCCAGAGTCCAGAGTCGTTAGAAGCCAAAGAGTCAAGAGAATTCAAAAGGATTCGAGATTCAGAATTCAAAGGATTCAAGACTCAGAAGGTTTGAAGACTAGAAGACTCTAAAAAGAGATCAACAAGCCAACCAACCGATCAAGAAGATCAACAAGTCAGCAGGCCGATCATCCAAGAAGATCGACAAGCCAACCGACCGATCAAGAGGATCAACAAGTCAGCAGGTCAATCATCCAAGAGGATTAACAAGCTAACAAGCCGATCCAACAGATCATCAAGCCAACTGGCCGATCATCCAAGAAGATCAACAAGTCACAACAGGCCGATCCAAGAGATCATTAAGCCAGTAGGCCGATCATCCAAGAAGATCAACAAGCCAATAAGCCGATCCAAGAGATCATCAAACCAACAAGCTGGTCCAAGAGATCATCAAGCCAACAGGCCGATCCAAGAGATCATCAACCTAGCAAGCTGATCATCCAAGAAGCCCAACAAACCGGCCCAAGAAGAGCAACAAGCTAGAGGCCAAAGTTTATTTATTTGTGAGAAAGAATCAGAGGATAAATATTAGAGATTGTACACTTACATCAAATATTCAATAAAATCAAGTTCATTTCCACGAATTAAATTTCCCTGTCAAAATCTCGTGTGAACAGTTTCACTTTTAGAAGTTAATTGTCAGGTAAAACTTTCACTTGATTAAAATGGAAGAAGAAAAAAAAAACTAAATCCATTATTCTTTAGAGAACCAAGTAAAAAAAAAAAAATGAACATTACACATTTTTGGTCTCTAGGTTTGAATTATTTTGTATTTAGGTTTTGAGTTTTGTTGGGTTTCCAGAGTGGGTAAAAATGTTGTAAAAATAGACTCTAGAACACTGTGCAAGCATACACAATTCGCAGCAAGTAATAAGTATTTATCGAATCCACGGGGCTGAACAACTCTCACTTTATCTATTTTGTATAACTCTTTAATGGTTTCAAACGTGGTTAAAATGATTGATTTTGATAAAATGCTGAAATAAAAGAAATGACAGAACATAAAGTAAACAAATAAAGCAGACAAATTAGAAATAGGCGTTGGTCAGGATTTAGTAATTGTTTTAAAAGATGCTCTATCAATATTATTGATTAGGAAAAACTCTTGCAGTCTTATTAGCAGGATCCTCCCGGAACTCTGGATTTTTTGGAATGTGTTTCAACTCCAATGACGCTCTACCGATCAAGCACTAGGCAACTGGCTATCCCTAACCACTGGCATTCACCAATATACAATGATCTAGTGTGATTAAATGTCACACACTTCTCAAATCATCCCTGAAACTAAGAAGCGGTATTCATATCGGCTGGGCAGGCGGGCGCAAAATATAAATATGCACAACAATTAATCAAGATGCTCAAATCAACATATATTGCTTAGAGAATAAAACACAACAATTACATTACTCCTAACCAACACCTAAGGAAATTTAGTTCATAAAGCTCATGATAACACACGCTACAATCTGATTATGTGAATCCATAATTACAAGAAATTACAAGAAAAGATTAATTCCCTTGGTCAAATCCGTAATTGATGGTCTTCTTGAAGTCTCCAATCTTTCCTCCTCTACTCGGCTCCGAAAGATGGGAAGTAAGCCTCCACAAATGGAATAGGACTTTCTTCTCCAAGGATGGAATGATTTTGACTTGAGCCGACTCCTCCTTTTATATAGTGATAGCAATCCCTAATTAGGTCAAATTGGACACGTGGCCGGCTTTCAAAGCTTCTTAAATTTGAAAATAGTTCAACAAACTTCGACTCATTAAAATGGTTAACAAGCTGTGACGTGGCAGTTTTGCTCTCTGCTTTGCTGGAACACAGATTTTGCTCCCTCAAGTCGCTCAACAATATATTTTGCACAAAATAACTTCCAAAGCATCCATTCTTCCCAATGGGTTAAAACATATAATATTCATCTAAAAGAAACCCTATTTAGCACATATGACACATAAATCACTATAAAACTAAAGCCTAAATAACTCCTTTTTGGAGAGTTATCAAGTTTCCAAACTGAACAATTTTATTCCTGAGTTTCGAATTTGGTTTCAATTTGGGTCCCTTCATCCAATTTTTCATTAAATAAATATATAATTTTTTTAACTTCTTGATAGCGAGCATAGCTAGCTATCCTTACTTATTTAATTTAGCTAGTCTTTTATGATTTTTGGGCCATTTTATTGTGCTTTAATGTTTATTTTGTAGGAAAAGGTTGATTGGTGCTAAAATGCAATAGTGGAGTTAATCGGGTGCTCGAGACGCGAAAAGATGCAAAGGAAGGAAAAGAATCAAAAGGGAAAAAAGTCAAAATTCGGTCAAAAGGTGACTAGCGTCTCGACGCTAGCCCTTAGGCGTCTCGACGCTAGCATTCCTTATTCGGATAGGTGCGAAATCGTCGCAGCGTCTAGCGTCTCGACGCTACCGTAATTTCCTTTCCAGAATGCGCGTGTTTAGAGGCAGCGTCTCGACGCTACGGCAAAAATCTGCAATATAAGCATCCTTTCGGCTAGGTTTTTAGGGAACCAATTTTGGGACTTCTTGGGGCCGTAAACAGAGCAAACAGAGAGGAATTCAAGGCTGAAGCAAAGGGGAAAATTCGGAAATCAACCCATTGTTCGTGGGGATCGTGACGGGGACGTTTGGTCTCGGCCTACAACGAGTTTAATTCTTCTTTCCCTCACTTTAGTTAGATTTTTATGGCTTTTACATGTTTAGTTGAGCTTGTAATTTTAATCATGAGTAGCTAAACTTGTAAGCTTAGGGATTGATGTAGTTGATTGTGTTTATGGATTGATTTATGGTTTAAGTTGTGCAATGTTATTATGTTTGTAATCTTGATTTAATGCTTTCAATTAATTGGTCATTAGTTGGATGATTTAAGTTTCGAATCTAGCTCGGGAGAGGGGATTTGATTTAGACTTACTCAAGATTGCATGACTAAAGTTTAGTTTCTATTTCGTGACGGTTTTAGATTAACTTTAGAATTGGTTAAAAGATCTCATTGCCTTGCATGATTAATAAACTTAGATAGGGATATCAAGTTGGTTAATTTGCATGAGAATCAATTATACTCGGGAGAGGTAGTTGTGATTAAAGGGTCTTTGGCTCATAATTCCATTGTGCATAATAACTTATTCCTTAAAATCAATCCTAGACTAAATCGGCGAAATCAATTTCCTAAGTAGTTTTCCAAATTGAAATTCCACGCTTTCTACGTGTTTTGATTTAGTTTTCTTATTATTCAATCATCACTTTTTGATCCCTAAATAAAATTGAGCAAGATAATTCACAATACTTGATTTGCTTAAAAATCCAATCCAGAGGACGACACTCGTTTATACGAACTCTTTATTATTACTTGACCCGTGCGCTTGCGGTAGGAAAAGTCCACATCAAGTTTTTGGCGCCGTTGCCGGGGATTGACACATTTAGTTAGATTGATATTGTGAAAAAATTGCTTGATCTTAATTTAGGGTGTATTTTTATTTTTTTAGGTTGTTTGCATTTTTTTTTCCTTATTTGTTTTTCTTTCCATATTTGTTTTTTTAGCTTAGTTTTTCTTTTAGTTGTGTAATCTTTTCCTTATTTGTTTCTTGTTATTCCTTTTTAGATTAGTTTTTCCTTATTTGTTAGTTTCCTTATTTGTGTTTTGCCATATTTATTTTTGCATTCCATATTAGGTTATTTTGTTTACTTTTTCTAGATTATATTTTCCTTATTTAGATTAGTTGTTTTCTTTGTTGCTTTCCATAATTGTTTTCTTTCCTTTTTAGGGTAGTTTAGTTTTGTATGCGTAAAAGTAAAGATTTAATTTTAGCACCACTAGATCCCGAGATAGAAAAAAACCATCCATAGGCTTAGAAGGGAGAATAGAGAAAACGTTCAAATGGCTGACCAAAATCCACCTGAGGAGCCTAGGCCTATTAGAGACTACTTTCAGCCCGTGTTTCAGGGGCAACAGTCAGGGATTGTCTATGCATCGATTAATGCCAACAACTTTGAGCTGAAGACCGGTCTCATTCAGATGGCTCGAGATTGTTCATATAGAGGATCGCCCACCGAGGATCCAAATTCTCATCTTAAATCATTTTTGGATATTTGTGGGACGGTAAAGATTAATGGAGTGTCTGAGGATGCTATTCGCTTACGTTTATTTCCCTTTCCTTTGCAGGATAAAGCACGAGATTGGTTGCAGTCTATTACTCCTGGGAGCATCACCACCTGGGATGCTTTGGTCCAGGCCTTTTTGAAGAAATTCTTTCCTCCTGCAAAGACGGTCAAACTGAGGACCGAGATTGGGACATTCCACCAACAGTATGATGAGCAGCTGTTTGAAGCCTGGGAGCGATTCAAAGAGCTATTGAGGAAGTGTCCTCAGCATGGTTACCCCGATTGGCTTCAGGTACAGTTGTTTTATAATGGTTTAACTCCTAGTACAAAAACGATTGTTGATGCAGCTGCAGGTGGGACTCTGTTGTCCAGGCCTTTTTGAAGAAATTCTTTCCTCCTGCAAAGACGGTCAAACTGAGGACCGAGATTGGGACATTCCACCAACAGTATGATGAGCAGCTGTTTGAAGCCTGGGAGCGATTCAAAGAGCTATTGAGGAAGTGTCCTCAGCATGGTTACCCCGATTGGCTTCAGGTACAGTTGTTTTATAATGGTTTAACTCCTAGTACAAAAACGATTGTTGATGCAGCTGCAGGTGGGACTCTGTTGTCCAAGACCGTGGAAAACGCTCGCACACTCTTAGAGGATATGGCCACCAACAGCTATCAGTGGCCATCTGAGCGGTCTACACCTAAATAGATTGCTGCTGGAGTATTTGAGGTTGATAAAGTAAGTGCACTCCAGGCCCAAATGACCTCCCTTGCTAATGCTTTTATGAAATTTTCAGGTACAGGGAGTGCACAGTCAATTGAATCAGCTGCTGCTTTGGCATCTAGACCTCAGGAGGAGACCATTGAAAAAACATGGAAGCAAGAAGAAGGGGGAGAAAGAGGAAGGAGAAGAAAGGAATAAGAGAAGAAAATTGAAGAAAAGAATGGGAGAACGACGGACGATTGCGGTGAAGCCTACAATGGCAGCGACCATGGAAGGGGAGGGAGGAAGAAGAGGGAAAAGGAAGAGAAGAAAAAAAAAAAAATAAAATTAAAAAAATAAGAAATAATAAAAAATATATATATATTTTTTAATAAAAAACAAATATTAGGTCATATTTTTGTTAGTTATAAATGGAAAATTACATGGATGAACAAAATCCAAAACTTAGGGGTAAATTGGTTGAGTTTGAAAATTCAGAAACCTAAATGCAACCAAACTCAAACCTCATGACCAAAAGTGTATTTTATCCAAAAAAAAAAAAAAATCATATATTGTTCTCTCTCATCTTAAAAAAAAAAGAAAAATGAATTGTAACAACCTAAAAAAAAGGGAAATGAGTTTTCTTTTACCTGGTCAAGAGGGAAAAAAAGGGGACTTTTCCCCCCAAAAGTTTTGGTAAACGGTGTTAAAAAAAAGAGATTTTTTTCTCTCTCTCTCCCCGATACCTCTCTCTCGTCTCTTTCCCACGTTCTCTTTATCTCTCTCTCACTCTCTTGACTACAGCAACCACGAGCGGCCGCCGTCGCCCTTTTCGTCCCTCCTCCACCTCATCTCGTCGCATGTCGCCGTCGTGAACCGCCGCCGTTGCAGCCTCCGGTATGCTCTCTCTCTCTCTCTCTCTCTCTCATCTCTCACCTCCGAGCCCTCACTTTTTCTCTCTCTCTTATTCAGCACCGTCGTCGCCTCAGATCCGTTGCTACCGTTGCGAACAGCTCCAACGCACGCCATCGCCGTCGAGCCCAGGTCGCTGTCGTCGGTAGTCTCCAGCTCTCTCTCTCTCTCCTCTTTTGTTTTCTCATTCAGTTTCCCTCTCTAAAATGGCCGACGGGTTTTCTTTCGTTCTCTCTTAGATCTTTGCGTCGCCACAACCCACCTCCACTAGTATTATAGTCGCTGCCGTGAGACGTTGTCGTCAGTCCCGTTCATCTCTCGATAAGGATCTTTGTTTTGTCTCTATGGTTTTCTCTCTCTAAGTTCTTGCGACTCTCTCTTGCCTTCTACGTTCTTTTTCTCTCGTTCTCTGTCCAGCCAGTGTAAACATCACCGCTGCCCAAAACTCCAGCATATAGAAGGATTGATTTGTGTAAGATCCCAATGGCCCCTAAGCTTCTGCATTGTTACCTTTGGTGGTCTTATGTTAGGTTTTCTAATAAGTTGTTAATTATTAGGGATTGTTGTGTTGGGTTTAATGTCCTATAAACTCGTAGTTTGTAAATCATTAAACATATTCTATTTCCAATAAAGACGTTATTGAGGTTATTCAGTAAAAGATGTTATTGAATATGTAAATTGTGAATGATTAACCTACATCCAATAAACTAAGATCCTTGACTATAAAATGAATACTCGAACTATCTGTAGGGACATATCGTAGGATCAAGTTCAAGTTTATAGTCAAAATAGTCTATAGTATAAGGATACGGTTGGGTTCCTTATCCTGGTGACACTATGGACGCGGCCCACTTTGTATTAAGTACAAACGATTAGATCCTAAATCGTTCATGTGGTGACATGCGAGTGGGGGCGTCCTATGCAATGAGTTTGCATAAGACTGGACCACGAAATAAGTCACTTTCTCTTTATAACGCCGTTTACTGAAGAAACTGACTATTTCTCATAGATGACCTAGGTAACTCGTTCTTAATCCTGAGCTATCTATGAACTCCTGTTTATGAGAGATTATCCTTTGATCTGCATGGGTGAGAGTGGCCAGCATCGCCGACTCGACAAGCCTACCATTTTGGGGATAAGATCGAATAGATAGCTGGGGACATAGTTTCGCAAGACGGAATTCACTCCTACCCATTTTAGGGATAGCAGAGAGGTTGTTCTCTTAAGTACTAACTCCAGGACTTGAACAAGGGGCCCCACCCTCTCGTTGGATCGAGAGGAACTTAGGTTTGATGGTTGGACTGCAAACCGATTGTTCATTAGAGGATTAGTGGAACTTAAGGAACAAGAAGTACTATAGGGGTGTAACGGTTATTTGACCTAGCTATAGCTACGAACAACCTGTGAAGGAACGACTTACTGAACATGGTTAAATCAAGTGGACGGAAATATATCTATAGTGAGGGGAGTGCAACTATCGGGCTATAGTGGAGTGTCCCGATAGTTAACGAATGTTGGCTAGCTTAGATAATGAGATTAGTCGGTTAGCCTTGAATCGTTGGAGCCCATGATCTATAGGTCCATTAGGTCCCTCTACTAGCTCATATCGGATTAAAGCCTAGAACATATTGATAGAAATTTTTGAATCGTTCAAAAACGGGAAATAGGGTTTTTATCGTAAGACGTGTTCGACACAATGATTTAATTATGAATTAAATTAGGAATTGAGAGATGAGGTATTTGAAAGTGTTTTAAATACCATATATATATGTATTAGGAATCATATATAATTCATGACATTAGGTGATAAAGATTGATTGGATCAATCATATCAAAATTACTTGGAAATGTCCCAATTAATTGCCTAGAAATCAATTTCAATTTTTGAATTGAAATTGAAATGAATTGCAAGCTGAAAATTTACAATTAGGATACAATTCATAATGGATTTAGTGGCATTTCCACTCTTGCATGATGATGCATAGTGGAAAACAACACAACCATGCACTAGATGCATGTGTTGTGAAGTAGACACCTAGAATCCACTTTGAGTTGCATCTTGGCCATGTGGCTAAGTGTCATGAAGCTTGTCTTTGCATGGGAGATGTCTATAAAAGGGGCTTGAATTAGATTCAAGAAGGGCAAGCTTTCATTTAGTGTTATGCTGCAAATTTTCTCCCTCAAATTCTCTCTCATTTCATCTCCTTCCAAAAGCTTGTACCATCAAGCATTCCCTTCTATCTTTCTTCTATAGACTCCCACAAGTCTTTCTAGGCCCAAGAGAATAGTAGGGAAGACTCTAGAGGTTGTCCAAGGAGCATAGGAGAGGCAAACACCACAAGGAGTTCCACATAAGTGAGCTACAAAGGTTGGTGTTCTCTCAACTCTATATTCTGTCTTTTATAGAACATGCATGCTTTAGGAGCAAAATTGAATGTCTTAAGTGCTTCCGATCTTCAATTGCTTCCGCATGTGTTATATGAACACCTTCAATTGGTATCAGAGCATGATTAGAGCACTTAATTCGTTTTAATTTTGCTTTGGTGGGTACCATTTTGAAATTGAATTTTCTGTGTGCTAAAATGGAAGTGTTCTGGTTTGGCAATTTTTTGAGCATTCAAACCTTCATGAAATTGTAATTGCTCGGATATGTAAGAGCGTTAATGTGTGTACTATAGTCTGTAATTTTTATAGAGTCATTAGAGTCCATATAGGCTGTAAAATCGAAGAAAAACCGGAGAAGACGCAGCAGAAAAGTAAAATTCCAGCAGCAGCAGTTTTTTTTTCTTCTTCTTTTCGGGTCTGGTTCGGTCTGCTGCAGTTTTTTTTTACACATATTTGAAGGCCGGTTAACTCCATGGAGGGTTGGTTCAGGTCGGTTCGTAAAGCTCGGGATCATCACAAGCATTTTTATTGATTATTATTGTAATAATTAGTTGATTGTTTGTTTTAAATTGCCAAACCATTCCATTTTAGCTTGATTTAATTTCTCTTATGCATTGAGAATGTATGGTTTAATTGGATTAAATGTATGTGCATTATGAGCATGCCATATAGTTTAAAATCCCACCATAGGAAAGCATGTTCATGCATTTTTTAATAAGTGTTATTAATAGTTCAAATGCATGAGGGAAATTTTATGTTTAAATTGATGATAAATGTTGTATTGATTTAGGGAGATTCATGCTTGAATGGTTAATTAAAATTGATTAATTGATATAAAAGTTATATTAATCAAAAGATAAAATTAACCTAGCATGAAGCATGAAATTTCCTTAGAATTTTGTTTATAAGAGTTATATTCAAAAGGCAAGTTTGTTATAGTTTAGATTTATAATTGTTATAAATCACATAGAAATTTAAAATCTATAACAAAGAAAAAGGTGCATGCTCACTTAGGGTTAATTTGATCCAACTCTCGATCGATTTCAATTAGATTCAAATAGGTCGATAAGCTTGTAAAACATAGGTTACAAGAGAACTCACCCGACGAGATGTTGTCTAAGGCTGGAGGTATTTAAGTTGACGGTTTACGGAACACCTCCTACCTGGGCATCGAGTCGGTTCTTGAGTTGAAGTTAACCCAGTTTTATGAGCATGCACGTGTGTGATGTGAGGTTTTAATCGTTATCACCTAGACATCGTAAGATTATATGAACTTAGACTTAGGGTTATTCAATTAGCCGGAATTCACCTAAGTATAAGTATACCCAAAACCGTTTAAAATACTTAGTGGGAGGGGAGAGATATATCAAATCCATTTCCCTTTTACGTTCTCCCTTTTGTTCACAAGGTGAGATTTATGCTTGGCCTCGTGTTGATTATACCTCAACTGCTCCATTCGGAAGGTGTTTGCATAAATCAATAACAAGGTGAATGGAGAAAGTATTTATAGTAAGTGACTGAAGGAAGTGTGTCAACACATCCTGCAGTCTCCTCCGTTAGGTTGCACCGTGAGATTTCCATGTTGCGCCTGCTTGTATGCCCTGGAGCTACTAACCATTCGGAGGGTTGTAACATGGAGATCGGAACAACGCAAACTCCAGAGATGGATAGGATTACTTAGGACCATTTCCAACATTAGCTTTTCCATTCGGTAGCATTGTTGGGGCCGTTCTCTGTAATCTTAAAACGGCGGGTCACACTTACAAGGGTTACTAAGTGTTAGTAAATTCCTGACCAAACGTAACGATAACTAAACAACTATAGGAATAAGAGTTATTCTGGGATTAGTATTTAGTCAAGAACGTCTCGGTTTGGTGAAGGAGTAATTGACTGCCCCTCGGTAGCGGTTGCTCTAACTCACTAAAGTGTCGTTGCAAAATAATAATCCTGGGTACATTATTACTTTTGCTAAAACTTGATTGGATTTTGTCTAAAAATGGTTAATAAGCAATTTCTAATAGCTTTGTTTAATTTTTCAGCATGTCTAGCTCACTAGTACAATTACTCGCTTCGGATAAGCTTAACGGGGATAACTATGGAACTTGGAAGTCTAATCTAAACACAATACTAGTAATCGAGGATCTTAGATTTGTCCTTACCGAAGAGTGTCCGCCTAACCCTGGCTCGTCAACAAACCGAATTGTTCGGGAAGCATATGAGAAATGGACTCGAGCTAATGATAAAGCAAGAGTCTATATTTTAGCAAGCATTTCGGATGTCTTGTCGAAAAAACACGAGAGGATGGTCACCGCAAGGGAGATCATGACTTCGTTGCAAGGTATGTTTGGACAACCGTCCTCACAAATCAGGCACGAAGCTCTCAAGAATGTTTACAATTCCCGAATGAAGGAAGGTGCTTCAGTTAGGGAACATGTTTTGAACATGATGGTTCAGTTTAACATTGCTGAAGTAAACGGTGCTACAATTGACGAGGGTAGTCAAGTAAGTTTCATAATGGAGTCTCTTCCGAAGAGCTTCATTCAGTTCAGGACAAACGCTGTCATGAACAAAATAGACTTTAACCTGACTACTTTGCTAAACGAGCTTCAGACTTACCAGAGTCTCACTAAGAGGGGACATGAAGGGGAGGCAAATGTTGCCACAACCAAAAGGTTCCAAAAGGGATCATCCTCAGGAACCAAGTCTGGACCTTCCACTTCAAAGAATAAGAGTATTCAAATGAAGAAAAAGAAGGATAAAGGGAAAGGAAAAGCTCCAGTGGGAAGCAAGGCAAAAACTAAAGCTGCAGATAAAGGAAAATGTTTCCATTGTAATGTAGACGGACATTGGAAACGCAATTGTCCCAAGTACCTAGCAGAAAAGAAGGCTGAAAAGGAAAAACAAGGTAAATATGATTTGCTCGTTATCGAAACATGTTTAGTTGAGCAAGATAGCTCTGCCTGGATATTAGATTCAGGAGCGACTAACCATGTATGCTCTTCTTTACAGGAAATTAGTTCCTGGCATATGCTGGAAGACGGCGAAGTAACTCTCAAAGTTGGAACTGGAGTGGTCGTCACAGCCAGAGCTTCAGGAACTCTTAAGTTGTCTTTTGGAGATAGATTTTTGTTACTAGAAAATGTCTTGTACGTTCCCGATATAAAAAGGAACTTAATTTCTATCTCTTGTTTGATTGAACATGAATACCAAGTATCTTTTGATATTAATAAAGTGTTTGTTAACAAAAGAGGTATGCATATATGTTCTGCAAAACTTGAAAGCAACTTATATGTGTTAAGGCCAATTCAAGTTAAAGCTATTTTTAATACGGAAATGTTTAAAGTAGCAGAAACTCAAAACAAAAGGCGGAAAGTTTCTCCTAATACCTATCTTTGGCACTTGAGATTAGGCCACATAAATCGCAATAGGATTGAAAGATTGGTAAAGAGTGGACTACTAAACCAGTTAGAAGATGACTCGTTACCACCATGTGAGTCCTGCCTCGAGGGAAAAATGACCAAACGACCTTTTTCAGAAAAAGGTTATAGGGCCAAAGAACCTTTAGAACTCGTGCATTCGGATCTCTGTGGTCCTATGAATGTCAAAGCACGAGGAGGGTATGAATACTTCGTCAGCTTCATTGATGATTATTCAAGGTATGGCTACCTTTACCTAATGCATCACAAGTCTGAAGCCCTTGAAAAGTTCAAAGAGTACAAGACCGAGGTTGAGAACCACTTAGGTAAAACGATTAAAACACTACGATCAGATCGAGGTGGAGAATATATGGACCTACAATTCCAAGACTATTTGATAGAACATGGAATTACGTCCCAACTCTCAGCCCCTGCTACACCACAACAAAATGGTGTATCAGAGAGGAGAAACCGAACCTTGTTAGACATGGTTCGATCAATGATGAGCTATGCTCAGTTGCCTGATTCGTTCTGGGGATATGCAGTTGAGACTGCCGTATACATTTTGAACATGGTTCCCTCTAAAAGTGTTTCTGAAACACCTTATGAGCTATGGAAAGGGCGTAAAGGTAGTTTACGTCACTTCAGGATTTGGGGATGCCCGGCACACGTGTTAGTACAAAACCCAAAGAAGTTGGAACGACGTTCAAAACTGTGTTTATTTGTAGGATATCCTAAAGAAACGAAAGGTGGTCTATTTTACGATCCTCGGGATAATAAAGTGATTGTATCGACAAACGCTACGTTCCTTGAGGAAGATCACATAAAAGATCATCGACCTCGCAGTAAGCTAGTATTAGATGAGATTTCAAGAAAAACTACAAAAGAATCTACAAAAGTTGTAGATCAAGCTGGTCCATCAAAAGTTGTTGATCAAACACATCCATCTCAGGTAGTGAGAGAGCCTCGACGTAGTGGGAGGGTTATAATTCAACCTGACCGTTACATGGGTTTAACAGAAACTCAAACCATCATGTCTGATGATGGTGTAGAGGATCCATTGTCCTTTAATCAGACAATGAATGATGTTGATAAGGACCAGTGGATCAAAGCCATGGATCTCGAAATGGAGTCAATGTACTTCAATTCGGTCTGGGATCTTGTAGAGCAGCCGGATGGGGTAAAACCTATTGGTTGCAAATGGATCTACAAGAGAAAACGAGACCAAGCCGGTAAGGTTCAAACCTTTAAGGCTCGACTTGTGGTAAAGGGTTTTACTCAACGGGAAGGAGTTGATTTTGAAGAAACTTTTTCCCCTGTTGCCATGCTTAAGTCGATTAGAATACTCTTATCCATTGCCACATATTATGATTATGAAATATGGCAAATGGATGTCAAGACAGCCTTTTTGAACGGCAATCTTGAAGAAACTATCTATATGGCTCAACCAGAGGGATTCATAGTCCAGGGTGATGAGCAAAAGGTTTGCAAACTTAAACGATCCATTTATGGATTGAAACAAGCATCAAGATCCTGGAATATACGTTTTGACACTGCGATCAAAACGTATGGCTTTGAGCAGAATATTGACGAACCTTGTGTTTACAAGAAAATCGTCAAATCCACTGTAGCTTTTCTAGTTCTATACGTAGATGATATCCTACTTATTGGGAATAATGTAGGATTCCTGACTGACGTAAAACAATGGCTAGCGACTCAATTCCAAATGAAAGATTTGGGTGAGGCTCAATTTGTTCTGGGCATTCAAATCATTAGAAATAGAAAGAACAAAACGCTAGCACTGTCTCAAGCATCATATATCGACAAAATGTTGGTACGATATTCGATGCAGAACTCCAAGAAAGGATTATTACCTTTTAGACACGGGGTTCACTTATCAAAGGAACAAAGTCCTAAGACACCTCAAGAAGTTGAGGAAATGAGACGAATTCCCTACGCATCAGCAGTTGGTAGTTTGATGTATGCCATGCTGAGTACCAGACCCGACATATGCTATGTCGTAGGAATTGTCAGCAGATTTCAGTCCAATCCTGGTCATGCGCATTGGACTGCCGT
The DNA here is from genome assembly GCA_036850905.1 of Luffa acutangula. Lineage (NCBI taxonomy): Eukaryota > Viridiplantae > Streptophyta > Magnoliopsida > Cucurbitales > Cucurbitaceae > Luffa > Luffa acutangula. The sequence continues at coordinate 20,677,604 of CM072089.1, forward strand.
TAAAAACATCCTTAAGTATCTAAGGAGAACTAGGGATTATACGCTCGTGTATGGAGCTAAGGATCTGATCCTTACAGGATACACTAACTCAGATTTTCAGACCGATATAGATTCAAGAAAATCAACATCGGGATCTGTGTTTACTCTAAATGGAGGAGCAATAGTATGGAGGAGTATTAAGCAAGGTTGCATTGCTGACTCTACCATGGAAGCAGAGTACGTAGCCGCCTGTGAAGCAGCAAAAGAGGCAGTATGGCTAAGAAAATTCCTAACAGAGTTGGAAATTGTTCCAAATATGCAACTGCCTGTCACCCTCTATTGTGATAACAGTGGTGCAGTTGCAAACTCTAAGGAACCTCGAAGTCACAAGCGAGGAAAGCATATTGAGCGCAAATACCATCTCATCAGGGAGATCGTGCAACGAGGAGATGTGATCGTCACGCAGATTGCTTCGGAGCACAACATGGCTGACCCGTTTACAAAACCCCTCACGGCTAAAGTTTTTGAGGGTCACCTAGTTAATCTAGGATTACGAGCTTTATTAGACTAGGGCAAGTGGGAGAAATGTAAGGGTATGGTTGATGCCCTAGTTTATTGTCTTTATACTTCTCTCACACCTAACTTTATGTACCCCACTAGAGTTTCTAGTCCAAGTGGGAGTTTGTTGGGTTTAATGTCCTATAAACTCGTAGTTTGTAAATCATTAAACATATTCTATTTCCAATAAAGACGTTATTGAGGTTATTCAGTAAAAGATGTTATTGAATATGTAAATTGTGAATGATTAACCTAAATCCAATAAACTAAGATCCTTGACTATAAAATGAATACTCGAACTATATGTAGGGACATATCGTAGGATCAAGTTCAAGTTTATAGTCAAAATAGTCTATAGTATAAGGATACGGTTGGGTGCCTTATCCTGGTGACACTATGGACGCGGCCCACTTTGTATTAAGTACAAACGATGAGATCCTAAATCGTTCATGTGGTGACATGCGAGTGGGGGCGTCCTATGCAATGAGTTTGCATAAGACTGGACCACGAAATAAGTCACTTTCTCTTTATAACGCCGTTTACTGAAGAAACTGACTATTTCTCATAGATGACCTAGGTAACTCGTTCTTAATCCTGAGCTATCTATGAACTCCTGTTTATGAGAGATTATCCTTTGATCTGCATGGGTGAGAGTGGCCAGCATCGCCGACTCGACAAGCCTACCATTTTGGGGATAAGATCGAATAGATAGCTGGGGACATAGTTTCGCAAGACGGAATTCACTCCTACCCATTTTAGGGATAGCAGAGAGGTTGTTCTCTTAAGTACTAACTCCAGGACTTGAACAAGGGGCCCCACCCTCTCGTTGGATCGAGAGGAACTTAGGTTTGATGGTTGGACTGCAAACCGATTGTTCATTAGAGGATTAGTGGAACTTAAGGAACAAGAAGTACTATAGGGGTGTAACGGTTATTTGACCTAGCTATAGCTACGAACAACCTGTGAAGGAACGACTTACTGAACATGGTTAAATCAAGTGGACGGAAATATATCTATAGTGAGGGGAGTGCAACTATCGGGCTATAGTGGAGTGTCCCGATAGTTAACGAATGTTGGCTAGCTTAGATAATGAGATTAGTCGGTTAGCCTTGAATCGTTGGAGCCCATGATCTATAGGTCCATTAGGTCCCTCTACTAGCTCATATCGGATTAAAGCCTAGAACATATTGATAGAAATTTTTGAATCGTTCAAAAACGGGAAATAGGGTTTTTATCGTAAGACGTGTTCGACACAATGATTTAATTATGAATTAAATTAGGAATTGAGAGATGAGGTATTTGAAAGTGTTTTAAATACCATATATATATGCATTAGGAATCATATATAATTCATGACATTAGGTGATAAAGATTGATTGGATCAATCATATCAAAATTACTTGGAAATGTCCCAATTAATTGCCTAGAAATCAATTTCAATTTTGAATTGAAATTGAAATGAATTGCAAGCTGAAAATTTACAATTAGGATACAATTCATAATGGATTTAGTGGCATTTCCACTCTTGCATGATGATGCATAGTGGAAAACAACACAACCATGCACTAGATGCATGTGTTGTGAAGTAGACACCTAGAATCCACTTTGAGTTGCATCTTGGCCATGTGGCTAAGTGTCATGAAGCTTGTCTTTGCATGGGAGATGTCTATAAAAGGGGCTTGAATTAGATTCAAGAAGGGCAAGCTTTCATTTAGTGTTATGCTGCAAATTTTCTCCCTCAAATTCTCTCTCATTTCATCTCCTTCCAAAAGCTTGTACCATCAAGCATTCCCTTCTATCTTTCTTCTATAGACTCCCACAAGTCTTTCTAGGCCCAAGAGAATAGTAGGGAAGACTCTAGAGGTTGTCCAAGGAGCATAGGAGAGGCAAACACCACAAGGAGTTCCACATAAGTGAGCTACAAAGGTTGGTGTTCTCTCAACTCTATATTCTGTCTTTTATAGAACATGCATGCTTTAGGAGCAAAATTGAATGTCTTAAGTGCTTCCGATCTTCAATTGCTTCCGCATGTGTTATATGAACACCTTCATGTTGGTGGCTAGGAAAAACTTGTGAGTCAAGCCAATTGTTGTGATTCTGAATTGGTAAGGTAATTTTTACTTGTTTGGTTGGGCTGAATTGATTGAGAATAAAATAATTTGAACGTTGTTTAATTTTGCAAGTACGAGCATGACTGCAAGAAAATAATTGTGCCATGATAGAGTAGGACAGAGTTTATGTGAATGCATGGTTGTTGTGTATTATGGGAGGCTGGTATCCTATCGAGGTGACAACGGAGGCGTGAATCCTAAAAAGCCATCTAAAACCAACAAAACTACGCTAGGAAGGACTCATGCTCAATTTAGTTAAGGAAGATTTTGAAAATTTTTAATGAAGTCTCTAAAGATGCTAGAATGCATGCAATTCAACTATAGGAAAAATATATACTCATGCTTTTCTTATCCTAGAAATCTCATAATCAATTTTAAAGCAAGACATAAAATCTCTAATCTTTAAAGTTTGCTCAATTTATAAAAATAAACTTGAACACCGATTCAGATCAGTTCCCAGGTAGGAGGTGTTCCGTAAACCGTCAACTTAAATACCTCCAGCCTTAGACAAAACTTCACTGGTTCGGGTCAGTTCCCAGGTAGGAGGTGTTCCATAAACCGTCAACTTAAATACCTCCAACCTTAGACAGAACTTCGCCGATTCGGGTTCTCTTTTTTTTTTTTTTTTTAAAGAATTGCTTAAAACATCAATCCAATTAAACACAAAGCAATAAATCAAGCATGCATATAAAATAAAGTCTGCGCGCAAAGACTCGATGAAAATCTAACATGCAAGATATCTCTTCCACCCCCAACCTAAACGTTACATTGTCCCTAATGTAAATTAAATATGGAAAGTAAGGGACAAAAAGTAAAAGGGAACAGAAAACCTCCCATGTTTAAGCATTGGGTTGGCAAATATGGAAACTCCCACGATTGACAAAAATTGTAGAGATTTAGTGTAGGGGTCCTACCAAAAATAAAACAAAAACAAATTAGAAAAGCAACTAAAAAAGGAAAAAAAATAAAAAAGGAAGGGATAGAATTTTGGTTTTGCTCTCAAAAGCTAGATCTCCATGAAGCTCAATTCCTTTTCCTTGCTTCTTGGTGTGCAAACAAGCTTGCTCTTGCAAAAGGATTTGTCACGAAGGCCTACAAGAACAAACTACAAAAAACAAGAAAAAGGTGAAAAACAAAAAAGGAAATAGAAATAAGACATCGTGTTCCCTGGCAACGGCGCCAATTTGACGGAAGAGGTTGTCGCGGTCTCTTGTCAAATAAATTTATAATCCACGATTCCTAAAGCTAACTTGTAGCAGTAGTGGTCGGGGTCGATCACAGGGAACAATCGGTTTATTTCTAAATTCTTTTGTGTTTTTGGTGTAACCAAAAAGGGGGGGTTTTATAGATAAAATTAGATTAAGACATAAAGTAAAGGCGGGAAAATAAATAAGGAAAATTAAATGCAAGGAAAGTAAAGGTGGGGTTAGTTGATCTTACCACGAGGATCACTGTAATCGGGGTTGTACTCGGTGTTAAGTTTGATTAATTTCATTCATCGATTATAAATTGATTTTAATTAACTATCTAAGTCCGGCGTACTCCGACAACAAACCCAGAGCCATGATCCAACTATCACAAACATGCAAACGCTAAGTTTGATTCTAGTGTAAATTAATTAATTATCCAATTAACTAATCTAAACCGCATTGGGATCTAGCCGAATTAATTCACATGCAACGAGCAACAAACCACAATTACAATTGATTAAATCATTTAGTTCTAGGGACGCATGCGTATAATCATAACGTTAACCTATTTGCTACTTAGATTTAGCAAGTAAATTTAGAGAGGATGCAGTCAAGGTTGTCAATCTTTCCTACCACAATCTAAACTTATAGAAAAAGAACTAAAATCACAAAGACAATTAACTAAGTAATAAAGAATGGAAATCTCATAAAATTGATTCATACTTACAACCGAGGTCCCGATTACAACAATCCAAGCTTAGTTGGCCATAGACAAGCACCTCCAAGCTCGAGGCTCGATCAACTGACCCATGGACTAAGAAAACTTAAAAGAACTCTAGAAAAGTAAAGAGAAAAGTGGCTACAATATTGAATTGATGGATGATTTGAGGGATGATTCTAATCCTACACCAAAGGCCTCTATTTATAGAGTTTATTGGCCTTCAATTCGTGGTAGAATGGTGCTGAATTGAGTCTTCAAAGAAGGAAAATTTCTAGCCAAAATAGGAAAAAATTAATTCTGGAAAACTGCCTAGCGTCGCGACGTTGTGCGGCAAGCGTCTCGACGCTATCCCTTCAATTTTGGAAAATATTTCTCGGATTGCCCTAGCGTCGTGACGCTGTGCGACATGCATCTCGATGTCGTAGCGTCTCGACTCTGATGACGAGCATCTCGAGGCTGATGAAGCTCCAGGGGCAGAATAGTCATTTTACGCTCCAGTTTCGCTCGTTTAAGCCCCGAATTGCTTCCAAAGCTCCGGTGAGGACCTATAGACATATTATACTCATTTTAAAGCATTTTTCGCAAGGAATTCAACTAAGATAAGAAAATTGGGAGATTCTAAGTGTATAATAAATTGGACTTATCAGGTACAAATGGTCAAGGGTTGAACAACGAGCTCCATAGAGAAGCCTGAGGCCCTAGGTACAAATGGTCAGGGGTTAGTGTGACTCGAAGGGTCAGTCTTGGAGAGATTTGAGAGAACTCAAAGGAGTCCAGTTGAGAGGACTCAGAGAAGTCTGACAAAGCTTCTTAGAGCTTGAGTTAGTGGTTATGAGTGCATGTCACATGTTTATATGGTTGATGTATAAGTTGATGCATATTGTATGTGTTAGTTGTATTTTTAATGAATATTGAGCTTGTGTGTGGAAAACATGATATTTGCCTTGTATGAGTATGTGTCTGATGGCTCCACAAGTGTGAGCCACTTACTCAGTACCGTGGTTTTTGTACTAACCCACCACCAGGTTTTGCAGGTGATGAAATCATATTCAGACTTGGTGATGAAGAGGAGACTTGAAGGAAGAGGCCATTAGATAGTTAGCTATTTCTATTTATCGTTGTTGTAGACACCATATTTGGTCCTGCTAGATTTATTTTATTTATATTATGCTCTTTATATCATGAATATTTTTATTTTTGATATTTGTTATTGTTAGAAAAAAAAGAACAAAAATAAAAATAAAACAAATTAAAAAAAAATCTTCTAACCACCCTTTTTTTTAAACGTTTTTCCTACCCTTATTTTTCTCATTCTTCCCCACTAACTTCTCTTTCTCCTCAATAATCTCAATCCTCTCTCCCACGTTTCCACGATTTTTCACTCTTCAGTTTACTATTTAAAGTGTGTTGATGGCTTATAAAAATGGGAGGATTTTACAAAGGAAGGGAAAAAAAAAAAGATGGAGATGGTAGAGAAGGTCTTAGTTTTTTAGAGAGTTTTGAGAGTTGAGGAAAAATTTGGGTGAAATCAAGTAGGAAATCTCAGATTTTGAAAAGCTTACAAAGATCCAAAATTTCGACGAACTTGCAGAAACTAAGTGTCCAAATTCCGGCGAGATTCAACTCTGACGTGCACCCCGACGACGAGCATTTGCAGCAGCCAAGACCTGTTATTTCAGATCTAAACTCCGGCGAAATCCCCACAACCCACACAAATTTGCCGAGCAGTCCCGATACGCCGCCCGCAGCCGTCGTGATCGCGTAGCCGCCGTCGCACGCCTCCAGCCGCCGCACAAATCTACAACTTCGACAAGAATGTCGACAACCCCAACGACAGTCGAATCCATCCCGATCTCCGACGACTCTCGAGTGTTAAAGTTTGGACAAATTGATTGCACAACTAGAGATAAGAGAAAAGTGGAGGGAAGAAGAAAGGAAGAGAAAAGAAAGAAAGAGGGGGGAATCGAGGAGAGAGAAGGAAAATGAGGGAGAAAAGAAGATGAAATGAGGTGGGTCCCACTCTTTTATTCTTTTATTCTTTTATTATTTTTTTTTCTTTCTTTTCTTTGCAAATTATTGATTATTTCTCCATTATTTAAAAGTTGATTTTAAATTCTTTATGGGTTTAAAAGTAATTTTCTTTTTATGTTGAATTTTTTTCTTAAAGTGTGTTTTCCACTTTGATTTTAAGTTAGAATTCATAATCTATTTTAAATTCACTTTAATTGAGATTTCTCTAAGGCTTTTAACTTAAAAGTTCTAATTTCGATTTCACGTTGGTTTTAGTTGATTTTAATTTAGAGATATTAATTCAATTCCAATTTTAATTGGAAGCTTTGGTTTCAATTCCATTTTAATTCTAAACTTGGATTTTCAATTTAATTTCATTTTTGGATTAAAAAAAAAACCAATGTCAATTTGGTTTAATTTGGATTTCTAACTCAATTTTATTTTTTATTTTAAATTGATTCAATTTCAATTTGGTTTAGTTTGTAATTTTAGAAATCAATTTGAATTTGGTTTAATTTGGATTTCCAATTCAATTTCATTTTGATTTGAAATTGATTTAGTTTAAATTCGGTTTAAGTTGCAATTTTAGAAATCAATTTGAATTTGGTTTAATTGGGATTTCCATTTCAATTTCATCACGGTTTTAAATTCAATTTCAATTTGATTTAAAATTTGATTTCCTAAATCAATTTCAAGTTATCTTTATTGTGTCATTTCCCCCAAATAAATTTCGTTTCAAATTGAATTTTACTTTGAAATCTCCAAATCAATTTCAATTTGGTTTTAATTTGGAGTTTTTCAATAGATTTTAATAGGTTCTAATTGAAATTTTAAAATCAATGTCTACTTGGTTTTATATTGAAATAAATTTCAATTTTAATTAGATTTGAAATCAATTCATGGCTATGTTTTTTTTTTTTTAAAAATCATTTTCAATTGTTGAAAGGTTAAGTCAAATTTCAAAAATGTTATTTACTATTTTGAAAGGTTTAAATAGTTGATTATGGAAACTGTAGGCTAATTTTGTCTAAGAACGGGTATTTAAGCTGACCGAAAGGGAACACCCTGCCTGGAAATTAGCCTAAATATTTTTGCAATCAACTTGAATTTTGTCTTAATTTAAAATTTTTGAAATCAACTTCAATTTGATTCTAAATTGGATTTTCCTAATGAATTTCAAAATAATTTTACTTTAGTAATTTCAAATGAATTTCTAATTGAATTTGGTTTAAAAATGAAAAAATATTTTTCCATTGAATGGTGTCATACCACTCATGATTATTAGTTCACATTTTATTTTTAAAATGTGAAATAATAGATATGAGACAAAAATAGCTCATGTACCACTTATGACGAAATTGAGATAATTTCTCAAATTCTTGAGGTGATAAATTTTCTTTTAGTTGAAAGAAAATTCTAACATGACAAGCAATTATTGGGTTTAATCCCACTCACTACATCACATCGTTACTTTATGTTTTAAAGCTAAGGTAAGATCAAGTGGGACATTTGTTATTTATTTCTTTTATTTCTTCAAAATAAAGGACAGTTTCATGTTATAAAAGGATATTTTAAAAATAAAATGTGGTAACCGTTTTTTAAAACGGGTGTTGTAGGGGTGTTAACACCTTTCCTACACTCAATCGACTCCCGAGCCTAATCTTTAGTTTTCAAAGACCGGTTTTTCTTTAAAACGGGTGACCAATCACACCCCAAGATGATTGGTGGCGACTCCAAACCTTTAACCTCGAAAGAGACCCTTAGGGAAGGACGTCGGCCGCTCCGCGTCGCGATGACATTGCGACAGTTGTGTTTAGATTCTTATTGGAGTTGTTAAACGAATGTAGTTATTGGTTAACTCGTTTGGCTGTTGTAGTAGACTTAAGCTTGAAGTTTCTTTTATTAGGGTGGGTGAGTTTTATTAATTACACTTGTTACGAGATCTGACTCGTATTATATACACTAGAATTGAAGTTAGTTCTTATTTTATTTGCTATGTTTGGGATGTTGTCAAATGAAGAAGAGGTTGTGTTATGATTTTAGAAGTGTGTATTCTTGTCTTTCAGGTGTTTAAAATTATTGCTTAGCTTCAGTTGCGTCGCTATGTTGCCGAAATTCTTGGAGCATCAAGTTGGCGTTAGAGTAAAAGTTTAGTAATGTTCTCTAGTTTAGGTCAAATTTTGGGGGTGTTACAGAAGGAGATTAAAATTATTTTCAAAACGTTAAACAATTTAATTATTTTCGAAAAAAGAGACTCATATACATTTAGAAAAAGGTGATTAAATGTGACGCCCCGCGTTTCGAAATTAAGGCTTTTGGGATATTTTGGATCCATTATTGAGTTTAAATTCGAATTAAGTTGAAGGAATCAAATTTTAATTTGAATCCCATGATCATGGAATTAAAGTTACCCAAAGATTTTCTCATCTTTGGAAGGAAATTAAGGTTTTAATTTGGGGTTTAAAATTTGGGATTTAGAGGAAAAGTGAGTTTTCTTTTAAGAGATTAAAAGAAAAGAAAAGAAAAAGAAACCCTAGCCCATCTTCTTCCCCTACCTTTTTTTCACACCGCCGCCCCCCCTCGATCTCCTACTTTGTTCAACAGCAGGCGCATAGCCCCGGCTCGACCTCCCTCTCTCGTTTTCGCGCGTAGCAGACCCACATCCACCGACCTCTTCATCTTCTTTGTTGGCTTCTCTCCCTCTCTCGTTCTTCCGTCGGCCAGACACGAGCAGCCCCCGCGAGCGAGATTCCTCCCCTTTCCCTTGCGTGCGCGTGCAACTCCGTCCCTTGCTCCCTTGCAATCTTCTTCTCCAGCGTTGCAGCAACCTCAGACAAGCGCGACTCCATTTCCCTCTCCCTGTCCGTTTTATTTTCTCCGACGACGCTGCAAAGACGTGCACGAACTCGAGCTCTCCGATGCGTACCTCGATTCCATCACGAGTGGCGATGGTGTGCAGATACCCATAGGCATTTAGATTGGCATGAACTCGAGCTCAGCAATGGCGTTGTAGTCCCAAAACCTACGTGTGGGATTGTTTTCCTTGTTGTACGTGCTTTGGACGGCTGAACAGAATTGTAACGCTTGTTTCTATAAGGTTCGACACAAGCCCAGGTTCGATCTTCATTAGTTTTGTGATACCCACTTGCCAATGACTCCAAATGTGCAGGTTTCAGTATCTTTGAGTACTAGCCAGGATCAAATTGAGCTCAACGTTTGCTTTCAATGGATACCCATAGCCTAAAAGGTCCCAAATCGGATTACCCATAGCTCGTTAACTTCGGTTTGGTGAATTTAGACTCTGGCGTGCCCCAACCAGCATTAGTTCCATGCTTGTTTTGGTTGATTCAGTAAGTTTCAGCCCACTGTGTACCCTGTAGAACTCAATAATAGTGTTTTGTAGTTCGATTAATTGATCCCTAATGCTTGGAAGCTCTTTATTCGTAGGTTCGGACTCATTTGATCACTTCTAGCCAAGAATCAAGTCTGTTTTTGTTTCAGAGTGTTTGAATCCTAGCTTAAGCTTCTTGTTGGGAGCTCGTTAGGTTCGCTTAAAAGCGTTTTAGCGATTAGTAAGTGGAATTCTACCTGTTGGGTCTGTTTGTTGGTGTGCTAGCATGTTGTGTGCTTTATTTGTTCATTTTAGTATTTGGTATATATATGCTTGTTGTTATGTTATTTGAAAAGTTTTGAACATGTTGAACTGATGTGTTGAACTGTCATGTTGAATTATGCTGAGATGATGTTCTGGTGTGATTGATTGTAAAGCCTGAATCTAATGTTGAGATCATGTTGTTTGATTGTATGGGCTAAAAGCATGATATGAGTTAAAGAGCATGTATGGAATGTGCATTTTGGATTTATGAGCATGTCATTGGCATGATACATGGTCTAGAAGCATGATGTGTAGGATTCATGCATTCTAGTGAGATTGTGAGGTCAGAGGACCTTGTGTGTCTAAAAGGAAAGTTAGGTGAATATCATGTGCCTAGGGTAAAAATGGTCGAGGGGTGGTATGTCACCAATGGAATAAAAGGAGCATCGGGTGCCTTGGGTAATATGGCCAAGGGGCGAGGTGATGAGTCTATACGTTGTGAAAGTCATCGGGTGCCTTGGGTAATATGGCGAAGGGGCGATGTACAGTTTGATTGTGAAGTCACCGGGTGCCTTGGGTAATATGGCCAAGGGGCGATGCACATTTCGAGGCCTTGGGTAGTATGGTCAAGGGTCGAACACTGAGCGCCATAGAGAAACGTCGAGGCCCTGGGTAATATGGTCATGGGTCGGCATGACTCGAAGGAGTCAGTCTCAGAGAGATTTGTGAGGGCTATGAGTGTTGAGCGAGCTCGTGGAGCTTGAGAGAAAACTGAGTTGCATGACATGATGCGAAATTCATGTGTTCGAGTATGCATGGCATGGTGTGGAATTCATGTGTTTTGAGTGTGCATTGCATGGTGCGGAATTCATGTGTTAGGTGCATGGTTGTTGCACGATTGTAATAGTTGAGTATGTTTTATGTTCTGATTGCTCACCTTGTATATAAAGCATGTTATTGTGATTGAAAAGCATGATGTTTGCCTTGTATGTTGTACGTTGTTTGATGACTCTTCAGCTGTGAGTCACTTACTCAGTACCGCTGTATTGTACTGATCCACCACCAAATTTTGTAGGTGATGAGGAATATTACGAGCCTGGTGATGCGAGAAAGCAAAGCTTACGAGTTTAATTCATTAATAGATTCTCGTTCTTTAACCATTTTTAGGAGAGAATTTTTTTTTGTGTTGAGCATTAGGTGTTGTTTAGGATAATGGTTATCAATTTACCCGTCTAGTGCTTTGAATTAGGCTCTATTTGATGTGCTTAAATTTAATGGGAATGGTTACGAGATCTGACTCGTAATCCTGTTGAATCTTTATTTAGCATTATGTTGATGCTTTAACAGGTTGTAAAATTTTGGTTTAAGCAAAACTACGTCGTTATGCTGCCGAATTTTCGGTAGCTCCTTAAAGAATAATGTGACTAAGATTTGTAGTTCTTTTAGATAGTCTCTCGAGAATTTGGGGGCGTTACATTAAAATTATTTTCAAACACCCTAAACAACTTAATTACTTTAAAAAGAAGGGTTTTTAATTATTTTCAAAATAGGAGATTAAAATTATTTTCAAAATTATTACCAATTAAATCATTCATGGAAAAAGAGACTCAATTACTTCTAAAAAAAAGGCGATTAAAATTATTTTCAAACACCTAAACAATTTAATTACTTTTAAAAAAAGGGTTTTAATTATTTTAAAAAAAGGATATTAAAATTATTTTCAAAATGTTTACCAATTTAACCAACAATGGAAAAAGAGACTCAATTACTTTTTAAAAAAGGCGATTAAAATTATTTTCAAACACCCTAAACAATTTAATTACTTTAAAAAGAATGGTTATCATTGTCACCACGTGCTTGCGATGTGGAGCGATCGACGTCCTCGAAAAGGGATAAAATAAAAGGAGTCCCCACCAATCTTTTTTATGGTGTGATTGGACACCAAAATAAGATAAAACTATCATTTTAAGAAAAATAATAAAAAAATGGTATGTGTTATAGGTAATTCTGTCCACTCCGGAATTCAAGAACTAAGTAGAACAACACAGAACCGAGCCAAAGACGCGACCAGAAGGCAGACCGAAAGGAGAGGCGAGCTCAAGGGGTTGGGCCAGGCTTGGCCCAACCCCGTGGACCATGCTTGGCCCACTTGCTGGGTCAAATTTTTCTCCTTCCGCACAGCTCTTGGTGTAACTCCCCTGGCCTAAGATTTGGAATCCAGGTGCACCTTGTTGGTATAGGTAGTATCTATCAATTCTTTTAAGCTTATCTTGACCATACTTTCATGTCCTCAGGATCCCTTTCATTCAGATGTGATATCGATTCGTTCATGTACCCCCTCCTATCCTCGAGTGTTACATGCCCACCAGCTTCCGCCTTGGTTCATCCTCGAACCACATCCTACTGGGAAAGGTTCCACTCTGATACCATCTGTAACGCCCTAGGCCTAGGATTTGGAATCCAGATTTAGCACCTGACGGCCCCGACATTCCTACGACCTGCCGACGTCACCATACTTGTTTGAAACTGCTTCTAAGAGTGAAGACTGTCCACACAAACCAACACAGGGTCCTTTTAGCATGCTTTGTCTTCATTGACATGCTTCCTAGGAAAATTCCTAGGAGGTCACCCAACATAGAACTTCTCTAAGCCAAGCACGCTTAACTTCAAAGTTCCTATGATTAAGCCACCGAAAAGAAAGGTGCACCTTGTTGGTATATGTAGTATCTACCAATTCTTTTAAGCTTATCTTGACCATACTTTCATGTCCTCAGGATCCCTCTCATTCGGATGTGATCTCGGTGTTGGGTTTTATGCCCTAAAACTCGTAGATAGTAAATGTAATGATTGATCGAACTTAAATAAAGTATTGTTTGATGTTTTTTCAATAAAGAGTTATTGTCTATATTATGTACATCTTTCCTAAATAACCCTAATCCAATAAACTAAACATCCAAGGTTGAGGGATGAGTCTTGAACTGTATATGGAGACATACGAGGATCAATGTTCAAGAAACAACTTGAAGGGTCTATAGTATAGGGATAAGGCTAGGTACCTTATCATGGTGACACTATGGATACGACCCACTTTGTATTTGATACAAACACAATGATCCAACGCGTTTCGTGTAGGGGACATGCGAGTGAGGGTATTCTATTTCACTAGGATGGCCTAGGCAACTTAGTCTAAATCCTGAGTGGATTATGGACTCCTGTTCACGAGGGATTGTCCTTTGATTTGTATGGGTGAGAGTGGCCAGTATGTCGACTCAATAAGCCTACCATTTTGGGGACAAGACAAAGTGGAGAGCTGGGAACATAATCACACAAGATGGAATTCACTCCTTCCTGACTTAAGGGAAACAGATGAGTGTTCCCTTAAGTGGTGACTCCGGGTCTTGAATAAAGGGCCCTACCCTCTCACTGGCCCGAGAGGGGTTTCTGTTTGGTGGTTGGACCACAAATAGGTTGTTCATTAGAAGAGCAATGGTACTTAAGGACATGGAAGTAACCCAGGGGCAAAACGATAATTTGACCCAGCTAGTGTTACAAACACTCGTGAAGGACTAACTAGTCGTTATTGGTCTATATCTGTGGACACAGAAATATGTGTGCAGTGAGAAGAGTGCAAGGTAAGTCTATAGTGGAATGAACTCACAGTTAACGAAAATTGATTAATTGGTTAATGAGTTTAGCTGATTAAATCTCATATCGTTGGAGCTTCTAATTTGCAGGTCCATTAGGTCCCACTGGTAGCTCGTAAAGAGACTTGAGGCAATTAAGTATAAATTGTAAATTGAAAATGTTCAATTTATGTAGGGGAATCATATAAATGTATATTGATGCATTATAATATAAAGTTTATGAAATATGAATTGGATTCATATTAATATAAATAATTTAATAAAATCCCTAAGATTAAATATATGATATTTAATTGGGTAATTAATTAATTATGGAATTAATTAATTATTTATTAAAATTAGATATGAATAAGATAATAGATTTGATCTTATTTATTAAAAAGGTTTTGGTCTTTTCCTATAAATAGGACCTCTAGGGTGGGGTGAAAGGCATCCCCTTCATTCTCCTACTCTTAGAGAATTCTCCTGAAGGCTCCCACCAGTCTCTTGCCTCTAGTAGTCTCAGAGTCATACCGGTGTAGCCATAGTGGTAGTGTTCGCAGTAGTTCGTGACTATTTCATAAGCAGTTGGTGAATTTAACTTGAGTTGTCAACGCGAGTACGTAACTTGTTCCTATATACAATAGATTTAGATCTAATATTTTTGTATGCTTAGCCTCAATATAAATCTAGATTAGTTCTAAGTTTATTGCCAATGTATTGGTATGTTAGATTAAACAAAATTAATTACGAATTAGTCCCATTCACGCTTTCGCTTTACGGAATTACGGAATTCCAATCCCTTCACTCGGTTCATATATTTTATTTTTTATGTGATTTGATCATGTAAGGGCCCGATGTTTCAGGTATTTTATGTAAAATCGGGTCTTAAGTAAGTTCGGGTCTAGAATAGGTTTTTATGAGATGAAATTCGGAGAAATCGCAACAAAAATCGAAACCAAAAGATGAAGAACAACTGTTGTTTTTTGCCCAGAGAGTGTTTTTGAATCAAAGCCAAAAGCCAAAAATCGCAACAGCTGCTGTCTTGATTAGCAGACGAAAAGGACAGATCAAGCCACAGCGTCGCGACACTGCATTATAAGCATCTCAGCGCTGTCACGATGTGTGGCGCGCGTTAGGGTTTCACCAGGACGTGGTTCAGACGGTTTAAGGTAGCTGACGGTCTGGTTCGCACGATCTGGTTGGGCTGAGACCGATTTGGTCCGCTTCAACTGGAATTTAACTTGGTTCATGATTTTTGAGGCCGGTTCAAAGCTGTTCGGGTCTGTTCGTGATATCTAGACTAGATTTTGGAGCTGCAGAAGGATTTTAGGATAGAATTTAGCAATAATTATTGTAATTTAATGCTTTATTATATCATAGGGGCCAAAATTAACCGGTTCAATTGCTATTTAAATGCTTTGTGGATGTCATTTAGATTAAATCCCACTTTAGGTTAAGCATGATCATACATTTTAATATATTATAAGTGTTATAATGTATGATATTAATGCATGATGGATGAATTTCATGAGTAATTTAATATAATGGTTATGTTAAATATATGAAATACAATAAGCATGTGACATGACATTACATAGCTTAAATATAAAGAGTTATATTTAATTTAATGTCTTATGGATGTTTGGGTGATTTTCATGATTTGCATGATATAAGGAGTTATATTAATAAAATATGAAAATCAATTTGCATTAAGCATGACATATCCATAGTTTATATAATTGTTATATTAAGTCATGAAATGCAAGTGTTATGGTTTATTGATTAATTTGAATTTGACTGTTAATTAATTGAACCATATAAAGTTTATTATAGGGATATGTTGGGGTTTATGTCCTAAAACTCGTGGATAGTAAATGTAACAAATTTATATATAAAACTTATTAGAATAGTTTTTTATTATGGTTGTCAAAAGATTTGTTTAACTATATTTATGAACCCAAATCCAATAAAACTAGAATCCTTGGCTATGAAATGAATGCTTGAACTTTATGTAGTGACATAAAAGTGGATCAGGTTCAAGTACATAGCCTAAAACGGTCTATAGTATAGGGATAAGACTGGGTATCTTATCCTAGGAAAAACTATGTGACGAGGCCCACTTTGTTTTAATACAAACGATGTGATCCTAAATCGTTCGTGTAGAGACATGTGAGTGGGGGCGTCCTATGCAAAAGAAGTTTGTATAAGACCGGACCTCGAAATAAGTCACTTTCACTTTATAACGCCGTTTACTGTGAAACTGACTATTTCAAAGCGATGACCTAGGTAACTCGATCTTAATCCTGAGCTAACTATGAACTCCTGTTTATTCGGGATTATCCTTTGATTTGCATAGGTGAGAGTGGCCCATAAGCGCCGCTCAATAAACCTGCCACTTTGAGGATAAGACCGAGTAGATAGCTGGGGACATAGTCCTGCAAGATGGAATTCACTCCTACCCGTCTTTAGGGATAGTAGAAAGGTTGTTCCCTTAAGTGCTGACTCTGGAACGTGAACAAAGGCGCGCCGCCCTCTCATTGGCCCGAGAGGTTTTAGGTTTAGTGGTCGGACCACAAACCAATTGTTCATTAGGGACTCAGTGAAAGCTTAAGGAACAAGAAGTGCTATAGGGGTAAAACGGACTTTTGACCTTACTATAGTTACGAACAACCCGTGAAGGATTGACTTACTAATCACGGTTATATCGGGTGGACAGAAATATATCTACAGTGAGGGGAGTTCAGCTACGGGCTATAGTGGAGTGTCCCGTTAGTTAACGAATGTTGGTTAACTAGGATTGAAAGAGTTCAACCGGTTAACCTCGGATCGTTGGAGCCCATGATCTGTAGGTCCATTAGGTCCCCCTGCTAGCTCAAACGGATTAACCTTAGAACAGAATGATGAAAGAATTTGAAACACGTTCAAATTCGAATTAGGGAGTTGTCGTTGACTATATACGATATACTTAACATATTTTAGTTCAATCTTTGAATTAAACTATAATTATTAAGAGAGTTGGAATTATTTAAATATGATTTAAATATTGAAAAATGTATTTGTTACATGTTCGATTTTGAATGATGAATAGTGATTCGTATTCATAATCGGTTTAGAGAGAAAACGAGATTGACACAAATGTTTAATTTTATTATTGAAATTAAATATAATTAATTAAATATGTTTAATTAATTAAATTAGAATTAATTTCATTTAAAATTAATTATGTAAAATTAATTTTGTTATGAAATTAAAAAGGAAATTAAAGTTTCAATTTTGGTGTCAATTTACCCTTGATTGTAAGCCATGCATGGTTGAGAATTTGCCACCAAAATTGGTGACAAATTGAGATCCATTATCTCAAATACAACATATATATATGTGTGTCTTCTTCATTCAAGGTGGGGGTGATTGTTGCTGAAGAAAATGATGCATGGATGCTGTAATTTTTCCTCTCAAACACATGGAACATCAAGCTCATAAAACCCATCTCTTTTCTCTTAAAATTCATCATGCTTGGGTTCCCACAAGCCCGTTCTAAGGCCGGAGAATAGCGGGGAAGATCTCGGTGGTTGTCTACGTTAGGATCATGAAGAGAAATTTCCAAAGGAATCCACAAATTTAAAGTTCCAAGAGGTATTTCGAAAACTCTGTTTTTCTTCATAGTTTTGACATGCTTTTAATCCTCGAAATTAATGAAAATCAAGGCCTAAGATCCGCTAACGCTCACGCTCGAGTGTTCTTCAGGATAATCATTAAAATGTACAAGAGTTATAAAATTAATGACTAGAAACCGTCAACCTATAATAAAGATTGCATGCAAACATAAGATCATAGGTAAATGAATTAATTTTAAAATTAATTAGGCCTAAGATCATTCTAATAGGATTAGAATTAAGTCTTCTTTAGTTTTAAAATAGTTTTAATATGACTAAGTAGGAAAATCACAACTATTGGTTATAAGGGAACTCTACCGGTGAAGTTCTGTCTAAGGTTAGAGGTACTTAAGATGATGGTTTACGGAACACCTCCTACCTGGGAAATTGACTCGGAATACCTGAGTTGAATTAATCATAGTTTAATGTTAACATGCAATGTCGCTAGGTCAATTAAAAGAGTTTAATTCACCTAGATCTTTAGAGTAAAGACATTACATTGCTATGGTTAAAAGGGAACTCTCCTGGTGAAGTTCGGTCTAAGGCTGGAGGTACTTAAGATGACGGTTTACGGAACACCTACTACCTGGGAACAGACTCGGAACCTGAGTTGAAATAACCATAGTCATGTTAGCATGCGATGTTGCTAGATCTGATAAAAGAGTTTAATTCACCTAGAACATTACAGTAAAATTCTCATCATAAAAGTTATAATGGGATTAGATTTAGATAGATTGACTTAGCCGAACTTATCTAAATTAAATAACCCTTAAAACATATGTGGTGCGATAGAGGCTGAATGATGGATGTGAGTTAAGATGATAAAAGATAATAAAGATAAATTCAACCAACCTTAGTGCAAGTATACACTATCGCACGTAGTAATAAAAACCTTAGAAGTATTCCAAGGGTATCGCTCCCACGATGACTAAATTGGAAATTCAGATTTGAAGAAGAAACTGCTCAAATGGTTGCTTAAAAATAGGTAACCAAAGAAATGATTGATGATTGATGTTTAGAAAAATAAATAACACAAGCAAATGAATAAAAAATAACAATAATCACTACAGGAAAAAAGCCCTACGGTAGCTTCAGAAAAATGCTATCGTAGGTCTTTTATAGCATTTCACAAAAAGTCATGACAGCCCGTGCTATAAAAAGTCTGGACTTTTTATAGCTTTTTATAAAAGTTATAAAAAATGCTATAATAACTCATTTTTAATACCATAATTTTATTGTCCTTTAGATATATAATAGCTTTTTGTAAAAGCTATAAAAATGTTATTATAACCATAAAAAAATGCTATTGTTTGTCTATGATGGTGTTTATATAAAGCTATAAATAGTTACCTATAGCTTTAAATGGGAGTTATAATAAGTTTGTTGTTGGTTTTATATCCTTGATGTAATTTTAATAGCTTTTATGGTTTTTTTTTTATGATTTTAAGCTACGTTTGTAGCTTTGGATGGATGAATACCATTGTTTTGTCTTTTATAGCTTTTAGAAACATTTTGTAGTATTGGATTAATGTGTTATGTTATATAAGATAAATGCTATTGAATACCTTTTGTAGTATTGGATGAATGTTATTATAGTAGCCTTTAGATTTTCTAAAATTATGTTCTTGATAGCTACAATAATATCATTGCTTCCTCTAAATAAACATTCAATACATAATTCACAATGCCCACAAAAACTAGTAAATAAAATAATAAATATCAACTTCAGATGATATAATGATACAAAATAAAACATTATCAACCTAGCTATCATTCTTGATTTACAAAATATGTTCGTATCCAAAATAAAACATGATCAACCTATCATTCTTTATTTACAAAATATGTTCATACCCAAAATAAAACATCATCAACCTATCATTCTTGATTTACAAAATATGTTCATATCCAAAATCTGTAGTATGCCATTCCATTTTAGAAGAAGTGATTCTTTCGTCAACCTACAAAAAGAAAAAAAATTATAAAAATAGGAACAATTATAAAAACAAAATCATTCAAGTGAAAGTTTAATTGGAGTAAATATATTTAATAAAAAATAAGGAAATACATGAACATACTTATTATAACTTTGTTAGAAGGCCATGCAACTGTACTACCAATAGCATCCTCGATATATGTCATTTCTGAGTTAGGCCTCCATAAATATGCCTTGGGATTCATTGGTAAATCTACCCAAACTCTAACTGCTAACGAACCAAGGGGAACATGATGAACAAGTACGTTTGGGTAATTTGAAGACCATCGACCTTCAGCAACAACCTCTCCTAAACCACACCAATCTAGCAACTTGCACTTGTGGAGAGCGTTTTTATTGTTAATACTCTAACCAATAAAGCAATATAAACACAAAATATATATAATATAATTAGAAAATTGTATAAATTTGTTCGTTTAAACAAGTTTAATATATATAACACTAAAATTAAAATAGAATGCAAGAAATTAACAACAATACATTACCGAAGGTGAAGATTCAGTTTGGTTGGTAGTAACTTTGTCAACCATGTGTTCATTTGGTGCATTAGAAAATTGCTCACTTGTTTGACCCTACAATTAGAAAGAGTCAAAGAGAGTAATCAAGCAATATATGATTAAAAAAACCATAAATTTTATATCTATGCTAATTTGTACTATACCAACATACTTGAGATTTCAATAGACGAGACACCATGAATCTCATTTCAAACACTTGTTCCTCCATCTTTTTATATTTTTCTTCAAGTTTCGTATAATTGTTATCTCTTTGAGAGAATGTAGACAACTTTGAAGAAGTAACTCCAAATCCAAGTCCTCGAATATGGCCACGATCGGGACCAAGAACTTTAATTATTGCATCATCGTCCACATTAGTTGAAGGAGTGGTTCTTTCATTGTCAATTTGTTCAATGTGTACCTAGCATTACATACAATTAGTAAAAAAAAAAAACTTTTTATCTCTTTTCTATTAAAACCGTGTCTTTTAAAGATACATTTTGATTGAAATTTAAGAGGAACTCCAAATTCAAAAGTGCATTTATCAATCAAATCATAGAGACAAGAAAACTCTTGATATTATTTTATAAACTACATTATCCATTTAAGAGGAACTCCAGTTACTAAAGTACATTTAACATGTTAAGTGCAACACCCAAAAATTTTCTTCATGACTTTAAATCTTTCACTATTTGCCTAATCACATAAAAATATGCATGAGTAAATGTTCCAAACTATACAAGAATTTAGGATGAGTTATAATATAATGGGAAAAATACACTTTTGGTCCCTGAGGTTTGGGTTAAGTTACACTTTGGTCCCTGGGTTTTCAAACTCAACAATTTTACCCTTGAGGTTTGTCTTTTGTTACACTTTTGGTCCATCCGTTAAACCCTCACAGAATGCTGACGTGGCACATATTTTTTATTAAAAAAATTACTTTATGATTTTTAAAAATAAAATATTAATAAAATATTAATAAAATAATTAATATATATATATAAATATAAATTTATATTTTTTCATTTTCCCTCCCATTCTTCTTCTTCTCAACAACCTCACCCCCGACGACTGCTCCCTGTTCCGACCACCACCCCTACCTGTTCCGGCCACCGCCCCACCACTGTCGAGCAGCTCGTGGGTGTGTGTTCGTGAGGAGAAGGGGAAAGGCTCCAACGAGTTCGTGTGTTCTCGTTTATGCTCCAACGACTTCGAAGACGACGTTCCAGATCTGAGCAGCCCAGCGAGTTCGACAACGCGTTCCAGATCTCCTAGCTCCAGTGAGTTCGACGACGGTGTTCTAGATCTGAGCTGAGCGAGTTTGCCGACGGTGTTCCAGATCTGAGAAGGGAAAAGGCTCCACGACGTTCTGCACCGTTCAGATCTGACGAGCCCCACGCTCCAGCGACGTTCAGATCTGACGAGTCCCACGCCGATGTTCAGATCGATGACACATTCCCCTACGGCTGCCGGCGAACCCCCTGTAATCTCAGCTGCAAACTTGTATTTTTTCGGTAACGACGACGGTCCTCATCCCTGATTCTCCCTCTTTTCTTAAAAAAACAGAAGAAAGAAAAGAAAGAAGAAGAAGAGAAGGGAAGAAGAAAAGAGAAGAAAAAAAGAAAAAGAAATCGCCGGCAATCAGCCGGTGGGCGGTGGTCGTCGGTAGCCGGCCGCCGGTGATTTGCTGAAGAAGAAGATGAATGAGGTTGAAGAAGAAGTTGATGAAATGAGGAAGAAGAAGAATAAGAGAGGGAGAGAAAGAATAATTAAAAAATAATAAAATAATAATATTTTTTTATTTTAATATATTTTAATTTTTAAAAATTAAAAAATAATTTTTTTATTAAAATAATAGTGACACGTCAGCAAAATGTTAGCATTTAACGGAAAAATTGACGGAGGGACTAAAAGTGTTGCGAAATCCAAACCTCGGGGGTAAAATTGTTGAGTTTGAAAACTCAGGGACCAAAAGTGTATTTTTCCCTAATATAATCAATTTGATTCAAATTCTACGGAATTACCTTAAATCGTGCACTCTTCTTTTCCTTCACGAAATCGATCCAATCATGCATAGATTGTATATTACTTGGCTTTAATTTACAAAGTTCCTCTTCATGGGAAACATTTTGAATTTTGGACACAATTCGTGATTTTCCTGTTCTCCATAACCTTCTCATCTTTTGAAAACAATGAGTCCTTTGCCAATCTTCCTTCACAGTATATCTTGACTATATAATAATATTTCAAATAGTTCATAAGTTCATAACAGAAGCTATAAGATTTAAAGAGATTACAATCAATCAAAATATAAAATACGTACTTGGATAGATGTCCATAAAATTTCTTTCATCCTCATAGACAACTTTCTCCAATCTTTTAAAGTTATAGGAACTATCTCTCTCACAAGTGAACCTAAAAATGAAGCCATCCCAATTGAATTCTCTCCAATTGGTTGCCCATATTCATTAAAGGTTATATCTATTCTACTGTGTTCCTTGACTGCTATAGTTTTCATTTTTGTAGGGCCTCTACATTTTTTTGGAAGTTTTTGGGTAATTGGTTCAGAAGCATTTACTTCCTCTCTCATATCTTGAGACCTTTTTCTAGTAGAACTTTCATTAATAGAAACATGATGCTCTAAAATCGGGGAGACTTGACTCGTTGCAGCTAACCTTTGAAGTGCTCCTCTTGAGTACATGAAGCTGGTGAATTTGGTGGTAATAAGGATGCTTTTTGAGTTGTATGTGTACTATCAATGACTACATGCTCTTTTTCTTGAGTGGTATGTTTAGGATTAGATAAATCATCTCTATAATTTTCATCTACATGTGGTAAACTCTTATCATGATAATTTTTAGAAATACGTTCAGTGTGTTGCCTTCGTGGTGCATTTGAATCAAAGCCAAGACACCTTTGAGTAGAAGTACGCCCTTGCTTCTTTTTCATTCCTATTAAAATATATATATATATATATATATATACACAACTAAGTTTTTATATAACATCAAGAATTCAATTGTAAAAATAAATATAATATGTAATATAACAAACATAGAAATTAAAGAAATATTTACCATTTCCTCCGTTTGCAATATAAGTGGTGTGAGCAAATAACATCAATAGAGTCAATGTCTATAACCAAAGAATCTATGATTGACATAAGTATATAGTACATACAAAATATGTCCAAGAGTCCATCAAATATTCATGTCAATAAATTTCATTTAAATAATTACAATCTACAACCACCAAGATTAGGTTTGATCAGCTACAAAAAACAACATCTATATTAAACACCCCATCATAGTAAAAAGATAAGACAAGTAAACTTAAATCAATAGTCCCTCACAATCCACTCTTGCATAACTACATTCTTCACTATCTTCATCCATGCCCTTGAATGGAGTAGTATCTAATTCACCAATTAGTGTATCATATTCTCCATCATACATATATCATGGAATCCTCTTGGTGGGGCCTTTAATACAACATACCAATTGGATGTATCATTTTCCCTCGAGTAAAATACTTGTTTAGCTTGTGATGCAAGTATAAAAGGTTCATTGACAAATTGATGTTGGCTTTGATGTAAGTTTACATGTGTAAAACCATCATCAATTTCTACACCATTTGAAACATTCACCCAATCACATCTAAACACAGGAATTTGATGCACATAATAGTCCAACAAAATAATTTCAGTCAGCACACCATAATAAGTAATCATGTCAACAACTGGAGCTTCATCTCTAGAGCTTGATCTGCACAACGTATTTGCTTGAATAGAAACCCCACTATTTTGGGTTGATCTTTCAATGCTCTTTACATGAAATCTTTGACCATTAACAATAAAACCAGTATAAGACATAACACTTTTTCTAGGTCCATTTGCAAGCCACTTTAGTAACTGTGAATCCTTTATATTAGATGAATCTAATTCAATCTGTTAAATGAGAAAAAAAAAAAAAAAAAAACGAAAAGGAGTTAGTTACATTGTTTTCACTAAAAAACTTTTATTACTTAGTTACTTTGCATTTTTTGGTTTATCGAACACCTATTTCTTTTGGGAGACAATTAACTAACCTTTGATTTTAACTATGATGGAAATTGATCAGATAGTGTCTTCCACAATAAGCTATTATCTCGAGCAAGTCTTCGATTAGAGACAAGTAGCTCATTTATATGCATCCTATAAAATTACTTAATTACATGTTTGTTCATTTATAAAGAATAAGTATATGCTAAAAAATGGAATGCTCACTCTATAAATGGTTGAACTTTATCAGTGTTAAATAACACATATCGATGTGCATCCAAATCACCATCATCCATCATAATTGATATCCCAGTTGATATTGGACGACCTTCAATAATGATTACCACTATCCATATCTTCATTTCGATGTTCTTTATAGAAAAAACTCAGCGCCTCTTTAAAAAATCCACTGGAGAAGTTGGCACATTCATCTGCCAAGTAACACTCAGCAATACACCCTTCTGGTCGTGCTCGATTCCTGACATATGCTTTAAATACATTCATATATCTAAATAAAGGAACTGATCACTATTGGAATATGAAGATATATATTTTTAAATTATGTGTAAATATACTACCTTTCAAAGGGATACATCCATCGAAATTGTACCGGTCCACATAGTCGAGCTTCATGTCCCAAGTGAACCACTAAGTGAGTCATTATATCGAAAAATGAAGGAGGGAAAAACCTTTAAAAAAGGCATAATGTTTCAACCACTTCTTTTTCAATTTCTACCAACTTCTCTCTATTAATTGCTCGTTGACAAATCCTATTAAACATCGAACACAATCTAATAATTGCATTCCTTGGACCTTGTGGAAGTAATCCTCTAAGGGCAATAGGTAAAAGTTGTTGTATTAACACATGACAATCATGAGACTTTAGACCTATGATTTTGCAATCATTTAGAGATACAATTTGAAATATTGGAACTATAACCATCTGGTAATTTTAAATTGTACAATCTCTTACAAAAAGATTGTTTTTCTACTTTGGATAAAGTATGTGGAGCTGCACAAATGTATACTTGATTTCCTTTTTGTTGTGGATGTAAGTCGGCTCTTATGCCCATTAACTATAAATCTTTTCGTGCATTAACTCCGTCTTTAGATTTCTTTTCAATGCCTAATAGAGTCCCCACAATGCTCTCACAAACATTCTTTTCAACGTGCATGACATCTATGTTATGACGTAACACTAACTCCTACGTGAAGATAAGAAAAGAATCATCAGTTAATAAAAATTTGATTTGTTCAATGATCTTAAACTTAAAAGAAAATAATGGAGATAGAATAGGAAGAAAGTTTACCTTCCAATATGGTAAATCAAAGAAGATTGATCGTTTTTTCCACATTTCTTTCGTTTTCGAAATTCTTGTTTGTTTCCTCTTGTGATGCTTCCCCCAACGATTTTGAAATTGAGAAAGATGCAAATAAATCTGATTACCATTCATCAAATTCGGTGGCAATCCTTCTTCTTTTCCATCAAACCAAGACTTCTTTCTTCTATATGAATGAGAAGAAGGTAAAAATCGTCGATGACCCATATAAGAAAACTTCCTGCTATTTTTTAGCCAAACTGCATGTGTATCTTCTCCACACACAGCCAGATTTCCATATGCTGGAAAATCATTTATAGTCCACATGAGAATTGCTCTTAAATTGAATTTTATTTTGTTGACTAAATCATAACATGGTATTCCATTCCACAATGCTTGTAAATCTTCAATAAGAGGTTGTAGGTAAACATCAATATCATTTCCAGGTTGCTTGGGACCTGGAATTAATAAGGTTAACATCATATTTTCTTTTTCCATACATAACTGTGGAGGTAAGTTGTATGTAACAAGAATTACTGGCCAACAACTGTTCCTACTACTTAAATTATAAAAAGGATTAAAACCATTTGTGGCAAGTCCAAGCCTTAAATTACGTGGGTCCAAAGAAAAATCTGGCCATTTCATATCTATTAGCTCCCATGCTAATGAATCGACATGATGATGCATTTTGCCATCATTACTTTTATGGTCTGAATGTCATCTTAAATTTCTAGCAACTTCATATGTATTGAACATTCGCTTCAATCTTGGTGTAACGCCCCAGGTTTTCCAACCCTTAGCCTAGAGACGCTACTTCATCCCTTAAACCCTTATCTATGGAACTGAATCACTTAAACCGGATGTACCGAAAATTTCGGCAGCATAACGGCGTAAAATGGTCTGAACCAAAATTTTACTACACCTGATATAAATATAAACACTTCTAAACCATGCAACAAGCCAAACTCCACCAAACTACAACTAGATTTCACAACCTATCTCTAGACAAAACATACTTTATCAATACCTGCAATAATTTGAATCCACGCAGCGGAACTTAAAGACAACTCATTAACGAAAGTGCAAGCTATTCCACTAGCTAAACATCTTATTAACTTAAACAAAACAAACAAGTCTAGAACATAAACTCGACCATTCTCAAGTGAATCCCTCACCATCTCAGAGGTACACATCAACAACTGAAACTAATCAAACCATCTACTAAAACAACTAGAAAAACATAACCACACGGACACCATCACTCTAGGGATTTTTCCTCGTAGCTCTCCTCGTCGCCACCAAGGTCCGGATCATCCTCGATACCTGCAACATCTAAAATGTTGGGGGAAAGATGGGGAAGGGGGTATCAGTACAACCGTGATACTGGTAAGCAGCTCACACTTACCAAACCACAAACAACAAACAACGCAATCAACATGCTTTACACACGCATCCAACATGCTTTCACAACCACGAGCAAGCATCATGCTTATGCAACCACAAATATCCAACAGGCTACTAAGTCATAAACTAACAATATGCTCAGAAACCACAAACTCGTGCAAATGCAACACACTATGCAACACACGCACTAGACTCGACATGATTTCTGCGTCATGCTCCGCTACTACATGATTTCCGCGTCATGTGCTGCGCTACTTACATGATTTCTGCGTCATGCTCCGCTACACATGAATTCCGCGCCATGTGCTGCGCAATTTACGTGATTTCCGCGCCACGCTCCGCACCTACCCCACATGAATTCCGCGCCATGTGTTGCGCCACTCTTACATGATTTCCGCGTCACGCGCCGCTACACATGAATTACGCACCATGTGCTGTGCCTCACACCCGACTCATGCTACACATCCCCCATGCAACATGCAAGTCAAACTCAACAATGACCATGCTTAAGGCAAGTACCTAACATGCTTATACTCCCTAAGCACATACATCTCAAGCAACGCAAAAGGTACATTTTATGCTTCATACAAACACTTTAAAGATCGCAACACAACAGTTCATATATACATTTCATTCATAGCACATATACGAGCAAAGCAAGTAACAAGCGAACATACTCCATGCAGTCAAACAAGTTTGGTAAGTAGAAACTACTTACCTATAGCGCTCCTAAGCAACTCCAACAATCCTAAAGCAGCAAAGACAAGCTCCTAAATACAAAGGCAACTTAAAGGGGTTAGAATCTACCTCAAGACCTTAAGAAAAACTTTGAAAAGCCAAATCCCACCTACTAGGCCTATTCCCTTGCTAAACAGTCACCGACATTCCCCAAAATGAGAACTCAAAAGCTTTAGACCATGGGCAACCATGTCTAAGGCACTACGGGCCATGGGCATATGTTGAACGACCATTAATAGGGCTTTTCAGCCGTTGGACAACAAGCACAAAAGGTGCATTTAGGGATTCGAAGGGCTCCTAGAGATTGGGCAACACTACTCGAGACAAGAAAATCGATAGGCGATATTTAAACATGCTTTTTAAACCACGACCAGCAAGCAAAACCTCTTAATTAATCATTCTAAGGACTCCAAAGAGGTCGGGCAAGCTAAATAGAAGAAGAGACTAAATGTGCATAGACTTAATACACGCTTTTTACCCAAAACAACAACGATCCCTTTGAATGCATATTCAAGGACCTATAGCGGCTGGGCAACATTTTAAAAGCCTACATAGCTAGGGGGCAACAACCTAAAGCATGCTTTGAAGCTAGCACAACTAAAGGAGCAGCAAACTCAACGCTATAGATAAAGGGACAACAAGGAACTTACCCAAACGGACCCGTTTTCACGCTAGGCTGGTTGTTCTAACCTCTAACAACGTGCTAGAATGGTCCTTGGGTAGCGGGTACTCGAGTTAAAGTGTATCGAAATTAATCGAACACCTAGACGGCGCTGCAGATTAGAAAATCAACGCTAATGTTAAAATTTCAGCACCTAAACCATTGGGCATTTGATTCCAACACCAACTGAACAGAAACAAACTTAGTCAAATTCCCTTAAAATTGAGTCTTTTTAAGTACAAATGAGCATATTTTGACAAAAGTGATTCTCAACACCCTAACTTAACAACTTTAACATATTTTGGGCTCGGGAACAGTAAAATTGATCTAAAACATATACTTTTGAGAAGATAATGACCTAAATATAAGGGTAAAATAGGTATATTTTTTACCCTTATCACACCCTCAAACTTAACTCATTGCTTTTCCTCATGCAATAGCAGATTAGAACGTTTAAAGATCAACTTTTTAATTGCAAATCAAGTGACATGGAAGGAAAGTAAACATGTTTTTTAAGATCGTTTTCTAAAATGTTCACCTTTCAGGAGAGGTTCTACTTTAGTGCCAGTCACAACGTCTGAGTTTCCTAGGCAAGAAGATTTCTATTAATCTTTTTCGAAGCAAAACTCTCCTTCATCCATCCTAACCAAAGTGTTTAAACTACCTAACTTCTACTCATAGAGCCTAGTGTAGTCCTTTTAGTTCAGAGAAACAATCTTGAGGTAAAAATGAGCATAAATGAGTTACTAGACCTCTTCTATCTCCCCCAAACTTAATTGACTGCTGGTTGCTCTTTTTATTCAACTTCGTTTTCTCCCAAGAGTATCCTTGTTGTCATCTTCACCTTCGTTCTAGCTTATCGACACTTTGTGGTGAAGATATCTAGCTACGAGCAAAGTTCACAAGCTCTGAATGATACTCACTTCCATAAGTAAACCTTTCATGCAGTGGCAAACCATGGGTGTCATGAATGCCCCTGGTTACTCAGAAAACTCTAGGAAGGAGGAGTAACTCTCAGTTTTTTTTTTTTTTAATTCTGAGCACATATTCTTTTCCAACCGTACAAATTTACAAAAACTTGACATCAAGCATAAATATTTACAAAGTAAAGCATAAAGCACGCCCCCCCCCCCAAACTTAAAGTTAGATAGTGTCCTCATTGGCTTTGTTTTTTAGGCATGGGCTTTACATGAGGCTTTTTATTTTTCAAAACTGTAAGACTAAACTCTCCTAGAGTGTTAGAAAGGTTAAACATGAGGAAGTTTAGACTTAAGAAAATTTTGTAAAGAAAAAGACTAATGGAAAGCCTATGACTTGAAAACAATTCAGTTGTGACGGTGACACTTTTGAGATAGAACAAAGCTCTAGTTTTCATCATCAAGGGCTTAAAAGAAAACTCCTTTGAAAACATGCTTTTTCTAAAACATTTTATCAAGTAATTTTTCTTAAAGTTGATTTTTCTTTCAAAAAGTTCATAGGTTAAGCTAAAAATATCAAACAAATTTTTTTAAGAAAAGATTTAAAAACCAAAATTTACATAATCTAAACTATCAACAAGCTATCTAAACTACTCTATGATCATACTATTAACAAACTAAACAATTAAAGAAATAAAAAAAAAAAAGCAACTAAACAACTAAAAACATAATTTAAATTATGCTAAAACTAAAAAACAACAAGCAAAAAAAAAAAAAAAAACAGTATTATATACAAAAAACAGCAAGCGAAGGGGTCAGAAAACTCCCCTAGTCCTCGTCCAAGGAACTCTCTTTCTCTTCGTCTTCTTCATCACCATTTTCATCTTCTTCTTCATCAGAATCCCTATTTTCTTGAGGCAGCAACGACTGAGGGAAATCGGGAAAAACCGGAGCAATACTCGGGGAAATAGAGAGATAGAACTCTCTAATGGCCTCATCCCTTTCCTTTGCATATGCCCAATATGTCTTCAGGTTTTTCTTGATTTGATCTAGCTGGCGGTAGGCAATGGCTAGGGCTTCCGATGACGGTGAGGGCCCGGAAAAAGAAGTGTGCTGAGATGGAGAAGCTATGTTCGACCCTGATGGTGGAGTGGCCTGAGATGTGGAGGCTTTATCTTTCCTTTGGATGTTATTCTGTTAGAGCTTCCCGATCAAGGACAGGTCAATGGTCGGTGATAACTGCCCAAAAGGTAGTTATTTAGGCCTCAAGTATATAGGGATTTGTGTGTCCTTTATGCTTATTAGGGTTGGTTTTGGATAGATATTACATGTTTTAACCCATTTGGAAGAATGGAAGCATTGGAAATTATTTTGTGCAGATTATGCTACTGGGCGACTGGAGGGAGCAAATTCTGTGCTGCAGCAAAACTGGGAGCAGAAACTGCCACATCATAGTTCGTTAGCCAACTTCATGAACCGACTTTTGTTGAGTTATTCTCGTGATAAAGGATCAAGGAGAGCCTTACCCGTGTCCTAGTTGACCTAATTCAAGCCTCCCATCCTTCGATAAAAGGAAGTAGCCGTCAAAGTCAAAAGTATTCCATGTTTTCCCTTGGAAGCCGAATAGTATAGAGAGGTTGCAGATCATCAAGAACACCATCATCCGCAAGCTGATTAAGGAGTTTATTTTCTTTATTAACTTGTGATTATGGACATGTCTACTCAGATTGTGATTTGTATTTCCATGCCGATTATGAACTAAGTAGCTTAGGTGTTGGTTAGGAATAATGTGATTGCTGAGCTACTTCTTTAGTAATATATTGACTATCGCATTTTGGTTAATTGTTGTACTTATTTCCA
This sequence comes from Luffa acutangula, assembly GCA_036850905.1. Taxonomy (NCBI): domain Eukaryota; kingdom Viridiplantae; phylum Streptophyta; class Magnoliopsida; order Cucurbitales; family Cucurbitaceae; genus Luffa; species Luffa acutangula. The sequence goes on from CM072089.1 coordinate 20,708,478, forward strand.
TTTTATGCCCGCCTGGCCAGCCGATGTGAATATCTCTCTCTAGTTTCAGGGATGATTTAGAGAGTGTGTGGCAATTATCCACACTACGATCATTGTGTATTGGTGAACGCCAGTGACTGAGCTAGGGATAGCCAGTTGCCTAGTGCTTGATCGGTCGTACTTCATTGGGGTTGAAACACATCCCAAAAGATCCGGAGTTCCGGGAGGAATCCGCTAATCATACTGTGAGAAATGCATGATCAATAATATTGCTAGAGCATCTTTTAAAACAATCACTAAATCCTAACTAGCGCCAGTCTTGAATCTGTCTATCTATTTGTTTACTCGTTGTTCTGTCATTTATTTTGCTTCAGCATAATTCTTATAAAACCAATTTATTGTTACCATCTTTGAGACCACTAGAAAGTTACGCAAAATAGGTAAAGTGAAAACTAATTCAGGACTCGGATTGATAATATTACTTGCTGCAGACTGTGTATACTTGCACAGGAATTCTAGAGTCTTTTATACCATATTTTTACTCACTCTAGGAACCCAACAAGTTTTTTGCGCCGTTGCCGGGGACTTGAATAAGTTTTTATCTGATTTGTTTTGTGTATGTGTTTTAGTGGTTTGGTGCTAGAACTTTTCGATTGTTTCTTTTGTTTTTGCAGGTGTGAGTTTGGTGCATGAGCGATCCGCCTGGGGTAAGGTTTGAGCTTGATCCAGAAATTGAAAGGACATTCAGGATAAGAAGGAGAGAGCAACGCATAAACCAGATGGAGAACGTGTCGCGTCTTTCGGAGGGTCCTGAAGGTCTAGCAGACCCCCAGAATCGTTTGCTGCAGCAAAACCCGCTGTTTGAACAAAATGAGCAGCAAAATAATCAGGCTGAGAATCCTATCTTGATAGCGAACGATAGGACCAGAGCCATTCGAGCGTATGCTGTCCCAATGTTTAATGAGTTGAATCCAGGGATTGCACGTCCCCAAATCCAAGCGGCGAATTTTGAAATGAAACCGGTAATGTTTCAGATGTTGCAAACCGTGGGGCAATTCCATGGGTTGTCATCTGAAGACCCTCATTTACATCTTAAGTCTTTTCTAGGAGTTAGCGATTCTTTTGTAATTCAAGGAGTGCCTAGAGATGCTCTTAGATTAACTTTGTTCCCGTATTCTCTTAGAGATGGAGCAAAGGCATGGTTGAACTCTTTTGCTCCAGGGTCAATTAGGACATGGGATGAGTTAGTTGGAAAATTTTTGAGTAAATATTTCCCACTTAATAGAAATGCTAAATTAAGGAGTGAAATAATAGGGTTTAGGCAACTTGAAGATGAGACTTTTAGTGAGGCTTGGGAGAGATTTAAGGAGCTTTTGCGAAAGTGTCCCCACCATGGTTTACCTCATTGTATTCAAATGGAAACATTTTACAATGGTTTAAATGGAGTAACCCAAGGTATGGTCGATGCTTTGGCTGGAGGGGCCCTTTTGGCAAAAACTTTTGATGAAGCCTATGAAATTTTAGAAAGAATATCGATTAATAGTTGTCAGTGGTCGGATGTTAGAGGCACAAATAAAAAAGTTAAGAGTGTATTAGAGGTTGATGGTGTGTCCACCATTAGGGCTGATCTTGCTATGATTGCTAACGCTCTTAAGAATGTGACAGTGATTAGTCATCAGCAGCCACCAGCTATGGAGCCTACCACAGTGGTGAACCAAGTGGCAGAGGAAGCGTGTGTCTATTGTGGTGAAAATCACAACTACGAGTTTTGCCCCAACAATCCAGCTTCTGTGTTTTTTGTAGGTAATCAGAGGAATAACCCTTACTCTAACTTTTATAATCCAGGTTGGCGCAACCACCCCAACTTCTCATGGGGAGGTCAAGGAAATAACGTGCAAGCGCAACAAAAGATGAACCAGCCGGGATTTGCTAAAGCGCAGGTATTGCCCCAGCAAAACAAGCAGGCTTTGCCCCAACAAAATTTGGGGAATTCTCTTGACGGGATGATGAAAGAATTTATGGCTCGTTCAGATGCCGCAATTCAAAGTAATCAAGCTTCGATGAGAGCCCTGGAATTGCAAGTGGGTCAGCTAGCTAATGAGCTGAAGGCAAGGCCTCAAGGGAAACTTCCTTCGGATACTGAACACCCTCGAAGGGAAGGTAAGGACCAGGTAAAGGCAGTAACTCTTAGGAGCGGTAAGCCACTAGAGGAGTCTAGAAATACTCAGGATATAGAGAAGAATAGTGATAAAAATGTTGTTGTTGAGAAAGAGTTGGAGTCTGGTCAGGGTGTTGGAGGCAGCAATAAAAATGCTGGAGCATCTGGTTATGTTCCAGATGTAGAACCACCTTATGTGCCGCCCCCACCTTATGTACCACCTCTACCTTTTCCACAAAGGCAAAAGCCTAAGAATCAGGATGGTCAATTTAAAAAGTTTTTAAAGATTCTTAAGCAATTGCATATAAATATCCCTTTAGTAGAAGCTATTGAGCAAATGCCTAATTATGCTAAACTTCTTAAGGATATTTTAACTAAAAAGAAGAGGCTAGGTGAGTTTGAAACTGTATCTCTTACTGAGGAATGTAGTGCTATTCTTAAAAATGGGCTACCACCCAAGGCTAAGGATCCAGGGTCATTTACTATACCTGCATCTATAGGTGGAAAAGAGTTAGGTAGAGCACTCTGTGATTTAGGTGCAAGCATTAACCTAATGCCTCTTTCGGTCTATCGGAAGTTAGGTATTGGTGAAGCTAGGCCTACCACAGTCACACTCCAATTAGCTGATAGGTCTATCACATATCCAGAGGGTAAAATTGAGGATGTCTTAGTAAAAGTGGATAAATTCATATTTCCTGTTGATTTTATTATTTTAGATTATGAGGCTGATAAAGATGTCCCAATTATTCTAGGTCGTCCATTTTTTGCTATTGGTAGGGCGTTAATAGATGTTCAAAAAGGGGAGTTAACAATGAGAGTTTGTAATGAGGAAGTAAAATTTAATGTGTTTAAAGCCATGAAATATCCAGACGAAATGGAGGATTGCTCCTTCATTAGGATTCTGGAGAGCACAGTTATTGAGACAGCAATATAGGACTCGGCTAGTAAGCATTCGGAAGAGCATGGAGAGGTTAGTATTGAAGATTTAGAAGTTTGTTCTGTAGAAAGAAAAATTGAAAAAGAGTTGTTTAGGTGTGAGGATGTTTTTGAGTCTTTAGATTTAGATCAAAGGAAGGCTCCTCCTATTAAGTCATCCCTGATTGAGGCACCTATTCTAGATTTGAAACCTTTACCGGATCATCTGAAGTATGTGTATCTTGGGGAAGGAGAGACGTTGCCCATTATTGTTGCATCAGATTTAATGCTGGAGCATGAGGAGGCCTTAATAAAATTGCTGCAACAATACCGCAAGGCTATAGGTTGGACGTTGGCTGACATTCAGGGAATTAGCCCATCTTTTTGTATGCACAAAATCACTCTAGAGGAGGGATCCTTTAGGAGTATTGAGCAACAAAGAAGGCTTAACCCTGCAATGAAAGAGGTTGTTAAAAAGGAGGTAATTAAATGGTTGGATGCTGGGATCATTTATCCAATTGCCGATAGCAATTGGGTAAGCCCTGTCCAATGTGTTCCTAAGAAGGGAGGTGTCACTGTGGTGAGCAATAAAGACAATGAGTTGATCCCAACCAGGACAGTAACTGGATGGAGGGTTTGCATGGACTACAGGAGGCTTAATAAAGCCACCCGTAAGGACCATTTCCCTCTACCATTTATTGACCAGATGTTGGATAGATTGGCTGGTCAGGTCTATTACTGTTTCTTAGATGGTTATTCTGGGTACAACCAGATTACTATTGCTCCTTATGGGACGTTTGCTTTTAGGCGAATTGATAGCGAGCGTAGCTAGCTATCTTTACTTACTTAATTTAGCTAGTCTTTTATGATTTTTGGGCCATTTTATTGTGCTTTATTGTTTATTTTGTAGGAAATGGTTGATTGGAGCTATAGCGCAATATTAGAGTTAATCGGGTGCTCGGGACGTGAAAAGATGCAAAGGAATGAAAAGAGTTAAAGAGGAAAAAAGTCAAATTTTGGTCAACAGCAGGCTAGCGTCGAGACGCTAGCTCTTGAGCGTCTCGATGCTCACATTCCATATCTGATTAGGAGCGTAAAGGTCACATTGTCGAGACGCTGCGACCTTAGCGTCTCGACGCTGTGTTATTTCGCTTACTGAAACGCGCGTTTTGAAGGCAGCGTCGAGACGCTGTCTTGACAGCGTCTCGATGCTACGACGAAAAAAATAGAATAAAGGCTTATTTTCGGCTAGGTTTTTGGGGGATTCTTTTTGGGACCTTTTAGAGCCGTAAACAGAGGAGAACAGAGCACTTTGGGAGCTGAAACAAAGGGAGGAAGTTGGAAATCAACCCATCGTTCGTGGGGATCGTGACGGGGACGTTCGATCTCGGCCTACATTGAGTTTTCTTTTCCCTTTTCCTTTCTTTAGCTAGATTTATGGCTTTTACATGTTTAGTTGAGCTTGTATTTACATTCATGAGTAGCTAAACTCATAGCTTAGGGGTTGATGTAGTTGATTTTGTTCATGGATTGATTTATGGTTTAAGTTGTGCAATGTTTATTATGTTTGTAATCTTGATTTAATGCTTTCAATTAATTGGCCATTAGTTGATTGACTTAAGTTTTGAATCTAGCTCGGGAGAGGGGATTTAATATAGACTTACTCAAGATTGCATGACTAAAGTTTACTTTCTAATTCATAACGGTTTTAGATTAACTTTAGAATCGGTCAAAAGATCTCATTGCCTTGCTTATTAATAGACTTAGATAGGGATATCAAGTTGGTTAATTTGCATGAGAATCAATTATACTTGGGAGAGGTGGTTGTGATTAAAGGGTCTTTGGCTCATAATTCCATTGTGCATAATAACTTACTCCCTAAAATCAATCCTTGACTGAATCGGCGAAATCAATTCCCTAAGTGTTTTTCCCAAATGAATTCCCATTCTTTTACTTGCTTTGATTTATTTTTCATACCATTTATTCATCACTTTTTGATCCCTAAATAAAATTGAGCGAGATAATTCACAATACTTGATTTGCTTAAAAATCCAATCCAGAGGACGACACTCGTATTTACGAACTCTTTATTATTACTTGACCCGTGCACTTGCGGTAAGGAAAAGTCCACATCAAGTTTTTGGCGCTCGCTATCTCGAATGCCTTTTGGCCTCTGCAATGCTCTAGCAACATTTCAGCGTTGTATGCTAGTAATTTTTTCTGATATGATTGAGTCCACTGTTGAGGTATTTATGGATGATTTTTCAGTGTTTGGATGGTCTTTTCATAATTGTTTAGAAAATTTAGGTAAGGTGTTAAAGAGATGTGAGGATACCCATCTAGTTCTTAATTGGGAAAAATGCCACTTCATGGTGAAGGAAGGCATAGTGTTAGGTCATAGGATTTCTAAGAATGGTCTAGAGGTTGATAGAGCAAAAATAGAGGTGATTGAAAGACTAGAGCCACCGAATTCAGTGAAAGGAATTCGGAGTTTTTTAGGACATGCTGGATTTTATAGGAGGTTCATAAAGGATTTTTCCAAAATCAGTAAACCTCTTTGTAACTTATTGTGTACTGATCATGTTTTTGACTTTAATGTAGCTTGTAGGAAGGCTTTTGAGACTTTAAAAGTTGTTTTAGTCTCAGCACCTATTCTTTGTGCACCTAATTGGAATTTACCATTTGAGGTAATGTGTGATGCGAGTGATGCTGCGGTAGGTGCTATGCTGGGGCAAAAGCAGGGAAAATTCATCCATCCTATATAATATGCAAGCAAAGTTTTAAATGAGGCACAAGTCAACTACACAACTACTGAAAAGGAGTTGTTAGCTGTTGTGTTTGCTTTTGAGAAATTCCGGCCATATTTGGTTGGATCCAAAGTCACGGTGTTCACGGATCATGCAGCAATAAGGTATTTAATGACTAAGAAGGATGCAAAGCCTAGACTAATTCGTTGGGTTTTATTATTGCAGGAATTCGACTTGGAAATAAAGGATAAGAAGGGATCAGAAAATGTCATTGCAGATCATTTATATCGTCTTGATCCGTCATCATCTTTGTTGGAGCAATCTGCCATTTCCGATTCTTTTCCAGATGAACAACTCTTTGCTGTTGAGGTAAAGGTAGTTAGGGATGTCCCTTGGTATGCTGATATTGCCAACTTTTTGGTAAAGGGAGTCACCCCTATTGACATGCATTGGAGGCAGAAGAAAAAGTTTAAGCATGATGCGAAATTTTTCTATTGGGATGAGCCATTTATGTATAAGCAATGCTCTGACGGTATTATTCGTAGGTGTGTTTCAGGTGCTGAAGCAAAGGAAATCCTGGAGCAATGTCACTCTTCGCCGTATGGAGGTCATTTCAGCGGTCAAAGGACATCTATGAGGATTTTGCATTGTGGATTCTTCTGGCCCACCTTATTCAAAGATGCCCATTGGTTCTACAAGCAATGTGATGCTTGCCAAAGGAGAGGAAATTTAGGGCCTAGAAATTAAATGCCTCTTACTTATATTTTAGAAGTTGAATTATTCGATGTATGGGGTATTGATTTTATGGGGTCATTTCCCCCTTCTAATGACAATGTTTTTATCTTATTGGCAGTTGATTACATGTCCAAATGGGTGGAGGCCATTGCATGCCATCAGAGTGATGCCAAGACAGTTGCAAGGTTTCTTCAATCGCACATCTTTGCACGGTTTGGGACACCTAGAGCTCTAGTGAGTGATGAGGGTACACATTTTGTTAATAATATCTTAACTAAGCTTTTAGCTAAGTATGGGATTAAGCATAAGATAGCTACCCCTTATCACCTACAAGCAAATGGTCAAGCTGAAATTAGTAATAGGGAAATTAAATCGATTTTAGAGAAAGTAGTCCATCCATCTAGAAAGGATTGGTCTTTTAGGTTGGATGAGGCTCTTTGGGCTTATAGGACAGCCTATAAGACTCCTCTAGGTATGTCTCCCTATAGGTTAGTATATGGGAAAGCTTCCCATTTACCATTGGAGCTAGAGCATAAGACGTTTTGGGTTTTGAAAAAGTTAAATTTTGATCTGAGTCGTGCAGGAGCAATAAGAATGCTGCAGCTTAATGAATTAGAGGAATTTCGCCAATTTTCTTATGAGAATGCGAAAATGTATAAAGAAAAGACTAACCTGTGGCATGATAAGAAAATTAAATCTAAAGAGTTTGTCAAGGGTCAAAAAGTCTTGCTTTATAATTCTAGATTAAAATTATTTCCTGGGAAACTAAAATCTAAATGGTCAGGACCATTTACTGTGGTTGAGGTTTTTCCCCATTGAGCAATTACTTTGCAGGATGAAAAAGATGGGAGAGTGTTCAAAGTGAATGGACAGCGTGTGAAAAATTTTGCGGGAGCATTTCAACAAAGCAAAATTTTGAGCTCCCAGTGTTTGTATTAATTTTATGTTTCGCTGATTTTTTTTTAATTTCGATTAGGTTAGATTTGATTTTGCATGGTTTATTAGATTTTTATCTTTAAGTATTTGTTTATTTCTGTTAATTTAGATTTTATCTATTTCGTTTTGAATTTGATTTTATTTTATTTTCAGGTTATTTATTTAAATTATCTTTGGATTATCTTTTCATTAGTTAGATTTTGTTTTATTTGGATTTTATCTTCAGTTATTTGAATTTTGTTTAGTTAATAAAGATTGTCTCTAAATTAATTCGGCTTCAAAAATAAAGGATTAGATTTGATTTGTTCGGTAAAATTTAAAATTTGAATTTAAAAGATCTGATTTTCCTGATTTGAAATTTAAATTCTGTATCCAAGATTTTTCAAGAGGTTGTTGCAGCAAAAGAATGGCTGAAGCAAATCGTCCGAGTAAGAAGGGATTTCGTTAGAAATTTGTTATTTTTACCGTTGGGATTTTCTTTGAATTTACGCAGGTAAATTTGTATGTATCATCTAATGAGGCCACGTGTCCCACAACAATCATCCAAAGGCTTTGATGGTAGACAGCGCATAGGGATTTGCCGTGGGCGAATGGACTTCACAATTTTTACCGTTGCTGGTTTCAAGTTTTTAGGTTGCATGCGATTAAACGGTAATATAATTAATGTGGCAAATCTTTTCAGTTAGGATTTGAATTTTCTGGAACCTTATTTATTCACAGACTCTGGTACGTTTCTTCTTACTTCATCTTTTTGTTTCAATCTTGCAATCTGCAATTTTCTTTCTTTCTCCCGTTCATTCTCAGTAAAACCCTTTGAGTTATCTATGGCCAAAACAAGAGCTAGGAAAGAGAGGGAGAGTGAAGAGGAGGAGGTACCGATCACGCCGGAGGAAAAGGAAGCAAAGAAAAGGAGAAGGCAGCAAAGAGCTGCAGAACAGGAGGAAGTTCAGGAGGTGGCAGAAGTTGTTGCCACTACTGTGGAGGAAGGAAGTACTCAAGAACATGAAGTGCAAAACCCAGATAAGGTTTAAGAAAAGATTGCTGAGAAAAATCAAGAAACAGAGGTTGAGGAGCAGGCCGCAGGTATGCCTGAAAAAGAGAAAACACCGGAGCCGATGTAGGAGGCTCGTGTTGAAGTCGTAATGCCTGAACCACCAAAGCGCCGCCGCATGAAACGGAAGGCGGGTCGCGTGAGGGTGATTCGGAACACTCCATCGCCTCTGACGTCGGACTCTGAGGAAGAAAAGAGGGAAGCTAAAAATAAGGCAAAGGAAGAAGAGGCAAGGAAGGCAAAGGAAGAATTTGGCGAGAGCAACGAGAAGACAAGGGCAAAGGAATTGTCGAAGCATCGGGTGAGATTGAGGAACCAACGGTACCGTTCATTCACTTTGTCAACGAGCTTGCGAGGGCAAAATACCAAGAGGTGCTGAAGCGTGATTTCTTGTTCGAGCGGGGATTTGGGCAGTGATTTGCCAAGGTTCTTAGAGTCTGGAATAGCGAACCTTGGGTGGAGGCAGTTTTGTGCGAAGCCTGAACCTGTCAATGCCAACATTGTTCGAGAATTCTACTCTAATCTTGACGTTAAGGATGACTTTGAAGTTATAGTTCGAGGAGTGCCTGTACAGTGGAGCCCAGAAGCCATTAATAATTTGTTTGATCTCCAGGATTTTCCGCGTGCAGTTTTCAATGAGATGATGGTTGCGCCATCGAGCGACCAATTAAGTGCGGCAGTCCAAGAGGTAGGTGTTGAAGGGGCTCAATGGAGGGTGTCGCAGATGCGCAAGCACACATTTCAAGCTGCCTATTTGAAGAGTGAAGCCAACACTTGGATGGGTTTCATTAGGCTACGTTTACTGCCGACAACACACGACTCCACTGTATCTCGGGACAGAGTACTGTTTGCCTTTGCCATCCTTCGCTCCATGAGTATAGATGTTGGAAAAATAATTTCTACTGAGATTGCTGACTGTTGGCGCAAAAAGGTGGGGAAGCTGATTTTTCCAAACACGATTACGATGTTATGCAGTAGGGCAGGAGTGCCCACGGTTCCAGAGGATATGATTATGCTTGATAAGGGAATCATTGACACACCTAATCTGGCGCGGCTTCAGCGTACGCAAGAGGCTCGCCAGGGTGGGCTTGTGTATGGAGTTCATCAGATCCTAGAGCAACTGACACTGTTGGCCAGTAGGTTAGAATTTGCTGAAAGGCAAGCTCAAACCTATTGGACTTATGCTAAAAGGAGAGATGATGCGCTCGGGAGGGCCTTGCAAACCAATTTCTCAAAACCATATCAGGCCTTCCCAGTGTTTCCCGATGACTTATTTAATCTGTGGATACCACCCTCACCTGTTGAACAAGAAGAGTATGTTGATGAGGAGCAGGGTCAGGAAGATTGACTGATGGGATGACCTGGAGCGAGCATTACTTTTGTTTTTCCATTTTTGTTTGCTCGCGCATATTGACCCTGCTCGCTGTTATAACTGCTTGTCTAATTCTTTTTAATTTTTTTGCTTTGACAAAAATATATCTCTACTATGTAATTTTTCTTTGAATATTTTTAATGAAATTTCTGAATGTTTCTGTTCCATGAGCACTGAGCAACTCTAACTTAACTAATTTTCTTCTGAATTTTTGAAGCTTGGACTGATTACACTTAATTAGATCAAGGTATTCTGATCTCCAGAAACCTTTTGCTTGAGCATTTCTTCTAGCCTGGACTGTTGCTGCGGCAAAGAAGATTTTGGAGGTAATGTTGACTTTTATGATCCACGTTTAGCTTAATCTGAGTCTCATGTTTAGTTTAAAAATTCAGATAGAAAAATGTAAGTTTGGGGGTATAATTGCTTAATTAATGATTCATTGGGGACAATGAATAATTCAAGTTTGGGGGACTTTTTGCTACTCCAATTGTTTTGCTCGAGCATTCCTCTCCTTCAAAGTAAAAATTTGTTAGGTTATTGAGTAACCGGGGACATCTGTGATACCCACAGTTTGTCTTCGCGTCAAAAGATGACATAGGAAATGTGAAAAAATGAAAAAAAAAAATTGCTGAAAAAAAATTATTTGTTGAAAATTTTGCTGAAAAAATTGATGGAGCAAAAGTTTTGAAGGATGAATGATGATCCAACAGTTTTGCTGTCTCCAAGAACATAGGTGAGCTTCATCATAAAATGTTGCCATTCTGAGGGGCAAGAGATGGAATAACTAAGGATTCTTGAGCTTTATAAAGAGTATTGAGCCTAGTTGGTGATGAGTTTGAGGCAAGGGTATACTGCACCATAAAGTGGGTCATCCAATGCTTGAGAGCTTATGTAGGGCTGCTTTAAGTCTTAAAAATGAAAATATAAACCCCTTGAAAATATGTTTTGAATGTCTGATAATAGAGCTAAGCTGTGGTGAGTTCTCAGAATTGAGTTGAAAGTGGTGATTATTTTTCCCTACTGAAGGAATCATTTTGCTGCAGCAGAGCTCGGTGTTGCAGAGTGCTCAGGTAAAGGTCAAAGGTAGCATTGGATTGTCTGATTTGATTAAGCTAATTCTTTGTCTAATATTTTTAAATTCTTAAGGGAAGGTGAGTTAGTATTGCTCGGGACGCGCAATAGTTTAAGTTTGGGGGTATGATAACTGCCCAAAAGGTAGTTATTTAGGCCTCAAGTATATAGGGATTTGTGTGTCCTTTATGCTTATTAGGGTTGGTTTTGGATAGATATTACATGTTTTAACCCATTTGGAAGAATGGAAGCATTGGAAATTATTTTGTGCAGATTATGCTGCTGGGCGACTGGAGGGAGCAAATTCTGTGCTGCAGCAAAACTGGGAGCAGAAACTGCCACATCATAGTTCGTTAGCCAACTTCATGAACCGACTTTTGTTGAGTTATTCTCGTGATAAAGGATCAAGGAGAGCCTTATACGTGTCCTAGTTGACCTAATTCAAGTCTCACATCCTTCTATAAAAGGAAGTAGCCGTCAAAGTCAAAAGTATTCCATGTTTTCCCTTGGAAGCCGAATAGTATAGAGAGGTTGCAGATCATCAAGAACACCATCATCCGCAAGCTGATTAAGGAGTTTATTTTCTTTATTAACTTGTGATTATGGACATGTCTACTCAGATTGTGATTTGTATTTCCATGCCGATTATGAACTAAGTAGCTTAGGTGTTGGTTAGGAATAATGTGATTGTTGTGCTTCATCTTTGTAATATATTGACTATTGCATTTTGGTTAATTGTTGTACTTATTTCCATTTTATGCCCGCCTGGCCAGACGGTGTGAATATCTCTCTCTAGTTTCAGGGATGATTTAGAGAGTGTGTGGCAATTATCCACACTACGATCATTGTGTATTGGTGAACGCCAGTGACTGAGCTAGGGATAGCCAGTTGCCTAGTGCTTGATCGGTCGTACTTCATTGGGGTTGAAACACATCCCAAAAGATCTGGAGTTCCGAGAGGAATCCGCTAATAATACTGCGAGAAATGCATGATCAATAATATTGCTAGAGCATCTTTTAAAACAATCACTAAATCCTAACCAACGCCTGTCTTGAATCTGTCTATCTATTTGTTTACTCGTTGTTCTGTCATTTATTTTGCTTCAGCATAATTCTTATAAAACCAATTTATTGTTACCATCTTTGAGACCACTAGAAAGTTATGCAAATAGGTAAAGTGAAAACTAATTCAAGACTCGGATTGATAATATTACTTGCTGCAGACTGTGTATACTTGCACAGGAATTCTAGAGTCTTTTATACCATATTTTTACTCACTCTAGGAACCCAACAGTCGGCTTGAAGAAATGATGCTCCTCGTCCTTGCCTGAAACTATCTTCACCCTGTGACAGAGTTGGGTAATAAGTGATCCAAAGAAAAGCTTACTTGCTCTTTTCCTTCCACAGGCTAGAATCTCTTCTCTGATTATGCTCCCAATGTTGATCTCCAACCCCTTCATAATACAGTAGAGGAACATGACTCTATCTACTGAAATGGTGCTATCGTGGGTGGTTGGCATGAAAATATTCTTCAGAAAGTGAAGCCAAACTGCCGATTCTGGCTTTAGATCGCTTGGCACCAGAGTCTTCACCTTCGTCTGGGATTCTTTCCATTGAACTCCCTTGTTGCCCACTAATTTCAGTGTTTCTTTCATTTGCTTGGCCGAAGGGTTCCTGATGACATCGTTCCCTCTTGGATGTAGGGGTGCTTTGATTCTGTACACCCGGTTGATGTTCACTGAAGAGAAGCTGACCGTTTTGCCTCTCATCACCATCATACTGATGCTTTCCTCCCTCAGGTCGGCGTAAAATTCTCGAACTAAAGGCACTACAGCCTCCTGAGGGTGAGCACAGAACTCCTGCCACTTGTACTGTGAGATAACTCTGTTTACGAACTCTGGCAGTGCTCCTACTCTGTTAGAGAATCCTTTCTCGTTGAGGAAATCTATTTTTCTCATTATCTCCATCCGTTCCTGAAAAATAACATCTCTAAACACTTCGGGGAATGGATTTTTAGGACATGCAGCCTTTGGTGATTTGGCTTTTGACTTAGCGGGTGAGACGGTTGGAGGAGCTGCTGGAGAGGCGTCCATGGACCTTGCCCTCGGCCTCTTGGAAAATATCGAGCCATTCTTGTTCTTGGTCCTCCCTTCAGCTTTGATTTCTGATAAATGCCCAAAAGGTAGTTATTTAGGCCTCAATTATATAGGGATTTGTGTGTCCTTTGTGCTTATTAGGGTTGGCTTTGGATAGGTATTACATGTTTAAACCCATTTGGAAGAATGGAAGCATTGGAAATTATTTTGTGCAGATTATGCTGCTGGGCGACTGGAGGGAGCAAATTCTGTGCTGCAGCAAAACTGGGAACAGAACTGCCACATCACAGCTCGTTAGCCAACTTCATGAACCGACTTCTATTGAGTTATTTTCGTGATAAAGGATCAAGGAGAGCCTTACACCTGTCCCAGTTGACCTAATTCAAGCCTCCCATCCTTCTATAAAAGGGAGTAGCTGTTGATGCCAAAATTTGGACAAGGAACTCACCTGACCTTCACGTGACATCAATGGTGAATTTGTAGAAACTGGGGAAGACGTGACTTGTAAGACCAGCAAAAACCGCTGCACACCGGCGTGGTGTAGGCCACACCGCCTCCGATGCTTAAGTCAGAAAACGGGAGGAGAGCAAGAAAGTAAGAGAAGAGAGTCGATCATTCAGTTCGGGTCCCCTTCTTCAGTGGCGAAGAGGGGTATAAATACCTGCTCATCCTAGGGTTTTTTAGGAGTTCGTAGGCGTTTCGGGACAAACCAGGCAGATCCGGGGCGGCTAGAGGCTACAGGGACCAAGCGGGGCCCGACGGGCTCGGCCCGCGCCGGGCCGAGCAGGGGGTCGGGCCAAAATCCCGACCCCTTCGGTCTTGGCCCGTCCCGCTCGCCGGTTTCGCCTCTTGGGTCCATCTTTCGGTCTGATTTCTGCTCGGTTGTCCTCGCCAGCTCCTTGTGCATAGGGGTGGTCCAAAATTACCAATAACATTAAGCCCCCACTCTTGAATTGGGATTCAGGTGCGACTTAATGCTATAGGCTGAGCTCCTTAAGCCCGATTTAAGAGTACGACTCTTGTCTCATGCAGACTTATGTGTGACTTATTTGTTATCCTGTAAGATAGATCAAACTAGACAAAGTAGAAACTCCCTGAGTAAGGGTTAGGTGAAATGGAAATGAAAAGAGTGAGAAGTTACAGAAGTGGCTGACCGGGCAGCGAGACCCCCGTACTTGGTCATTCGGAGTGCTTCATTCCAGATCCAGGGCTTATCCATAATTAGAAATAGGAAAAAGAAACAGAAGACTTTACAATCCTGCATTGAAAAGTTAATTTCTGCAAAAGAAAGTATGAGAGGGGAGGCTAGGATCGGCCTTGGCCTCTGGCCCCTGTTAGCTCAACACTTAGCCCCGTGCATTCATATGTCAGTCCTTACTGGAAAATAATGGAAGAGTTGCATGGCGATTACAACAAAGGTATGGAATGGCCTTAACCTATCCCTATTCCCAGCCCCCACTCAACATGTGCATTTATTACTTCAAGAATTGCATTTTTCGAGTAAGAAGGACTAATTTCATACCTGGCCTTTTGAAGGTGAATGGTCGACCTCGGCCTTAGCATGAGGTTGACCAACTCCTTCGTGCTGTTTGCTTGCTCGCTCCACGGTTAGACTTATGTGTATATTTGTCCGGCCCTACCTTAAGCATCTCCCTGCGGCTTTGAGCACTTCAGCCATGCTAAAAAGTGAAGTGACTGAGAACTCGATCCACTCACACTGCTTTGAATGCGTGCCTGAGGGTCGGCTTTGGAGCTAGATGCTTGGCCTCGGCCTTGGCATGAGGCCGAGCATTTCTTCTGCTTTGCTTGCTAATTTGCTCTGTTGTATCCATCCCGAGGGTGCGTACACTCAGTCGGGGAAAACTTGGGGAGGTCGAGGAAATAATAGAGCCTCTCTTCAAGTATTGTATTCATCCCAGGGGTGCGTACACTCTTTTGGCCCAAACTTGGGGAGGTTGAGGGCATGCGTCAACCTCTCTGCAAGAGTTTAGCCTCTACAAGAATCATTCCTGTCTAGCCACATGTGCCACATCCTATGGAAAAATGCTTTGCACAAACACAGTATAAAGAACTTTATCTAATTTGCAAGTGTCTGCATTATACCATGGGGAGAAGCTATAGACATGTGTTATACAAAATGAGAATAAATAATCTTAAAAATAGTTCCACCGTTGTTCATAACGTAACCCTAACATGACCATGATCCTGGACTCGGTTTGTCTTCATTCCCAACCCCCCACTAAAAATATGTATTCATACATTTTTTGAGTAAGGATAAATTAACTTCGTAGTTGGGCTTGGCCTATAGGTGGTCGGCCTCGGCCTTGGAATGAGGCCGAGCAGTTTCCTTATGTTATCTGCTTGCTCCGTAGTTGGGCTTATTGTGCAGGCTCACCTTCTGCTTGAACATTTCTTTGTTGCCTTGGATATTTTGGTTGTGCCAGTCGAGCCTCACCACAAGCCCTCACATTCGTCCTTAGGGCTAGAATGCTCGACCTCGGCCTTGGCGTGAGGCCGGGCATTTTTCCTACATTGCTTGTTATTTTGTTCCTCACGCTGCTGTATTCATCCCAGGGGTGCGTACACTCTCCTGGGGAAAAGCTTGGGGAGGCCTAGGAAGTTCTCGGGCCTCTCTTCAGGCTGACATAGTCATCCCAGGGGTGCGCACACTCTTCTGGGGAAAAGCTTGGGGAGGCCTAGGAAGTTCCCGAGCCTCTCTTCAAGCTGTCATGGTCATCCCAGGGGTGCGTACACTCTTCTGGGGAAATTCTTGGGGAGGCCTGGGAATTTCCCAAGCCTCTCTTCAAGCTGTCATGGTCATCCCAGAGGTGCATACATCTTCTGGGGAAAAGCTTGGGGAGGCCTAGGAATTTCCCGAGCCTCTCTTCAAGCTGTCATGTTCATCCAGGGGGGCGTACACTCTTCTGGGGAAAAGCTTGGGGAGGCCTAGGAATTTCCCGAGCCTCTCTTCAAGCTGTCATGGTCATCCTAAGGGTGCGTACACTCTTCTGGGGAAATTCTTGGGGAGGCCTGAGAATTTCCCAAGCCTCTCTTCAAGCTGTCATGGTCATCCCAGGGGTGCGTAAACTCTTATAGGGAAAAGCTTGGGGAGACCTAGGAATTTCCCTAGCCTCTCCTCAAGTTGTCATGGTCATCCCATGGGTGCGTACACTCTTTTGGGGAAATGCTTGGGGAGGCCTGGGAATTTCCCAAGCCTCTTTTCAAGCTGTCATGGTCATCCCAGGGGTGCGTACACTCTTCTGGGGAAAAGCTTGGGAGGCCTAGGAATTTCCCGAGCCTCTCTTCAAGCTGTCATGGTCATCCTAGGGGTGCGTACGCTCTTCTGGGGAAAAGCTTGGGGAGGCCTAGGAATTTCCCGAGCCTCTCTTCAAGCTGTCATGGTCATCCCAGGGGTGCGTACACTCTTCTGGGGAAAAGCTTTGGGAGGCCTAGGAATTTCCCGAGCCTCTCTTCAAGCTGTCATGGTCATCCCAGGGGTGCGTACACTCTTCTGGGGAAAAGCTTGGGGAGACCTAGGAATTTCCCGAGCCTCTCTTCAAGCTGCATGGTCATCCCAGGGGTGCGTACACTCTTCTAGAGAAATGCTTGGGGAGGCCTAGGAATTTCCCGAGCCTCTCTTCAAGCATCGTCGTCATCCCAGGGGTGCGTACACTCTTCTGGGGAAAAGCTTGGGGAGGCCTGGGAATTTCCCAAGCCTCTCTTCAAGCGTTGTATTCCTCCCGAGGGTGCGTACACTCAGTCGGGGAACAAAGTATGCTTAAACTGCCTTCTATCACATT
Source organism: Luffa acutangula (assembly GCA_036850905.1). Taxonomy (NCBI): domain Eukaryota; kingdom Viridiplantae; phylum Streptophyta; class Magnoliopsida; order Cucurbitales; family Cucurbitaceae; genus Luffa; species Luffa acutangula. The sequence continues at coordinate 20,725,337 of CM072089.1, forward strand.
TCCACACAATTTTGATGGCATATAAAGCAACAAAGTATTTCAAAAGCTTGAAAATAGTCAGGCAACAATTATTGCAATATAACTAACGACCATGATTACTCCCAGTCCCCCACTCAAAAACATGTATTCAATACGTAAAACATGCATTTTTTTTTAGTAAGGAGAGACTTACATCGTGACCGGGCTCTTGAAGGTGGTGATCAACCTGTGTCATCTGCGTGCTCAGTCCGTGACTCGACTTATGTGCAGAGCATCTCCCTTTCGGCTCGAATCGCTTCAGCTACGATAAAAAGTCAAGTGTTGTGGTCTTCCCAGGGGTGCGTATACTCTTCTGGGGAAAAGCTTGAGGAGGCTTGGGATTTTCCCGGGCCCCTCTTCAAGCTGCTGTGTTCATCCCAGGGGTGCGTACACTCTCCTGGGAAAACCTAGGGAGACCTAGGAAGTTCCTGGGCCTCTCTTCGAGCAGCTGTAAACTTTTTGCCCTTCGGACTCTCGTTGTGCCTCTCGAATGACGACCTTTCGCTCCCTGCCTGATTGTCCACCAGATGGTCCTCCTAGAATTGTTCTTATCTCGAGCGGTGGGTTGACACCGCCTTTACCTTGATCTGCTGGTAATGGCCTCTAGCTTCTGTCATTTCCCACAAACTCCTTGAGGTAACCCTCTCGGATTAGGGCTTCTATCTCGTCCCTCAACTGTATGCATTCTCGGGTTGTATGACCGTGGTCTCCGTGGAACATGCAGCACTTGTTCCAATTCCTCCTGTCTGGGCCCGACCTCAATTTTTCTGGGCACTTCATTAGGTTTGTATCCTGTATTGCGGCCAAGACCTGTTCAAGCGAAGCTGTTAGTGGTGTATACCTGTCGAATCTGACTTTTGGTTCCGCACAGCCCTGTGGCTCCTTGGCCTCTGGTCGGCCTCGGCCATTGGCCGAGGACTGCTCTTGCTGATCGAGCTGAGCAGTCTTCCATCCTGCAGACCTAAAATCGTAGCAGTCAAGGCAACTCCATCGTCATGGCCCTCTACCTGCAAAACTTCGTTACAAAATCTGTTAATATAATCCTTCAAGCTTTCTCGAGGCCCCTGCTTTACTGTCAGAAATTTGATCTGAGGCTTCTGTCGGCTCTAGGCTCCTAGGAATTGCGTAACAAGCGCTTGGGCCAATTCTTTAAACGAACCGATTGACATCTGTGGGATCTTCCTAAACCATTGCCTTGCCAAACCTGTGAGTGTTAGCGCGAAGGCTCGACACCTTGTCGCTTCGTCTTTTAGCCATTTGGATAGCTCTCGCCCCTTTTGGCCCTGCTCGGCCTTGGACTTTGCCCGAGCCTCTGACTTTTTCCTGTCATTATTCCCTGTGTACGTACCTGACGTTGTCTTTAGCGGCGAACTTCTGCGGGCCTTTTTGTGATTGGGCTTTTGCTCAGCCTCGGCCATCGACCGATGAGTGCTCATGTCGGATCTGGCCTCCATCTTCTACCCCGCGTCCTTTTCCTCTGTCTTCTCGATGCTGGTCGGACACAGAAACTTCTCGGCTCTCTCTCTCCTTCTGCCGGTTGTCCTCTTGGGTCAAGTCCACAGCATCGTGGGCACACGGAACCTTACAACAGTCTCCGAAGTTAGGGTCGGCCTTTTCCATACCGAGGTCGACCCCAGTCTGGTTTGGTGCTTTCTGCTCATACCCGAGGTTTCTTTCTGGTTTCTGAACCCGATCCATCCTGCAGACCACCACCGATGCGCGATCTGAACTGGCAAGCACTCTTCCCCATAGACGACGCCAACTGTTGATGCCAAAATTTGGCCAAGGAACTCACCTGTCCTTCACGTGACATCAACGGTGAATTTGTAGAAACGGGGGAAGACGTGACCTACAAGACCAGCAAAAACCGCTGCACACCGGCGTGGTGTAGGCCACACCGCCTCCGATGCTTAAGTCAGAAAACGGGAGGAGAGCAAGAAAGTAAGAAAAGAGAGTCGATCATTCAGTTCGGGTCCCCTTCTTCAGTGAAGAGGGGTATAAATATATGCTCATCCTAGGGTTTTTTAGGAGTTCGGAGGCGTTTCTTGACAAACCAGGCAGATCCGGGGCGACTAGAGGCTACAGGGACCAAGCGGGGCTCGACGGGCTCGTCTGCTCGATTGTCCTCGTCAGCTCCTTGTGCCGGGGTGGTCCAAAATTACCTATAACAGTAGCCGTCAAGGTCAAAAGCATTCCATGTTCTCCCTTGGAAGCCGAATAGTATAGAGAGATTGAAGATCATCAAGAACACCATCATCCGCTACCTGATTAAGGAGTTTATTTTCTTTATTAACTTTGTGATTATGGACATGCCTACTCAGATTGTGATTTGTATTTCCATGCCTATTATGAACTAAGTAGCTTAGGTGTTGGTTAGGAATAATGTGATTGTCGTGCTTAATCTTTAGTAATATATTTACTATCGCATTTTGGTTAATTGTTGTTCTTATTTTCATTTTATGCCCGCCTGGCCAGCCAGTGTGAATAGCTCGCTCTAGTTTCAAGGATGATTTAGAGAGTGTGTGGCAATTATCCACACTACGATCATTGTGTATTGGTGAACGCCAGTGACTGAGCTAGGGATAGCCAGTTGCCTAGTGCTTGATCGGTCGCACTTCATTGGGTTTGAAACATATCCCAAAAGATCCAGAGTTCCGGGAGGAATCCGCTAATAATACTGCAAGAAATGAATGATCAATAATATTGCTAGAGCATCTTTAGAACAATCACTAAATCCTAACCAGCGCCTGCCTTTTATCTGTCTATCTATTTGTTTACTCGTTGTTCTGTCATTTACTTTGCTCCAGCATAATTCTTATAAAACCCGAACATTTTTATTATCTCTGAAACCATTAGAAAGTTACACAAAATAGATAAAGTGGAAGCTCATTCAAACCTTGGATTGATAATATTACTTGCTGCAGACTGTGTATACTTGCACAAGAATTCTAGAGTCTTTTATACCATATTTTTACTCACTCTCGGAACCCAACAAGTTTTTTGCGCCGTTGCCGGGGACTTGAATAAGTTTTTATCTGATTTGTTTTGTGTATGTGTTTTAGTGGTTTGGTGCTAGAACTTTTTGATTGGTTCTTTTGTTTTTGCAGGTGTGAGTTTGGTGAATGAGCGATCCGCCTGGGGTAAGGTTTGAGCTCGATCCAGAAATTGAAAGAACATTCAGGTTGAGAAGGAGAGAGCAGCACAGAAACCAGATGGAGAACGTACCGCGTCTTCCGCAAGATCCTGAAGGTCCAGCGAAACCCCCAGCAGAATCCGTTGCTGCAGCAAAACCCGCTGTTTGAGCAAAATGAGCAGCAAAATAATCAGGCTGAGAATCCTATCTTGATAGCGAACGATAGGACCAGAGCCATTCGAGCGTATGCTGTCCCGATGTTTAATGAGTTGAATCCAGGGATTGCACGTCCCCAAATCCAAGCGGCGGATTTTGAAATGAAACCGGTAATGTTTCAGATGTTGCAAACCGTGGGGCAATTCCATGGTTTGTCATCTGAAGACCCTAATTTACATCTTAAGTCTTTTCTAGGAGTTAGTAATTCTTTTGTAATCCAAGGAGTGCCTAGAGATGCTCTTAGATTAACTTTGTTCCCGTATTCTCTTAGAGATGGAGCAAAGGCATGGCTGAACTCTTTTGCTCTAGGATCAATTAGACATGGGATGAGTTAGCTGGAAAATTTTTGGGTAAATATTTCCCACCTAATAGAAATGCTAAATTGAGGAGTGAAATAGTAGGTTTTAGGCAACTTGAGGATGAGACTTTTAGTGAGGCTTGGGAGAGATTTAAGGAGCTTTTGCGAAAGTGTCCCCACCATGGTTTACCTCATTGTATTCAAATGGAAACATTTTACAATGGTTTAAATGGAGTAACCCAAGGAATATCGATTAATAGTTGTCAGTGGTCGGATGTTATAGGCACAAATAAAAAGGTAAGGAGTGTATTAGAGGTTGATGGTGTATCCACCATTAGGGCTGATCTTGCTATGATAGCTAATGCTCTTAAGAATGTGACAGTGATTAGTCATCAGCAGCCACCAGCTATGGAGCCTACTGCAGTGGTGAACCAAGTGGCAGAGGAAGCATGTGTCTATTGTTGTGAAAATCACAACTACGAGTTTTGCCCCAGCAATCCAGCTTCTGTGTTTTTTGTAGGTAATCAGAGGAATAACCCTTACTCTAATTTTTATAATCCAGGTTGGCGCAACCACCCCAACTTCTCATGGGGAGGAAAAGGAGGCAGCGTGCAAGCGCAACAAAAGGTGAACCAGCCGGGATTTGCTAAAGCGCAGGTAATGCCCCAGCAAAACAAGCAGGCTTTGCCCCAGCAAAATTCGGGAAGTTCTCTCGAGGCGATGATGAAAGAATTTATGGCTCGTACAGATGCCACAATTCAAAGTAATCAAGCTTCGATGAGAGCCCTGGAATTACAAGTGGGTCAGCTAGCTAGTGAGCTAAAGGCAAGGCCTCAAGGGAAACTTCCCTCAGATACTGAACACCCTCGAAGGGAAGGTAAGGAGCAGGTAAAGGCAGTGACTCTTAGGAGTGGTAAGCCATAAGATGAGCCTAGTAAGACCCAAGATGTAAATAAAAATGGTGATAAAGATGTTATTATTGAGAAAGAGTTGGAGTCTGGTCAGGGTGCTGGAGGCAGCAATAAAAATGCTAGAGCATCTGGTTCTGTTCCAGATGTAGAGCCACCTTATGTGCCGCCCCCACCTTATGTGCCACCTCTACCTTTTCCACAAAGGCAGAAGCCTAAGAATCAGGATGGTCAATTTAAAAAGTTTTTAGAGATTCTTAAGCAGTTGCACATAAATATCCCTTTAGTAGAAGCTATTGAGCAAATGCCTAATTATGCTAAATTTCTTAAGGATATTTTAACTAAAAAAAAGAGGCTAGGTGAGTTTGAAACTGTATCTCTTACTGAGGATTGTAGTGCTATTTTTAAGAATGGGCTACCACCCAAGGCTAAGGATCCAGGGTCATTTACTATACCTGTGTCTATAGGTGGAAAAGAATTAGGTAGAGCACTCTATGATTTAGGTGCAAGCATTAACCTAATGCCTCTTTCGGTCTATCAGAAGCTTGGTATTGGTGAAGCTAGGCCTACCACAGTCACACTCCAACTAGCTGATAGGTCTATCACATATCCAGAGGGTAAAATTGAGGATGTCTTAGTGAAAGTGGATAAATAAATATTTCCTGTTGATTTTATTATTTTAGACTATGAGGCTGATAAAGATGTCCCAATTATTCTAGGTCGTCCATTTTTGGCTACTGGTAAGGCGTTAATAGATGTTCAAAAAGGGGAGTTAACAATGAGAGTCTGTAATGAGGAAGTGAAATTTAATGTTTTTGGAGCCATGAAATATCCAGACGAAATGGAGGATTGCTCCTTCATTAGGATTCTGGAGAGCACAGTTATTGAGACAGCAATACAGGATTCGGCTAGTAAGCATTCGGAAGAGCATGGAGAGGTTAGTGTAGAAGATTTAGAGGTTTGTTTGTTAGAAAGAAAAAATGAAAAAGAGTTGTTTAGGTGTGAGGATGTTTTTGAGTCTTTAGATTTAAATCAAAGAAAGGCTCCTCCTATTAAGCCATCCCTGACGGAGGCACCTATTTTAGATTTGAAGCCCTTGCCGGATCATCTAAAGTATGTGTATCTTGGGGAAGGATAGACGTTGCCCATTATTGTTGCATCAGATTTAATGTCGGAACATGAGGAGGCCTTAATAAAATTGCTGCAGCAATACCGCAAGGCTATAGGTTGGACGTTGGCTGACATTCAGGGAATTAGCCCATCTTTTTGTATGCACAAAATCACTCTAGAGGAGGGATCCTTTAGGAGTATTGAGCAACAAAGAAGGCTTAACCCTGCAATGAAAGAGGTTGTTAAAAAGGAGGTAATTAAATGGTTGGATGCTGGGATCATTTATCCAATTGCCGATAGTAATTGGGTGAGCCCGGTCCAATGTGTTCCTAAGAAAGGAGGTGTCACTGTGGTGAGAAATAAAGATAATGAGTTGATTCCAACCAGGACAGTAACTGGCTGGAGGGTTTGCATGGATTACAGGAGGCTTAATAAAGCCACCCGTAAGGACCATTTCCCTCTACCATTTATTGACCAGATGTTGGATAGATTGGCTTGTAAGGCCTATTACTGTTTCTTAGATGGTTATTCTGGGTACAACCAGATTACTATTGCTCCTGAGGATCAGGAGAAAACCATTTTCACCTGCCCTTATGGGACGTTTGCTTTTAGGCGAATGCCTTTTGGCCTTTGCAATGCTCCAGCAACATTTCAGCGGTGTATGCTAGCAATTTTTTCTGATATGATTGAGTCCACTGTTGAGGTATTAATGGATGATTTTTCAGTGTTTGGAGGGTCTTTTCATAATTGTTTAGAAAATTTAGGTAAGGTGTTAAAGAGATGTGAGGATACCCATCTAGTTCTTAATTGGGAAAAATGCCACTTCATGGTGAAGGAGGGCATAGTATTAGGTCATAGGATTTCTAAGAATGGTCTAGAAGTTGATAGAGCAAAAATAGAGGTTATTGAGAGACTAGAGCCACCGAATTCAGTGAAGGGAATTCGGAGTTTTTATAGGAGGTTCATAAAGGATTTTTCCAAAATCAGTAAACCTCTTTGTAACTTATTGTGTACTGATCATGTTTTTGACTTTAATGCAGATTGTAGGAAGGCTTTTGAGACATTAAAAGCTGCTTTAGTCTCAGCACCTATTCTTTGTGCACCTAATTGGAATTTACCATTTGAGGTAATGTGTGATGCGAGTGATGCTGCGGTAGGTGCGATGCTAGGGCAAAAGCAGGGCAAATTTATCCATCCTATATATTATGCAAGCAGAGTTTTAAATGAGGCACAAGTCAACTATACAACTACTGAAAATGAGTTGTTAGCTGTGGTGTTTGCTTTAGAGAAGTTCCGGCCATATTTGGTTGGATCCAAAGTCACGGTTTTCACGGATCATGCAGCAATAAGGTATTTAATGACTAAGAAGGATGCAAAGCCTAGACTAATTCGTTGGGTTTTATTAATGCAGGAATTCGACTTGGAAATAAAGGATAAGAAGGGATCAGAAAATGTTATTGCAGATAATTTATCTCGTGTTGATCCATCATCATCTTTGCTGAAGCAAACTGCAATTTCCGATTCTTTTCTAGATGAACAACTCTTTGCTGTTGAGGTAAAGGTAGTCAGGGATGTCCCTTGGTATGCTGATATTGCCAACTTTTTGGTAAAGGGGGTCACTCCTATTGACATGGACTGGAGGCAGAAGAAAAAGTTTAAGCATGATGCGAAATTCTTCTATTGGGATGAGCCATTTATGTATAAGCAATCCTCTGACGGTATTATTCGTAGGTGTGTTTCAGGTGCTGAAGCAAAGGAAATCCTGGAGCAATGTCACTCTTCGCCGTATGGAGGTCATTTCAGCGGTCAAAGGACAGCTATGAGGATTTTGCATTGTGGATTCTTCTGGCCCACCTTATTCAAAGATGCCCATTGGTTCTACAAGCAATGTGATGCTTGCCAGAGGAGAGGAAATTTAGGTCCTAGAGATTAAATGCCTCTTACTTATATTTTAGAAGTTGAATTATTCGATGTATGGGGTATTGATTTTATGGGGCCATTTCCCCATTCTAATGGCAATGTTTTTATCTTATTGGCAGTTGATTATGTGTCCAAATGGGTGGAGGCCATCGCATGCCATCAGAGTGATGCCAAGATAGTTGCAAGGTTTTTTCAATCGCACATCTTTGCGCGGTTTGGGACACTTAGGGCTCTAGTGAGTGATGAGGGTACACATTTTGTTAATAATATCTTAACTAAGCTTTTAGCTAAGTATGAGATTAAACATAGGATAGCTACCCCTTATCACCCACAAGCAAATGGTCAAGCTGAAATTAGTAATAGGGAAATTAAATCAATTCTAGAGAAAGTAGTTCATCCATCTAGAAAGGATTGGTCTTTTAGGTTGGATGAGGCTCTTTGGGCTTATAGGACAACCTATAAGACTCCTCTAGGTATGTCTCCCTATAGGTTAGTATATGGGAAAGCTTGCCATTTACCATTGGAGCTAGAGCATAAAACATTCTGGGCTTTGAAAAAGTTGAATTTTAATCTGAGTCGTGCAGGAGCAATGAGAATGCTGCAGCTTAATGAATTAGAGGAGTTTCGCCAATTTTCTTATGAGAATGCGAAAATGTATAAAGAAAAGACTAAGCTGTGGCATGACAAGAAAATAAAATCTAAAGATTTGTCAAGGGTCAAAAAGTCTTGCTTTATAATTCTAGATTGAAGTTATTTCCTGGGAAACTAAAATCTAAATGGTCAGGACCATTTACTGTGGTTGAGGCTTTTTCCCATGGAGCAATTACTTTGCAGGATGAAAAAGATGGGAGAGTGTTCAAAGTGAATGGACAACGTGTGAAAAATTATTGGGGAGAGGAATTTCAGGTGAAATATCCTTCCCTAAAGTTGGTTGATGATTGAGAGAGCATGATTTTTGCGGGAGCATTTTACAGAGCAAAATTTTAAGCTCCCGCTGTTTGTATTAATTTTATGTTTTGCTGATTTGTTTTTAATTTTAAATAGGTTAGATTTGATTTTGCATGATTTATTAGATTTTTATCTTTAAGTATTTGTTTATTTAGATTTTATCTATTTCGTTTTGATTTGATTTGATTTTCAGGTTATTTATTTAAATTATCTTTAGGATTATCTTTTTATTTATTAGATTTTATTAGATTTTATCTAGATTTTATTTGAATTCTGTTTAGTTTAGGATTAATAAAGATTTTCTCTAATTAATTCAGCTTCAAGAAAGATTAAGTTTGATTTGATCGGTTGAATTTAAATTTGAATTTAAAAGATTTGATTTTCCTATTTTGAAACTTAAATTCTGTATCCAAGATTCTTCAGGTTCAGAAGGTTGTTGCGGCAAAGATAAAGCTGGAGCAAATTTTCCGTACGAATAGGAAGGATTTTAGTGTGAGTAATTATTTTTACTGTTGGGATTTTTGAATTTCTATGGCAGGTGAATTGCAGGGATGCTGCCACATGTCGTGCAGGGATAATCCAACGGTCGAGCCGTTGACAGCACGCAATTATTTACCATAGATGATTGAAATTCCGAGATTTTACCGTTAGGGTTTTGAATTGCAACTTAATTGTGAACGGTAAACCCATTTAATACGGAGCAAATCTTTTCGGTTAGGATTTCAAATTTCTGGAGCCTTATTTATTTGCATACTTTGGTAAGTTTCTCCTCACTTCGTCTTCTTGTTTCAATCTTGCCATCTACATTTTTTTCTGTTCATACTTCTTTCTCGGTAAAACCCTTTGAACCTTCAATGGCCAAAATACGAGCGAGGAAAGAAAGAGAGAGGGAGAGTGAAGAGGAAATACCCATTACCCCCGAAGTTCCAAAAGTAAAAACAAAAAAGAAAAGGACGCCAGAGGAGAAAGAAGCGAAAAGAAGGAGAAGGCAACAAAGGGCCGAGGATCAGGAGGCTCTACAGAAGGCGATGGACGATGATACTACTACAGTGGTTGAAAAAGACTCGCAAGAACCAGAAGAACAAAACCCAGAGGAGGGTGAGCAGAGAGTTGCGGATACAGAAGAAGTTCGAGAGAAGGTTCGAGAAACACAGGATGAGGTTGTGCCTGAAGGAGATGATGAGCTAGTGTAGGAGGCTCGGGTGGAGGTGGTCATGCCGGAGGTGCCCAGACGTCGCCGCATTAAGCGGAAGGCTGGGCGCATTCAAGTAATTCGGAATGATACCCCGTCACCACCATCATCAGATTCTGAGAGAGAAAAGGCAGAGCGAGAGGAAAGAGATAAAAAAGAAGCTGATGACAAAGAAAGAGAAGAAACAGAGAAGAAGACTGAGGAAGAGCAGTTGCTCAAGCGCAGGGCAGAGAAGGACAAAAATATTGCTGAATCATCAGAAGAACACGATGCACTAGAAGAACAGCAGTTACCATTTGATCGTTTCGTCAACATTTTTGCTAGAGCAAAATACGCTGAGCTTCTGAAAAGGGATTTCTTGTTCGAGCGCGGTTTTAGCGGTGATCTTCCATAGTTTCTAAGGACCGGTATTGTTGACCATGGCTGGGAGCTGTTTTGCGGAAAGCCTGAGTCTGTAAACGCACAGGTGGTGCGTGAATTTTATGCTAACATTGTTAAGGAGGATGGTTTCCAGGTAATTGTTCGAGGAGTTGAGGTGGATTGGAGTCCGAGTGCTATCAATGCACTGTACAATCTTCAAAACTTCCCCCATGCGGCATATAATGAGATGGTTGTGGCGCCATCTGATGAGCAACTAAGTGATGCTGTGCGGGAGGTAGGAGTTGAAGGAGCACAGTGGCAGTTATCCAAGAGTTAGAAGAGGACATTCCAGTCGGCTTATTTGAAAAGGGAAGCAAACACGTGGATGAGATTTATTAGACAGAAGATGCTTCCAACAACACATGACTCGACAATCTCCAGGGAACGGGTTCTCCTAGTTTTTGCCATCTTGCGGTCTCTCAGTATTAACGTAGGGAGGATCATTGCGAATGAGATTTCTAGATGTTGGAAAAAGAAGGTGGGGAAACTATTCTTTCCGAACACAATCATGATGCTGTGCAGAAGAGCAGGGGTTCCAGTGGATGAGGGAGATGTGATCCTGTTTGATAAGGGGATCATAGACACGCCCAATTTGGCACGGCTCCAGCGTGTGCAGGAGGTGCGTCAAGGTGGGCTTATCTTCGGCATCAACACGATTCTAGAACAACTGACACTTTCGGCCACTAGGCAGGAGTTTGCCGAGAGGCAGACTTTAACCTTCTGGAACTATGTTAAGAATCGGGATGTCGTCTTAAAGAGGGCACTGCAAGAGAATTTTTCAAACCCATACCCAGCCCTTCCCATATTCCCTGACGATCTGTTGAACCCCTGGATTCCGCCCCCACCTGCTGAAAGAGGAGAAAAGAATGATGAAGAACAGGGTCAGGAAGATTGATGGATGAGATGATCTTCGGCGAGCATTATTTTTTATCCTATAATTTTGTTTGCTCGCGCAAATCTGACCCCGCTTGTTAAAAATATTTGCTTGTTTCTTGTTAATTTTTTTTTCTGCTTCTTAAAAAAAAAATATCTGCTTTGTAATATTTTTCTTTATGTTTTAATGAATTTTCCAGATGTTTTCCATTCCATGAGCACTGACTAAATCTAACTTAACTACTTTTCTTCTGAATTTTTGAAGCTTGGACTTATTACGCTTAATTAGATCAAGGTATTCTGATCTCCAGAAACCTTTTGCTTGAGCATTTCTTCTAGCCTGGACTGTTTCTGCGGCAAAGAAGATTTTGGAGGTAGTATTGACTTATATGATCCACTTTAACCTTAATTCTAGTCCCACGCTTAATTTAAATTCAGATAGAAAAATTTAAGTTTGGGGGTATAATTGCTTATTTAATGATTCATTGGGGACAATGAATAATTCAAGTTTGGGGGACTTTTTGCTACTCCAATTGTTTTGCTCGAGCATTCCTCTCCTTCAAGTAAAAATTTGTTAGGTTATTGAGTAACCGGGGACAATTGTGATACCCACAGTTTGTTTTCGCGTCAAGAGATGACCTAGGAAATGAGAAAAATTATTTGCTGAAAAACCTATTTGTTGAAAATTTTGCTAAAAAAATTGATGGAGCAAAAGTTTTGAAGGATGAATGATGATCGAGCAGTTTTTCTGTCTCCCAGAACTTAGGTGAGCTTCATCATAAAATGTTGCAATTTTGAGGGGCAAGAGATGGAATAACTAAGGATTCTTGAGCTTTATAAAGAGTATTGAGCCTAGTTGGTGATGAGTTTAAGGCAAGGGTATACTGCACCATAAAGTGGGTCATCCCATGCTTAAGAACTTATGACTTTAGGGCTGCTTTAAGTCTTAAAATGAAAATATAAACCCTTAGAAAATATGTTTTAAGATATCTAATAATAGAGCTAAGCTGTGGTGAGTTCTTAAGATTGAGTGGGAAGTGGTGATTATTTGTCCCTACCGAAGGAATCATTTTGCTGCAGCAAAGCTTGGTTTTGCAGAGTGCTCAGGTAAAGGTTAAAGGTAGTATTGGATTGTCTAATTTGATTAAGCTAATTCTTTGTCTAATGTTTTTAAATTCTTAAGAGGAAGGTGAGTTAGTATTGCTCGGGACGCGCAATAGTTCAAGTTTGGGGGTGTGATAACTGCCAAAAAGGTAGTTATTTAGGCCTCAATTATATAGGGATTTGTGTGTCCTTTGTGCTTATTAGGGTTGGTTTTGGATAGATATTACATGTTTTAACCCATTTGGAAGAATGGAAGCATTGGAAATTATTTTGTGCAGATTATGCTGCTGGGCGACTGGAGGGAGCAAATTCTGTGCTGCAGCAAAACTGGGAACAGAACTGCCACATCACAGCTCGTTAGCCAACTTCATGAACCGACTTCTGTTGAGTTATTTTCGTGATAAAGGATCAAGGAGAGCCTTACATGTGTCCCAGTTGACCTAATTCAAGCCTCCCATCCTTCTATAAAAGGGAGTAGCCGTCAAGGTCAAAAGCATTCCATGTTCTCCCTTGGAAGCCGAATAGTATAGAGAGATTGAAGATCATCAAGAACACCATCATCCGCAAGCTGATTAAGGAGTTTATTTTCTTTATTAACTTGTGATTATGGACATGCCTACTCAGATTGTGATTTGTATTTCCATGCCTATTATGAACTAAGTAGCTTAGGTGTTGGTTAGGAATAATGTGATTGCCGTGCTTAATCTTTAGTAATATATTGACTATCGCATTTTGGTTAATTGTTGTTCTTATTTTTATTTTATGCCCGCCTGGACAGCCGGTGTGAATAGCTCTCTCTAGTTTCAGGGATGATTTAGAGAGTGTGTGGCAATTATCCACACTACGATCATTGTGTATTGGTGAACGCCAGTGACTGAGCTAGGGATAGCCAGTTGCCTAGTGCTTGATCGGTCGCACTTCATTGGGTTTGAAACATATCCCAAAAGATCTGGAGTTCCGAGAGGAATCCGCTAATAATCTGTCTATCTATTTGTTTACTCGTTGTTCTGTCATTTACTTTGCTCCAGCATAATTCTTTTAAAACCCGAACATTTTTATTATCTCTGAAACCATTAGAAAGTTACACAAAATAGATAAAGTGGAAGCTCATTCAGACCTTGGATTGATAATATTACTTGCTGCAGACTGTGTATACTTGCACAGGAATTCTATAGTCTTTTATACCATATTTTTACTCACTCTAGGAACCCAACAATTTCTCTTCTTCTCTTTCTCCTTAATGCTGCAGAGATAGGAATTTGGTCATCATCCAATTCCTTGATCTCAGAGTCGAATTATGTCTCTCAGTCACTGGAGGTCTCGCCCTCCTTGCTTTCTTTCTCTTCGTCACCTCTCTTCTCTCCCAAAGAGGTGTTATCAGCTACTGGTGGGTCATCTATGAATAGAGGTTCAAAAACCTTATCAGCTGACTGTGCTTGAGTGGCCTCTTCTCGGCCTTCTTCAGAATGCGGTCGCATTTTGGGCTTCAACCTCTGCTTCTTTTTCTTTTTCTGGACTTTCTTCACTTGGCCCATGTTGGGCCTCTTCTTCTTTCCCTTGCAGCAACTCAACCTCACTTTGAGCCTTGTGGAGTGGCTCAAAAGCTGCAAGGAAGTCTTCTGCTTCCTTTCTTCTTTTCTCATCTTCTTTCAATTCTTCCCTTCTTTGTTTTTCTTCCTCAAGGAGTTGCAATTCAACTGCTGCCCTCCTGAGGTTTTCTCCTAACTTTCTTTCTTCTTCCTCATCTAACTTGGCCCTCTCGGCCTCCTGCCTTTCCTCTTCCTTTTTCTTTTCTTCTTCATGCTCCCTTTCTCTTGAAAACTCATCCTCTTCCCTCATGTGCTGATTTTCAAGTTCTCTTTCAGCCTCAATGTCATTCAAAGCATCTTGTTCAACCCTATAGCCTTCGGTAATCACTAGAGCCTTTGCCACAACTTGGCGAATTATGTCCTCGAACACGTCTGGGGGCATTCTTGCGGTTTTGAGGGGCTCGATAACAAGTGGTTTCTCGGGCACAACTTTCTTGGGACTCCTCTTCCTTACACTTTAGGTAACAAATGGTTTGTTCCTGCAAGACGAAGAGAGGTTAGTTGAAGGTTCAGAAGTTTTACCCATTGAAGCCTCCCTTTGCCGAGAGCTTCCTGCTGCTTCAACGACTTCTTCTTCATCTCGCCTATTCGCTTCTTCTTCAAGAGCTACACGTCTCTGAGCTCCCATCACCCGGATCATTGAAAACCGCTCCCACGAGCATTTTCTGAATTGTTGAGTTTCAGGTTTTTGGGTTTTGTGGACGACATTAGCGCGCGTGGACCTCCTAAGTTGAGACGAACTCGGATTCTCCCTCGAGGTAGCCGACATTGTCGAGGAAGAAGGAGTTTGAGCGTCCGTTTCTTGGTTCATGATTGTTGGTGAGAAACCCGAAGGTCTCATCCTTCTCGTGTCGTGCATGGGTGTTTCGGGCTGCTCCTCTTGACGCCGAGCGTGTGCTGCAGCTTCTTGGGCAGTTTGAGCACTCTGGGATCGAGTGATCTTGCATGATGATGAAGATTTCGGGGAGTTCTTCATGATTCTTTGATGTGGGTTTTGGTTTCAAGATGAGAGAATATGGAGAGTTCTTGAGTTTTGACTTGAATACCGAAAGTCTTAGGGTTTGGTGAAGAGGGGAAAAAAAGTCAGCTATTTATAGTTTTCTAATTAGGTCACGATGGTAAAAACTTTTCGTGACTGCCTTTTTATTTTTGAAAATGCTGTCGCATTTCCAAATACACTAGGGAGAAATGCGATCGCATTTTCCCCAGTTTTTCTGCCTTCTCCTTTTTTCTTGACTTTTGATGACCGCAAAGTGCACGGGCCGCAAGTAATATAAAACGGTAGTAATACCGAGTATCGAATCCTCAGGGAAATTGAATTAATTCCATTAAGTACCAAAAATCATCATGTTTTAATTTTATTTAGAGAATCAACTCGAATGATAGTGCGAAAATTAAAGGAATTAATAGAAATAAACATTTAATAATGAAATGAAAATAACCAAATAAGGGGACTTGACCTAGGGTGTTATCTAGCTTTCTTGGATTTGTAGCTCAATTATATGGATGTATGTAACTAATAATCTTCAATTCCATAAATCTAGAAGTAATTTTAAGCGGATTTCTCTTTCAAGCTCCTCCACATCTCATACTAACATAACTAATTTATGTGTCCATCTCCTTAGTTAATCATAGTATGGCATTAAGCAACTTCATAATCAATTTCTAACAATTCTCTTTCACTCTCGTGTTCCAAGCAATCGTTAGCCATGCAATTTGGATCTAATCTAATTTCTCTCTGTCGAGTATCAAATTAGACCAACAAATCAATTAATCCGTGATCAAGAGATTAAAAGCATTAAGCAAGAATTGCATAGATGAAATATGAAGAATTTCATTACATAATCCAAGTAATTGCGCTACAATATCCAATTAACTAGAATAACGGCCCTAGGTCTCAAGATCTACTCGCAGATGGAAATAATTTTGCCAAAATGATCTTGACCCATGGGCCTAACTCAAATTACAACAAGGAATTATAAAGAAATAAGGAGGAAATAACCGATAAGTCGATCCCAAGCTCCGGCTACGATCATCTCGAATCTTGAGCCTTAGAATCTCGCTCAATTCCCACTTTTTCTCCACAATTCTTCTCACTTTTTCTCTCTATTGAGCTAGGGGAGAGCTCCCCCAAATTTGGGATGATTTGAACCAAAGGGAAGGGGCCTTTTTATAGCACAAGGGGCTGGACATTTCTTGCTGAGCAAGTCGACAGCGTCTCGACGCTGTGACGTCATGTTGTCTTGGGGCAGAAGTTGTCGCAGCGTCGCGACGCTGTCACGATTTTGGCACGCGCTTTTCTGATTACCTAGCGTCGAGACGCTACGGTCCTAGCGTCTCGACGCTAGGCCTTCTAGAAGCCCTAATTGCAGATTTTAGCCTTCTTTCTTTAATCTTTTGGGCTTTTTGGGCCTTCCCACTTCAATTGTCTTTTCTTCTTGGTCCTTGGGGCTTGGATCTTCAATGGTTATTCTTTCAAATTGCCCAAAAAGTCTCCAAATTTACCCAAATTCTCTTAAAATCTCAGTTTTGCTGTCTGAACTCGGTTTTCTGTAAAATCAACATAAAAATACATTAAAGCTCACAATTCATGCACAAAACTAGCTAAAATTAATAGGAAAATGATGACATTTTTGCATGTCATCACACCCCCAAACTTAAAGTTTTGCTAGTCCCGAGCAAAATAAAGTAATGTATATGAATCATAACTTGCATGTTAACAACTCTATCCTCAATGCTTCTAGCCATGAATGCACACTATTGAAACAAATAAGTAAGCATGAACAAACATCAAGAAGTTTAAAATTTAATCCTATCCTCCCTTGCAAAAACGAATCATCCTTAGCCTTATCACAATATTTACTAGCCCGGAATCATTTATATACTCCTCCATTCATCTTCCCCCTACACTGGCACTAAAGCTCGCCCTTTAGCCATCATGCTTATCTAGCAAGCACTACCTTACTAAGGTGCTCATGATTATTGAGGTGTCCCCCAAACTTTTCTCTCTTTTTTTTTTTTTTTTTTTTTTTTTTTTTTTTTTTAAATGGAGCGATAATCCTTTTAGATGTAGCGCCTTCGTTCTGGCTTGCCAACATTGGTGATGAAAGCATCCAACTACGAGCGCTTCATCTTTCAGGATGCCGAAGCATGCTCATTTCTTTCCAGCGCTTTCATGCAAAGGCAAACGATGGGTGTCATGAATGCCCCTGGTTACTAACACTTTCAAGAAAGTGGAGCATTTATTAATATTATTCTTTGAGCAATTCATTTTCTTTTTCCCAAAGCTCAGTATTACTAACTATTACGCAAGAAAGCTATCTAGACAAACTTTACACCTATCGGAGTGACAACAAACTTCCAAAGCATATAACTTTCATCTAGGCTTTCAAAATCATAATAAAACAAGTGAATCATCATACTTTGCAAGGGGATCAAAGAAAAATTTTAAATTTTCTTGAATTTAGACATGCTTCCAAATTTGTAACAATAAGAGAGAATCATGGCTGAAAGCAAATCATCAGACGTCATCATCATCAACATGCATTTAATTCATCATAAGCATTACTTTTCTTCTGCAAAACCTAAGCAGAGCGAATCTCCCCCCCAAACTTAAAATATACATTGTCCCCAATGTATGAACATTTAATCAGATAAAGAGAGATCGATACTGCCCTGAAAAAGCGAAAGAATCTGAATGTCTTAAATTTTCGCCCGATGAAGAAATGAGAAGCTTAGGCATGATTTCACGAACTTCCTGCATAAGGATCAATCTCAAGGGAGCATTAGGATCAACACAAAAATGAAATCTAAAAACTTAAACAGCTTGGGTTGCCTCCCAAGAAGCGCTTGTTTAACGTCCTGAGCTAGACGGGGCTTGGTCACCCTGGATCCGTTAAAATCATTTTTTCGGCTTTGCGCTCTTCGAATCCACAATAGTGCTTCACTCTTTGAGCATTGACTTTAAAAGTTAACCCGCTGCTATCCATTAATTCAATTGGTCCATATGGGGATACTTCCTTGATTATGAATGGGCTGGACCATCTTGACTTCAATTTTCCTGGGAACAATCGCAATCGAGAATTGAATAGAAGAACTTGCTGCCCTGGCTCAAAAGAACGCTTCTGGATTATATTATCATGCCATCTTGCGGTTCTTTCCTTAAAGAGTTTTGCGTTTTCATACGCCTGGTTCCTGAATTCTTCTAGTTCGTTGAGCTGCAGAAGACGTTGTTCACCAGCCTTCTCCGCGTCCAAGTTTAGCTTCTTGATAGCCCAATATGCTTTGTGCTCAAGCTCCACAGGCAGGTGACAGGCCTTACCATACACTAATCGATACGGGGATGTATCGATTGGAGTTTTGAAAGCTGTCCGGTAGGCCCACAAAGCATCGTCCAACTTGTATGCCCAGTCCTTTCTGTTGATACGAACTGTCTTCTCTAGAATTTGCTTAATCTCTCTGTTAGAAATCTCAGCTTGCCCGTTAGTCTGGGGATGATAAGCTAAAGAAGTCTTATGCTTGACACCATATTTCCTCAATAATGATTCAAACAATTTATTGCAAAAATGAGACCCCTCATCACTAATTATAGCTCGTGGTGTGCCAAATCTTGTGAAAATATTTTTATGCAAGAAACGTAACACAACACGAGCATCATTAGTCTTTGTGGCTACTGCCTCTACCCATTTAGATACGTAATCAACAGCAACTAGGATGTACGAGTATCCATTGGAAGAGGGAAAAGGGCCCATAAAGTCCATGCCCCATACATCAAAAAGTTCCACTTCGAGAATAGGGGTTAAAGGCATTTCATGGCGTCTGGAAATATTTCCTGTCCTTTGACATCTATCACATGTTCTCACGAAGGTATAACAATCTTTAAATAAAGTAGGCCAATAAAAACCAGATTGAAGTACCTTTGCTGCAGTACGAATTGGTCCAAAATGACCACCATAAGGAGAGGCATGACAATCATGAATAATCTTACCTACTTCTTCTGCTGGAATGCACCTTCGAATTATTTGGTCGGAACATACTTTAAAGAGAAATGGGTCATTCCACAGATAGGACTTCACATCATGAAAAAACTTCTTTCTTTTCTGAGCATTTAAGTCTGGAGGTATTTCTTTTCCTGCAAGAAAGTTTACAAAATCGGCGTACCAAGGAAAAGAAGTTTTAACAGCATATAACCTTTCATCAGGAAAAACTTCTTTAATGGGAAAGGTTGCGATGTTCTTTTCATTCTTTATTCGAGACAAATGGTCTGCGACTACATTCTCACAACCTTTTCTGTCCTTGATCTCATAGTCAAATTCTTGCAATAACAGAATCCATCTTATGAGTCTGGGCTTGGAATCCTTTTTACTACTCAAATAACGAATAGCAGCGTGGTCAGTATGCACTATAACCTTTGTACCGAGTAAATAGGGCCTAAACTTATCGAAAGCGAACACAACAGCAAGCATCTCCTTCTCTGTAGTGGTGTAGTTTTGCTGAGCACTATCTAAAGTTCTGCTTGCATAATAGATTGCCCTAAAGAACTTATCTCGTCGTTGCCCTAAGACAGCTCCCAAAGCATAATCACTAGCATCGCACATGATTTCAAATGGTTGACTCCAGTCAGGAACAACAATGATGGGTGCAGAAATCAATTTTTCCTTCAAAAGATTAAATGCTAGCAAACACTCTTTTGAAAACACAAATGGAGCATCCTTTTCAAGTAAATGGCACAGGGGTTTAGCAACTTTTGAAAAATCTTTTATAAAACGCCTGTAAAACCCTGCGTGGCCTAAGAAACTACGAACTCCTTTAACATTAATGGGTGGAGGAAGTTGCTCGATAGCAGAAATCTTGGCTTTATCAACCTCTAAACCCTTTTCAGACACTTTGTGACCTAGGACTATCCCCTCTTTCACCATAAAATGACATTTTTCCCAATTTAAAACAAGGTTAGTCTCTTGGCATCTTTGCAAAACACGAGAGAGATTATGCAAACAGTTATCAAAGGATGAACAAAAAACAGAGAAATCATCCATAAATACTTCCATGATCTCTTCTACAAAGTCTGAAAATATGGCCATCATACAACGTTGAAAGGTAGCTGGAGCGTTACATAGTCCAAATGGCATACGCCGGAAAGCATAAGTGCCATAGGGACACGTAAATGTTGTTTTTTCTTGGTCTTCGGGTGCAATCGCAATTTGATTATAGCCCGAATAACCATCAAGAAAACAATAATATGGATACCCAGCTAGCCTATCAAGCATTTGATCAATAAAAGGGAGAGGGAAATGGTCTTTTCTGGTGGCTTTGTTTAACTTCCTATAATCAATACATACACGCCAACCGGTGACTGTCCTAGTAGAAATGGATTCATCTTTCTCATTCTTAACAACAGTCATTCCCCCTTTCTTAGGCACAACTTGAACAGGACTCACCCAAGGGCTGTCAGATATAGCATAAATAATTCCTGCATTTAATAATTTTAACACCTCGGCTTTTACCACTTCCTTCATTGCTGGATTTAATCTCCTTTGGTGTTCTACTGTAGGATTAAAGGCATCTTCCATTAAGATTTTATGCATGACAATTGAAGGACTAATACCCTTAATATCACTAATAGACCATCCTAAGGCAGATTTTTTCTTCTTCAAAACACCCAACAATTTTTCCTCTTCTACTTTACTTAAATCGGCAGAAATGATAACGGGAAAAGTAGAAGAGTCTCCTAAGAATGCATAGCGCAAGTGGGCAGGCAATTGTTTTAATTCAGGGGAAGGGATATCAACTTGAGCACAAATATCTAATGATAACGTTTCTTCCCTTTCTAAAGATCCATCAATTAAAGCATTTTTCTGATTAACATCTAATAATTCATCTCCAAACACGTCAGGCATGCTTATCTCATAATGATCAACAGGAGACTCTGACTCTACACATGCATTGATAATAGCGTCAACTGAATCAATCGAGAAGCAGGAGCTAACCTCTTCTGGATGTTTTAATGCATTAAAAAGGTTGAACACTACCTCGTCGTCTTCCACTCTGAGAG
The DNA here is from genome assembly GCA_036850905.1 of Luffa acutangula. Lineage (NCBI taxonomy): Eukaryota > Viridiplantae > Streptophyta > Magnoliopsida > Cucurbitales > Cucurbitaceae > Luffa > Luffa acutangula. The sequence continues at coordinate 20,746,117 of CM072089.1, forward strand.
TCAGGGTTCCTTCTTGTACCTCAATTAGAGCACGAGCGGTTGCCAAAAATGGTCTCCCAAGAATGATCGGGACTTCAGGGTCTTCTTCCATGTCTAAAACTACAAAGTCTACAGGGAATATGAATTTGTCGACATTGATAAGAACATCTTCTAACACACCTTTGGGGTATGTTATTGAACGATCTGCTAATTGCAGAGCAATTGTAGTTGACTTTAATTCCCCTAAACCAAGTTTCCTGTAAACACTGAATGGCATTAGGTTTATACTTGCCCCTAAATCGCACAGAGCCTTTTTTATAAACAAACTACCAACAGTACAAGGAAGAGTAAAACCCCCTGGATCTTTTAATTTTGGTGGTAGATGTTTCTGGATTATGGCACTGCACTCGGCTGTCATATTCACCGTCTCATGGTTCTCGAATTTCCTTTTCTTTGACAATATTTCTTTCATAAACTTGGCATAGTGTGGCATCTGTTCCAAAGCATCAGTAAAAGGAATGTTAATATGAAGCTGTTTAAAAATATCAAGAAACTTTGAAAATTCAGCATCCAACTTTTTCTTCTGAAATCTCTGAGGATAAGGAATCTGGTTAAGAACTAAAGGAATAGAATCAGAAGACTTATCTGGCACTGATGGTGCTGACTCTTCCTCTGGTTTGTGTTCATCTTCCTCATCCACTGTCCTTCTAGTGATGGGGTTTGTTCCTTCTTTTCTTTCAATTTCTCTCAACTGTTTCCCACTTCTAAGAGATATGGCGGGGCATTGTTCGTGTGGGTCCATGGCGATGTCATTGGATACATTTCCTTGCTGGATTTCCTTCATAAATATTGTCATTTGATCCATTTTTGCTACCATCTTATTAATAACAATATTTACTGTGGCTTGAACATTTTCATTCAAATTTCTAGTCTCCTTCATGAAGTCTCTTAGCATTTCTTCCAAAGGGCTTTGCTTTTCTTTAAGCTTAAACTCCTCTTTTAAATCAGCTTTTGGCGAACTTGGAGTTTCTGACCCCGTGAGCTTGTTTAGAGCCTTGGTTAGAGCTTCGACTTGCAACCTTAAAGCACTTACCTCATTGTTCTCACATGGTTTCTCCTTAATTTTGGACTCTGGTTGCCATTGGTGACTTGTCAAAGCCAACTCTTCTACTATGGTTCGTGCCTCCTTGACAGTTTTGGCTAAAAAGTTTCCTCCAGCCGTAGTGTCGAGAATTGTCTTTAAATTCCTATTTAACCCACTGTAGAAAAGTTGAATTTGAAGCCAATCAGGATATCCATGTTGTGGGCATTTCCTTAACAAATCCTTATATCTCTCCCAAGCTTCATATAATTGCTCTTCCTCAAATTGTTGAAATTTTCCAATTTCAGCTCTAAGCTTGGTGATCTTTTCTAATGGGAAAAATTTTGCAAGGAAAGCTTTGACTAAATCATTCCAACCAAGGATGCTATTTGAGGTTAACGAGTCTAACCAATCTCTAGCCTTGTCTTGTAAAGAAAATGGAAATAACTGCAACCGAATTGAGTCCGAGCTAACTCCTCCCATTTTTACCGTTCCACAGATATTCAAAAACGATCTTAGGTGATGGTGTGGATCTTCTGATGGATGGCCTTTGAAAGCATTCTCTCTTACCATTTGAATGAGACTGGCTTTGAGCTCAAAATTATCGACAGTGACTGGCTCATAAGCTATTCCAGAATAGTTTAATGGAAATTCAGGCAAGAAATAATCTCGGATTGCTTTGTCTTCTGTCATGATTAAATCTCAAAAGAACAGATTAACCCCCTTATAGCTCCACAAAAGTAAAAAAAATAAAATGTAGAAAAATAAATTTCTAAATTAAAATCAAACACTTAATTCTCAATATTAACGGAAAAAATTACAATTTCCCCGGCAACGGCGCCAAAAACTTGATGACCGCAAAGTGCACGGGCCGCAAGTAATATAAAACGGTAGTAATACCGAGTATCGAATCCTCAGGGAAATTGAATTAATTCCATTAAGTACCAAAAATCATCATGTTTTAATTTTATTTAGAGAATCAACTCGAATGATAGTGCGAAAATTAAAGGAATTAATAGAAATAAACATTTAATAATGAAATGAAAATAACCAAATAAGGGGACTTGACCTAGGGTGTTATCTAGCTTTCTTGGATTTGTAGCTCAATTATATGGATGTATGTAACTAATAATCTTCAATTCCATAAATCTAGAAGTAATTTTAAGCGGATTTCTCTTTCAAGCTCCTCCACATCTCATACTAACATAACTAATTTATGTGTCCATCTCCTTAGTTAATCATAGTATGGCATTAAGCAACTTCATAATCAATATCTAACAATTCTCTTTCACTCTCGTGTTCCAAGCAATCGTTAGCCATGCAATTTGGATCTAATCTAATTTCTCTCTGTCGAGTATCAAATTAGACCAACAAATCAATTAATCCGTGATCAAGAGATTAAAAGCATTAAGCAAGAATTGCATAGATGAAATATGAAGAATTTCATTACATAATCCAAGTAATTGCGCTACAATATCCAATTAACTAGAATAACGGCCCTAGGTCTCAAGATCTACTCACAAATGGAAATAATTTTGCCAAAATGATCTTGACCCATGGGCCTAACTCAAATTACAACAAGGAATTATAAAGAAGTAAGGAGGAAATAACCGATAAGTCGATCCCAAGCTCCGGCTACGATCATCTCGAATCTTGAGCCTTAGAATCTCGCTCAATTCCCACTTTTTCTCCACAATTCTTCTCACTTTTTCTCTCTATTGAGCTAGGGGAGAGCTCCCCCAAATTTGGGATGATTTGAACCAAAGGGAAGGGGCCTTTTTATAGCACAAGGGGCTGGACATTTCTTGCTGAGCAAGTCGACAGCGTCGAGACGCTACGTCACAGCGTCTCGACGCTGTGACGTCATGTTGTCTTGGGGCAGAAGTTGTCGCAGCGTCGCGACGCTGTCGCGATTTTGGCACGCGCTTTTCTGATTACCTAGCGTCTCGACGCTAGGCCTTCTAGAAGCCCTAATTGCAGATTTTAGCCTTCTTTCTTTAATCTTTTGGGCTTTTTGGGCCTTCCCACTTCAATTGTCTTTTCTTCTTGGTCCTTGGGGCTTGGATCTTCAATGGTTATTCTTTCAAATTGCCCAAAAAGTCTCCAAATTTACCCAAATTCTCTTAAAATCTCAATTTTGCTGTCCGAACTCGGTTTTCTGTAAAATCAACATAAAAATACATTAAAGCTCACAATTCATGCACAAAACTAGCTAAAATTAATAGGAAAATGATGACATTTTTGCATGTCATCAACTTTTCATTCTCCTTTACTTTTCATTTTTTACTGAAACAATCATAAACATGTTAGAAAGTTCATATGCTCAATCATGATTTATTCCTTTTTCTTTTAAGAGAAATTAAGTAAAAAGTTTTGATCAATTCAACTTCCAAGTAAGTCCCCAGGTAGAGGTGTTCCCTACGGTCAGCTTAAATACCTCAGCCTAGCCAGAACTTTCCTTAGACAAAGTTCCCTCTTGATAAAAGTCCTTTATTCTTGACTTCAAACTTACAATTTTCTATTCTCTTTTTTCCTTTTTTTTTCTTTAAAATAGATAGGATACAAAATAATATGGACGTTTCAAACTCCCACGTAAATCCCCAGGAAAAGGTGTTCCTTACGGTCAACTCAAGTACCTTTTCTTAGACAGAGTTTTTACTCTTGTCCAGATATTTTGGAATCCCATCTGTATTATTATTTCATTTGTATGTATTATAGATCCATAGTATACAAAGATAAGTTCTCAAAGTATAGAAGTCATACCAGGTCAATCACAGAAACATGGGCTTCTTCATCTTCAAAGCCCTTCCCCCAATATGGTTTGATCCTTTGTCCATTTACTTTGAAGTGCATGCCCTGATTATTCCTCAGTACCACAGTTCCATAGTCGAAGATTTTCACTATCTTAAATTGTCCTGACCATCTTGATTTTAGTTTTTGTGGGAATAACTCGAGTCTGAAATTCAAGAGTAGCACTTTCTGGCCCCTATAGAACTCATTTGGGTGAATTCTTCTGTCGTGCCATTGTTTGACCTTCTCCTTGTAGAGTTTTGCATTTTCATAAGAGAAATGCCAGAGTTCTTCTAGCTCATTAAGTTGCAACTTCCTCTTGATCCCTGCTTTGTCCATGTTGAAGTTAAACTTTTTCAATGCCCAATAAGCCTTATGCTCTAATTCGAGTGGCAAGTGGTAGACTTTTCCAAATATGAGGCGATACGGAGACGTCCCCAATGGCCTTTATATGTAGTTCTGTGGGCCCACAGTGCTTCGTCAAGTCGTAATGACCAATCTTTGCGGGAAGGGTCCACTGTCTTTTCCAAAATAACCTTGATTTCCCTGTTAGAGAGCTCTACTTGTCCATTAGTTTGGGGATGGTAAGCAGTGGCTACTCTATGCCTAATGTTGTACATGGAAAATAAGTTGGCTATCATTTCGTGAAGGAAATGAGATCCTTCGTCACTTATGATGAAGCGAGGGGTTTCGTATCTCGTGAAGATATTCCTCAGAAAAAATTTCTTCACCACCTTTGCGTCATTTGTTGTGGTAGCTATTGCCTCGATCCATTTTGATACGTAATCAACTGCGAGCAGGATATAGATGTTTCCAAAGGATGACGGGAATGGTCCCATAAGATCTCCACTTCGAGTATGAAGTGGAATGGCATTTCGCTTTTAGTTGTCAGGTTCCCTGTCCTTTTGCATTGATCACAGTTTTTCGTGAAGAGGTGTGCATCTTTGAAGAGACTTGGCCAAAAATAGCCAGATTGGACGACTTTGGTTGCTTTCTTTAACCCTGCGAAGTGTCCTCCGTATGGAGCTGCATGACAAGCTCCCAATATGAGAGGTATTTCTTCTTCTAATACGCACCGTCTTAGTATTTGATCAGGCCCTAGCTTATACAAGTATGGTTCGTCCCAGTAGTAGTCCTTGACGTCTTTCAAAAACTTCTTGAGCCGTTGAGCGGTTGCTTCTGGTGGTTTTAGTCCACTGACTAGATAATTTACATAATCTGTAAACCATGGAAGTTCAACGGTCCTGATTGCCAGAATTTTCTCATCTGCAAACGACTCTTGAATATCCTGTCCTTTTTCTATTTGTGCTTCCTACCAAGTTGATAGCGAGCATAGCTAGCTAGTTTTCCCTAATCAATTTAGCTAGTCTTTTATGATTTATTGGCCATTTTATTGTGCTTTAATGTTTATTTTGTAGAAATTGGTTTCTTGGAGCTAAATCGAGAATTTGGAGTTGATCGGGTGTTCAGGACGTGAAAAGATGCCAAAGAATTGAAAAGAAACAAAGTTGGAAGAGTAAACCTAGAGCTAGCGTCTCGACGCTAGCCTTGGGACGTCTCGACGCTAGCATTTTCCTTAACAAATTTGGGCGGCAGCAGAGACAGCATCTCGACGCTGTCTCCTTAGCGTCTCGACGCTGTGAAAATTTCCTTATTTCCGAAGGCGGCAAGCGACAGCGTCGAGACGCTGTCTCCTTAGCGTCTCGACGCTATCAGAAGAATTCTTATTTATAGTTCTTTTCATGCTACGGCCAAGGGGAGTCCATTTGGTGAGATTTTTGCCCTAATTTCGACTATAGACCTTTTGTGGGAGCTAAAGGCAAGGCCAAGGAGCGGGAATCAACCGAGAAGACGTGGAGATCGTGACGGGGACGTGCCGGTTTCGACGGATTCGAGTTTTCCTTTCTCTTTCCCTTAACTCTTGTAGTTTTTATGGCTTTTCTTGCAATTAGTATTTGTGGTTTAAAGACTATGAATTGCTAGTTGTTTGTCGTAGGGTTTGATGTAGTTGTTTTTAGGTTGTTGGATTGATTTTTGGGATGAATGTGCATTTATTTTATTCTTGCAATTTCGTGTAATGCTTTCAATTAGTTGATCACTAATTGAATGATTTGAGTGTTGAATCTAACTCGGGAGAGAGGATTTGGCGTAAGACTTACATTGTTAATTGCATGACTAAAGTAGAAATTCTAAGTTTGTGACGAGATTTAGAATTACTTTAGAAGTATAACAAGGACCGAACCGAATAATGCCTTGCATGTTAATGAACTTAGATAGGGATATCAAGTTAGTTTATATGCATGAGAATCAATTATACTCGGGAGAGGTAATCGTGATAAAATTTTCCTTGGCTTGTAGAATAATTGCACGGTCAATTCATTCCTATTAATCAATCCTCAATCTTAATCAATGAAATCAATTCCCTAAGAGTCTTTCCATTTGAGTCTCCACCCTTTTATTTTTATGCTTTTAGTCTTTACTTTTATCTTTATCATTGAGTTTTCCTCCCTAAATAAAATTGGACAAGATTATTCACGGTACTTAATTTGCTAGAAAACCAATCCAGAGGACGACACTCGTTTAATCACGAAAACACTATATTATTACTTGACCCGTACACTTGCGGTTAACAATTTGCACATCACAAGTCTCGATAGGTGGTATGCTACTTGATTCTCTATCCCTTTTCTGTCTTGGATTTCAATGTCAAACTCCTATAAAAGAAAAATCCATTGAATTAATCGGGGTTTGGCATCTTTTTTAGAAAGCAAATGTTTTGCGACTGAATGATCTATGTTAACTATGACTTTAGTTCCCACAAGGTAGGATCTAAATTTTTCAAAGCCAAATACTACTGCAAGTAGTTCCTTCTCTGTGACTGTATAATTCAACTGAGGCTCGTTGATGGTTTTCCTTGCAAAGTAAATAGGTTGCACTATTCGTCCTTTTTTCTACAAAGTCGCTAGCGTCGCACATCAACTCGAATGGTAGGGTCCAATCTGGTTCAATCATGATCGGTGATGTGCTGAGTGCTTTCTTTAAAGTCTCGAATGCTTGTTTGCAATCTTCATTGAAGTCGAACGGTCTATCTACCTCCAGTAACCTACACAAAGGTTTGGAAATTTTAGAGAAATCTTTAATGAATCTTCTATAAAAATCTGCATGGCCTAGAAAGCTTCTGATATCTCACACTATTTTTGGGAAGGGCAACTTGGATATGATCTCGATCTTTGCCTTGTCCACCTCAATTCCCTTCCTGGAGATGTGGTGTCCAAGGACTATGCCATCTCGTACCATAAAATGACACTTTTCCCAGTTCAGTACCAAGTCGGTTTCTTCACATCTTTCTAGCACTTGGTCTAAATTTCGTAAGCATGCTGCAAATGATTCACCGAAGATAGAGAAGCCATCCATGAATACTTCCACGGTTTGTTCTACCATGTCGAAAAATATAGCCATCATACACCTTTGGAAGGTGGCTGGTGCATTTCATAAACCGAATGGCATTTTTCGGAAGGCAAACGTTCCGTATGGATGGTGCGTCGTCAGCTGAATGGATGGAATGTGAGATAAGATGATAAATGAAATAATAAAGAATAATTCAGCTAACACTTAAGTGCAAGTATACACTGTCGCACGTAGTAATAAAAAAACCTTAGAAGTACTCCAAGGGTATCGATCCCACGAGGACTAAATTGGAAATTCATATTTGATAAAGAAACTGCCAAATGATTTCTTTTGAAAAAGGTAACTAAAGAAAATAAGTTGATTGATTGGGTTTTTGAAAAGATAAACAAAACAAGAAATAAAATAATAAAGAATAACAATAATAAACAACGAGGTATTCAACATGGATTCATCCCTAAGGTAACAACCATACTTATGCAATATCTAACTTAAGTGTATTTAATGCATTGGGTCAGATTTAACTTCTATTTTGCCCTTGTTTCCAAAAAACCGTTAAAAGCCTAAGCGAGTACCGTTATGCACATTTATGTGACTCGACTCCGACATAGATAATTCACGAATGCAACCTATAACCCTATAGTCGATGTAGGGTGCGTTAGGCAGCTTGCCCTATACCGCCGAACAATCTCTTTCGAGCTTTTTCTCCTATATCACCTTTATGAGAACCGATATCGTTTGTCCCTTTTGAGATCAAACTCACATAGCATGCAAAGTCTAAGTGATCAAATTAAACTCAGCAAGGTTAGAGTGATAATCAATAAAGAATGACATGCATTAAACACAACTTAAGCAAATAAGACACTTTCAAGCCATTAAACCCTAAGGGAATTCACCACATTGAACCCCTCAACGGGATTTAGCTACTCATGATGGGATAAAAACCAAATGAACACATTTTCATTGAGATAATAATGTAAAGAATACAAAATAATTAAAAGATTCAATAGCTGGAAATAAAGGAGATAGCTAAATATTATGGGTTTTTCTACTTACTCAATCCTTCTAGAGTTCGCTAAGACACTCCACTCTCTCACTTTTACAAGATGGGAATGGGTGAAACTCTCTACAAACCACAAGGTTTGATGTCTAACTCTCTCTCTCGGGTTAGAATTTGGTCATCTAAGAAGGACCTCGGGCATCCCTACTCATTGGCGTCGAGCCAGGGTTCTGTCACCACACATTTCTTCCAAGTGAGTTATGCTTGCATTTCCCTTCGAATCTCGAGGTTATATAGTGTAGAAATTGGTTGAGGAGCTGCGAAATAGGTGTTGGAAGGTTGCCTAGTCAGTTTCAGGGTCAAAACAACCGGTTATGTGCGAAGAAGACTCGTCAACAATGACCCGCGCGACTCGAAACAACCTCTGATTTTCCAGAAATGCGGCAGCATTTTAATTTTGCCTTCCCAGAAATGCGGCCAAATTCTCTGTTTTTCTTTACAACAGCAAACTAAGTCAAATTCTCTTAAAATCAAGTCTTTTTAAGAACAAATGAGTTAAATTTGACAAAAGTGATTCTCAACACCCTAACTTATCAAATGAAGCATAATATGAGCTCGGGAACAGTAAATTGATCACAACATACAACATTTAACCAAGAAATGAGCTAAATATAAGGGTAAAATAGGTATATTTTTTACCCTTATCAATGGACATGTGAACGTAGTCTTCTCTTGGTCTTCTGGGGATATTGTTATTTGGTTGTAACCGGAGTAACCATCTAAAAAGCAATAATAATCCTTCCCTGCAAGTCTGTCCAGCATCTGATCGATGAATGACAACGGGAAGTGGTCTTTCCTGGTTACTTTGTTAAGCCGACGATAGTCTATGCAGACTCATCGTCCTGTAACCGTCCTTGTCGGGATCAATTAATTTTTCTTGTTCTCTACGAAGGTCATCCCACCCTTTTTTGGAACACATTGTACTAGGCTGACCGAGCTACTGTCTGAAATTGGATAAATGACTCTTGCGTCCAGCCATTTCCAGATTTCTTTCCTGACAACTTCTTTCATGCTTGGATTTAATCTTCGATGGCTATCAATGGAATTCTTAGCTTCTTCTTCAAGGTTAATTTTGTGCATGTAGAATGAGGGGCTGATTCCTTGAATGTCTACAATTGTCCATCCTATTGCTTTTTTATGTATAGAGAGGACCTGCAACAAAGAAATTTCATCTTGTTCAGTAAGATAGGCTGATATAATAACCGGTAACGTCCTGTTTTCTCCAAGGAAACTATATTTAAGATGCTCCGGTAGAGGCTTGAGTTCCAATTCCGGAGGATTGATCAGAGATGGGTGTAGCGGCCTGACTTCTTCTTGGTCTAATTCTGATGAATCCCTCAGTGCCTCTATCCTTGCTGTTGTAGAATCATTTGTGACTAGTACTTCTACTCCTTCAATCATTTTTCCACCTTTTTCTTCTAGTTCCTCCTTTTCGAGCTTGTTCCCTTTCAGTGGTTCTCCCTTTAGTGTTTCCTGCAAAATAGATACAGAGAGTTCGTCAACTTCTTCAATCATAGAACATTTCTCAAGATATCCTGGATATTGTAGTGCCTTCATCACATTGAAAGTGACTTGCTGATCATTGACCCTCATGGTCAATTCTCCTTTGTGCACATCAATTAAGGTCCTGCCAGTCACTAAAAATGGTCGTCCTAAGATGATTGACACGTCCTTATCAGCTTGACAATCTAAAATGATGAAATCTATTGGGAGTACAAATTTGTCAACCTTGACCAACACGTCTTCAATTTTTCCAATAGGTTGTGTAAGTGATCTATCCGCTAATTGTAAAGTTACAGTTGTTGGTCCTTCTTCTCCAATCCCCAACTGCTTAAATACTGAGTATGACATTAAGTTTATACTCGCTCCTAGATTGCATAAAGCTCTGCCTACATCCCTTTCTCTCATGGAGCATGGAATGGTGAAACTTCATGGGTCTTTGAGCTTGGAAGGGGTTTCATTCTTGATTAGTGCACTGGAACATTCAGTGAGTGCAACAGTTTTGTATTCTCCCAATCTTCTTTTCTTTGATAGGATATCCTTTAGGAACTTCACATAGGTAGGCCTTTGTTCAAGCGCTTCCACCAATGGGATTTTGATGTGTAGCTGCTTTAAAACATCTAAGAACTTCTTAAACTGTGCATCCTGCGAAGCATGTTTAAATCTTTGAGGGTATGGAGGAGGTGATATGTATTCTGGATCTATAACAAATTTTTGAGGTCTTGCAGTCGCATTCCCCTATTTTTCTCCAAACTTGATTTTTCTTCTTTTTCTACCAAGGCTTCATGCCCCTTGGTCTTTTCTTTATTTTCTTTATTATGTATAACATATGAGGTAATATCTGACTTCTTTTCTAAAATCTTTTCTCGAGCTTCTTCTGGGATCTCTGCTTCTTGACTCGCTGGGTACTTTGGGCCATCATATTCTAGTCCACTTCTCAAGGTTACTGCATTGCATTGCTCTTTTCCTTCTCCGTGAGGGATCCCAGTCTTGCTAGGCAACGTCCCTTGTGGTCTTTTTTTAATCTCCTGAGCAATCTGTCCAATTGTACTTCCAAATTCCTAACTGCAGCATCGTTTCTTGCCATGTACTCCTTCATAAGAGTCTCTAGATTTGACTCTTGACTCTGCACTTGGAGTGGTTGGAAGTTCTTCTGCGGCGGCTGTTGTGTAGGAGGTTTCGCAAACTGATTTGTGTTGGACTTACTTGAACCGACTTGTCCTCCCCAAGAGAAGTTTGGATGCTGTCTCCATCCTGGGTTATACGTGGCCGAGTATGGATTCCATCGGTGCTTGTTCTGGTTCCCTTGTTGACCTACATAAAAGACAGAAGCGGGATTTAGTGGACAGTTATCAGCAATGTGTTCCTCACCACAAATTTTACAACAGGGAGAAAAAATAGCATTGGCAGGGGCTATATTCACTGGATTGTTCATAGTCATGCCCATCATCATGATGTGGATAACTTTGATATGAGCTTGCATATTAGAATTAGCCTCTGTTTCCACTGTTTTAACTGGATTCTTCAAGATTGTTGTTGGTTCAGTCTCTCCCCAATGTCTATTGTTTGTAGCTATAGTGTCCAAATTAGCATGCGCCTCATTTGCAGACGTCTTCAAGAAAGATCCGTTTGCAGATGCATTGACTAGTGTCTTCGAAGCTTGACCTAATCCACTATAAAAATGCCCCAGGATGATGTAAGCAGGCAATCCGTGGTGTGAACACTTCCGAACAAGCCTTTGAAATCTTTCCCAAGCTGCATCCAGAGGTTCATTGTAAGATTGTCTGAAAGCAATAGTTTCAGCTCTATATTTGACATTTTTATTTGAAGGAAAAAACTTCTCTAAAAATTTCTCCGCTAAATCATTCCAAGAAGTGATGGAGTTTGGAGGGAATGAATCCAACCAAACTTCAGCATCTCCCTGCAAAGAAAATGGAAAAAGCTTTAGCTTCAAAGTATCTTCAGGCACTCCTGAACTTTAAAAGATAATAAAGACAAATTCAGCGAACCTTAGTGCATGTATACACTATCGCACGTAGTAATAAAAACCTTAGAAGTATTCCAAGGGTATCGATCCCACGAGGACTAAATTGAAAATTTAGATTTGAAGAAGAAACTGCTCACTTTGATTGCTTAAAAATGGGTAACCAAAGAAATGATTGATGATTGATTTTTAGAAAAATAAACAACACAAGCAAATGAATAAAGAATAACAATAATGAATAAAACGAGGTATTCAACATAGATTCATCCCAAAGGCAATAACTTTAATCATGGATTATTCAACTTGAGCCTATTGAATGCATTGGGTCAGATTTAACTTCTATTTGGCCTTGCTCCCAAGAACCGTTAGAAGGCTAAGTGAGTACCGTTATGCACATTTCTGTGGCTCGACTCCGACATAGATAATTCACGAATGCAATCTATAACCCTATAGTTGACATAGGGTGCCTTAGGCAGTTTGCCCTATACCACCGAACAATCTCTTTCGAGCTTTTTCTACTATATCACCTTTATGAGAACCGATATTGTTTGTCCCTTTCGAGATCAAACTCACATGGAATGCAAAGTCTAAGTGATCAATTTAAACTCAGCAAGATCAGAATGATAATCAATAAAGAATGACATTCATTTAACAATACTTAAGCAAATAAAACACTTTCAAGCTATTGAACCATAAGGGAATTCACCATATTGAACCCCTCAACAGAATTTAGCTACTCAGGGTGAGATAAAGTGCAAATGAATACCTTTTCATTGAAAATAAGATATACAGAATACAGAAAAATGAAAAGTATCAAAAGCTGGAAATAATGACAGTAGCCAAATACTAGGGTTTTTATATTTTATCCAATCCTTCTAGAGTTCGCTTAGACACTCCACTCTCTTGCTTTTACAAAGTGGGACTGGGTGAAAATCCCTACAAACCCTAAGGTTTGATGTCAACTAAGGTTAGAATTTAGTCATTTAAGAAGGACCTCAGGCATCCCTACTCATAGGCGTCAACAGTTCTGTCACCACCCTCTTCTTCCAAATGATTTCTACTTGAATTTGACTTCGAATCTCGAGCTTATATAGTGTTGAAAATGGTTGAGGAGCTACGAAATAGGTGCTGGTAGGTAGCCTAGTCGGTTTCGAGGTCAAGACAGCCGGTTAGGTGCAAAGAAGTTTCGTTCAAAACGACCCGCAAACGACTCGGAACTGCCTCTGTTTTTCCAGAAATGCGGTCGCATTTGATTTTGCCTTCCTAGAAATCGCATTTCTGGGCAAATTCCAACTTCTCCTCTTTTTTTTCTCCACAACAACAAACTTAGTCAAATTCCCTTAAAATTGAGTCTTTTTAAGCACAAATGAGCATATTTTGACAAAAGTGATTCTCAACACCCTAACTTAACAACTTTAACATATTTTAAGCTCGGGAACAGTAAAATTGATCTAAAACATATAGTTTTGACAAGATAATGAGCTAAATATAAGGGTAAAATAAGTATATTTCTTACCCTTATCAATATGGTAGGACCTTTAATTGGGAGAAAAATTACAAAACGACATCAGGTTTTGCTTCTATGTCCCTATATTTACAATGTGAGATTCATGCTTGTTGCCTTCTAGAGTGGGGAAAAAATATGGTAAAATAAGCTCTAGAATACTGTGCAAGTATACACAGTCTGCAACAAGTGATAAGTAATTTATCGTATCCCTGAGGTTTTGAATAGTCCTCACTTTACCTATCTTGTGTAACTTTTTAATGGTTTCAAGGTTTTTAAAATGATTGATTTTGATAAAATGGTGAAGCAAAAGAAATGACAGAACCGAAAGTAAACGGATAAAGCAGAAAAATCGGAAACAGGCATTGGTCAGGATTTCTGTAATTTTTTTAAAGGATGCTATAGCAATAATATTTATTAGGCAATTCTCTTACAGTCTTATCAGCAGGATCCTCTTGGAACTCTGGATTTTTTGAAATGTGTTTCAACTCCAATGACATGCTACCGATCAAGCACTAGGCAACTGGTTATCCCTAACCCAGTCACTGGCATCCACCAACACATAATGGTCTAGTGTGATTAAATGTCACACACCTCTCAAATCATCCCTGAAACTAAGAGGTGATATTCATACCGGCTGGCCAGGCGGGCACAAAATATAAATAGACACAACAAATAATCAAGATGCACAAATCAACATATATTGCATAGAGAATGAAGTACGACAATTACATGGATCCTAACCAACACCTAAGTAAATTTAGTTCAAGGAGTACAAAATAACACACGCTACAATCTGAGTATGTGCATTCATAACTACAAGAAATTACAAGAAAAGATTAATTCCCTTGAAAGGATCCGTAGCTAATGGTTTTCTTGAGGTCTCCATTCTTTCATCCTCTATTCGGCTTCCAAAGATGGAAAGTAAACCTCCACGAATGGAATGAGACTTTCCTTTCTCCAAATTGGAATGTTTTGGACTTGAGACGGCTACTTCCTTTTATAGAGTGGAATAAACCCTAATTAGGTCAAATTTTACACGTGGAGGGCTCTCCAACCTTCCTAGATTCGAGATTAATTCAGCTAACGCCACATCATTTAATGAATCACGTGCGGCTCACGTGGGAGTTTTGCTCCCGCTTTGCTGGATCACAAATTTATCTCCCTTAAGTCGCTCAACAATATTTCCTGCTCAAAATAACTTTCCAAGCATCTATTCTTCCAAATAGGTTAAAACATATAATATTCATCTAAAAGCAATCCTATTTAACACAAATGACACATTAATCACTATAGAAATAAGGCCTAAATAACTCCCTTTTGGAGAGTTATCAACGTTCGGCTTCGTGTCGCCCTGGGCGCGGCCTTTCTTTGGAAAGTGTTTTCATGGGTCAATATCAGGGTGAATGGGAAAAGTGTCTATAGTAAGTGGGAGAGGCCTCCAACCCTAGGTCACACCGTGAGATTCTTATGATCCGCCTACGTGTCGTCCTGGAGCGACCATCCCTTCGGAGGGCCTGATCATAGGATTCAGAACACCGTGAACTCCTGAAAAGGATAGGGTCTCTTAGGTTAATCACCAACAGTTGTCTCACCCTTCGGTAGCCTGTTGGTGCACACCTCTGGGATCTAAAAGTGGGAGGGTTACACTTTCGAGGATGAGTTAAGTGTGTTAACAAATCCTTGACAAAATAACCTTGGCTAATGTCTATAGGAATATGAGTTATTCCGCAATTAGAATTAGCTGAGAAGTGTCTCATTTCAAAGGAGGAGTAGTTGATCACCCTTCGGTGGTTGTTGCTCTAAACCTCTGAAACATCGTTGCAAAACTAAATCAATAGTCTTAGGGTTTTATGATTGCTTGCTTTGCTAAATTGATTGGATTGTATGCAATTGTTTGCTCGTGTGATGGGTTAAGGCAAAGATAACTAATACGGTCATTGTTAATTTAATTTCAGCAATGTCTTCCTCTATTATCTCACTGCTTAATTATGAAAAATTAAACGAACAAACATACTCAATGTGGCAATCTAACCTGAATACGATTCTGGTTATAGATGATCTAAGTTTAGTCTTAACTGAGGAATGTCCTCATTCCCCAATTTCTAATTGATTAAGAAATGTTCATAATGAATATGGCACAAAACACTGCCTAGAAAAAGGAATATTATCAGAGACTGTAAATATGATTTACTTGTCTTGGAAACAAGCTTAGTGGAGAACGATGATTCTGCCTGGATACTAGATTTAGGGGCCACCAACCCTGTTTGTTCTTCCTTTAAAGGAATGAGTTTCGAGCGTATGTTGTCCCAATGTTTAATGAGTTGAATCCAGGGATTGCACGTCCCCAAATCCAAGCGGTGAATTTTGAAATGAAACCGGTAATGTTTCAGATGTTGCAAACCGTGGGTCAATTCCATGGTTTGTCGTCTGAAGACCCTCATTTACATCTTAAGTCTTTTCTAGGAGTTAGCGATTCTTTTGTAATTCAAGGAGTGCCTAGGGATGCCCTTAGATTAACTTTGTTCCCGTATTCTCTTAGAGATGGAGCAAAGGCATGGTTAAACTCTTTTGCTCCAGGATCAATTAGGACGTGGGATGAGTTAGCTGGAAAATTTTTGAGTAAATAATTCCCACCAAATAGAAATGCTAAATTAAGGAGTGAAATAGTAGGGTTTAGGCAACTTGAGGATGAGACTTTTAGTGAGGCTTGGGAGAGATTTAAGGAGCTTTTGCGAAAGTGTCCCCACCATGGGTTACCTCATTGTATTCAAATGGAAACATTTTACAATGGTTTAAATGGAGTCACTCAAGGTATGGTCGATGCTTCGGCTGGAGGGGCCCTTTTGGAAAAGACTTTTGATGAAGCCTATGAAATTTTTGAAAGAATATCGATTAATAGATGTCAGTGGTCGGATGTTAGAGGCACAAATAAAAAGGTTAAGAGTGTGTTAGAGGTTGATGGTGTGTCCACCATTAGGGCTGATCTTGCTATGATTGCTAACGCTCTTAAGAATGTGACAGTGATTAGTCATCAGCAGCCACCAGCTATGGAGCCTACTGCAGTGGTGAACCAGGTGGCAGAAGAAGCATGTGTCTATTGTGGTGAAAATCACAACTACGAGTTTTGCCCCAGCAGTCCAACTTCTGTGTTTTTTGTAGGTAATTAGAGGAATAACCCTTACTCTAACTTTTATAATCCAGGTTGGCGTAACCACCCCAACTTCGCATGGGGAGGACAAGGAAGTAATGTGCAAGCACAGCAAAAGGTGAACCAGCCGGGATTTGCTAAAGCGCAGGTATTGCCCAGCAAAACAAGCAGGCTTTGCCCCAGCAAAATTCGGGGAATTCTCTTGAGGCGATGATGAAAGAATTTATGGCTCGTACAGATGCCGCAATTCAAAGTAATCAAGCTTCGATGAGAGCCCTGGAATTGCAAGTGGGTCAGCTAGCTAATGAGCTGAAGGCAAGGCCTCAAGGGAAACTTCCCTCGGATACTGAACACCCTCGAAGGGAAGGTAAGGAGCAGGTAAAGGCAGTAACTCTTAGGAGTGGTAAGCCATTAGAAGAGCCTAGTAAGACCCAGGATGTAGATAGAAATAGTGATAAAAATGTTGTTGTTGAGAAAGAGTTGGAGATTGGTCAGGGTGCTGGAGGCAGCAATAAAAATGCTGGAGCATCTGGTTCTGTTCCAGGTGCGGAACCACCTTATGTGCCGCCCCCACCTTATGTACCACCTCTACCTTTTCCACAAAGGCAAAAGCCTAAGAATCAGGATGGTCAATTTAAAAAGTTTTTAGAGATTCTTAAGCAATTGCACATAAATATCCCTTTAGTAGAAGCTATAGAGCAAATGCCTAATTATGCTAAATTTCTTAAGGATATTTTAACTAAAAAGAAGAGGTTAGGTGAGTTTGAAACTGTATCTCTTACTGAGGAGTGTAGTGCTATTCTTAAGAATGGGCTACCACCGAAGGCTAAGGATCCAGGATCATTTACTATACGTGTGTCTATAGGTGGAAAAGAGTTAGGTAGAGCACTCTGTGATTTAGGTGCAAGAATTAACTTAATTCCTCTTTCGGTTTATCGGAAGCTTGGTATAGGTGAAGCTAGGCCTACCACAGTCACACTTCAACTAGCTGATAGGTCTATCACATATCCAGAGGGTAAAATTGAGGATGTCTTAGTGAAAGTGGATAAATAAATAATTCCTGTTGATTTTATTATTTTAGACTATGAGGCTGATAAAGATGTCCCAATTATTCTAGGTCGTCCATTTTTGGCTACTGGTAGGGTGTTAATAGATGTTCAAAAAGGGGAGTTAACAATGAGAGTCTGTAATGAGGAAGTGAAATTTAATGTTTTTAAAGCCATGAAATATCCAGATGAAATGGAGGATTGTTCCTTCATTAGGATTCTGGAGAGCACAGTTATTGAGACAGCAATACAGGATTCAGCTAGTAAGCATTCGGAAGAGCATGGAGAGGTTAGTGTAGAAGATTTAGAAGTTTGTTTGTTAGAAAGAAAAAATGAAAAAGAGTTGTTTAGGTGTGAGGATGTTTTTGAGTCTTTAGATTTAGATCAAAGGAAAGCTCCTCCTATTAAGCCATCCCTGGTTGAGGCACCTACTTTAGATTTGAAACCCTTGCCGAATCATCTAAAGTATGTGTATCTTGGGGAAAGAGAGACGTTGCCCATTATTGTTGCATCAGATTTAATGCTGGAGCATGAGGAGGCCTTAATAAAATTGTTGCAGCAATACCGCAAGGCTTAACCCTGCAATGAAAGAGGTTATTAAAAAAGAGGTGATTAAATGGTTGGATGCTGGGATGATTTATCCAATTGCCGATAGCAATTGGGTAAGCCCTGTCCAATGTGTTCCTAAGAAAGGAGGTCTCACTGTGGTGAGCAATAAAAACAATGAGTTGATCCCAACCAGGACAGTAACTGGCTGGAGGGTTTGCATGGACTACATGAGGCTTAATAAGGCCACCCGTAAGGACCATTTCCCTCTACCATTTATTGACTAGATGTTGGATAGATTGGCTGGTCAAGCCTACTACTGTTTCTTATATGGTTATTTCGGTATAACCAGATTACTATTGCTCCTGAGGATCAGGAAAAAACCACTTTCACCTGTCCTTATGGGACGTTTGCGTTTAGACGAATGCCTTTTGGCCTTTGCAATGCTCCAGCAACATTTCAGCGGTGTATGTTAGCAATTTTTTCTGATATGATTGAGTCCACTGTTGAGGTATTTATGGACGATTTTTCAGTGTTTGGAGGGTCTTTTCAGAATTGTTTAGAAAATTTAGGTAAGGTATTAAAAAGATGTGAGGATACCCATCTAGTTCTTAATTGGGAGAAATTCCACTTCATGGTGAAGGAGGGCATAGTGTTAGGCCATAGGATTTCTAAGAATGGTCTAGAAGTTGATAGAGCAAAAATAGAGGTGATTGAGAGACTAGAACCACTGAATTCAGTGAAGGGAATTCGGAGTTTTTAGGACATGCTGGATTTTATAGGAGGTTCATAAAAGATTTTTCCAAAATCAGTAAACCTCTGTGTAACTTATTGTGTACTGATCATGTTTTTTACTTTAATTCAGATTGTAGGAAGGCTTTTGAGACATTAAAAGCTGCTTTAATCTCAGCACCTATTCTTTGTGCACCTAATTGGAATTTACCATTTGAGGTAATGTGTGATGCGAGTGATGCTGCGGTAGGTGCGATGATGGGGCAGAAGCAGGGCAAATTTATCCATCCTATATATTATGCAAGCAGAGTTTTAAATGAGACACATGTCAACTACACAACCACTGAAAAGGAGTTGTTAGCTGTCGTGTTTGCTTTTGAGAAATTCCGGCCATATTTGGTTGGATCCAAAGTCACAGTGTTCACAGATCATGCAGCAATAAGGTATTTAATGACCAAGAAGGATGCAAAGCCTAGACTAATTCGTTGGGTTTTATTATTGCAGGAGTTCGACTTGGAGATAAAGGACAAGAAGGGATCAGAAAATGTCATTGCAGATCACTTATCTCGTCTTGATCCATCATCATCTTTGCTGGAGCAATCTGCCATTTCAGATTCTTTTCCAGATGAACAACTTTTTGCTGTTGAGGTAAAGGTAGTCAAGGATGTCCCTTGGTATGCTGATATTGCCAACTTTTTGGTAAAGGGAGTCACTCCTATTGACATAGACTGGAGGCAGAAGAGAAAGTTTAAGCATGATGCAAAATTTTTCTATTGGGATGAGCCATTTATGTATAAGCAATGCTCTGACAGTATTATTCGCAGGTGTGTTTCAGGTGCTGAAGCAAAGGAAATCCTGGAGCAATGTCACTCTTCGCCGTATGGAGGTCATTTCAGCGGTCAGAGGACAGCTATGAGGATTTTGCATTGTGGATTTTTCTGGCCCACCTTATTCAAAGATGCCCATTGGTTCTACAAGCAATGTGATGCTTGCCAAAGGAGAGGAAATTTAGGGCCTAGAGATGAAATGCCTCTTACTTACGTTTTAGAAGTTGAATTATTCGATGTATGGGGTATTAATTTTATGGGGCCATTTCCCCCTTCTAATGGCAATGTTTTTATCTTATTGGCAGTTGATTATGTGTTCAAGTGGGTGGAGGCCATTGCATGCCATCAGAGTGATGCCAAGACAGTTGCAAGGTTTCTTCAATCGCACATCTTTGCACGGTTTTGGGACACCTAGAGCTCTAGTGAGTGATGAGGGTACACATTTTGTTAATAATATCTTAACTAAGCTAGTAGCTAAGTATGAGATTAAGCACAGGGTAGCTACCGCTTATCACCCACACGCAAATGGTCAAGCTGAAATTAGTAATAGGGAAATTAAATCGATTCTAGAGAAAGTAGTCCATCCATCTAGAAAGGATTGGTCTTTTAGGTTGGATGAGGCTCTTTGGGCCTATAGGACAGCCTATAAGACTCCTCTAGGTATGTCTCCCTATAGGTTAGTATATGGGAAAGCTTGCCATTTACCATTGGAGCTAGAGCATAAAACGTTTTGGGCTTTGAAAAAGTTAAATTTTGATCTGAGTCGTGCAGGAGCAATCAGAATGCTGTAGCTTAATGAATTAGAGGAATTTTGCCAATTTTCTTATGAGAATGCGAAAATGTATAAGGAAAAGACTAAGCTGTGGCATGACAAGAAAATAAAATCTAAAGAGTTTGTCAAGGGTCAAAAAGTCTTGCTTTATAATTCTAGATTGAAGTTATTTCCTTGGAAACTAAAATCTAAATGGTCAGGACCGTTTACTGTGGTTGAGGTTTTCCCCCATGGAGCAATTACTTTGCAGGATAAAAAAGATGGGAGAGTCTTCAAAGTGAATGGACAGCGTGTGAAAAATTATTGGGGAGAGGAATTTCAGGTGAAATATCCTTCCCTAAGGTTGCTTGATGATTGAGAGAGCAGGATTTTTGCGGGAGCATTTCACAAAGCAAAATTTTGAGCTCCCAGTGTTGGTATTTGTTTTATATTTCGCAGATTTGTTTTTAATTTCGACTAGGTTAGATTTGATTTTTGCATAGTTTATTAGATTTTATCTTTCAGTATTTTTATTTTTTATCTATTTTGTTTTTTGAATTTGAGTTGATTGGATTTTAGGTTTATTATCTTTGGATTATCTTTTCATTAGTTAGATTTTATCTTCAGTTATTTGAATTCTGTTTAGTCTTAATTAATAAAGATTTTTCTCTACTTTATTTGGCTTCGAGAATAAAAAAGGAATTAGGATTGATTTAATCGGTTAAATTTAAATTTGAGAGATTTGATTTTCCTACTTTGAAATTCAAATTCTGTATCCAAGATTCTTCAGGTTGTTGTGGCAAAAATCTGGCTGGAGCAAATCGTCTTTATAGGAAGGGTTGTTGGAGTAATTATTATTTTTTACCGTTGGGATTTTTCTTTGAATTGTTGCAGGTAAAATTTGCATGAGTCGTCTGATGAGGCCACGTGTCAAACAGCAATCATCCAAGGGCTTTGATGGTGGACAACGCATCGTGAATTACCATGGGCGATTGAGATTCATAAATTACCGTTGATGGTTTGAAATTCTGAATTTGCATGCAATTAAAATTAAAACGGTCAGATAATTTAAGAAGAGCAAATCTTTTCGGTTGGGATTTCAATTTGCTGAAGCCCTATTTATTAGCAGCCTCTGATAGGTAAGTTTACTTCATCTTCTTGATTCGAATCTTTGTTGCGTGCATTCTTCTTCTTTCTTTCTTTGTATTCTCTGTCAAACCCCTTGCACCTTCAATGGCAAAAAAGAGAGCTAGAAAAGAGAGGGAGAGTGAGGAGGAAGAGATATATGTTACCCCCGAAGCTCAGAAAGTATAAACCAATAAGAAAAGAACACCGGAGGAGAAAGAAGCTAAAAGAAGAAGACGACAACAGAGGGCTGAAGAACAAGAAAAGGCAACAGAGGATAAGGCTGTTGCAATAGAAGGAGGAGACCCGAAAGAATCTGATAAACAGAATCCAGAAGAGGATGAGCAGGGAATGACGGCTACAGAAGAAGTTCGAGAGGAAATTTAGGAGAAACAACGTGAGGATGTACAGACAGAGGCTGAGATTGAAAGAGAACCAGTTCAGGAGGCTCGTATTGAGGTTATCATGCCTGAACCTCCGAAACGTCGCCGCATTAAGCAGAAGGCCGACCGTATTCAGGTAATTCGAACTAATACCCCGTCACCACCATCATCAGATTCTGAGAGAGAGAAGACAGAACGAGAGGAAAGAGAGAAAAAAGAAGCTGAGGACAAAGTGCCAGAAGAAGCTGAGAAGAAGGCTACGGAAGAATAGTTGCTTAAACATAGGGCAGAAAAGGGCAAACACATTGCTGAATCATCGGAGGAACAGGATGAAATAGAAGAACAACAGTTACCATTCGATCGCTTCGTCACCAATATTGATAGAGCAAAATACGCTGAGTTGCTGAAAAGAGATTTTATGTTCGAAAGAGGATTTAACGGCGATCTTCCGCCATTTCAGAGGACCGGAATAGCAGACCACGGCTGAGAGTGGTTTTGTGCGAAGCCGGGGTCTGTAAACGCACAGGTGGTGCGTGAATTCTATGCCAACATTGATAAAGAGGATGGTTTCCAGGTAATTGTCCGAGGAGTTGAGGTAGATTGGAGTCCCAGTGCTATCAATGCACTGTACAATCTTCAGGACTTCCCCCATGCGGCGTATAATGAGATGGTTGTAGCGTCATCTAACGGGCAGTTAAGTGAAGCCGTAAGGGAGGTAGGAATTGAAGGAGCACAGTGGCAGCTGTCGAAAACCCAGAAGAGGACATTCCAGTCGGCTTATTTGAAGAGGGAAGCGAACACATGGATGGGATTTATCAGACAAAGGTTGCTTCCAACAACACACGACTCGACAATCTCTAGGGAACGAGTTCTTCTAGCTTTTGCGATTTTGCGGTCTCTCAGCATAAATGTGGGAAAAATTATTTCAGGTGAAATTTCTAGCTGTTGGAAGAAGAAGGTGGGGAAGTTGTTCTTCCCAAATACAATTACAATGCTTTGCAGAAAAGTAGGGGTTCTAGTAGATGAGGGAGATGTGATTCTGTTTGACAAAGGGATCATCGACACGCCCAAATTGGCACGGCTCCAGCGCATGCAGGAGGTACGTCAAGGTGGGCTTATCCACGACATCAACTCGATTCTAGAACAACTGGCACTTTCGGCCAGCAGGCAAGAGTTTGCTGAGAGGCAAACTTTAACCTTCTGGAACTATGTTAAGAACCGAGATGCCAGCTTAAAGAAGGCGCTGCAAGAGAATTTTTCAAAACCGTATCCAGCCCTTCCCGTATTCCCTGACGATCTGTTGAACCCCTGGGTCAGGAAGATTGATGGATGAGATTATCTTCAGCGAGCATTACTTTTGTTCCTATAATTTTGTTTTCTCGCGCATATCTTACCCCGCTTGCTAATATGTTTGCTTGTTTCTTTTATTTTTCTGCTTCTCAAAAATATATCTACTTTGTAATGTTTTTCTTATGTTTTTAATGGAATTTCTAGATGTTTCTGTTCCATGAGCACTAAGTAACTCTAACTTGACTAATTTCTTTTGAATTTTTGAAGCTTGGACTGATTAAGCTTAATTAGATCAAGGTATTCTGATCTCCAGAAACCTTTTGCTTGAGCATTTCTCCTAGCCTGGACTGTTGCTGCGGCAAAGAAGATTTTGGAGGTAGTGTTGACTTTTATGATCCACTTTAAGCTTAGTTCTAGTCCCACGCTTAGGTTGAAAATTCAGATAAAAAAATTTAAGTTTGGGGGTGTAATTAAAAGCATTTAATGATTCATTGGGGACAATGAATAATTCAAGTTTGGGGGACTTTTTGCTACTCCAATTATTTTGCTCGAGCATTCCTCTCCTTCATTTAAAATTTGTTAGGTTATTGAGTAACCGGGGACATTTGTGATACCCACAGTTTGTCTTCGCGTCAAAAGATGACCTAGTAAAAATGAAAAATGAGAAAAATGATTTGGAGGAAAAAAATTGATCGTGGAAAATTTTGCTAAAAAAATTGATGGAGCAAAAGTTTTGAAGGATGAATGATGATCCAGCAGTTCTTCTGTCTCCCAGAACTTAGGTGAGCTTCATCATAAAATGTTGCCATTCTGAGGGGCAAGAGGTGGAATGACTAAGGATTTTTTAGCTTTATAAAGAGTATTGACCCTAGTTGGTGATGAGTTTGAGGCAAGGGTATACTGCACCATAAAGTGGGTCATCCCATGCTTGAGAACTTATGACTGTAGGGCTGCTTTAAGTCTTAAAATGAAAATATAAACCCTTGAAAATATGTTTTAAGATGTCTGATAATAGAGCTAAGCTGTGGAGAGTTCTTAGAATTGAGTTGAAAGTGGTAATTATTTGTCCCTGCTGAAGGAATCATTTTGCTGAAGCAGAGCTCGGTGTTGCAGTGTACTCAGGTAAAGGTTAAAGGCAGTATTGGATTGTCTGATTTGATTAAGCTAATTCTTTGTCTAATGTTTTTAAATTCTTAAGGGAAGGTGAGTTAGTATTGCTCAGGACGCGCAATAGTTCAAGTTTGGGGGTGTGATAACTGCCCAAAAGGTAGTTATTTAGGCCTCATTTATATAAGGATTTGTGTGTCTTTTGTGCTTAATAGGGTTGGTTCTAGATATATAGTATATGTTTTAACCCATTTGGAAGAATGAAAGCTTTGGGAATTATTTTATGCAGAATACATTCCTGAGCGACTGGAGGGAGCAAATTCTATGCTGCAGCAAAACTGGGAGCAGAAACTGCCACATCATAGTTCGTTAGGCAACTTCATGAACCGACTTTTGTTGAGTTATTCTTGTGATAAAGGATCAAGGAGAGCCTTACACGTGTCCTAGTTGACCTAATTCAAGCCTCCCATCCTTCTATAAAAGGAAGTAGCCGTCAAAGTCAAAAGCATTCCAACTTTCCTTGGAAGCCGAGTAGTTTAGAGAGATTGAAGATTACCAAGATCACCATCATCTGCAAGCCGATTAAGGAGATTATTATTTTCTTTATTGTCTTGTGATTATGGACATGCCTACTCAGATTGTAATTCATGTTTCCATGTTTATTATGAACTAAGTAGCTTAAGGTGTTGGTTAGGAACATGTAGTTGCTGTGCTTAAACTTTAGTAATATATTGATTATTGCATCTTGTTTAATTGTTGTGCCTATTTACATTTTATGCCCGCCTGGCCAGCCGGTGTGAATATCTCTCTCTAGTTTCAGGGATGATTTAGAGAGTGTGTCGCAATTATCCACACTACGATCATTGTGTATTGGTGAACGCCAGTGACTGAGCTAGGGATAACCAGTTGCCTAGTGCTTGATCGGTCACACTTCATTGGGGTTGAAACACATTCCAAAAGATCCGGAGTTCCGGGAGGAATCCGCTAATAATACTGCGAGAGTTGCATGATCAATAAATATTGCTAGAGCATCTTTTTAAACAACTATTAAGCCTAACCAGCGCCTGTCTTTATTCTGTCTATCTATTTGTTTATTCTTTGTTCTGTCTTTTACTTTGCTTCAGCATAATTCTTATAAAACCAAATTATTGTTACCATCTTTGAAACCATTAGAGTGTTACACAAAATAGACAAAGTGGAAGCTAATTCAGGACTCGGATTGATAATATTACTTACTGCAGACTGTGTATACTTGCACATGAATTCTAGAGTCTTTTTATACCATATTTTACTCACTCTAGGAACCCAACAGTGACCTAGGTAACTCGTTCTTAATCCTGAGCTAACTATGAACTCCTGTTTATACGAGATTATCCTTTGATCTGCATGGGTGAGAGTGGCCAGCATCGCCGACTCAACAAGCCTACCATTTTGGGGATAAGATCGAATAGATAGCTGGGGACATAGTTTCGCAAGACGGAATTCACTCCTACCCATTTCAAAGATAGCAGAGAGGTTGTTCCCTTAAGTACTAACTCCAGGACTTGAGCAAGGGGCCCCACCCTCTCGTTGGATCGAGAGGGACTTAGGTTTGATGGTTGAACCACAAACCGATTGTTCATTAGAGGATTAGTGGAACTTAAGGAACAAGAAGTACTATAGGGGTGAAATGGTTATTTGACCTAGCTATAGCTACGAACAACCTGTGAAGGAACGACTTACTGAATATGGTTAAATTAAGTGGACGGAAATATATCTATAGTGAGGGGAGTGCAACTATCGGACTATAGTGGAGTGTCCCGATAGTTAACGAATGTTGGCTAGCTTAGATAATGAGATTAGTCGGTTAGCCTCGAATCGTTGGAGCCCATGGTCTATAGGTCCATTAGGTCCCTCTACTAGCTCATATCGGATTAAAGCCTAGAATATATTGATAGGAATCTTTGAATCGTTCAAAAACGGGAAATAGGGTTTTATCGTAAAAAGTGTTCGACACAATGATTTAATTATGAATTAAATTAGGAATTTAAAATTGAGAGATAAGGTATTTAAAAGTGTTTTAATTACCATATATATGTATTAGGAATCATATATAATAAATGACACTAGGTGACAATGATTAATTAGATTAATCATGACAAATTACTTGGAAATGTACCAATTAATAACCTAGAAATCAATTTCAATTTTGAATTGAAATTGGAATGAATTGCAAGCTGAAAATTCAGAATTAAGATTCAAACTTTAGTGGATTTAGTGGCATTCGCACTCTTGCATGACGATGCATAGTGGAAAACAACACAACCATGTACTAGTTGCATGTGTTGTGAATTAAACACCTAGAATCCACTTTGAGTTGAATTTTCACCATGTGTCTAGTGTCATGAAGCTTGTCTTTGCATGTGAGAGGTCTATAAAAGGAGTTTGAATCAGATTCAAAGGATATACAACAATTACATTAGTGCTATGCTGCTGAAATTCTTCCTCAACCACTCTCTCATCTCATAATCTTCAAGAGCTTGGAGAGGGCGTAAAGGTAGTTTACGTCACTTCAGAATTTGGGGATGCCCGGCACATGTGTTGGTGCAAAACCCAAAGAAGTTGGAACGACATTCAAAACTGTGCCTATTTGTAGGATATCCTACAGAAACAAAAGGTGGTCTATTTTACGAGCCTTAGGTTAATAAAGTGATTGTATCGACAAACGCTACTTTCCTTGAGGAAGATCACATAAAAGATCATCGATCTCGCAGTAAACTAGTATTAGATGAGATTTCAAGAAAAACTACAAAAGAATCTACAAAAGATGTAGATCAAGCTGGTCCATCAAAAGTCGTTGATCAAACACATCCATCTCAAATAGTGAGAGAGCCTCGACGTAGTGGGAGGGTTATAATACTGTTGGGATTGGTGCCCTAAAACTCGTAGATAGTGAATGTTAAACGAATTATATACTTATTCGATAAAGGTGTTATCGAGATTGATTCAGTAAAAGTCATTACTGAATAAATTAAATTGCAGATATAATAACCCAAATCCAATAAACTAAGATCCATGGCTATAGGATGAACACTTGAGCTTTATGTAGAGACATAAAAGTTGATCAAGCTTGAGTGATAGCCAAAACGGTCTATAGTATAGGAATAGGGTTGGGTACCTTATTCTGGAGACACTATGAGATGCGGCCCACTTTATAGATGGTATAGACGATGTGATCCTAAATCGTCCATGTAGAGACATGCGAGTGGGGGCGTCCTATGCAATGAGTTTGCATAAGACCAGGACCAAGAAATAAGTCGCTCTCGCTTTATAACACCGTTTACTGACGAGACTGACTATTTCATGTGATGACCTAGGTAACTCGATCTTAATCCTGAGCTAACTATGAACTCCTGTTTATTCGGGCTTATCCTTAGATCTGCATAGGTGAGAGTGGCTCAGTATCGCCGACTCAATAAGCCTCCCATTTCAGGGATAGGAACGGGTAGATAGCTGGGGACATAGTCGTGCAAGAAGGAATTCACTCCTACCCGAATAAGGGATAGTAGAGAGGTTGTTCCCTTAAGTGCTGACTCCGGGGCTTGAACAAAGGGATCCCGCCCTCTCATTGTCCCGAGAGGGACTCGGTTTATTGGTTGGACCATAAACCAATTGTTCATTAGAGGATCAGTGGGACTTAAGGAACTAGAAGTACTATAGGGGTAAAACGGCTTATTGACCTAGCTATAGCTACGAACAACCTGTGAAGGATCGACTTACTAATCATGGTTAAATCAAGTGGACGGAAATATATCTATAGTGAGGGGAGTGCAACTATCAGGCTATAGTGGAGTGTCCCGATAGTTAACGAATGTTGGCTAGCTTGGACAATGAGATTAGTCGGTTAGCCTCGAATCGTTGGAGCCCATGATCTATAGGTCCATTAGGTCCCCCTACTAGCTCATATCGGAATTAAGCCTAAAACAAAAGATAGGAAGCTTTGAATCGTTCAAAATCGGGAAAAAGGGTATTATCGTAAATTGTGTTTGACACAATAATTTAATTATGAATTAAATTAGAAAATGAGAGATGAAGTATTTAAAAGTGTTTTGAATACTATATATATGTATTAGGAATCATATATATGAAATTGCACAAGGTAACAAAGATTAATTAGATTAATCATATCAAAATTAATTTGAAAATTTTCAAATTAATTACCAAGCAATCAATTTCAATTTAGAATTGAAATTGGGGGTAATTTGCAAGCTTGAAATTTGATTTCAATTTGAATTTAGTGGATTTAGTTGGAAATCCACTTAATGCATGATCATTCAAAGTGGAAAGACAACTCACTCATGCATTGTTGCATGTCTTGTGTAATGTACACCTAGAATCCACTTGAGCTTGCAAATACACCATGTGTCTTGTGTCTTGAGGCTTGGCTTTGCATGGAGAATGTCTTTAAAAGAAGTTTGAATCATATTCAAACACAAGAGAGTCATTTCCTTAATGTTATGCTGCTGGAATTTGGACTCAAAGTTCTCTCATCTCTCATTCTTCTCCATTGTTTGATGCTTCAAGCATTCCCTTCCCATTCCCTATCTTATATAGACTCCCACAAGTCGTTCTTGGCCCGGAGTATAGTAGGGAAGACTCTAGAGGTTGTCCAAGGAGCATAGGAGAGGCAAACACCACAAGGAGTTCAACATAAGTGAGCTACAAAGGTTGGTGTTTTCTAAACTCTCTATTCTGTCTTTTCTAGAACATGCATGCTTTAGGAGTAAAATTGAATGTCTTAAGTGCTTTCGATCTTCAATTGCTTCCGCATGTGTAATATGTACACCTTCAAATACAACCCGACCGGTACATGGGTTTAACAGAAACTCAGACCATCATATCTGATGATGGTATAGAGGATCCATTGTCCTTTAATCAGGCAATGAATGATGTTGATAAGGACCAGTGGATCAAAGCCATGGATCTCGAAATGGAGTTAATGTACTTCAATTCGGTCTGGGATCTTGTAGAGCAGCCGGATGGGGTAAAACCTATTGGTTGCAAATGGATCTACAAAAGAAAACGAGACCAAGCCGGCAAGGTTCAAACCTTTAAGGCTCGACTTGTGGCAAAGGGTTTTACCCAACGGGAAGGAGTGGATTTTGGAGAAACTTTTTCCCTTGTTGCCATGCTTAAGTCGATTAGAATACTCCTATCCATTGCCACATATTATGACTATGAAATATGGCAAATGGATGTCAAGACAGCTTTTTTGAACGACAATCTTGAAGAGACTATCTATATGGCTCAACCAGAGGGATTCATAGTCTAGGGTGATGAGCAAAAGGTTTGCAAACTTAAACGATCCATTTATGGATTAAAACAAGCATCAAGATCCTAGAATATACGTTTTGACACTGCGATCAAAACGTATGGCTTTGAGCAGAATGTTGACGAACCTTGTGTTTACAAGAAAATCGTCAAATCCACTGTAGCTTTTCTAGTTCTATACGTAGATGATATCCTACTTATTGGGAATAATGTAGGATTCCTGACTGACGTAAAACAATGGCTAGCGACTCAATTCCAAATGAAAGATTTGGGTGAGGCTCAATTTGTTCTCGGCATTCAAATCATTAGAAATAGAAAGAACAAAACGCTAGCACTGTCTCAAGCATCATATATCGACAAAATGTTGGTACGATATTCGATACAAAACTCCAAGAAAGGGTTATTACCTTTTAGGCACGAGGTTCACCTGTCTAAGGAACAAAGTCCTAAGACACCTCAAGAGGTTGAGGAAATGAAACGTAGTCCCTATGCATCAGCAGTTGGTAGGTTGAGGAAATGAAATGTCGTAGGAATTGTCAGCAGATATCAGTCCAATCTTGGACATGCGCATTGGACTGCCGTTAAAAATATCCTTAAGTATCTAAGGAGAACTAGGGATTATACGCTCGTGTGTGGAGCTAAGGATCTGATTCTTACAGGATACACTGACTCAGATTTTTAGACCGATATAGATTCAAGAAAATCAACATCGGGATCTGTGTTTACTCTAAATGGAGGAGCAATAGTATGAGGAGTATTAAGCAAGGTTGCATTGCTGACTCTACCATGGAAGCAGAGTACGTAGCCGCCTGTGAAGCAGCAAAAGAGGTAGTATGGCTAAGAAAATTCCTAACAGAGTTGGAAATTGTTCCAAATATGCAACTGTCTATCACCCTCTTTTGTGATAACAGTGGAGCAGTTGCAAACTCTAAGGAACCTCGAAGTCACAAGCGAGGAAAGCATATTGAGTGCAAATACCATCTCATCAGGGAGATCGTGCAACGAGGAGATGTGATCGTCACGCAGATTGCTTCGGAGCACAATATGGCTGATCCGTTTACAAAACCCCTCACGACTAAAGTTTTTGAGGGTCACCTAGTTAATCTAGGATTATGAGCTTTGTTAGACTAGGGCAAGTGGGAGAAATGTAAGGGTATGAATGATGCCCTAGTTTATTGTCTTTATACTTCTCTCACACCTAACTTCATGTACCCCACTAGAGTTTCTAGTCCAAGTGGGAGTTTGTTGGGTTTAATGTCATATAAACTCGTAGTTTGTAAATCGTTAAACATATTTCTATTTCCAATAAAGTCGTTATTGGGGTTATTCAGTAAAGGATGTTATTGAATATGTAAATTCCGAATGATTAACCTAAATCCAATAAACTAAGATCAAGTTCAAGTTTATAGTCAAAATTGTCTATAGTATAAGGATACGGTTGGGTGCCTTATCCTGGAGACACTATGGACGCGGCCCACTTTGTACTAAGTACAAACGATGAGATCCTAAGTCGTTCATGTGGAGACATCCGAGTGGGGGCGTCCTATGCAATGAGTTTGCATAAGACAGGACCACGAAATAAGTCACTTTCTCTTTATAACGCCGTTTACTGAAGAAACTGACTATTTCTCATAGATGACCTAGGTAACTCATTCTTAATCCTGAGCTAACTATAAACTCCTATTTATATGAGACTATCCTTTGATCTGCATGGGTGAGAGTGGCCAGCATCGCCGACTCAACAAGCCTACCATTTTGGGGATAAGATCGAATAGATAGCTGGGGACATATTTTCGCAAGACGGAATTCACTCCTACCCATTTCAGAGATAGCAGAGAGGTTGTTCCCTTAAGTACTAACTCCAAGACTTGAACAAGGGGCCCCACCCTCTCGTTCGATCGAGAGGGACTTAGGTTTGATGGTTGGACCACAAACCGATTGTTCATTAGAGGATTAGTGGAACTTAAGGAACAAGAAGTACTATAAGGGTGAAACGGTTATTTGACCTAGCTATAGCTACGAACATCCTGTGAAGGAACGACTTACTGAACATGGTTAAATCAAGTGGACGGAAATATATCTATAGTGAGAGGAGTGCAACTATCGGGCTATAGTGGAGTGTCCCGGTAGTTAACGAATGTTGGCTAGCTTAGATAATGAGATTAGTCGGTTAGCCTCGAATCGTTGGAGCCCATGATCTATAGGTCCATTAGGTCCCTCTACTAGCTCATATCGGATTAAAGCCTAAAATATATTGGTAGGAATCTTTGAATCGTTCAAAAACGGGAAATAGGGTTTTATCTCAAAAAGTGTTCTACACAATGATTTATTTATGAATTAAATTAGGAATTTAGAATTGAGAGATAAGGTATTTAACAGTGTTTTAATTACCATATATATGTATTAGGAATGATATATAATAAATGGCACTAGGTGACAATGATTAATTAGATTAATCATGACAAATTACTTGGAAATGTCCCAATTAATAACCTAGAAATCAATTTCAATTTTGAATTGAAATTGGAATGAATTGCAAGCTGAAAATTCAGAATTAAGATTCAAACTTTAGTAGATTTAGTGGCATTCCCACTCTCGCATGATGATGCATAGTGGAAAACAACACAACCATGCACTAGTTGCATGTGTTGTGAATTAAACACCTAGAATCCACTTTGAGTTTAATTTTCACCATGTGTCTAGTGTCATGAACCTTTTCTTTGCATGGGAGAGGTCTATAAAAGGAGTTTGAATCATATTCAAAGGATATACAGCAATTACATTAGTGTTATGCTGTTGAAATTCTTCCTCAACCACTGTCTCATCTCATAATCTTCAAGAGCTTGTTCCTTCAAGCATTCCCTTCCCTTTCCTTATCACTATAGACTCCCACAAGTAATTCTAGGCAAGGAGAATAGTAGAGAAGACACTAAAGTATTCTAAGAGAAGTTGGAGAAGGAAAACACCACAAGGAGTTCCTCTCAAGTGAGCTACAGAGAGGTTGGTACTCCTTTTCTTTCTGTTCTGTTTTTCTAGATCATGCATGCTTTAGGAGTTAAATTGAATTATTTAAGTGCTTTCGATCTTCAATTGCTTCCGCATGTGTTATATGAACACCTTCAGGATCATAAACCACGTAGTAAGTTAGTATTAGAAGAAACTACTGAAGAATCAACAAGAGTTGTTGATGAAGTTGGACCTTCAACAAAAGTTGATGGAGGGGCTAGTTCTTCAGGTCTGTCTCATCTTTCTCAAACGTTGAGAGTGCCTTGACACAGTGGGAGGGTTGTATCACAACCCGACCGTTACTTGGGTTTAACTGAAATACTGGTCGTTATACCAGATGATGGCATTGAGGATACATTGTCTTATCGACAGGCAATGAATGATGTAGACAATGACCAATGGGTCAAAGACATGGACCTTGAAATGGAGTCAATGTACTCCAATTCGGTATGGGAACTTGTAGATCTACCTGAAGGGGTAAAACCCAGAGGGTGAAAATGGATGTATAAGAGAAAGAGAGATGCAGCTGGGAAGGTACAAACCTGTTGGGATTGGTGCCCTAAAACTCGTAGATAGTGAATGTTAAACGAATTATATACTTGATCTATAAAGTCATTGTCGGGATTAATTCAGTAAAGTCTTTACTGAATAAGTAAATTGCACGTTAAATAACCCAAATCCAATAAACTAAGATCCCTGGCTATAGAATGGACACTTGAGCTTTATGTAGAGACATAAAAGTGGATCAGGCTGGAGTAATAGCCAAAACGGTCTATAGTATAGGGATAGGGCTGGGTACCTTATCCTGGGGACACTATGAGACGCGGCCCACTTTGTAGATAGTTGATAACTCTCCAAAAGGGAGTTATTTAGACCTTATTTCTATATTGATTTGTGTGTCTTTTGTGCTAAATAGGGTTTCTTTTAGATAGATATTATATGTTTTAACCCATTTGGAAGAATGGATTATTTGGAAGTTATTTTGTGCAGAATGTATTACTGAGCGACTTGAGGGAGCAAATTCTGTGTTGCAGCAAAGCAGGAAGCAAAACTGCCACATCACAGCTCATTAGCCATTTTAATGAACAAAATTCAGTTAAGCTATTCTCGGATTTAAGGAGCAAGGAGAGCCATCCACGTGTCTAGGTCAACCTAATTCAAGCTTATCTTCACTCTATAAAAGGGAGAGGCTGCCCAAGTAAAATTCATTCCACTCTTGGAAAGGGATCACTTCTCATTTCCATTATTGGGAGCCGAATAGAGGAGAAAGATTGGGGACAACAATAAGACACTCAATTACGAAGTTGATCAAGGGAATTAGTATTTTCTTGTATTGTTTTGTAGTTATGGATGCACTTACTCATATTGTAACGTGTGTTGCCATGTGCTCTATGAACTAAGTAACTTTAGGTGTTGGTTAGAAAATATGTAATTTTCGTGCTTAATCTCTATGCAATATATGTTGATTTGATGCATCTTGATTATTTGTTGTGCTCATTTACATTTTGTGCCCTCTTGGCCAGCCGGTATGAATATCACTTCCTAGTTTCAGGGATGATTTGGGAAGTGTGTGGCATTTAATCACACTAGATCATTGTGTACTGGTGAACGCCAGTGACTGAGCTAGGGATAGCCAGTTGCCTAGAGCTTGATCGGTAGTGCGTCATTTGAGTTGAAACACATTCTAAAAAATCTGGAGTTCTGGGAGGAATATGCTAATAAGACTACGAGAGTTTTGCATGATCAATAATATTGCTAGAACATCTTTTAAAACAATTACTAAATCCTGACCAGCACCTGTTTCTAATTTGTCTGCCTATTTGTTTACTTTTTGTTCTGTCATTTCTTTTGCTTCACCATTCTATAAAAACCAATCATTTTCCCACCTTTGAAACCATTGAAAAGTTATACAAAATAGATAAAGTGAGAGCTAATTCAGACCTTGGATTCGATAAATACTTATTACCTGCTGTGGATTGTGTATACTTGCACAGAGTTCTAGAGTCAATTTACATCTTATTTTTACTCACTCTAGGAGCCCAACAAGTTTTTGGCGCTGTTGCCGGGGACTTGAATATGTTTTTATCTGATCTGTTTTGTGTATGTGTTTTAGTGGTTTGGTGCTAGAACTTTTTGATTGTTTCTTTTGTTTTTGCAGGTGTGAGTTTGGTGCACGAACGATCTGCCTGGGGTAAGTTTCGAGCTTGATCAAAAAATCGAGAGGACATTCAGGAGAAGAAGGAGAAAGCAGCGTAGACAGCAAAATCCAATGGCTGATGTGTCGCGTCTCCCGTAGGGTCCAGAAGATCCACTTGATCCCTAAAATCGTTTGCTGCAACAAAATTGATAGTGGGCAGAAATGTCGCTATTTTAGTCTTAATTTATTAAGCTTTTTGGTGCTTTAATTGTGTTTTTAATGAATATATTTATTGAATTTTGTTATTTGGTCCTTAGGAGCACAAATGGTGAATTTGGGAGAAAAAGAGCCAAAATTGAAGTGATTTTAGCCCAAAACAAAGCTTGAAGCATTTGGAGGACCAAAGAAGACATCCATGAAAAAAAAGACCAAGAGAAATGAAGAAGAAGGCCCAAAAATCAGCCCAAAAAGGAAGCTGAAAATTCTGGAAATCAGGACAGCGTCGAGACGCTTAACAAGGCAGCGTCGCGACGCTGCCCTTTCTTGTTGCCCAAGCCACGTGCGCAGCAGCGTCGCGACGCTGCCCCTATTCCAGGCCTATAAATAGGCGCCCTTGGGTGCCTCATTTCTCATCAATCAAACCATCAATCAATTCATCCTTTCTTTCCTTTCTTAGGCTCCTTTTTTGGAGCCCCTCTCAAGGCTTTTGAGCCTTTTGAGAGGATTCTTCTAGTGGGAAAATTTTGGGGAATTTTGGGGAGCAATCTTAGAGGCTCAAGGAGTAGTCACCGGGGCTCCAAGCGTCAGCGAGGGGTTTTTCGACGGTCAATTCCTTTCCTTTTATGCTCTTTAATATGCTTTCCCTTGTAATTATTGTGGATATTATGTGTAGCTAAACCCCAATTTGGGGTATTGAAATGAAATGATAGTCAAAATATTGTTATAATTTCTTGTCTCTTGCCCATGTCCTAATTATTTGTATGGATGTGCTTAATTCTTTACTCAATCTGGCCAATTTTGTAATGATTCGATTCTTAATGGAAACTCGACGGAGAGAAATTAGGATAGATCATAATCCATGCAACTAGTTTAATTGCCCGTTGTGACACCGGGATTAGTTGATTAAACTTAGATTCCTAAAATGAATCAGGGCGTAATAATTAATGATTTTTAATGGCGCTAAGGACACTTAGGTTGTTAAAATGAATTAATTACAATTAGGGGAAACCGACAGGAGAGCCTATGTGATTAACGGAGATTCTAGGATTATAATTAGTTGGGAAATGAGATAGGATAATTATAACAACTATTTAGCTAATCATTGATTTTCAAGACCCCTCTTCCCATTTAAAGAAAACTCTTTCTCCGCATTTTATTTTTGATTGATCAAATTGTTTTTGTTAATCATCTTGAATTTGAATCTTTTTAATGAAGTGGTCCCTAAATATTATTTCGCCTAAGTATTTTCAGTGCTTAAGAAAATCTTAATTAGTTGCTTAAGTTTCGCTTCGCCTCCCTGTGGATTCGATACTCGGAATACTTTCCGTTGTATATTACTTGTGGCCCGTGCGCTTGCGGATAATCGTACCACCACCAACAAAAATCCACCGCTAAAGCAAAATGGACAACAAAATAATCAGGCTGAGAATCCTATCTTGGTAGCAAACGATAGGGCCAGAGCCATTCGAGCGTATGCTTTTCCAATGTTTGATGAGTTAAATCCAGGGATTGCACGTCCTCAAATTGAGGCAGCAAATTTTGAAATGAAACCGGTAATGTTTCAGATGTTGCAAACCGTGGGTCAGTTCCATGGTTTATCATCTGAAGACCCTCATTTACATCTTAAGTCTTTTCTAGGGGTTAGTGATTCTTTTGTAATTCAAGGAGTGCCTAGAGATGACCTTACATTAACTTTGTTCCCGTATTCCCTTAGAGATGGAGCAAAGGCATGGTTATATTCTTTTGCTCCAGGATCAATTAGGACATGGAATGAGTTAGCGGAAAAATTTCTTCGTAAATATTTCCCACCAAATAGGAATGCTAAATTGAGGAGTGAAATAGTAGGGTTTAGGCAACTGTAGGATGAGACTTTCAGTGAGGCTTGGGAGAGGTTTAAGGAGCTTTTGCGAAAGTGTCCCCACCATGGTTTACCACATTGTATCCAAATGGAAACATTTTACAATGGGTTAAATGGAACAACCCAAGGTATGGTTGATGCTTCGGCTGGAGGGGCCCTTTTGGCAAAAAATTTTAATGAAGCCCATGAAAGTTACAGAGGAAGCATGTGTCTATTGTGGTGAAGAGCACAACTACGAGTTTTGCCCCAGTAATCTAGCTACTGTGTTTTTTGTAGGTAATCAGAAGCATAACCCTTATTCTAACTTTTATAATCCAGGTTGGCGCAACCACCCCAACTTCGCATGGGGAGGACAAGGAAGCAATGTGCAAGCACAACAAAAGGTGAACCAGTCAGGAGTGCTAAAGCGCAAGTATTGCCCCAGCAAAATAAGCAGGCTTTGCCCCTGCAAAATTAAGAGAATTCTCTTGAGGCAATGATGAAAGAATATATGGCTTGTACAGATGCCACAATTCAAAGTAATCAAGCTTCAATGAGAGCCCTGGAATTGCAAGTGGGTCAGCAAGCTAATGAGTTGAAGGCAAGTCCTCAAGGGAAACTTCTTTCAGATACTGAACACCCTAGAAGGGAAGGTAAGGAGCAGGTAAACACAGTAACTCTTAGGAGTGGTAAGCCACTAGAGGAAAGAAAAGAGCCTAGTAAACCCCAGGATATATAAAAGAATTGTGATAAAAATGTTGTTGTTGAGAAAGAGTTAGAGTCTGGTCAGGGTGCTGGAGGCAGCAATAAAGATGTTGGAGCATCTGGTTCTGTTCCAGATGTGGAACCACCTTATGTGCCGCCCCCACCTTATGTACCACCTCTACCTTTTCCACAAAGGCAAAGGCCTAAGAATCAGGATGGTCAATTTAAAAAGTTTTTAGAGATTCTTAAACAGTTGCATATAAATATCCCTTTAGTAGAAGCTATTGAGCAAATGCCTAATTATGCTAAATTTCTTAAGGATGTTTTAACTAAAAAGAAGAGGTTAGGTGAGTTTGAAACTGTATCTCTTACTGAGAAATGTAGTGCTATTCTTAAGAATGGGCTACCAACCAAGGCTAAGGATCCAAGAGCATTTATTATACTTGTGTCAATAGGTGGAAAAGAGTAAGGTAGAGCACTTTGTGACTTAGCTGTGAGCATTAATTTTATGCTTCTTTCGGTCTATCGAAAGTTAGGTATTAGTGAAGCTAGGCCCACCACAGTCACACTCCAATTAGTTGATAGGTCTATCACATATCCAGAGGGTAAAATTGAGGACGTCTTAGTAAAAGTAGATAAGTTCATATTTCCTGTTGATTTCATTATCTTGGATTATGAGGCTGATAAAGATGTCCTAATTATTCTTGGTCGTCCATCTTTGGCTACTGGTAGGGCTTTGATAGATGTTAAAAAAGGGGAGTTAACAATGAGAGTTTATAATGACGAAGTGAAATTTAATGAGTTCAAGGCCATGAAGTATCCAAACGAAATGGAAGATTGCTCTTTTATTAGGATTCTGGAGAACACAATTGTTGAGACAGAAATACAGGATTCGACAAACAAACATTTGGAAGATCATGGAGAGGTTAATGTAGAAGATTTAGAAATTTGTTCTTTAGAAAGAAAGAATGAAAAAGAAGTGTTTTGGTGTGAGGATGTTTTTGAGTCTTTAGATTTAGATCAAAGGAAGGCTCCTCCTATTAAGTCATCCCTAATTGAGGCACCCACTTTAGATTTGAAGCCCTTGCCGGATCATCTAAAGTATGTGTATCTTGGGGAGGGTGAGACGTTGCCCATTATTGTTGCATCAGATTTAATGCCAGAGCATGAAGAGGCCTTAATAAAGTTGCTGCAGCAATATCGCAAGGCAATAGGTTGGACATTGGCTGACATTCAGGGAATTAGCCCATCTTTTTGAATGCACAAAACACTCTAGAGGAGGGATCCTTTAGGAGTATTGAGCGACAGAGAAGGCTTAACCCTACAATGAAAGAGGTTGTTAAAAAGGAGGTGATTAAATGGTTGGATGTTGGCATTATTTATCCAATTGCAGATATCAATTGGGTAAGCCCTTTCCAATGTGTTCCTAAGAAAGGAGGTGTCACAGTGGTAACTAATAAAGACAATGAGTTGATCCCAACCTGGACAATAACTGGTTGGAGGGTTTGCATGGATTACAGGAAGCTTAATAAAGCTACCCGTAAGGACCATTTCCCTCTACCATTTATTGACCAAATGTTGGATAGATTGGCTGGGCACACCTACTACTGTTTCTTAGATGGTTATTCTGGGTATAACCAGATTATCATTACTCCTGAGGATCAGGAAAAAACCACTTTCACCTGCCCTTATGGGCCATTAGCTTTTAGGCGAATGCCTTTTGGCCTTTGCAATGTTGCAACAACATTTCAGTGGTGTATGTTAGCAATTTTTTCTGATATGATTGAGTCCACTGTTGAGGTATTTATGGACGATTTTTCAGTTTTTGGAGGGTCTTTTCAGAGTTGGTTGGATAATTTAGGTAAGGCGTGAAAGAGATGTGAGGATACCCATCTAGTTCTTAATTGGGAGAAATGCCACTTCATGGTGAAGAAGGGCATTGTGTTAGGTCATAAGATTTCAAAGAACGGTCTAGAAGTTTGATGAAAGAGATTGTCGAGGTCTCTTATCAAATAAATTTATAATCCACAACCTCTAAAGCTAACTCGTAGCAGTAGTGGTCGGGGTCGAACACAGGGAGCACGATTATAACTTGTTTATCTTATATTTATTGTGATGACCGGACTAATGGGGGATTTTTATATTTGGAAAAGAAAGTAAACAAGGAAAGAAAACTAATTATGGAAAATATTGCAAAAGGAAAGTAAGAAAATCAAATTAAGGAAAGGAATCAATACCTCAAAGATCATGTAACCGAGTTAGTCATGGTAAGTTCAATTCAATTAAATCATTAATTTTACTAATTAGTAAAAACAAATTTAAGTCCGGCGTATTCCGGCAACAAACCGAGAATCATGATCCAACTATCACAAACATGCAAACGCTAAGTTTGATTCTAGTTTAAATTAATTAATATACCTATTAACTAATCTAACTGCATTGGGATCTAGCCGAATTAATTCACATGCAACGGGCAACAAACAACAATTACAATTAATTAAATCATTTAGTTTTAGGGATGCATGCGTAAAGACATAACGTTAACCTATATGCTACTAAGATTTAACAAGTAAATTTAGAGTTGGCGCGGTCAAGGTTGTCAATCTTTCCTACCACAATCTAAACTTATAGAAAAAGAACTAAAATCACATAAACATGCTTTGATAATTCAAACAAGAAATTTCATTAATAGAATATGAACTTACTCTTGACACCCCGGTTACATGAAGAATCTAGTCTCTTTTGGAGCAAGAACAAGCTTGATACATAAAGGAAAGCAAGAAAAACTAAGAAGAATGGTGGAAAGGGGGAGAGAGATGGACTACAATGTTGTAGTGAATTGTGTATTGAGGGATGATTCTAAACCTACACCAAAGGCCTCTTAGGGATTCTTGGCCTTCAATTCATGGTAGAATGGTTCTGAATTGGGTCTTCAAACATGGAAAAATCTCAGCCAAATTTGGAAAATTTCAATTCTGAAAACTACCTAGCGTCGCGACACTAGGACACAACGTCGCGACGCTATCGCTGAAACTTGGCGCCCACGAACTTTCCTTATTTGAGCAGCGTCCCGACCCTTCAACGACAGTGTCTCGACGCTGTGACAGCTCCAACGGTAGAATGGTCATTTTACGCTCTGGTTTTGCTCGTTTAAGCCCCGAATTGCTTCCAAAGCTTCGGTGAGGACCTATAGACATATTATACTCATGTTAAAGCATTTTTCGCAAGGAATTCAACTAAGATAAGCAAATTGGGAGATTCTAAGTGTATAATAAATTGGTCTTATCAAAGTTGATCGAGCAAAAATTAAGGCTATTGAGAGATTAGAACCACCGAATTATGTTAAAGGGATTCAGAGTTTTTTAGGTCATGTTGGATTTTATAGGAGGTTCATAAAAGATTTTTCCAAAATTAGTAAACCTCTTTGTAACTTATTATGCATTGATCATGTTTTTTACTTTAATGCAGATTGTAGGAAGGCTTTTTAAACTTTAAAGGCTGCTTTAATCTCAGTACCCATTCTTTGTGCACCTAACTGGAGTTTACCATTTGAGGTAATGTGTGATGCGAGTGATTCTGCGGTAGGTGCTATGCTGGGGCAAAAGCAGGGAAAATTTATCCATCTTATATATTATGCAAGCAGGGTTTTAAATGTGGCACAAGTCAACTATACAACTACTGAAAAGGAGTTGTTAGCTGTTGTGTTTGCTTTTGAGAAATTTCGGCCATATTTGGTTGGATCCAAAGTCACAGTTTTCACGGATCATACAGCAATAAGGTACTTAATGTCTAAAAAAGATGCAAAGCCTAGATTAATTTGTTAGGTTTTATTATTGCAGGAATTCGATTTGGAGATAAAGGATAAGAAGGGATCAAAGAATGTTATTGCAGATCATTCGTCTTTTCTTGATCCATCATTATCTTTGCTGAAGCAATCTGCCATTTCAGATTCTTTTCCAGATGAACAGCTTTTTGCTGTTGAGGTAAATGTAGTCAAGGATGTCCCTTGGTATGCTGATATTGCCAACTTTTTGGTAAAGGGAGTCACTCCTATTGACATGGACTGGAAGAAGATGAAAAAGTTTAAGCATGATGAGAAATATTTCTACTGGGATGAGTCATTTATGTATAAGTAATGCTCTGGTGGTATTATTCGTAGGTGTGTTTCAGGTGATGATGCAAAGGAAATCCTAGAGCAATGTCACTCTTCGCCGTATGGAGGCCATTTCAACGGTCAGAGGACAACTATGAGAATTTTGCAATGTGAATTCTTCTGGCCTTCCTTATTTAAGGATGCCCATTGGTTCTACAAGCAATGTAATGCTTGCCAAAGGAGAGGAAACTTAGGGCCTAGAGATGAAATGCTTCTTACTTACATTTTGGAAGTGGAATTATTCAATGTGTGAGGTATTGATTTTATGGGGTCATTTCCCCTTCTAATGTAAATGTTTTTTATCTTATTGGCAGTTGATTACGTGTCCAAGTGGGTGGAGGCCCTTGCATGCCATCAGAATGATGCCAAGACAGTATCAAGGTTTCTTTAATCGCACATCTTTGCGCGGTTTGGGACACCTAGATCTCTAGTGAGTGATGAGGGTACACATTTTGTTAATAATATCTTAACTAAGCTTTTAGCTAAGTATGGAATCAAGCATAGGATAGCTACCTCTTATCACCCACAAGCGAATGGTCAAGCTGAAATTAGCAAAAGGGAAATTAAATCTATTCTAGAAAAAGTAGTCCATCCATCTAGGAAGGATTGGTCTTTTAGGTTGGATGAGGCTCTTTGGGCTTATAGGACAACCTATAAGACTCCTCTAGGTATGTCTCCCTATAGGTTAGTATATGAGAAAACTTGTCATTTACCATTAGAGCTTGACATAAAACGTTTTGGGCTTTGAAAAAAATTAAATTTTGATATGAGTCGTGCAGGGGCAATAAGATTGCTGCAGCTTAATGAATTGGAGGAATTTCGCAAATTTTCTTATGAAAATTCGAAAATGTATAAAGAAAAGACTAAGTTGTGGCATGACAAGAAAATTAAACATAAAGAGTTTGTCAAAGGTCAGAGAGTTTTGCTTTATAACTCTAGATTGAAATTGTTTCCTGGGAAACTAAAATCTA
This sequence comes from Luffa acutangula, assembly GCA_036850905.1. Taxonomy (NCBI): domain Eukaryota; kingdom Viridiplantae; phylum Streptophyta; class Magnoliopsida; order Cucurbitales; family Cucurbitaceae; genus Luffa; species Luffa acutangula. The sequence continues at coordinate 20,788,716 of CM072089.1, forward strand.
AATGGTCAGGGTCATTTATTGTGATTGAAGTTTTTCCCCATGGAGAAATTACTTTGCAAGATGAAAAAGATGGGAGAGTGTTCAAAGTTAATGGACAGCGTGTCAAACATTATTGGGGAGAGGAGTTCCAGACGAAACATCCTTCCCTAAAGTTGGTTGATGAATGAGAGAGCGAGATTTTGCGGGAGCATTTCGCAGAGCAATATTTTTAGCTCCCAGTGATTGTTTTGATTTTATTTCTCGCTGATTTGGTTTAGTTTGAATTATTTTTATTAGATTTGGTTTGAATTTAATTATTTTTAATCAGATTCGGTAAGTTTGAATTTTATTTGGTTTTGTTTTATTAGATTATATTTTTGGTTTATTTATTTATTTAGCCGAGTTAATTTTTAATTAATCTGATTAGTTTAAATTAGATTTTAGGTTGTATTTGTGTTATTTAAATTTCTGATTAGATTAGGGTTTAATAAAGATTATTCCTGATTTATTCGGCTGAAGATAAAGATAAAATTAGATTTGATTTAGGCGGTTATTTAAATTTCCTGGTTTGATTTGATTTTTATTTAAATTTGAAATCTTTCGTATACAAGATCCTTCTAGAAGAGAATCTTTGTGATGATAAGTTTGTTTTGGCAATCTTTTGGCAGAATCAAATATTTCGTCCGAAGGTGAAGGGATTGGTTAAGGATTAATTGATTTTACCTTTTGAGAATTTAATTTTTCAGTGGGAAGGTGAATCGCGTGCCAACGTCTGATGCTTCCACATTTTCAGCATGAAGAATCTGATGGCCAGCACAACACTTACGTGTCACGAGATTCAAATTTTACCGTTCCTTTAAAACTTGATTACATGCAAACAATGGTAATATCATTTAATTACGAGCAAATATTTTCGGTTCAGATTTGATTTTGCTGGAGGCCTATTTATTAGCAGTCTTCGGTAAGTTTTTCTTCACTTCGTCTTCTTGCTTTCATCGTTTGCCATTTCTACTTTTCCTTTTCGCCTCTTCTTTTTGTAAATCCTTTGAGTCTCTGATGGCGAAAACGAGAGCAAGAAAAGAGCGAGACAATGAGGAAGAGGAGGTACCTGTTACCCCCGAAGCACCGAAAGCAAAAACAAAGAAAAAGAAAACACCAAAAGAGAAAGAAGCTAAACGAAGGAAGAGACAACAGAAGGCTGAGGATCAAGAAATCGTATAGAAGGTATTGGAGGATGTTGTTGCCGAGGCAGTTGAGGAAGGAAATCCGAGGGAACCAGAAGTACAAAACCCAGAGCAGACTGACCCGATAGTTGCAGATACGGAGGAAATTCAAGAAGAGCACTAATAGCGGACATAAATGTCGCTATTTTAGTCCCAAAGTATTGAGCTTTTTAGTGCTTTAATTGTGTTTTTATTGAAGATATTTAATATATTTTGTTATTTGGTCTTTAGGAGCAAAATTATGGATTTTGGTGAAAAAAATACCCAAAAAGGAGTCATTCAAGCCCAATTTCTATACTTGGGTCAAGGGGGAAGCCATGAAGGTCAACCATGAAGAAAAAAGGTCCAAAAGAAATGAAGAGAGGCCCAAATTCAAGCCCAAAATCGCGCTAGAAAGTTCTGGAATTTGCCTAGCGTCGCGATGCTGATCCCATTTCTTGGCCGGCAAGTCAATGACGTCGCGACGCTACCCCATTTCCGAGCCTATAAATAGCGCCCCTTGGATCCATTTTTTACCATCAATAACCATTTCCTTCATTCTTTCCTTCCTTTCTTTTGCTCCCTTGGAGCCTCTCTCAAGGCTCTCTAGCTTTTTTTAGAGTTCTTTTAGTAGGAAAATTTTTGAGAATTTTGGGGAGCACTCTAGGAGGCTCAACGTGTGCTCGGAGGGACTCCAAGCGCCAGCGACGGGGTCTTCGACGGTCAATTCCTTCCCTTTTATTGTGCTCATATTTATGCTTTCCATTGTAAATTTCGTGGATATTTTTGCTATGTATAGCTAAACCCCAATTTGGGGTCTTGAAATGAAATTATAGTTAAAATGTTGTTATAATTGCCTATCGTCTCTTGCCCTTTTTCCTAATTATTTGTATGGATGTGCTTAATGATGTATGCAATATGGTCAATTGTGTATTGATTCGATTCTTAATGGAGACTCAACGGAGAGAAGTTAGGATAGATCATAATCCATGCAACTAGTTTAATTGTCCGTCATGACAACAAGATTAGTTGATTAAACTTAGATTCCTAAAATGAATCAGAACGTAATAATTAATGATTTTTAATGGCGCTAAAGACACTTAGGTTGTTAAAATGAATTAATTACAATTAGTGGAGACCGACAGGAGAACCTATGTGATTAACGAAGATTCTAGGATTATAATTATAATAAATGTTTAGTTAATAATTGATTTTCAAGACCCCACTTCCTATTAAAAAACTCTTTCTCCATATTTTATTTTCCTTTATTGATCAAATTGATTTTTTTTAATTGCTTTGATTTTTTAAATTCCTTTTAATTGCATGTTTTGGTCCCTAGATATTATTTCTCCGAAGTATTTTTAGTGTTCAAAGGAATTTTTGCTTTGTTTAAATTTTGCTTCGCCTCCCTGTGGATTCGATACTCGGAACTCTTTCGTTTTACTATTACTTTGACGACCCGTGCGCTTGCGGATAATCGCCCAACAAGTTTTTGGCGCCGTTGCCGGGGAGCTTGATTTTTAAGCAAAACAATTTTTCTTGACATCGAAAAGAAAGGGATAAATAATAATTTAGGTGTAAATATTTTTTCTTTTATTATTTTGTGAATATCATTTTATTTGTGTTTTTGTTTGGTTCTTTTGATTGATTGGGAGTGTTGCATGCGAAGACATAAGGTGGTTGAATTGTTTCCTTCAGATCTTGAAATTACCAGGACACTCAGATCTATTCGCAGAAGGAAAAGACTAACGGAAGCAATGGCCCATCAAGATGAAGCTCCCAAGACAATCAGAGACTTTTTACAGCCAGTTCTCCCCACTGAAAATTCAGGAATCGTTTACGCCCCAATCCAAGCTAACAATTTTGAGTTGAAGACAGTACTGATTCAGATGGCGCGCGATAATTCTTTTAAGGGACATCCTTCTGAGGACCCACACTCACATCTGCGATCATTCTTGGAAATATGCAGGACGGTAAAAATGAATGGAGTTTCGGCTGACGCTATAAGATTGAGGTTATTCCCATTTTCTCTGCAAGACAAGGCAAAGGATTGGCTCGAATCAGTCGAGACGGGCAGTATTAGCACATGGGACGAGCTTGCCCAGGCTTTCCTGACGAAATTTTTCCCGCCTGCCAAGACTACAAAGCTCCGGACTGAGATCAGAACATTTAGGCAATAGGATGAGGAGCAACTATACGAGGCATGGGAGAGATATAAGGAAATGCTTAGGCGATGCCCCCAGCATGGATATCCAGATTGGCTCCAGGTGTAGTTGTTTTACAATGGATTGAATTCGTCCACCAAGACTGTTCTAGACACATCAGCAAGAGGAAGTTTTCTTTCCAAAATAGTGACGGAAGCCAAGGATCTGCTAGAGGAAATGGCAGCAACCAGTTACCAGTGGCCGACCGAGATGGGAACGATTTCTATGAAGGCTGGAATTTATGAATTAGATGAGTCTCGTTGAAGGCACAGATGGCATCCTTGACAAACGCCCTGAACAAGTTAACTCCATCTGAGGTGGTCAAGTCCATTTCCACCTTAGTTGAAGGGTATTCAAAGAAGGAAGGTCAATATGTGGAAGAAGTTCAGTACGTGGGGAA